>JARFIW010001452.1:0-1200000 GCA_036346225.1 Platerodrilus igneus | reverse complement strand
AGCAAGTACTTTTCCAACTCTTGTGATGTGGAGATTATCAGCATGTGTTATGAGGACATTAGTTAATTTTCCGTAAAAGATTTACTTCAGGCTATCTGACAACAAATGTTCCTAAACAAAGTTTTTAGAACTTTTTTAAGTCATTTTGCTATTCATGATGATTGTTTAATGATGGAAATACTTTTAAGTTTTTTAAATAATTGTGGTTGTAATATCTATACGTTCATTGTTTTTGAATTCGGAACCACTCAATAAAAAGATATATTTTAACTGAAATATAACAAGCTAATTATATTTAAAAAGTTGTAGAAGATTGCTATTAAATCGTTTTTATTGTGGCACTACAGCGGTTAGTGCAACTACTACGGAGTTTAATACATTTTTGGCGTATAATGATGGGTGGTAAAGTTTGAAAACTCTCTTGAATCTTTAAAATGTGTTTGCTCAATAAATTGCTTGTATGGCTTGATACCTTTCTACAATAGCCGTACATGTTGGTTTACTCTATATTACAAAATTTAAAACGTGTTACTTATAGTAGTATTCTTCTTTCCGATATCGTTTGTTACGACGTCTGTTACCTCTACATTACCTACCTTTTTCGGCGCTCCATTAAAGATAAAGTGTTGAGTTATTGTTCTACGTTCCTGGTGTGTCAAACTTGTGGGATTTACATGTCATCTAGCTTGTTTCTTCCAGTCTTTAATTGTTCACATTGATAGAATAAACCTTAAACTTAGCAATTACTTGTTACGTTTTTTATTGTAAAACTTCACCAAGCTTATGAAATTTTCGTCTGCAACTAACTAGTACATTTTGTCCCTAGAACATTCTATTTACAAAACTGAATTTATTTAACATACCCAAATCACTAAACAAGCAAAAAATGAGGACGTTTTCATCCTAGCACGCTCCGTGCAACTCTTATTAAAAATTTTCCAGGTGCCTTGCAGGAAACACAAATCCAGGAAATCCTTTGCATTTTATCCACAAATCCAAAAAAGAGAAACAACATAAATTATTTTTTATTATACAACCAGCATATTACCTATGCGCATAACATAAAGCTTCACGTTTACTGCATTCCTGTACGGATTTCCGTTCCACGATGAACGCCCGCCGCTGCGAATTGTATAGCGATGAAGTTGTTCCAGCAAACCTTCAATTCAATTCGCTCTGTCAGAACTTTACATTCTCTACGGTAATAATTTCCTCTCATCAGCACTTGTTAATTTCCGTTCAATTCTGTATTCTCCATTTCTTCTGTAACGGGTTTCGAATTTCCGATATCATAATCTGAAAAGAGAATCAAATGATTTATAAATGAGTTCAATTTGTTAGGAGTATAAACACCTTTTTTTTGTCTTGTATATATAATACCTTTAAAGCTAAATCGATCATAAAGTCCCAGTCTCAGCTATAATGTTTTATGACTGAACCAAGTGTAGTTCGGTTACAGTTACAAGTGGTTCAGAATTGATTTTAACTGGCGTATCTTTTTTAATGTGTTTTTGAGAAGGCGATAAATGCTAATTGTCGTAATGTTAAAATGGGTACTTAAATTGCGGTGTAAAAGACAGGATAATCGGTGTGTTTTTACAGTTATAGAGAATAGCAGTATCATCTAGTAAAAACATACCTAGAAATATCCATAAATACTTCTTTCAGTAACACATTTTTAGCTGTAACCCTTGAAATCGTGAAATTTAAACAGACGGAACAATGAACTCATAAAGTAATATAATAACAGAAATGGGAACTCATTAGTTTTCCCTGTTTCTCTTATTCTTACGTAGCGATGCACATATGACAAGAAAAGGGCATGGGCATGGTATTTGTTACCCATTCAATGTACTACGAAAATACGAGGGCTATTTTTTTTTTCAAGGTCCGATCGGTCGCAAAATAAAAACCACAGTACAAATCAAAAATTATTTATTTGTAACAAGTACTTACATAATTACTCTATTTTTCTACATAGTCGCCACTCAGATTTAGACATTTGTCGTAGCGTGGTACCAACTTCCCAATACCCTCGTTGTAGAACGTAGCCGCCTGTGTGTTCAGCCATGTTTGTACGCTGGTTTGCAGCTCAATGTCTGTGCCAAAATGTTGTCCTCCTAACCAGCGTTTCATGTGAGTAAACAGGTGAAAATCAGATGGAGGCAACGTCCGGGCTGTATGGTGGATGACCAAACACTTCCCATTGAAAAGACTGTAGGAGTGTCTTTGTTGACACTGACTTCCTTCCCTGACCGTCCCATCATGAACATCTGTACGTCCTGCTTTAAAGTTTCTGCACCATTGTCGCACTTTGCTGTCACTCATTGAAGTTTCACCGTACACAGTACTTATTCGTCGATGAATTTCGGCTGCATTACACCCCTCAGCCTGAAGGAATCGAATTACCGCACAAACTTCACACTTGGCGGGAGATGCTATTGTTGTAGACATGTTTACATGCTACCTACGTGAACACAACTAAACGGAAGTGACGTGACGCGATTGACAGCCATACTAGTGACGCTGCGCAACACATCTGCGCACTGGTTCATCCGATTTTTAGGGGAGTTTTTATTTCGCGACCGATCGGACCTTGAAAAAAAAATAGCCCCCGTAACACTGAGAGCGATAATTCAAAAGCAATTGTTGTAGAACCTTTCAGTGACATTTTGTAATATAGGCTAGTCACCAGGTCCATTTTGTCAACCTCTCCAGTTGTTTTGAATAACTCAAAATCGGACTGAAAACTTTTTCCCATTTTGTATCACAATTAAAAAATTTTTACCTCACCTTAGACAATATATTTGAAAAAATAAATGGGGACAGGGGACGTGGCAAAATGTCAGCTCCACCACTTGCTCTTTAAAAATGATTTCAAAATTTTGTTTCCGTTTTGTACTCAACTGAAGAGGTTGTTATCCGAGTGGGTTCCCGAGACTAAAATATTATGCAACAATATTTGTATAACAATGAGGTTCGATTTTATTTCGGCAGTTCGAATAAATTAGAACAAATACAACATATCTAAGAGATGACGTATATACAAGGGTGAAATACATACAGCAATTACAGTCTAAGACAATATACAAGGGTGAAATGTGTATATATATATATATATTGCTATGATATGGGGTTGTTTAGGTTTGTATTGAGTCGTAACGGTCGCGTAGTAAATTGTAAATAGCAATAGGAATTAGAAAACTGCATTTATTTAGCATGAAAATAAATAATTCGCATATTATGCAAAGAGCAAACATTTAACACCCTATATAAGGACCGCAATTAACTTTAATCAATGCCAGTAAGCATATCTTTCAACAATAGGACACATATTCAGCAGAGAGATAATTATACATGCAATTAAACTACTTCAAGAAGCGTTCCTAAATTTATAAACAAACAGATAAGATAAAATCTAGTAAGTCTTCACGCAATTACGCATGTGATAAAGAAAGAATAATAAAGCGTTTTGATAAGAAACACACTTTCAAAAATAAGTTTTAAATACGAGACATAAACAGAAACGCGTGGATTTACATCACTCATGTTACATCAGTTATTTATTCAATTCTCCAAAAGTTTTATCTACACAAACAACAGCCATAAGCTAAATTAAATATCAATAAGAATAACAAAACAAGCGGTCAAAGATCGTGAAATAGTAGATATACGAGCATAATACGTAACCACAGAATAATTACATAAGAAATAAAGCTTGAAAACTCCTTGGAATATCCAAAACAATCATGATTGGTTACGAGACTTTGTACGATGGTTTAGATAAGCCAATTAAAATTTAGATAGCGGAAACTATATAACGCCCAGAATTGATAAAGAGGCCCAGTCTCAATTTGAACCACGTCGAACCTGCATCACTGTTACTCGAAAATTTACGCGTCGAAATAAATTTCAAACTAAATTATTAAATTTTCTAAAGAAGTAGTGTTTTATAATATTTGATGACAAATTACATCGAAGATATATGAAAAAACTTTCGCCGTTTGCTGAAAACGTGAGTAGCAATTTGTTAATTAATTTAAATTAAATGTTTATAATAATGTAGGGCTGTAAGTGATATTCGGAAATCTAAGTGGTGTCCAGAAGGATGTGAGTTGTATCTAAGTGTGGCATTCAGAAATCTAAGTTGTATCTAAGTGGTATCTAAGTTGAGAGATTTAAGTCGTATCCAGAAAAATATAAAGTAAAACACTAGGTACATTTTGGAAACAAGGATTAACAATACTGGATAAAATTATTGGTTCAAACTTACGTGAAGGAGCACAAAGCAGAGCATTGTTTTTCGATTGAAGATAATAAAAGGGGTGCTGATCCAACACATGCAACAGCAGACCAAGGTGGAAAAGGACTCACTAGGAAATCACAGGTCAGTGCTAACTAGTATAAGGAATCATTTCAAATTTCAATTTAAACACTGAATATATTTTTTAATTTATAAAGAGTCAACAAAAATATTTAATACGTAGAAATTTACGTAGAAAGGATAAAAGGTCTTGAACGTTCTAGATTTTTTCGGTAAAAGGTGTCGTTTTTGGTGACTTTAAATTAGAGAATGGGAGATACAATTTTGAGATAAATAATCTAAATTGATTGAAGGGTTTATTTGTCAGATTACAAAATTGTGAAGTGCAGAAATTATTATTTTTCATTATACGAATATTGATCGACTCCGTTTTATCATTCCAAGCAGGTAATATTTGAAGAGGTAAATTATTTGATTATCGTAACGTTGTGCACTCTGTGCGAATTAACTGGGTTAGCCCTGGTATAATTAAAATTAGAATATTAGAAAAACACAGAGCGGTGGCGTTCAGCAGGAAACTGGGTGTTTATTACATCGGCGTACGGCGTTATAATATCAATATATATATATATATATATATATATATATATATATATATATATAACAGGAAATTATTCTTGCCCATAAAAATAAATATTACTGAAGTTTATTCTTGGAAGTTGGTCAGGTCAGTTAAATAAATCGAGAAATAATGAATCGTAGTGGTAAAAAATCAATATATTTTACTATGACGCGTTTCGGTCAACAATACCATTATCAAATAGATTATTTATAAAAAGTTATAATTAAAATAAAGTTTTTAAAAACAATAAAATATACAGACCAGAAATTTTAACTTGTTAATTTACAATATCTCTATAACAACGGTGGTATTTTGTATGTATCGTAAGGAATAGTCACTAACAAGGGTTGAAATATAAACAACGTAGTTATAAAAATAAAAATCGAGAACAATATAACAATGTTAGCGATATTAGATACGAAAGTGGACTAACATTAGAACGTATAAAATAGTTGTTTCTTATCTATAAGAGTAGTAATATTTATGTTTAAAATGGCAATTTATATCAAGTATTTGGAATAAATGGAGGTAATATTTATTGAGAAAATGGTTATGTTTTGTTTAATAGATTAAAGTAAACATTTACAAACCCATCCTGGTCCGTTTTAGAATTGATGGCGTTGGTGTTTTTTTGTATTTGGATGGTTTCTAAAAAACCTCTAACATTATCATTCGCCTCAATATCTAAAATTTTAACATTAGCAAAATCAAACTGGTGGCATTTTTCAATCGCATGAAACGCTAGTGCCGTACTTTTTTTGTTACTTGTTTTAATAGTATATTTATGCTGGTATATCCTCTTGTTTAAATATTGTTTAGTGTTACCAATATACACCCCTGAACATTCTAAGCAGTTAATTTGGTAAATTGTGTGGGTTTTGTACTTTTTATCAATTATTGGCGTGAGTTTCGTGAAAATATTTTTTGTGGAGTTGTTTGGTTTGTGAATTACCTGAATATTGTATGCGTTAAGGCATTTTTTTATTTTATCAGAAAGTATCGGGGTGTATAAGATACTAATACGAGTTTTTTCCAATGTTTGTTTATTTTATTAGAATTGTTGTATATTTTATGAATTTTGTTTTAATAATTGGTTCAAAAATGATTTAGGGTATAGATTATTTCTAAGAATAGTTTTAACTACTTTGATATTTCTTGGCCTATGTTTATTATGGGCAAGGATGATAGCACGTTCTATGAGGTTGTTAACAACATTAACTTTATACTGTTTGGGAACGCATGATTTAAAATTTAAATATCTTCCACTCCATGTGGCTTTTTTATACCAGTTGGTGGAAATTTTTCCTGCATTATTGTAAGAGATGAGGACATCTAAGAATGGAATAGTTCTATTAGTTTCTATTGTATGAGTGAATTGCAGGCGCGGATGGAATGCATTGAAGGTTTTTAACGTATCGTTAATTTTGTCAGCAGGTAAACACATAATACAATCATCTACATATCGTTTATAGAATGCCGGCGTGAAATGTAGTTTGCTAATAGCCCAATTTTCTAGTTCTTCCATTACAAGATCGGCAATGGTTGACGATATAGGTGATCCCATTGCAGTGCCAAAAATCTGCGAATAGATTTTGCTGTCGAATTGAAAGTAAGTGGTCTCTAAACACAATTTAACCCCTATTTTACATTCATCTAACGGCAATTTGGTAAAAGATGTGAGTTCAGGCCATCTTTTTATAATAGTGTTTATAGCCAAATCAATGGGGATATTTGTAAACAGTGATTTTACATCTAGTGATATTAGAATATGGTTGTTGGGTATAGTTTGGTTTTTAATAAAGTGTTGAAAATCCCAACTATCTTTTACATAGAATTGTGTTTTGCCCACAATGTTTTTAATGGTTTCTATTAGAAAATTTTACATTTTATAGGTTGGGGAATTTTTAGTACTTACGATAGGGCGAAACGGAATATTTGGCTTATGGACTTTAGGAAGACCGTACATGTAAGGAGCATGTCCGTTGTGGCAGATTAATTGGTTTTTTGTGCATAAGGTTATGTAATTTTTTTTGTACCATTGATTTATAAGGGAATTTATTTTAGTCTGTAATTGTGAGGTAGGATCTATTTTTTTCGCTAAATAGGTGGTGGTGTCACTAAGGAGTTCTTTCATTTTATTATCATACTCTTCTTTCAGCATTAAAACTGATGCATTGCTTTTGTCAGCCTTTAGTACGAAAATTTCCGGATTATTTTTAAAAACACTTTAGTTTTCTTTAGTAAGTAATTTAGACGGTTTTATCTTTTTGTTATTAGCGTTATGGCGGTGATTAGTAAGAATATTACAAATTTTGTTGCGAATCTCATTTTTCTCAGTTGTGGTCTTAGTTTTGATACCTAACTCCACCTTAGCAATTATTTTTTCGTAGTTAGGTTTTTGTTGGGTCGTGGAAAATTTGTTACCAAAACTTAGAACCTGGTTTACTTCAGGTGGAATAATTTTATTAGTTAAGTTTATAAGCCACTTATTATTTGTTATATAATAATTTTTATTATTATGTAATGTTTGCCTTTGCATTAAATTTTCAATTTTACTTAAATGTCTTTGTTTTATACGACGGAACGCACTTTTATAAAACATGTTTTGTTTTTCAAAGAACTTAAGACAGAACGCACGGTGATAATTTTGAATTATTCTCGTTTTAACATTAAGTAATTTAAAATTAATTATGTGAAGTCTAGAGTAGCACTGTGCTATGCACGTGTTTATACATTGTCTGTAGAATGAATTAAGATGTTTTTGGTACTGGTTTTTGAACTTGTTTTCATAAACAGTTGTTTTTGATTTTAATTTTAGAAAGTTAGGAACAATATTCAAATTTTTACATCTCAATAAAAATAGCTTCCTATTCTTTTCTTTGACAAGTTTTAAATTATATGACTGGTATTCATTGAGAATACTTTGACTTCTAAAAATAAAATGTTGTTCGTTGGTCTGCATAATTATAATATATATAAATAATATATAAATTTATGTACATGGGGTTTAGTCAAAAGGTAAGTATATATTACACTCAGATTTTCTGTGTCTGATTTTTTATTCATACGATGTGGTTCACAATTAATAAAGTACATTTCTAAGAATTTTCTCTTGGTCAAGTTGGTCTCTTTTGTTAAAATTTTCACGTTTTCAAAATTAATTTTATGTCCAAATTCACGTGCATGGCTTGCCAAAGCACATCTTTCTGGTTTTAGTTTTATATCACTTTTATGTAACGAGACCCTCGCTTTTAAGATTTGTGATGTATGACCTACATAAGTTTTAATACAATTGTTACAAGTAATCTTATATACTGTATGTGACTGTGCATTTATTGGTATGGGTGACTTTAATCTGCTAAATAATCCTCCTATAGTTTTAATGTATTTCTTGCTAATGATGATCTCTTCATATTTTAAAACATTGATGAGTTGATCTGTTAGTGATCCAATTTGTGGAAATGAAATATATTTTATTGTAGGCACATTGTTTGTTTGGTTGTTGTCAGTCTCTTCTCCATTAGTAGGTTCATTTGTATGGTTGTTTCTCAAATTTATTATATTAGATTGATAAATGATTTTATTAATTAAAGATTTTGGGTACCCGTTTAGACAGCTTAAATGTTCAATTGTAGTGATGTTATAATAATTGTACTAATTCATTGTATTAATAAAACTTGTCAGATTTACAGTTTTATTTTACATTTTACATTTTACATAGTGTTTATGTTGAATATGCTAATCGTTCTATTTATTTAAAAATTCTCATGTGTGTGTAAGTGTCAAAACATATATTATAGTTATTATTTAGTAACTTAGTTATTACTTTTAGTGTCCTGATGATGAAATTGAAGATAAATTTCGAAAGCTTGACTAGACGAATAAAGAGAATGTAAAACAGATTGTTATTAATTTGGTCTTTATTTCCCTTATCAGAAATTATAATATTATTGAATAATTATAGATCATTAGAAGATTCATTATTTTATTATATATATATATATATATATATATATATATATAACAATTATACTCTAAGAAATAACAAGGCGTCTCGGTACGCCTTCCTCAGAGCGAACTCCTGGGGTAGTCCGGGTGGACGAGTATTGGTTCTACGCCGTAGCGCCGCCCATGCAGCGTTGTGGCGTCGGCGTCGGTGTCGACGGCTTTGGGCTAGGGAAAGCGCCAAGGTGACGGTGTCGTCATGCTGCCTCGGGCTCAGAGCAGAGCCGAGGTCTTCCTTGACGGTGCCCCAGGCTAGGAAAAGCGCCAGGGTTTTCTGGTGGTTCCCCAGGCTAGGAAACGCTAAAGTCTCGACTATTTCTGCACTACGCTATGGGAAGCGCTAGATGATTGAGTCCAGTGAAGGTCTGGCCGAAATGCAGCTTCTTCTAGATTTATTCTTGAGGATAGTGGCGCGACCTGCAACCAAACAGCGTGCGCGATTTTTGTGTTGGCGGTTGTGGTCATCGTAAAAGCGGCGAGCCGTGTTAGGGTATATATGCAGGTGTTGTGATCGCGCGACTCTTTTATAAGGATGTACATCGTCATGAGACAAGTTCTGTGACACGGTATTAAAAAATTTGTCCCTTCAAAATAATAACAAAAATGTTTGTCCACTATACAGTGGCGGTTATTTCTAAGGAGCAATTGAGCACATGCACTCCCAACATACGTCTGACCTAAACTTAAATTATTTTATTATAACAACATTTAAATCAAAATATCCATACCATCCCAACATATTCTGCACTAGCATTTTCATACGCACGATGAGTGAGCAGAAGTTCGGTTTGTTAAGAGGAAGCTCGTAGCGTTATCTGTAAAATATCTGCGATCGCAAAACATCGATACATTTCTTCAAAACTAATCAATTGCATCCAATTTTGTACTTCTTTCGAATTAGCACTAAGGGGCCATACAAGGGGATGACTCGGCAAATAAAGAAGTATTCAGATAGTTTGTGAATTTTTTGCACATTTAGATTCTGTATTAAAAAATCAGTTAGAAATATCAAAAAATTTTAAAAGAACATCAAAAACTATTCAAAATGAAATTTTAAAGTGTATGTTCGAAGTTTATTATGAAGAAGCAAAGATGTAAGTTGAGACAGTTGCATGCATTTCAATAGTTGCTTATGAAACCACCGATATAGCTTGCCAGTTGCAATTAGTTCTTATTTTGAGATACCTAAAAAATGGTCTTCTTGTGGAACGAATCTGGAAATTTTTGTTTCCTGATGGGCAGGACTCTGCATCTTTGTCTACATGTATATTAAGCGGACTACGTTTTCGTCTAACCAGTCCCAATAAGCTAATAGCCCAAAGCTATAATGGCGTTGATGCTATGAACGGATCGCTTAGTGGAGTTCAGAAGGTAGTTAAAGCTAAATATGCTTTGCAAATTATGTGCACTGCTAATCTTATTACGAAGGACACTATTTATGTATTGAGAACTGGCAACACTGGTATGGCCAGGTGAAATCTGAAATTGCCATCGTAAAGCTTGACATTTTTGAGGTTATAGTTTCTCAGAACGTTTTGACGAGTGAGCGCTATTTGCGTTTTTTGCAGTGTTTAAAATTTAATCTCAGCCAAAATATGGAATTAACTCCAGAAAATTTTCGAGTTATGATTTATTATGACTTTTACCGTGGTCTAACTCAAGAACAATGCATGAATCAACTAAATTCAACTTTTGGCAATGAAGTACCAGCCATAGCCACTGCATATCGCTGGTACACTGAATTCATACGTGGACGTAGTTCGCTCACGGACGAAGTTAAAGAAGATCGTCCAAAATCGGCCGTTGTGCCGGAAAACATCAATGCTGTGCGAAAACTAATTGAAGAAGATCGTTATGTAACATATCAATAAATCCAGAGATGTTTAAGCATTAGTATGATCAGCATACATAAAATTTTGCACGAACATTTGTGTGTTCGGAAGCTGTGTGCGCGTTGGATTCCACATTTGTTGACAGATGCTCAAAAAAATGTTCGTGTTGGTGCCGTAAAATGATTTCAAAATACAACTGTGGTGCATTTAAAGCGGTATAAAACATCGTTATAGGTGACGAGTTGTATATTTATGCGTATGTGCCAGAAAAAAAGACCAGTCAGCAGTTGGGGTGTTTCAACGTGAAGCAAAGGCAACAAAAGTTGTTCGTTCTCGAAGCGTTAATAAGCAAATGGTGGCGATTTTCTTCACGAAAATTGGTCCTGTGGCATTTGTGGCTCTCGAAAACCAAAAGACCATTAATTCAGCGCGGTATAGGACTATTTGTTTGTCTAAAGTTTTCGGTAAATTGAAAGAAACAACCCAAAACGACGAATCATTTTGCATCATTACAATGTGAGCTCACACATCACATGCAACAAACGAGTATTTGGACACACAAAAGATTGAATTGATGGGTCATTCGCCTAACAGCCTCTACTTGGCGCACAATAACTTCTTCTTATTTCCAGTAATTAAAGATAAACTGCGCGGACAACGATTTTCATCGCCCGAAGAAGCGGATTAGGCCTTCAAAACATATGTTTAGAGCTACCATCTTCCGACTGGACAAAGTGCTTTGAAGGATGGTTCAATGGCATGCAAAAGTGTATAGATCTTCAAGACGATTATTTTGATAAGCAATAAAAGTATTTTTCATCGAATTCATTTGTTTATTCTTTCTATTCTCAATACATAAATAGTGTCCCTCGTATGACAAATCAACCTGAATCAATAGGAACGTCAAAATCTTTTTTCCAATGTAACTGGCCTTTGTGGGTTTTTTCAACATCATTTCAGAGAACAAGGGTTTTAGGAGATATTGTTCAAAAGAAGCTACCTCAAGCATGCCCAACCCGTTGGAATTTTCAGTCTCGTTCTATCCCTACCGTTTATGAAAATCGGGGTGAATTATTCAAAGTTACGGAAGTTATACAAAATAGTGATGAAATTACTCTGTCAAGCACTATTCAGCAAGCGAGTGCTTAAGAATGTTTACTTTTAGATAAAAAGTTTGTATTTTGGTGTTCCGTTTTCCATAAAATTATGCCACACGTTGACATTCTTTTAACCAACTTCAACAAAAAGTGACAGATCTAATAAAAGTTATAAAAGACATTAAAAATTTTGAAAAAAGAAATGATAATATTTGCCAAGAAATATTTAATAAAAATGACAATCTTGAGGAGCAAACTATATCTGAATTACCAGCTAAACGAAGAAAGTTCGACGGAAACGACGAGATGTCGAAGAAAAGAGAAGCAATCGAAATTTCTGGTGTAATTATTTTGTAAATAAATTACATATTTAACTTTGTAGGTCACTTAGTTGCTGCCGATTTATTTGTTATAAAAATATGCAGAGAACTTGTTAGATCTTTTCCAGATGAATTTTTTAAATACAATTGAATACTATTCATTCCTAAACGCAAATCAATTAAAAACTGAGTTATTTATGTGCAAGAAGAATTGCGCGAAGTTTCTGGTGCTGCGCCTTTACTTCATTTACTATTGGAACAAAGACTCGATGCGGTATTTACAGAAGCCGTAAAACTTTTGACAATATTGGTAGCAATGCTTATGTTGGTTTCTGACGCCGAGAGATGTTTCTCTATGATGAAACGCGTTAAAACTTGTTACGCCCTGGTTTGCTTGTTACTGCCAGGTTTCATTCTCGCTTTTTTTCTTTACTTTTGGTTTTTCTGATCGGAAATTGAACGAAAATATTCAGTTGGGTGACATTTAACGTAACAAATTTTTTTGCGCAACTGAAGATCGATTGAATGCTTTGAAGACGACGTCGTTTGATCAACTTTATGTTTCGATAATAGACATTTTTAATAATAAAGCTATTGATAAATTTGCTGCTAAGAACAGCAGAAAAAAGGAATTTATTAAACATGCCAGGCATTTCAAAGGCACACACGCATGTTGGATAGTATTTGCGCTTCAATATTTTAAGTCATTGTTCATGGTAAATTAATTCCAGTTGTTAATATAAACAATTTTGTAATTGGCGCTTTATACTCACCAATTATTGTTATGTGTCCAATGGTCATAATTTGGAATATGAAGATAAGAATAGAATTTGGCGCAAAACATGTTTTTGAACCATCAACATAAGAAGTCGTTCCTAGTGCCGGTCAGGTGCAATATGGTCGAAAATGTTTTCACATGCCAATAATTCGCTTGCTCACAAGAATAATTACCAGATAGGAAACTACATAGAAGAGATATGCTCGTTTTTAATGTATTTATGTAATTTGTTTGTTGTTTATTTGGGCACTATGAGGTTTGTCAAAACCAAAAACTTTCATATTGCCGGTATCTATATGGTTATGCATGGTTTGCAATTAATTAAAGGTCCTTCTCATTACGCACTAAATCGTAACGCATTCTATGTACAACAGCCAGAAATACATCCAAGTATTACTCCATATTTTTAGTATGCATCAAATTTGGAAAATAATACTGACAATTCAAATACAAACATCAGGTTCATTTTTATAAATTTCATCAAGTAGATAGACCATCTCATGTTCATCAATGTGCATCCCCGTTTGCTAATGCAACGAGTTGTCACTGCCAATATAGTTTTTAAAACAATTCGTTCGACACCAGCAATTGAACGTTAGGCTAAGAAACTCGATTCCCAAATTTTGTTTAAAAAGTATGAATCATGAGCTATTGTTTGGACGCCGAATGTCACGCTGCAACCAAGGAACCTTATGATGATGATAGGGTTCAATGCGATGCCTGAGACATGGTTTCACTTCAACTGCGTTGGTGTGTCGACTGGTATCGCCAAACAACCTGGAGACCTATCAACAGGAATCCTGTGATGTACCTCAAACCTCCAAAATACCAATTTATGTTACCAATGCTGCTCCACGTAGTACACAACTTACCTTTGTAAATATGTTATTGAACTGCTTCTTCAAGATTAATTATTGAGCCATGAAGAAGAACGGTAAATTACTTTGTGATATCTACAAAAAAATATGAATTGCTACAAAAGCAAGCCACTGCGCATAATAAGGCACACACATTCTAATTGCTGTGACAGTTATGGAAGAAATAGCTCGCAATGAACCACCGGCATTAAAGCCTCTTCAAGCGATGTCATTTCTCAGGTAAAAACAATACAAACACAAACCGTTGTAACCAACCATTACCTTGTCAGGCACCGGTTTCAACTTCTTCGCCCAAAAATGCATCAAGCCAATAGTTGTGACCAACTTTATTGGTTTAGCGAAGAAATTATAACTCTACTGCCAAGTTTAATAGCTTTCCCAATTTGTTTAAAATGAACATTAAAGCTGCGAGAATTTCTGATTCGTATTTAACTACGAGTAATATACACGCTAGATATACCGTGTCTAATGAGTTTCCAGAATTCAGTAGGATAGCGGAGGAATTACCGTTTTTCATTAGTAGCTACGAAACCTCTAGCTGAATTGCAGGTTAAGCAACTACGAGCATCTACGTCGCTTGCAACGTACATTAACAGGATTATATCACTCATATTTCTTTCTATCCTATCCTAACAACTGCCTAATAAATGATAATCAGAACTCGAATTTGACTAATAAGTGATAATCACGCGTTGTATACTCGGAATATCTAGTGTACCATGTTGTCAACCGAAATGTTTATGTATTTATAGCAGATTATATATTTTTCCGTTTATTTTATCAGCTCAAAATGTAGTGTCAAAGTACGCTATTTCAGCATATGTCAGAAACGGCACGGGAAGTTACTAGATTTTCAAGAATGTTGAATGCGATTTCAGAAAAATAGTATATGCACCTCGTAGTAGAAACACATTTCCGGACTCTTAATGCTTAGTGGCCTTGGCTCTTGCATTGTCGTCCGGGAAGATATTGCTTTTACTACTAGATACACAATATACAGTTCCCGGCCTAGATCGGGAAAGTATCCTCCCGTACAGTTTTTTATCTTCATTTTAAACAATATAATGCACTTCAACAAGCAATCTCACAAAGTGTACACAAGTGAATTTTTTTATTAAAAATATTACATCCATACTACTTCCACGTATAGTACAACAACTATGATTCATTTATATTTACAGTAATGCTGCAATTTGTACAATCATTAAATAGTGGTTGAACCTTTCCAAAAAAGCTGAAGGCACTACTGCTGTCTATTGTTAGTAATTCTTCTATACACTTGTCGGCGTTTGTTTCTTTAAATATTTCATTTGATATGTCTATTCGAATATGATTTGTCAATATATTCTTCAGCAATGTTTGAGGATTTCCATCCTCCATGCCGTTTTAATGCAATGAAATCTGCCCCAGCGTTGACGAAAATTGTGGCGGAGGACCTACGGAAGAGTGCACTGTGTATTCATTAGCGTTGGGTAAATTTAAAAAGTTTGCTACAATTTGAGGCATTTTTCAAACTGATGTATACCCACTACTTGCTTGCCACTTTTGCCTTTTAAATATTTACAAAAGGAGTGTCAACTTTCAATGTTCTGGGAACGATGTGCAATATATTTCCGATACAAAGGCAGATAAGATCTTGCTTTTTCGTTTTAGTATCTGGTACTCTGTCAGAAGCTTGGACCCCAAATCTTCTGTCAGTCAAATTTAATTTGTTCAGCTCTTCACGATGACATACACTGGCAACAACCAATTTAAGGGCGACCTAGATACAGTCTACATAAATATCTGGCCATTTTAAAGGGGCCCAATTCGTAACGTACCCTATTCAGTAAGTATATGGCATCCGGTGCTTCAGAAATATAAGTTTCAATTTGTTCCCTGTACAGAATCTTAGACTTCATACGTTTTTAACCGTCACTTTTTATGAGTTGCTTTCAGCATAGAATAATTTTACCGCAGCGTAGAAGCTTTAAACTTGGTAGTATAATTTGAAAAAGTTTACAAGCATTACATTTTCGGACCAAGATGTCCCATGGTTTGCGTTGCAAAAATCTTTAAAACATTTGTAAGCGAATTCATATTTTTCTTTGGATTTACTGAGTGATAGGTGTAGTACTACATTTTTAATAGCGTCTACCAAGGCTGGTGGTGTCCCAAGCAAGTCGCCATCTTCATCACTGTCCATTTTACTTTTATTGATGTTGTAATATATGCACTTGCAAGAAATACTAAATTCGACTTTTATCACAAAAAGTTAGCCAAGAGCGAGTCGAGTTTACACTATTAGGGTTCCGTACCAATACTACAGCGAGCAATCAATAAACCAAATTAAGCTGTTTTTATTTTTTATGTATATTTAAATCTTCTTCAAATTTGATTGTGATAACTAAAAAATGAATACATTGTCCCTCATTGTACTAGTACATTAATAAATACGTTGTCTATTACTGTGTTTAAAGATTTTCCCAGCAACTATTACACTGTCAAAAAAACCTGCAGTTTCCGATAATCTATGACTCAATAGCTACTATCCCTATTAAAATCAAAATTTTAGCTTTGGGAATACGGGGGGTCATTTTGGCACATTTTGAGCTATATCATGAAGACTACTGGACCGAAAGTTATAAAAAAAATATTTTTAGAAGCATTCTAGAATCCTCTTTCAAATGATACCTCACACGATATATTTATAAAAACTTTTTTCTTTTGACCGAATTAACCCCCGCCATTTTAATCTAAAAATATTTTTTTCTATTTTCTGACTGTCGATATATGTGCGTGCCATAAAGACCTAGCATTGTGCGAAATTTCAAATTCCTACGAAACATAGTTTTCCAGAAAAACCTCTCTGACAGTCGGACGGAAGGACACGAGAGTGATCTTATAAAGGTTCCGTTATACCTTATAAGGTACGGAACCCTAATAAATGAACTGCGTTTGTTTGTCTTGATTGTCATAGAAACGATTTCGTAAGCAATTAAATTTTAATGCAAAATGTAATGCATCCTTTCATAAACCGATGCACTAATAGTTCTTAGAATTTCAAAAATATTGAATGCAATTTCAGAAAAAATAGTATGTGCACCACGTGGTAAAAGCTTATTCCCGGACTCTCAATGCTTGTTAGTCTCGACTAGCGCGTCGGAGACCAACAATTTGCATTGTCTTCCGGAAATGTATCGCTCTTACTACTAGATACACAATATACTATTGTGTTCACTTAGTGAAAAGTGAAGCGTTTCGGTGATACTTCTATATAAAATATTGAAGAAAACATATGCAAAATCAGAAACCGGCTAGTATATTTAAACCCATTTAGCGAGTTCAACGATGGTTCTGAGACTGGACGTACTGAATATAATCCTATAATTTCAAAAACAGATCAAGAAAAAGTAAAAGCTCGTGGCCGAAAATAAAAAAATGTGTCCTATTAAATTGTTTAGTAAGATAATCTCGAAATGTTTGAACTACAGTAAAACAAATCTACCGTTTTTAACTCTGAATAAACACTGGAATTATTTTAGATATAAAAATAGCCTACTGACTTAAATATACTTGGAAAATGTGGACTCGTGAACGAGTAGCTAAACGAAATAGTGCACAAAGCATTCAAATTGTTCTCGAGGTTCTTCAGGCTCGAATTTGCAAGAAATTATTAAAGTAACCGGTCATATGTCTACTAGCTCTAGAACCATATTTAAAATTGAACACTGAACATGATTCCAGAATCATATCTGGTTTGAGATACTGCAACCCAAATGAACCATCAACGTTATCAGTTGCAATGAATGAAATATTAACAGAGAATTCGAGTGTGTCAAGCGTCAATACAAATCCATCTTTGACAGTTTTAATTAACGAGAATTCTGAAAAGAATGTCAATAATTGTGTGTTTAATTTTACGGTAAATAATTTTCTTGTGTTCGCTGTTTTGTAATAATAAATAAATTTCTATTTGTAAAAAAATTACATTGTTCATTTCTGATATAATCTATAGAATACTATTGTAATCGTGGCTATCGTTAATCGCATGAATTGATCCACTCAACATGTTATCAAATAATTTCACTCGTCCTTCGGACTCGTGAAATTAATTTTTGACAACATATTTCGTGTCCCAACTCGCGCGATTATTGATATTCACGATTACAAGAGTTGTATTATATATGTAAAGCATTAGACCACGTCAAGAGTCAGCACTTGTTCTAGCCCTTGTTTTTAATGTCATCTCAACCCTAGATATGGTCTTTTGCAAACCAGAGTACATATACATAGTTTACTAGAGAAAATTCGTATGTCTTCAGCGGTGAACATGAACAAATTTGAGTCGTTCATTGACTTTTCTTTAGAAATTAAATTTTAACCACAACCATGCACGCGTCTAGTCTACATCATCTACACAACCCTATGTTTATTTAGAAATTAATAAATAAATAATCAGTTTCAGTCTATTTGGACTGAGAAATTCACTCTCAATGCGAGTTATGTATCCCCCGATTTATCTATATATTAAATAATACAATCTAATAGGAAATTATTAGAAATTGTTAAAGAAATCATAAGTCACTTGCAACAATGTAGTACAAGGATAAACCAGACAGGTTATTAACAGTTCATGAGAACGGATGCAATACAATGTATTCCAGACGATAGTGATACTGCAGGTGGCAGGTCACAGACGGTGAAGATATCGCAATTACCTAGAAAGTAAGATTGTAACAATGTAACAAAGTATAGAATTAAGAATAAAGCAGACATGAGATCTGCAAGTTCCCACAGCCATGTGAGGGGGTAGGAACATTATAAAAAGCCCGGGAGCTCAAGGACCCGGCAGAGTCAAAGTATTCTGCTATAGCATTGCAGTTTGCTTAGGCGACTCACAATATTAGTTCAATTAATTAATTTATTTTGATTTAAAGTTAAAATCAAGTTGTCAAAATTCCACATTAATTTCTGTATCAATTAAATAAATTTATTAAGAAGTTTGGAAGTGTTTTTTAAAAACGCAGCTCCCAAGGCCCAAACCTTAACTTGCGTTATTGACATAAACCTCTTTGTGTTTAGTCAGTGGCTCCTTTATTTAGAGACTGAAATCATCTCTATAGCTAGTGATTCACACAACTTCATAGAAATATTTTAACTTATGCTTAAGAAAGTGACGTAGAATGATATTTACGCATAAAAATTACTTCCTAAAGTTAAACGGATGTTTTAAAAATGTCTATGCGTGTACACGTAAACAGGCGACACCTACCAGGGAAAGTGTATCTACAGAAACCGACTTTATTTTGTTACGTAAATCATAATACAATCGACAGAAACAAGAGGTAGGTACCGGGCTCAGTGGGACAGTAGGGGGTCTTCATTGTTTTCGACGCAATGTGCCCAACGATTGCATGCACCTAATCCAACCTTCATAGAACTGAAACCGTGGGTACTCACCATACAGACAATCAGCATATTCGTCGTCGTCGACAAAGGATACATTTTCAAGTTGCCTTATAGTTGCTTTAGTTTTTTTTTTAATTTTCTTTATAGTGGTTTTATCCGATTTATCTTCGTTATGTCCCTTTGCAGGCTGTTTTTGTTTTGTTTTTTGTCAAACTGATTCGTTTTTATACAGTAATTCCATAATTATCGATGTTTTTCCTCTAGGTTTTGTAATCCGTTGCGTTGTTCAAACTTCTTCAAAGTATAGGCAACAATACTTCAGACAACACTCCAGAAGCAGATCTTTCCAGCATACTGTTTATTCCTGAACACTCTGATTGCAAAGATCTTAATTGAAGAGCCGGTTCAAGGCCATTACGTGACTGAATTCACCTATGAGGAAGAGACTGACGAATTAATAGAATATATAAAACTAATGGAGGCTGGGGTTTAGGGCTGAATGCCTACTGAACTTCGAGAACTAGCTTTCGAGTTAGCTACAAAAAATAAAATTTACCACAAGCTGAAGTTTTTTTAAATCCGAATATAACCTTCAGAAAGCCAGCGGTTAAGGCAATGTGAATTAACAGGGTTGTAGTTGTTAATTTTTTTAGTCTACTTGAAGAAGCCAGTGAAAAATATAAAATTACACCGCAGTGCCATTACAACCTTGACGAAAGCGGCGTATTGACGGTTTCCAAAGTCGTTGCAAAACTTTAGCCCTAACTGGTAAATGTCAGGTTGGAATTCTAGCATCTGCAAAAAGAGGTAAATTGATGACGAATATTAGTTGCTTCAGTGCCGTGAGAATTATATGTCTGCACTGTTTGTATTTCCACGAAAGCGAACAAAGCCTAAATTACTAGTTAGAGCAGCGATTGGTTCTTGAGGAGAATGTCATGAATCTGGATGGGTATAAAGTCATTTGTTCCTCGTGTGGTTAAAAAGATTTATAGAAAGGTTGGATGCAACCAAAGAAAACAAGATATTGTTGTTGCTTCATGGGGACGCTACCCATTTTAAAAGTATTGACCTTATTAATTTGGCTGGTAAAAATTGTGTTGTCGTGCTACGTTTCCCACCACACCGTACACACCGCATTCAGCCGCTGTATGTTGGCTTTATGAAACCCTTGAGCATTTGCGACAGAAATGAATTCAAGGTATGGATGCCAGCACATCCAGGTCGAGTGGTTACCCAATTTCAGACTGTTAGATTGTTTCGTCAGGCGATTATTATTGGTGCCACTATGACAGCTACTGTAAGTTTCTTTAGGTCTACAGAAATTTGGCTTCTCGAACAAAATATTTTCACGGATGGAGATTTTGCACTAATAATCCAGAATGTTCAACGCAACGGCTCAATCATAGCAAAGTGTTTTTCGACATATCTTCTCACATTATTTCTAAAGCACGTAGAAATGACAACATTTATTTCGTATGTTTACCAGCGAACAACACACATCTAATCTAGCCTTTGAATGTAGCATTTTTCTACTCTATGAAAGCTGTTTAGAAGATCATTTGACATTATATAAGAAAGTGAGACAGGTTTACAAAGTAGTTTGCGGAAACAATACTTTCCTAAGCTGTTATGGTCACTGATAGATACAGTATCTTTTAATGCAGTCAAAAATTTGAAATTTGGTTTCAGAAAATGCAGATTTTCCCATGGATGTAAGTGTTCTTTATAACGGCTGCCAGGAAATCAGTGTAAAACAGGTCAAATTAAACAGTTTGAAAGAATTTTTAAATAACAAAAAAACTAACATTGCTGGAAACAGACATCTGAAAAAAATATAAAATAATGTGCAGTTTGAAGAAGTTTTAAACATGAAATTTTATTTGGCAATGAAGATGGTTAAAGTAGACACAATAAAGAGAAAACAACAAAGAATCTGACATTATGGTGCATATTAGAAATCATAATAAAGATGCAGTCAGAAATGAAGCAGATGTGATGCGTAAAACTAAAAAGCAAATTATCCACAATATCTTCATTGGGTGAAGACATATCCATCGAAGACTCAGCCAGTGTACCAGATGACTTTGAAGACTACATTTCACCAAGTAAACACAAGCATAAAGAAACTGAAGATTAAAAACTAATTTAAAAAGCAACAGGTAAATTTGTTGTATTCATGTATGAAAGCGAACTTTTTTTTGCGCAAATGAAGTCATTTAATGACAAAACAGTTACAATAATGTCAATGGAAAGAGGAAAAAAAGTCTTTGAAGTGGTAAATTAAACCCGGCATTATGCAATGCAACTGTATGGATGTTCTTGGTGGTACAAATCAATCAACAGTAATAAATATAAGAAGTTTGTTTTAAATTATTGAGTTTTAGATAATTTGCTTTTGATACTTAAAAAAAAACTATATTTATATTTGCTAGGGGTCTTTTCAAATTACTAAGTTTTTACAAGTTTTTCTGTTGAGTAGGTATTAGTTTCATAATTATAATATTTAGCTTCAAATATTACATCTCCAAACAACATAATAAAAATTGTTGTGTCTTTACTACGTTTATCAACAGCAAAATGTGCAAGGAATTTAAGAAAGTGTAATATGTAATTAATAAAACTGCATAACAAATAGTAGTATGATATACAACTAAACAATAAAAGACATACGGAATTCACTCTTTAATTCTTATTAGTGCAAAGTAATACTACAGAGCACCTTACTTTCCCCAACACCCAATTGTTCATGCAATTCAATCCAAATTTTCAAAGTGGTGCAAAGTATCCTCTACTATGAGAATACTTTACACCACTTTAAAACAATATATAACAAGAACTATATGTTGTACGTAAATAAAACTTGGATGTGTGTTCTAATAAACTGATAATGGTGGATATAAAACCAACCCGATAATTCAAATGGGTCAACTTAGAGTATGTTCTAATTTAAACTCTGGAGAAAATAGTGCTAAGTAACAACACCTTATGGTAAGAGTTTTTTTAGCTTTGAAAATAACATATGTTGAATTCAAATAAATAAGTTGGTAATCTTTTCAAATCAATCATGAGATTTTTTAAATGAACATGATTTGACATAGGTTGAGTATGTGTGTCAAATCAAAGGAAATTTTAAATAAATTTTTTCTTATGATAAAAGGTACATAAATTTCAATTAAAACAATGAAAGAAATGTTGATAAAATTTATGTGGTAATCTCAAATAAACGTATTTTACTAAATACGCACATTTCATAACATTTTATTTTTCAAAACAGAAATATATTTGCTTTTGTGTAGGAATATCAAAACTTAGACATGCTTTTATGTATATCAGGGCGAAGGCTTTTCATATTGTATGCCATAGTTAATAATCTTTATTTGTTACAAGGTATCTGTTTAAAATCCCAACAATTGTCCAAGCAGATTAAAGTACTAAATTTTGCCGACCTTGCGTCAGACATGCAATAAAATAGAATTGGTAGATTACTAATGATCGTAAATAATATGTCGGTATGCGTACTTGTGCTGTAACTATAGCGTTAACTTCCAGCAAAATATTATTTGTATGTTTAATAATACAAAGTATTAAATTGTTATTAAATTAGCATAAATTGCACTTAAATTTTCACCATAAGCTTTAAAGTTATGATCTGTGGGTTATTAATATGTACAGTTTCTTGGGAATTGCTTTTTGTAAAACTTGTAACCTTTCCTAGAGCTAAAACTCTTCTTATTTAACATATTAATGATACTTGTTAGTTAACATACATCTGAGGAGGTAGATTTTAGCGACGATTTTATGTAAATTTTATTCCTTTTACAAAATTCAAAGGGTTTACCGAGCTTGAACTATGAAGTTTCAAGAAAATATTGGGTAATTTACTTTGAAATACTTTGGTAAAAATAATGAGTATCAAGTGCTCAAATGGTATTATTTTAAGACTGAACTCTAGGATTTTCGATTTTTATAGTGTAGATAGACAGTTAGTTGCATCTGTACAATAATGTATAAAACTACTTACCACGTAACTAAAGGACAAGCTTTCTCTACTTCGGAAACTTTTTAAAATTTTTAAAAAGATTGGAGGCTACAGAATACATTTGGAACCTTTTCATATTAGCCGCAAACTAAGAATTGGCCTGGGAAGGATTTAAAATGGTTTACCTCTTTTCAACTTCTAGGATATAAACGTTTACAATTTTCTGCTTGATATTTATATCGTAATCCTTACATACGTAATATATGGATATAGTGAGATTAAGAAATTTTCTCTCGTCTGGAACCGAGGTATGATATTCTTTGGGATTCCTTTTTCTGTCGTAAGAAGCAATTGTCTCTTCCTTATCCATAATAGTCTTTTAAAGATTCGCTGGTGACGCCGTCAATTGAAGCACTGAAGCTATAATTTTGTTTGTTTAATTGGTATCCAAGTGGTAAGTTTGTACAATCACTTGACAAGTTCAGTTCATTTTAACCGTATTTTAAAAAAAAAACTATCAAATTGGTATAAAGGATAGAAACCATTTATGCGATGTCAATATGCGGCTGGTAAAATTATTAGAAACAATCGTAAAAGAATGTTTTTTTTAAACATATACAAAGAAACCGGGTTTCTTTGATTTTGTTTGTTTTTCATAAACAATCTGGCAGTACCTACCTTGTACCGTAAATTTCTAAAATTTAGTTGAAGCAGTGAATGATAGTACAGTGATGATTTTTTTACGTTCCAATAGCATTACTCAACAAGGACACACTTAACACGCAATGGAAATAGTAAACTTGAATTTCAATCACGTTAGCGACTATTATCATAATATACGTGGTCTGTCACTCAATCGTTTTGTAAATCTTTCCGTTGTACGCCATAAGTGCTAAGTTTTGTTAATAAAGAAAAATCCTCTTTCTAAAAATAGCCCACTTCGAGTTTATTTGCGGACGATATTCACAAAAAAGAAACTTCTTTCTATAACAGTAACTCAAGTTGCAGAAGTATTCATTTGGCATATAATACTATAATTACAATAAAAACAAAACTTTTTCTATGTTATAGTTGTAGGGCAAGAAAAAAAATTAAATAGATCAATATGCCTTAGGGAAAACGACATAAACTAATAAAATCTGTTCCATAACTAAATTAATTGCGACTAATAAAATGATAACAAATTACGTAGGCTGCACACGGGAATACTGGTAAGGTTTCATATCGACTAAATATTAGTTAAGGATGGCTTTAAAAATTAAGTAAAAGGTTTTAAAAATTATCCAGAAGCAGTGATTACAATTGCAAGATGTCCTGTAAGGCCAAAAAAAATTACAAAATAAATAAAGAGTTGTCTAAATTTTACCCTACACAAATTATAAATAAATAAACTATATCAGATCAGAATCACGAAAGAATATAAATATAGGATAAATAGTCAAATCGCTGAAGATAGCAAGAACATAAATGAAAACTCATGAAGCTTTACGGAAGTAGAATTAAAGATAGTATACTGTATTAACAATTAATAAGGATGCAGCTATGGTCATCTAAAGACTTTAATAGAAAAAAGAAGGCAATATAAGTATTTCACTAAAGAAAAAGAACTTACAAATTAAATAGATAGATTGTGTGTGCACATTAAATAGCAGTGAGTGAAAAGAAGCTACAATGATATAGAATATGCACTAAATAATTGCAGATTAGACATTGCTTATGAAAGATTAGGAACATCTGCAAGAGAGTTTGTAATAGTAATAAGGCAATAATACAGGAAATAAACATAAAATTAGCACAAGTAAAAGTGAGTAAGGAAAATTTAGAAAAACCAATTTTTTTCTGTACATAATCCCTGTTTATGTTTGTTTTGGTTACCATTTTTTTGCAAACATTCAGTTGCGTAATATCTTTAACGAATTTGACACCGTAAATAAAGTAAAACAAATAAAATGGTTGTATTGCGGATACCAATAGATTTTGGATGTTTCATGTGCACAATATAAATAATATGTTATGCTTATAGTATTTTCAAGATATCAGGCACAAAGGTACATTGGTCCTAGTTGATGTCCTTGTAATACAATTATTACTATTTACTTACATAAATTTTACTTGGCAGCAGTCTGAAAAGAAGCAGCTTTCTATATACATGTGTTAACCCAAATACGCCAAATTTTATAAACACGAGGACGTACGAATCGTAATACATTTTGATGTACTTATTTCAGATAGTTTAAATAAATTACCAAAGAGGATGCTACGTAAGTACCAACTAATCTGTTGATCGGATTTCAATAAAATGATGCTCAAATTGTTAATTAATAACCATTACTAAGGTCAAAGTGAAAATTGTGGATTTTCCACATGATTTTAATTCGACTAGGTTAGTTGTTTTTAAGATTTATCAAGTTGCCTATACTTTTGTGCGGACTAATATACATTTTTAGACCATATATTTATATGAAAACATATTTAATGCTTGTTTATACGTAATGTCCAAGTAACACTTTAGCAACTACCGTTTTACTTACTCTGGCGTCTCTAATGTTACACAATGTGGTCAGTCTATGGAATATATATACTCAAGTATGAACGCAACCTCCATAGGATGTTAATAAAACGTCGGAACTCCACTAATGTTATTGCAGGTTATACAAAGACGTTCATTTGACGATTGAATACGACTTATAGGTTACGCTGCCTTTAGTGAGATCAGAAAACGTTAATTGGTGGTCGTCAACCAACTATATTGGTCAAAGGTGTACCTAACTAATCAAATAACGCCCTCCAGACATTATTTGACTGACCTTATTTGTTTAAGTTTTTGAACGACGTCGAATCAACGTTGGTAGAAGTATAATTTTAATCACCAAATTCTTAACCCTCAAATCGATTTTGCTTTGGTTACGTGTTTTATACATATACAATAGATTTGGAAAAGTTGCGTGTCTGTCAGTAGACGTCCGATCGTAAATCTGAATTACTAAATATTTTTGTAATTTATATATAGTATAAACCATTAAAATACGCAACCTGTGTCGGTACTAGTAAGGTAATTAAATTCACTATTACAAGCCAGTTTTGGTGTAAAAGTTTGTATTAGAAGCCTTATACAGTGTAGTTTTCAGTACATATTTGGGCCAAATGCCAGAATTGATAAAAGCGTTGTGTAAATTTTGTTACCAATAGTCGGAATTGGTATATACCTATTTGCTCTTTATTTATATTAGATTTAGAAAGGCTGTCATGTTTTTTAACACAAATGTGCACGACCACTGTATACGAAATTTTCAAAAATGTAGATTTTGAACTATTAGGGAAATTATTATTCAGAATGATATTATTCTGTACTGAAATGTGTTGTAAACGTTTTCTCATATATATTCATGCAAAAGAATAAATATTAAAATTCGTACACCTTCTATTATTATAATAGTCTTAGAGAAATATTTGATAATTTGAAGACGCTTTAATTTTTTTAAACATATCTCGCCCAATTCTATGGGTAAAGTGCCCTTCATTTACATTTTCATATTCGTTCGGGCATAAATTTAATTTTAAATAATATGCGTATTAACCTCATAAATAAAAGAATTATAAATAAATTTCTTTATAAGGTAAATGGACTTGTTAAAATACGCACAGATTTGTTTACTATTATATACTATTATTATAAATCTAGTTCTGAAATGTGCACCGATTCTGACTTAAATGCCATATTGTGGTCTACACAATTACGTTAAAAGGAACAAATTTTGTATACCTTTAGTGACTACTTTGGTCGAGTGCTGACACCAAATCGACTCAAAATTTATTCACCAGATAGGCATAGAAGAGGATCGCTTAAAAGACGTACCACCATTGCAATCCGACATCAGCTGTGTAATATTAGCGTCGCTCCAGCGTTAAAATGCTGCTTGGGTATGGTTTGAATGAAAGTATTACAAATATTTGAAGTCTTTATTCTGAAGTTTGGGTCACCTAGCATTGCCTCTGGTCAGAAAACTACGATTGATTATGTATTTAGATCCCTCATATGCTGAATGAGTTGTTATATTTTACAGAGGATGAACATTACCAGCCAATGGCCTCATTTTATTGTTAGTCGATACGACGTGAGAAACGAAATCTGTTGATAGACCTAAATAATAATGTAGCTAGAGCTGCTACGAAATGAAACTAAGGTTGTACTTAACGAAGTAATTAACAATGCATCAACTGCTTTGCCTGTAGTTCGCCTCAATAACACTTAAAGATTGAAAGACTACACGGTTGATCTTACTGATAGGTCTTTACAGTATTTATTACTATTAAGCATAGTTTCAGCTGTCTCCTTTTTGAATTGCGTTCTGTGTTGTTTGATGACGAAATAATTGATATAATAGAAACCACGAAAGAATGCATTCACTTCATTAATTTACGATTCAATTCAGGAAATACGTCGGCTTAAACATTTGGCGTAATAAAAACGTAAGAGAAAGAAAAAATATATGTAGCATGTGCTTTGAGCAAAGTAACTTAGTAACTGCATACGCTGTACATTTTATGATAAGTGAAGAAAGAGAAGAGTGAGCTGTTACATATCTTACCTTATTTACAGTTATGTTAATAGAAGTTTTTAAATTGATTAATTTGGTTTCTGACTACATGTCATTTTTAACACAACATAACCTAACCTTAGTTTACATGCAGTCGACTAATCTTGCTACATACGAAAACGATTAATTACGTCAATGCATTCTGTCATGATTTCTACCATGTTTGACAAATATAGCAACCAATATCCATAGAACCACAAATAAGGCAATATCAGGTAGATTGAGATAAGACAATTTTTAAAGTGTTACCGCTCAGTTGATATGTGTGTTTACCTAAAAGACTATAGTGCGTTTAACGAACAGATTCAGTAATTAAAATAATAGGATGGGCTTAGTTGCGCAGTACAAACTGAGCATAAGCTTGATTTACAGCGATCAAATTCTAAATAACCTACACAAACGTAATAAGTATTGAAAAATACTGTTTTTGAAAAAAAAAGTACAAGAGCAAAAACTACGAAAGACGAGTGAACAAAAAATAAAGCAAAGACAAACACGAAAAACTAATTAACATTTGTAGGTTAATGTTACAAATTGAAATGTGTGGTTGTGCGAATCCGGCCAACCAATACAAAATCTTTATTTAAATGGCGCTGATTTATGGGCGGAGCATTTACTGAATCTGTTCGTTAAACGCACTATAGATGAAGCGTGTATTTGAATAAGTCAAACGATAACAAGAAGAGTTTGAAAAATGTTAGCCGAAAATTGTTCACAAAAATACACCCTTGGTCGGATGAGAGGTAAAATGTAGGTTGCATGTGCGAGTGCTGTCACAAACCTTAGAGATCTTCAGCAAAATTCAAAATTTCCAGGTAATGGCTTCCCACAATCTATAAATTGAACATATACATCAAGGTACTAAAAAGCCAAAAGAAAGTAAGCAATATTCAACTTCACATGAATAGGAGCAACGGAAGACGTCGACGTAAGCGCCCTCCTCCCCCCTAGTAGCTTTACGCGACGCTCTCAGCGTCGTTAAAAATGCCTTACAACTATAGAGTTTTTTGGCTTGAAGATGATAACTGATGTTGTGGTGTTGTTTCTAGATAGATCTTCTTTTATATGTATATATATATATATATATATATATATATATATTGCTGTGAAACCTCCAAAATCCGTGAACTACGCTTTTCGCCTCGGCTGCTCACCTAATTTTATAAACCTCCTCATTCATAAAATTAAACAACACATTCCTACCACAAACATCAACGTCAACTCTATTTACATCAATATTCACAATACATTAAAATTTCAAAATTAATATTCAGCATAAATTTTTAATATCGGAAAATTTCAAAATTAAATTTATTATCATTTTAATGTGCATCCAGAATTAAAGTCCTTGTTGAATGCCTACTAATTAATATAACAATATAAGCAGACCGGAGTCTGAGTATAAAGGGAGCATCTACCACCCCTTTACGTTAATTAACCAGGTTCGTCTAATTGAGCTCAAAGACATACCCATATTTTCATCATAATTCAGAACATCAATACTAAATTTCACTAATGTCCATTTAAAGTAAATCAATTATAAAGTTATTCAACACACACAAAAATGTCAAACAAAATAGTATAATTTACCTGAAGGTTACTGTCCTCAAAGCTTCAATGTACATCGTCCCTTTAGTAATCATACCATTCCAACAGGATTATATTTACGGCTTCTAATTCTCAACGCTTTTAAAATTTTCTCCATCACCATTTATTTAAAGTTGTTTCTGGGCTTTTCCGGAACTCATCTGTGTATATCTGACCCTTGTTTCGTGGATCGAGACACGTATTTGAACCATTTAATTATTAACACCCCCGAAAAATAGCAAAGAAATTCATGCGTCTTTCACCAATATACGCCAAAACTGCCTACTTTTGTGTATACATTTGTCGTTGTAAATTTTGCTAATTGGTATAGTGATACTAAATTTTATTAACTTGTATCTAAGTGCACTGAAGTACATTCATGTTAGCACGTAAATAACAAACTATTTTGAATCACTAAAATATACGAGCAAAATTTTAAATTATTTTATCAAACTAAAATGCACTGTTTAACATCTTGAATCAAGTCGCGGATGTAAGAGGTTTTAACGCATCGAATAGTCAAAAGTCTAAGAGACCGAAATTCATATTACCACCGGTATATATAGCAAAAAGCCTGTCTGTCGGTCTGTTCCCCAAAACAGACAATTCTTAAGAATTTCTCATTCTATGTTCCCAGTCCGTCGCTCGCGCGTCGGTTTTACGAATTTTCACTTGCCCCATTTAAATCTCAGAAATTCTCACACGGCACGCAAACATGTCCGAGAAAAACTAATTAATTTTGTACAGAAATTGTTGTTTCTACCTCTGATATTTGCATCCTATTTTCAACCAATTGTGACCCTCGTGACGTTGCTTAGATCACGCCTTTTACTATATGTGTCTTTGCTTGACGCATTTTCTCTTTCCTTTTCTAACCTGTTCGTTTTGGTGCAAATTGATATTCTTTATTATCGATTATATTTTAGTCCATGTGGACTATCTGGGTTTAATAACCCCGTATCGCACATTCTCGTGAATATTAAGCCCCGGTTTCTCCAAGATTCTTTGAAACCATTTGTTATCTACACAATTTTCGCCGTACGTGATATTTAAACTACGCAGGTGTTCAAAATAATATTAATTCTCAGAGCTTTTAAATAAACCCTGTTTTGTATTTCGTGCTAAAGCATCTGACCGTTTCCAATATCCTTAGAATCGACATGTTTATCTAAACAAATTAAACTGAAATTGCCTTTTAAAATACGCAGGTGTGTTCAAACATCCTACTTCTAACTAACACTTCTAGGATTTGCATTTTATTGGGTTTTACAAGTTTCTGTAGATATTATCTGTACGTTTTGTTCAATACCGGTTACTTGAAATAGAGTTAATTAAGATAAATTTTGCACGTAATTTCCATTTGTTTAGGAATAATTACATTACACGCAGAGCTTTTAATACTGCTTCTTTTGATATAAAGCGTCTTGTACATGATTTAAATCTCTTATGTTTAATGAAACTAATAAATTTTTATTCTCCACGGTGTTTTACTGAAGCGTATTATCTAATAAAATTCCTTATACACGGTGATTAAAATTATTTGATGTGATTATTTAATTTTCTACCCTGGTCTAAATATGAGTAATATATATATATATATATATATATATATATATATATATATATATAAATATTATAGTAGTTTTTTACACAAGGTAAGTTGATAAATACTTACGTATTGAAATTAATAAGATGAAATAATAACTTAGACTTTTAAGTAAAGCCCAAATGATCATTTCAAATCGAGCTAGTAATTGAAAGAAGGAAAATATAAGGCCTTGGACAGGATTTGAACCTGCATCTCAGTTTTGCCGGAACTGTGCGTTATGGTACTGTACACGATTTAGATTTGTAAATTTTCCAATTATAGCCATCGGCCTCGGTAGCGTAATTGGTTAACGCACAGTTCCGGCAAAACTGAGATGCAGGTTCAAATCCTGTCCAAGGCCTTATATTTTCCTTCTTTCAATTACTAGCTCGATTTGAAATGATCATTTGGGCTTTACTTAAAAGTCTAAGTTATTATATATATATATATATATATATATATATATATATATATATATGTATACGTATATATATGTAGGTCTGGATTCCAGAAGACCTCTTGATTTGGTGCAGTGAGCAGTTTCCCGGATCTTCTCCTTGGTTATCCTCCAACGATCGCCCGTAGGCGTTGGTGGAAATACGCGAGTTGCTGCCTCGTCGGCGTCTGGGCAACAACTCGGATGCGACCAAAACGCAAGCTTATATATTGACTGCTACAAATGGAAAGAAATTGTAGTTTTCTTAGAGTGGGGAGACCGGAGTTGGTTGTTACAGGGACAGGTTAATGCAGTAAATTTCATATTCAGTTCGTAGATGGCACAGCGAATATCTTAATGTAATATAAACCAGCGGCTGAAGACACATGCAATTGTAGTGTGACTTGTGTTTTTAAGCGTGTAGCTATTTTTAGAGCGGTTTTTGCGAATTTGGCGCGTTACAAAGTTGTAATTTTTCAAGTAAGTAGTTATAGTTTTTATAAAAGATGCGTTGCAATTGTACAAGTTTATTATTAAAGTAGTATGTATTATTAGTTATTTTCTAGAATGCATTTTACAAATTAACTACAATTATTTCCTATTGAGCTGCCATTTTTCTACAACTTGTTAATGTGGCAAATTTATATACTGTAAGTTGTTACTATTATTTTGTGTATTTTGCTATTTTATAATAATTATGAGGCACTAAAGGTGAAAAATAGAACGTGAAACTACTCCCAAAGCTGTTTGCGTCCGAGCAGCTATAGAAATTATTGACCATAATAAATCTTATCAACCCCTTGCAACTGATTTTGGAATAAGTTTTATGAAGCTTCAAAGACACTGCAATAAAATCATAGCACAAGGTTATCTGAAATAAAATTAATTTTTTTCATTTCTATTGTATAATTTGTAGTTCTTAAAATACGCCATCCGTAGGTTATAAAAAAATCTCCAAGTATTTGCAGATCAAATGAAAACCTAACTAGCTGATTATTTGATAGAACAGTCAGAGTTGTATTTGGGATTGTCCTCAAACAATGCGTGTACTGGCTTCCGAGTATGCGATAAAAAACAACATCATCGTACACCGCATATAAGTCAATAATAAATTGGCGTTTTCTGTTTGGTGTCGAAATTTTCTTGATCATCATAAACAACCATCACATAGTTTCTTTTTAGTAGGTCAACCAGTTTCAATCGAACAATGCGTTTTTTATCTCTTGAAAGAAGTTCGTGATCGATTTAGGTTTGAACTTCATAATATATACAAAATTGACGAAATAGTTATCACGACAGTCCAGGGTCCAGGCAGAATAATCACTAAAAAGTGTAAAACAAGGGGGTTCGTTAACATGGTTCGTTAACAAGAGGAACGTTGGTAACCATTTGTATAGCAGTAAATACTTCTGACAATTCAATTCTGACTATGTTCGTACTTCCTCGCGACAACTATAGAAGCTATTTTGTAACTTATGGCCCCCCAATGGTTGTGTAGTATCTGCAAATTCATCAGGTTGGATAATACCAGAGGATTTTGTCAAGTTCACAAAAAGTACTAAAAATAGCTCAATGTTATTGATAAGACAATGAGTTACATTTTTCTGTAAAGGGTATACATTATTATAAAGATAACTGGGCCATAGTTATATTTCTTCCACCTCACTGCTCGCGCAAACAGCAACATCTTGATCAATCCGTACTTGGAACTCTAAAAAAAATATGTGAACAGTGAGTGTGATACTTGGATGCGTAATAATTCTGGGAAGACGATGTCTATATATAATATTCCCAGATCAATTAATTAAGGTTTACTGTTAGCCCTAACCACTTCCAATATTAAAGCTGGTTTGGAAACAAGTGGGGTATTTTTTAACAGAAATACATCTACCCTGACTTTGCTAATAAATATAAAAATTTATGAAACACTTGCCAAAGAAAACAACGATTGAAGTCATTTAACAAGAAGAGAACGGTCGCAAACACCTACACTGACCAATATAGTACAGCCCACAATCATCTACCTCTAAGGATTCTGAAGCTCACCAAAGTGTAAGACGAACATTTCAGAGGCAGCAACTAGTATATTTTACAGATCTCCACTATCTAGTGTATGGAAAAGTTCCAGAAGAGATGTACTGATACCCCATACAAAATTGAACTTGAGTTTGAGGAAGAATAGAGGAAATTAAAACAATAAGAATTTTGAAAAATGAAATAAATAGAAACTTATTTAGAAAACACTAAACCTGAATATAAGCAAACCGGTAAAGAAAAATGTAAATGTAGTATTCAGCAAATTTACAGTCAGCTGTCCTTTCTACAAGCAGCAGTGATTACGAAAAGGAAACTTATCATGTATTCTGTGGGAAATCTTTTATGAAATCCCAAGCAAATGAAGAATAATTGCTTAGACTCGGCATATTTAGATTGTACACATGGAAATCCATTTTTTGGTTTGTACTAATTGTAATATCGGCGATAATATGGACTCTTAGGCGTTTTATGCACTACTAGTTTTTTCTTGCATTATTAGTTTATTTTTATAACAGTTTGTTTAGAAATTAGTTTAGGTTTAAAATCGTATGTAACAGATTACCCCACTCAAGTAACAATCAACTCTTAAACGGGGTAGGTCGACACATTCTACTTTAAGGCACAAAGAATATTTATTTCATTATCACTTTCGCCGCTAAATTCTTAGCGGGTATCACTACAATTACTGCTTTGGTGTAAGAATCTGTTATAAGTTTACTTATCGTTCATGCGGTTTCAAATTTAAATTGTAACAACTAACACCGGTCTTCCCTACATTTTGGTATTGATTTAGTAATTTAGAACGCTTGGCAATAAAGAAGCAATAGCCGATTTAATTTTTCGAAGACATCTAACACTAAATTTTCTGCAAACAAACTGAATAGCTACAAAAGTGCCTTTCTCTTTGAAGAATCGGGAACTACGCGTAACAATAATGACCGTTGCGGTGTTTCTTAAGGAAAACAAACTCGTTGAACAGTTTGTTTGCTCATTCCGCATAATGTTATGGACCTGACTAAAGTGATTAAAATTGTAATTATATTCATGAAAGCCATATTTGTTTTTGGTTCATCAGGCACAAGTGTAGTTATATAACAACTTCTTGAATTCATGTAACTCATTTTAGGTGGACCACAAGCTGCATGTCCTTTTGTAAATAAACCTTCAAAAAATATGTTGTTTCTTTCCTGGAACAATATTTCTTCGAGTTTAAATAGTTTTAAAGAAATTCCAAAAAGTTGATTCCTACAAATTTACGTTAGCGCTCTTTGTAAAGTAAGTAACTTACAAGAATGACGTGTTTTTATACTAAAACAAACATTAAAAAGTTTTTAGAATTGAATACAAATCCAGTGTAGGTATATAATTTGTAGTGAAAGTTTTGAATAATGGTCGAAGCATATTATCAGTGACCACACACCTCGGTTTAAAAATACCGTAAGGATACGGTTAGTAGATGATTGCGGTTTCTCTGAAAACCACACAATACAATTTGCAGTCCATCTAACGAACAAAATTTCTAGTTAAACCACAAAAATCCCTTTTCAGAAAAAACTAATTATTGTCTGTATATAGCTCTTGTAAACGTTTATACAAAGCTGCTTTTATGCTTTCAACGCCCCGCTTTAAATATTTATAGTTAGGTACCTACTAAACGGACTATCGTCAAGCGTTATGTGAACTATACCCATTGAGTGTTATATAATTTATGTTAGACATGTTTAATATTATACAAATATGTCTACTTACCTTGTTTATACTTGGAAGCGTTATCACTAAGAAAATACACTGTTGAAATGTATAAAACAGCTCAAACCACGGCATTCTAAAGCGGAATGGCGCCGGGAACTGGTGGCCATCATGCTTATGCAATAGAGTGATGTGTGTAACGTTCGAATTCAATGGATGACTAAGGGGGGTTAAGTATAGGATGGCATCTAAATAGGAAGCCATTAAAACTGATCTTTCTGGAAGTATTGTAGAGATATTTAAGAATTTCGAGTTTTTTTGAAGCTTAAAAATGGTAGAAAATGCTACGTTTATAATAAATATGTACAATATATTTTGACGTCTTTCTTATTGGAAGTAATAATGTTATTAATACATTATTTAATTAAAATTTTTGTTTAATGAATACACTATGCTAAAGCAAAACCCTCAAAATTTATCCTATAGCATTTTTGCGTTCCTGGAAATGGTAAGTAAATATATAAATTTATATTTGGGTGCATCCGAAGTTCGCTGTTTCGTAGTGGACATTTTATTTTATACCTAATAAAAGTTTATTTCAATTGAAGAAGTACATCTTTCGAACACCTTTTTTTGGGTTTGTATTTTAGACTTTCCCAACAATTTTCAGTTATGAATTGAACTCCTTAATGTGCGTGACTGTATAGTTAATAAATAACCCAATCCTTTATTTTGTCCTTTTTCAGAACTGAATATATTTGACCGGTTACTCTTGGTTTAGCGCAATTCATTTATTGAGTCGTTTGGTCATTACAAAACCCGAAATTCCCACACGGAATCGTAAAATTGTATTCACTAATGGCTTATTTCAGTTTAAACCATATTTTAAATATAGTCACTGTTAGTTCTTCATTGAGATGGAGCTAGTTATATTCAACATTTTACGCCAAAATGTGCTTTTTACATTAATGTAGGATCAATCCTAGAGCACATTAAGAAGAAACAAGAACAGGTGCATACTATTATTTCCAAACATTTTCATTATTTCCAACATATTGGAAATTTCTTCGTGATCATAGAACACCTCGATCGCTGAAACTAGCTTTTGGCGACGGCTTTCCATTATTAATTAATATAAGGACTAGAGTGCAAAATAAGTCTTAAAATAAGACAATTAAAAATTAGGTTAGATACGGGTTTGACTTGATATAACCAACGTGCTTTAGGGATTCCAACTACCATTTCAATTTTAATTGAAGTGTAGTTCTGTAGGTATGCTTTTAGATGTAACGTGTTGGATTGACAAGAAGTGCGGTTGTAATAACAACGAGTTGTTATGAACAGATGCGTAGTCGGTTTTTGTTCTTGGTTCCGGTATATTAAGTACTTTGAGTGATACGCGTTGCTTTGCTGATTGTGTCTTTAGTTGTTTTTCGTGTAAAATAAAAGGTTTACGGAACATTGACTTAGTGATTACGCGTTGCACGACAAATTGTTTTTGTTGCTTTTCTGTTAGAAATAAAAGTTGTAGAACTTGGAAAACCCGACCGCACGTGGTTGTTTTTACGGAAGATTGATTTAGTGATACCGTCGCTTTACTAATTGTGTTTTTTTGTGGATTTGTCTTGCTATATTTGAACTGTGTGCGATCTAGTTTTCGTGGCCTCCTTTTCTTATCAGAGTAGTGCATACTTTGGTTTATTCAAACACAGTTTTAAAACTTGAGTGTTTCTAAAAATGGTGATACAGTTGTAGCAGGTTTAGTAGAAAAAAAAGAGGTTGCTTCTTATGAACAGGTATCTCATTCACTTGTAAAGTCAGTTGGTACTGTAGTTCCTGAATTTTCTAACCCCAACGAATCTAAAATAGATCTTTGTTTGCGCGAATTTGGTTATGCAAAAGCATTAGCTTTTCCTTTGTTACCATAGGTAGCAAATAAAACGCTTCACGTTACTGTTAGTTTAATGCATTACGTCGTGCCTTGAAAGCCCGCGACTCTAAATTTTTATTACTATTTTTCTTAACAATTTGTGTTACAAATCTTTCAAAATTATTGTCTCAGGAAATAGAATTAACAAAAGATTTATCGATGTTACGTAGTTTCACCAGCATGATAATGTCTGCTGCTAACACCAGTGAAATACGTAGGCGTGATTAGTGTAAAGTGTGAGAAATTCCATCCACACCCTCACAGTCAAGGGTGCAGTGCTTCGTTAGTGCAGGACATCGGGAATCCCACATTCAATTGCGAGGAAGCGTTGCTGAAGGACTGTTTGTAAGTTGAACTGTTTCCTACTTAATTTTACTTTAAATACCTGTTTGTTGCTTTGCCATACCGTTGGCGTTCTGATACCTTTTACCATAGACTTGCATGCTATTTTAAATAAAAGAAAAAAAGAAAAATCAATACTACTGGACTACTCATATTAATTGTGTTTACCTATTTATATTTTGTTAAAATTTTGTCTGCTTTATGTCTAATTGGTGTGTGAGGAAACGTTTCTGCTACTCCCCAATATTACCTCACTTTGTACTAAAGATTTGTTATATTGCTTTTAACGTTGTTATATTATATAGATTATCCCAACAGTTTTTTTTTCTACAAAGTACTGAACAATTTATACTTGATCCGTATGCTATGCTTTTTCTTTGTTTCAGGTTTGCAGGACTAATTTGTTTTTTTTCAGGTTTACTATTCTAATTTTTCTATTGCAGGTACTGTTACTAATTTCTTACAGCCGCGTCCCTTATAGGTTGGTCTGCTTTCTACAACTCCCCTACTCTCCGATTGAGCCCGGTCCTTTCTTTGTTTTTCTTTGTGTTACGTACGGCCACGAGCCAACGTAGCATAAATCTGACGAACCAACGTGGCTGCCCCGATAATAACGTCACATAGAATTTTTCTTCAGCATAATTTAAAAAATGTAACATTTCATCTCTAAAGTAATCTATATTAATAAGTATCATATTTATATAATTATATTATATTTTTTCCAAACAATAATTACGATCTGCTTCTGTAAAGTCACCTGCAGGAAAATACATATACTCCTTAAATATAAGAACTTTGAATTATAAACTTTCAACAACCTTCCGTAGCTTTTAGTTGATGACCACTTAACAACACTTTGTAATGTTAAAGTTTAAATAAAGACTTTTCATTATTAGCTCGTCAAAGGCCTATCTTAATTTTTACTGTTAAATAAAATTATTGTTAGAGGAGAGACGGGTATTATGGAATACATGTACATTTTTGTATATGTAATTTACGGTTTTTTAATAAAAACTTCCAAAATCAGTAGGAATACATAACTATAGTTAACTTAAACGTGTTTAAAAAACAATTATTAATTTTTTGTTTAGAAAAATTTGTTTAAAATAAATTACAAAAGTAGGGTAATATGAGATAGTCGGGTAATATGGAATGCAAGGTTTATATAATGGAAAAGCCAACTATAATACATGAAACCTACATATTTGCAATTTGAAAAACAGCAACCTTAATATAATGAGCAATACAAATCTACTTCAGGTCTATTGACAGACATCAAACACGTAATCTACCTTTTCCGCTCCTGTACAATCAAGGTGAGCCCACAAAGAGCAGCTTAAACACTCAATCCTCACTTTTTGAATCTTCGGAGAATTTTCTCTCAGAAAATGCATTCATCTTTATTAAACCTATTGGCTCTGGTAAAGAAGTACCCATGGGGTTTACAAACTGAAAGTTTTGGATTCATTTTTAAGAAAACATAGAACCAAATATTTGCCCGCGGCTTCGTCCTTAAATGGTCGGGGAATGTAATTGTGAACCAAACCGCAAGTTGGTAGGCAAGACTCCATACATCTCTTTTGGTAAGTCCATAGAACATAGCCTCCATCTCAACTAAGTATTTCTATAACTTATCCTCTATTGCCTTAGAAAAACTACTACCTTAGCATTTTTTTCATTACTGTTGACAAGCCGAAAGAGAGAAGCTCTGGGAATATGGAACTTTTTAGAAGCATTGAGGTACACCATCATCTTCTCCTAACAGCTCCTATAGTCAGTCATCTACTTCGGACACTAACATTTTCGCTTTTTGCTTATCTCCCCTCTTCTTAGACATATCTAGAAAAACGGACAATTTTAAACTCTTATAACTAACAAAAGGAAGGGGTAAGTTTAAATAAACAAAACATATAAAAAAATTAATGATTTGTAGATCTACTCTGTAGACATCTGTTTAAATAGCATTAAAATTATTTTTTATTTCCACCTCAATCGGTTTACAATTTATAATAAATTAAAGGTTAATTTTTAATATGGCCTCAGGTTTTGATTTGATTTTTATAATTCTTGTTTATAATAAATAGATATAAAAATTAAACGATAAGCTACTATTTCAACTTTTCTTTCAATATTGTTTGTCAGGAAATGTGAAATACTATACTTTTACGACGAGTATTATAAAATACCTAGTTTTCCATTATACCCGACACGCCATCTTGGAAGGAAGGCCTAAAAACTGATGAAAAAAAACTGTCACTGAAAACTAATCACATAATAATAAACTACAACTCTTTTAGTGCTCGGTAAAAACGATTTACATGAGGTTACCAAATATATTTTGTCGATAATATTTTGTTATGCTGAGACAAATATATTTTGATTAAACATTTTATAATTGAATCAAATATTAGAACCTTTTACAGTAAGTAAAAGATTTATTTGAAATCTTTCTTGAATTAACAAAAACATTTTCTACTTAACCCATAAACCATTTTTATTTAAAGAAATGTTAACTATCTAAATAACCCCGTCTTAAAACTTAAAACAAATATTGTTGTGAATTGAATTAAATAAACATAGTTTCTAAAGCGAGTAAAATTATTTAATTGTTTGAAATGTGTGAATTTTTTTAAATCAAAATAATTATTCTTTGAACGTAAAATACACTTATTTATGGCAATTCATGTTTACTTTGATTTGACATTATGGAAGCGTAGAACAACAAAACCGTTTTGTTCGTCGAATAGATGCCCTTTGCACGTGCGTACATAGAACATGTACTATTCGTCTGCCGTTATAGTGAACCAACCGCCCGACCGTCATTAAACACGTAAATGTAGCCCTTCGATCTTCAGCGTGTACAAGGCAAATCAATTATTCTTCATACTGCATACTACAAAATTTAATTACATTACACTATAGTTACAGTAGATATTATTATATGGTTGAACAATTGATGCGTCTACATTAATATTTCCGTTTCAAGGTAAGTATGAAATTTACAGTTACTATAATTAGACAGAATTATTTGGTCAGTTAATATACAATTGTTATAGATGGAAATTGAATTTGACGATTTGTTGGAGGAAGCTGGTTTATCTTCCCTAAAGGAGCTCTTAAAAACTGGATGTTTCATTTGACAAAACCAAATGTCAACTCAACAAAGAATTTTTCAGTTAACAAAATTAAGTGTATTATTCCTATTTAGGTGCTATCTTAAAATGAAGTATGCAAATACTTCAATTAATAAAAATGTTTGGTTATTTTAAAAACTAAATTCATTTAATTCAACAAAAGTGTTTTGTCGATTTCACAAATACTTAAATTGGCTAAAATAAACAAGTATGTTGAAATAAGAAACAACATAATCAAATCAATAAAATGTGTTTTTCCTTTTAACAAAGCGAAAAACCTACCTAACAAAATATTTTGTTGAACCAGCAAGACTAGGTGTAGTAATTCAAAGTAACGGCTATGTTAGAATGAATTGTGCAAAGTCTTAAATGGAAAGAATTGAGTATGTTGTAATAAAATTAAAAGATGCTTAACGAACAATATATTTTGTTGAGTGAATCCTTATTTATTTGTTTTAAATAAATTTATGTATAACTTTAACAAAAATATTTATTTGTGGGAAAAATAATATTCCCTTGTGGCTATGTGACACTGTACTTTATTTGGACAAAATAAAATTTTGTTGAATTAAGCATTTTTTCTCTCTGTGTATACATAATGTTTTGTCTTTATGCTTAATTCGCATTTGTAGTAGTTAGCACAAATATTTGAAAGCTTATCTACAAAAATTCTTGAGAAACACAAAACAAACTTCATTCTGTAGCGAGCAGTTCAGCAGCAACAAGGCGATCAACTCTCACAGTACGGCACCGTGGGAGTCTTTTAAAGTAGTTTATGATATTCTTGAGTGGTAGAGCACCAAACAGAGCTGAAACCTTAGTATTCCATATTTCCCGACTATTCCATAATACTCGACACTCCTCTATAATAAACGAACTGGGAAATGCACGTTAGTATACCCTTCAAGTAAATGCTATATTTTTATGGTTCTGCAACAACTCTATTTACAACAACAGCAGTTCTTTATTTTCTAATCGGTTATACAAGCCTTTTCAACAAATCGTAGCCACAGTAAAATTTCTAAAACCTCTCACAATAATTTACTTACGGCTGGTCGCTTGCAGTACAAGTATTATCTCCTTAGCACTACGATGCTAATCGTTTTAATTAACTTATATCGATGCACTATGATTAATTTATATTATCACTACAATAAATTTATACTGATTTCTACAATAATTTATCTCATAAAGAGTACTTTATTTGTACCACTAATTTATATAACGTCACGACTTCCAGAGCTTTAATAGGAACTTAACTTACGAACTAACATCGTGATCAATGTCGATCAGAACTCGTATTAAAATCAAAGCTGCATTTAGGACTGCTGTGCAACATTTTTGGCCGCAAATTTATACACATTTCAGGTGTTTCAGATTAATCTACAATAACCCAGAATATGCAAATGGCATTCTTAAAATTTTTAATTGTAATCTTTAAATGCAGTCTGTACCTGTCAATCAAGAGCTCCCACACACCAGGACCTATCAATTATCTTTTGTGTATTCAAACCCTTGCGTTCCAATGTAATTATTGCAGCCGGAAGCATACCAATTGGCGCTATACAGCCTTCCTCTTATAGCTGATACATCCCGTAACACTATGTAATCAGGACGTCAGAAGTCACTGTGGCGATAAGGACAGTCGAAACCTTATCTGCCATTTCCATGCTGATAGAAGTATCAACCAACACCTTATATAGCAGAAGTGATTATCAAATCTGATGCTCATCCAAGTCTTACGGGACAAAAATGTTCTTTAACTAATAACTTTTTTAATATCACTAAGCCTTAAAAATTGATTTAGTTTTTTATTGGATAAAAGTTATTTGTTGTACAATAGATACTTTCTGATTCTAACAGGTTTAATTTTCTAAATAAATTAAATTAAAAATAAAAAAACCAAAACAAAATCCATTCCGATAGGTTTTCTGTATCAACCCTACAGCACCAATTTTAATATTTGCTAGATACAGTGACGAACAACTTCATTTTATTTAATTTTCCGTATAACAAAGAATATTTCAAGTCTGCCCTTTCTCATGATCTCCCAGGGGTAATAGCCGAGCTAGCGGCAGAAGCGGCAAGTTTTTAAAGCTCTAACTCACTAGGGTAAAAAGTTCTCACGTCACCTGGAACCTCGACGGGCTCAAGTTGGAGTAAACAAAAATTAAATCCTTTACACTGGTAATCTAATTTACCATAAGGCTGTTTCTTAGTCAACAAGTAGCAGATGCCCTGATGTCGGTCATTAGCCATATGGTGTTTCAAACCTCTGGCTGTTGTCGGAGAAGTTCATCCATTCCATGAAATTTAATTTATTTCTAAACACCTGGGCAAGTCCTCGGGACATATCAAGATCCCTCGCTACGCAATGTGTCAGAGAATATACCGAATAGATCACCTTAAATCACTTTCGTGAACTCAAATCTCGCTTTGCGCGTGCCGCTGTACTAAGAGATGAATCAATCATAGCCAAGTACAGACGTTTGCTCACCATCACGATCACAATTGTTTGTTTGTCCCACTGCTTGCCGTCTTTTAACAATACCGATGTCATTGCATCATATGTTCATAACCGGTTAACATGCGCTTTCTTAGTTCTTCCTTTTGGAAGCTTACGAAACCGAATGACTGCTTCCTTGATCCTTCTTACAGATTTGAACGGATCCTTCGAATGTCTTTGTAACTTTGGCGACAGGCCACGCGTCCTTCTGGAGACGTATAGCCAGACGCAGTCAACCTCCCGAAATTCAGACTTCTGCGCCTTGAAATCATATCTGATCTTCATTTGATCGCTTGCGAACTGGATATTTTTCCCGTCGTGCATCTTACGTTTGACTTTCTCAACGTAGCTCTCGCCCACGATGTCATTAACGGGCATACACCTAAATTCAAGACCACACGGTACATGTATCTCACGTCCCAGTATAGCACATGCAGGTGTCTGTTCAGTGCTCCCATGAACCGAAGACGGGTAAGCCAATAAAAACATACGTATAACGTGATCTTAGTCTGTCTGATGTTAGTAAACCACCTTGGAGATGTACTTGCCCAAGGTCCAGTTCATGCGCTCTACCATACCATCCGTTTGCAGGTGCAATGGTGTTGTTAGGATCTTTCTCATCCCAGGCAACCGCAAAGTTTTTTGAAATAACGCTGACTCAAAATTTACCCTAATCGACGTGCGTCCATAGAAATTTCAAGACGGCAGAACAGTCCTTTTATCAGTATATCAGCGTCGGTATTAGCTTCCTCGTTTAGTATGGCATACGCTTCGGTGCGCTTTGTAAAATAGTTCATGGCCACAAAGTTTTACTTATTCTCGGAATCGGCGTCAGGAAAGGACTGCTAATTTCGATTGCAACTCTATCAAATAGGTTCCCCGCATTGCATTACCTCATTAAAGCCTTACACTTATAACGACCAACCGCCTCACAATAAAATCCCGGCCAAGTAAATAATGTTATAAAACATTTACCCCGAGATTTGAGTCGGCACGGACGTCTGTTTTAGGGTGGTAATCCTCGGTACCTGTTGTTGTTGTTAGTAGCTGTTGCAGGCGTTCCTGCTGATACCTCGCTGGCCGATACGTTAGGGATAGGTAAAAGGGTGAGGACGATAACGAAGCACTACACTGCAGGAAGTAGTTAGATGTTTTTCTGCGGAAGTCGGTACGGTAATTCTCGAGCAACGTGGCGTTTCTCGCATTAAACGACTTTCTCTCTCTCCAACCGACCAACCGACGTTGACGCCTTTCAGCTTCCGTTGATGAGAACCAAACTGCTTCTCGCATAAAGAGCATTGTCAGCATGCTTACGACCGCAGAGATAAGCTAATGACGGCAACACCCGTGCAAACACTAACAGAACATGGTTTTTACGGTATCAACAATAATTGTAGTAATCAGCGGGGATTTTTCCACGCCGAATTCTAAAAAAGTTCCTAAATTTTAATTAATAAACCTATACTTTCAGCTTTACACAATAAAGCGTAACAGATTCCCAATGGTGCGCACAGTTTACACATTGCGGCACCACTCTTTTACATCATCCTTACAGCCAACCCAATAAAATCTTACTCGGACTTTTTTCAGAGTTTTCTTAACGCCGAAGTGCCCTCCAGATGTTCCAATTATGCGGATGTCATAAAATTTCCGACACTGCTTTTCGGAACCACCAGCTGAAGCGTACTCACGTATCCATCTCCATTATCTAGGGATCGTGCCAAGATTCCACACTCTACTTTCAGGGAATCCCAGTGTGTCCAATACGACGTCAGGGTGCTACTCAACAAGCTAATGTCCTACCTGGATATACTTTCTCCTCTGACTTTCCAACTCAGAATGACATCTAGATTTTGTCATTTTCCTATTCCGTTTGCATCTGTACTGGTTGCCATTCATCGTTGATCATTTTACTTCGACCAAGAAAATCGCATTTTTTCTGCGTGACACGGACAACTATTTTCGGGGTAAATATGTGCCGGTTGATTTTCGCTTAGTTTTGTCAATCTCCTCTACTAGTTTCGATTCCTTGTGCTCTTTCTTAAGTCGTTTACATTGGTTCTGCCTGTGCCTAAATCCGTGGTTCTGGCGCCGTTGTAGCTGTGTTTTAATTTTGTACGATCTGCGTTGTCAGCACGGTTAATCAAAACTAGTGCGCTGGATGTAGAGCAGCTTTTGTTAGCATCAACGGTACTGGTTACATAGTCAATGTTGGGTTGTATATATTCTTCCTGCTTCTACACTACAGACATGAATCTTTGCGCAGGATGAGGAGGAGAATACCAATCTTAACGGCAAATTTCAATTTATGAGGTGATTATAATATCCCTCAAGCAGCGTTTTTCACAAAAATACGCCGGCGTTCGGATAAGAGGTAAAATGTATGTTTGGTGTGCGGCTGTTGTCACACATATTAAAGATCCCTACTTTGCTTGGAACTCCAAGAGTTCGGCAAAATTTAAAATTTCCAGGTAAAAAAATCGCCTCTTGGCCAATGTAGTATCTTCGGGTGGAGCATTAGAAAATTAAGTGTAAGGACTATGACATTTCGGCGGTTCCGTGGGTTAGGTAGGTTTGTGTATTACTATTAACTGGAAGGCCCTGGGTTCGATTGTCAATACGGACAGCTTGAAATGTTAGACGAGCATTTTTCACAGAAATACGTTTTCGTGCGGATGAGTGGTAAGATGTGAGTCTTGTGTGTGAGTGCTGTCATGCACGTTAAATATCCTTACTTTGCCTGCATTAGCAAGAGTTCGGGAAAATGCAAAATTTCCACGTAAAAACTCTATTCCTGGCCCTTGTAGTATTTTTGGGTGGAGCATTCGACAATTAAGTGTAGGGGCTATGACATGTTGGCGGTTGTTATCGTTCGGGTGGACGGCGTCTGAAAGCATGTAGGCTTCGCTTGATTTTTTGTTTAATAATTACAAACCAAAATAATTACAAGTTCATAAATACATGAAAATAAACGTGAAATAGTTAATATTTGAATGATTTTAATAGTTTGAAGCAGTCGGAAGTCTTCGGTAATCTTCGGATGGCTTTATGGTTGCTTGTGGAACCAGAAATATACTTGAACAAGGATTAAATGAATGTATGTACAGTTTAACGGGGTGTAAGTCTTCGTTAGTCTTCGAAATGCTTCGGAAGTTGCTTATAAGGCCCAGTGAGAACTTGAACAACGATCGTTAGACAATATGTACAGTTTGAAGAGGTTCAGACATTTTTGGTGGCCTTCGGATCTCTTTGGAAGGCTTCGTGTTTTAATTGTGGGTCAGCATTACGTTACAAAGAATTATGATATGAAATTAAAAATACTAATTTACAGTATATACAAGTATAGAGGGTTCAGAAGGTCTTCGGTTGTATTCTGAACCCTTTGGCAGGCTTCGTGGTAGTGATGACTCTACGGGGATGTCGTTCCGGTGGTCGAGTTTGACGGATGCAATCACCATAACGACTTGTCGGTGAAGTATGGAACAGAGCTTAACGTTCATACGTGGTTTGTTAACTATGGATTGATGAATAGAATGACGTGCCCTGGGTACGGCGTCGGACAACGTCACTGTTGGAAGATACGCAGGCTATGAGAAGCACTGTAGAATAGTAGGCTATGGAGAGCGCTGCTTGTTGAAGGGTTTGCAGACTATGAGGAGCACTGCAAGAGGATTCCTTAGGCTATGGTGAGCACTAACGAATGAATTTCGGAGAATTTGAAATTATATTTATACACTTCCATTTCCTATTCTTCCTGTATTGAAAAACGTTATTGATGTCTTTAACCAATGGAATTGTGTATTTCGAGTTTTGAATGTAAAAGAATCTCTAAATTTAGTTTGTCCAATGAAATTACAGATTTTTGGGTGCCACAAAAATGAGTTGGAATTTCTCGTAATCCTTAATTTGTTCTATTTCCAGTTCGTGTACTTTGATATAGTCAACTGCAATTCTGTCAGTCTGTTTTGTGCTCAGTTCGCGTTCGGTGATATAGTCAACACGGTTTCGTGGGTTAGATAGTTCGAGTATGACTACTAATCACAAGGTCCCGGTTTCGATTCCAAGACGACCGCTTGAAAAATGTTAGGTGAGCTTTTTTCACAAAATTACGCCCTCGTATGAATGATAGTTAAAATGTACGTCCACTGTGTGGATGTTGTCACGTTAAAATCCCCGTTTTGCTTGCAATAGCTAGGGTCCAGCAAAATATAAAGTTTCCTTATAAAAAAGAACACGCCTCCTGACCAATGTAGTTCCATCGATTGCACATTGCAAAATCAAATGTAGGGCTATGCCAAGTACGCGGCTACGTGGGTTATATATACGACTACTAATTCCAAGGTCTCGCGTTTGATTCCCGACACGAACCGCTTGAAAAATATTAAGCCAGCTTTTTTCACAAAAATACGTCCTCATGTGAGAGGTAAAAACCTAGGTCCTGTGTGCGAGTGTTGTTCGGGAAAAATTACACTAAAATCCTTTTTAAAAAACTTAGAATTAGTTTTTCTTTAATAATTAGAATAAAATTTGAATAAGCTGTGTATTGAAATTATTTAATTCAAAATCTGCGGCACTTCCAAAAATATTGTAAAAACACACTTTTACTTCATTTGAGCTTCTATACACGGATAAATTTTAATCTTATTTGACATCTGACTTGTCATTTTAGAAAAGAGATTAATCCCCGAAAAGTGCCCACATAAATGTTTTGGGGTGATCGGATTCGTGCGGATTTTGAATATTTTGTCCAGCACGACTTCTTCGACAGAATATGTTAAAAAACTTTCTTTAGTAATTTCTTACGGGTTTTTTTCCATTTTTTCGTCTTAATCTACTGCACTTATACCCAGATATAACTCATACGAGTGGTCTTCTTAAACTAGGAGCTTGAGCAGCAAATCCAAACTACTCAAGGACTTTCTATCTACAACTGTTTCCGAAAATTGGCACCCAATAACCACAAAATTCATAAAAACGAATTTCTAATAATAATCCAGTCAGATGTTTATTTCCTGTCAAGGAGCCCTTGAACATCGCAATTACATTTCTCGACAGCCTAGAAAATCAAAGAACGAGGATGTGTGACTATTTAGCTATCAGCGTTCGCACCAAACCAGACGAGTATACCGTTTGTACAAGATTTTCAGAAGAGCTACACGGTGTATTTGTTATTTAAAAAAAATTTGTTATAAGGTGTTAATTTAAAATATTATTATACTTCTTCGTACTTGACACAAAATGGTGCAACTGCCATAACTGAACTGCCCTGCTTTCTTGTAAAAGAAACCTTTAACACAATATATACTAACTAATATAAATATGATTCACAAGTGGTTTAGTTACTTTTGAAAAGTTTATAAACATGTAAATATTTTACTGGGTCGCTAAGAAATCAATAAATTTTTACAATCGCCCATAATGTTATATTTTTTTATGAGACTGCCATTATGGTTGGAGAAGGCGTGTGTCAGCTTTAAGTTAATCGGTGCCCGTTGTTAAATATGTTAAGATGAACAATAGTTTCTTTCAGAACAATTGTGTTTATTCGTTTAAAAATAAAGATTAAATGTGTTCATGCGATAATAATTACTAACTATTAAAACAAACACGTCATTGTTCACATATACAACTACAACTCTTTAATTAACATACGTTAGAGAGTGTGCTTTGACAGCATCTTACGCTAATTGTGGTCGCTGTGTGTTCTACTGCCACAATGTCTATTGTAAACTTCACAGGCAACGTATGCGGTGCTTGAAGTTTATATAACACTTAAAAATCTACCTTATATCGGTAATGAGGAATCCCATTGGAGTACTACAGACAACATATAGAAATTTCTACGGTGCTGTAAATGAAGGGCAATACCGTAAAAATTCAATCAACATAAATATATTTTGGTTTATTGTGTTATTATTTTAAAAATCTAATTTTATTGATATATAACTATCAATATACGAGGGTGTTTTGAAAAGTTCGCGAAATGGAGCACAGATGGCAGCATCAGTTCGAATAAAATATATGCAATTGATGGATCTAACTATCTAGTGCGCAGATGTTAAATTTGACATTATTCTGTCAAGTAGTATTAATTTGGTGCTATATGAAGTAAAGTTAGTTTTGTGAGTTTTTCAACATGGATAAAACTGAAATGCGACCTGTTATCAAATACTTTGTAAAAAGGGTTGAAAAGCAACAGAAATAGATAAAGATATGCAGGATACATTAGGAGACTACGCTCCATCATTTACAACTGTGCACAAAAGGGTGACGGAAATTAAACGTGGTCGTGAGAATCTAGAAGATGACCCGCGCAGCGGACTACCAAAAACTGCCACCACGCCTGAAATCATCCATAAAGTTAATGATATGGTTACGTAGGATCGTCGATTAAAGGTCTCCAAAATTGCTAAGCATGCAGGTATCTCAGATGAAAGAGCATTTCATATCTAAACTGCGGAATTAGGTATGAAAAAGCTTTCGACAAGATGAGTGCCACGCATATTGACAATTGATCAAAACCTTCAGAGGAAGGGAATTTGCCAACAAAGTTTAGACCGCCTTAACTCCAATAAAACCGATTTCGTCCGACGATTTGTTACGACAGATGAAACTTGGGTTCACTATTATACCCTGAAATCAAGCAACAATCTAAACAATGGAGACATAGGGGTTCTCCAATCTCCACCACCAAAGAAAGCAATGTCCGTGAAGTCGGCTAGAAAAGTCATGCTATCAGTTTTTTGGAATGCTAAAGGTGTGTTACTAATTGACTATCTTCCCAAGGGTCAAACAATAAACGGTGAAAATTACGCTAAACTTCTAGGCCAACTGGATAAAAATATGCGTGAAAAAAGACCTGCATTGTGTAAGAAGAAGATCATTTTCCAGCAGGATAATGCGCGTTCACACACAAGTGCAGTAGCAATGCAAAAATTGAATGTTCTGAAGTACGATCTGTTGCAACATTCACTTAATTCGGTTCTTATTTGGCTCCTTCTGACTTCCACCTATTTCCACGATTAAAAGTTTTCTTTGGGGGAAAACGATTTTCCACGGACGAAAAAGTGAAAGCAGCTGCCGACGACTACTTTGGAGGCCTTGAAGAATCGCACTTTCATGATGGCATAATGGGTTTGGAACATCGCTGGATGTTGTGTATTCAATTTGACGGAGATTATGTTGAAATATAATTTATATTTTAAAAACAATTTTTTCATTTTACTCTTCGTTTCGCAAACTTTTCAAACCATCCCTCGTAGTTCTAAAATCAAAACTTGGTCGGCAATACTTCTTTTGGATGGGAAGCAATAAGTTAGGTTCCCTGCTCTCCGTTAGTATGTTTTCGTTGATTCGTTAACTGATAATACGAAACACACGGTTTTTTGCTATCCGTTGATCATGAAAATCTGTCAAATAAATCAGAAGAAAATAAATAGGAGTTTGTTGTTTCCCAAACCATTGTAGCGAAGTATAAATATGTTTCGGTGTTCGATGCTATCAGACTACCATTCCAGGCAATACAGAAAAATATTGCTGGTTGCTTTGTTGATTCTTATAACATAATCTTATGCTCACACACAATAAACTTACAGCTTTACTAGGAGGTCAACAAAGCAACTGAGGAAAATTGTCCCACTTCAACCACCTTTTCTGTTGAAAAACACAATGCCACTATTCAGACTATTCCTGTATTCTGATTAGTCAACGGACGCCCGCAAACAAACAAACGGAGAACAGGGAACCTAACTACACTTTATTCTATTTATCGCTGTTGTCAACAAGGGGTAATTAGTAGTCAACCATCTGAGGACAGTTCTCAAGCATTTATCGTGACATTAAATTGTACTTATTATAATCTGTGTATGTGCAAAAATAGTTTTGAAGCAAAACAAAATTATGGCGAAATTAGTGTTGAGGTTCCAACGTAGGTTCGTAGTCGAAATGTATTGTCACTAAAACAAAATCATCAACTTACTACATATGTAAAGGTCGTGTTGCGCAAAAATTCTGTTAAGGCTGCAACTTAAGTTAGTAGCCGAAATGTTTGACTACTAAACCAAAATTATCAAACGGATGCATGTGCGAAAGTAATGTTGTGGTAAAAATAGTGTTGTGGTTTAAAGTGTTGAGGCGAAAATAGTGTTCGCCTTCAACTTAGGTTAGTCGTCGAAATGATTTACTGCTATGGCGAAATCATCGACCATGTACATGTGCAAAGTGGTGTGAAGCAAAAATAGTGTTGAAGCAAAAATAGTGTTGTGGTTTTAACATAGGTTAGTAATCGAAATGTTTTGCTACTAAAACAAAATCGTCAAACGGGTACATACGTGAAAGTAATGTTGCGCAAAAATATTGTTGAGGTTTCAACTTAGATTAGTAGTCGAAATATTTTGCTACTAATCAATTTATAATATAATTTAGAATTGTAAGTTTATTATTTTTCAAGAATGCTTTCTTCTGTTAGGAACAGTGTTTTGGGCTGCCAAGGGGGTATTTTCTAAAATTCAACCTGTCCATTCTCATCCGCACACACCCAGGAATACGATACAAAGGTAGCAAAACACAAGAAAAGTTTTCGACGATGCAGTCTTCTGCAGCTAGTAAGTCCAAAGCAATCAAAGAGCTGTATACGCGAAAATAGTGTTCAAGTTTCAACTTAGTTTAGTAGTTGAAATGTTTTGCTATTAATCAATTTATAATATAATTTAGAATTGTACGTTTATTATTTTTAAGAATGCTTACTTCTGTTATGATCACTGTTTTGGCCGAAGGGGGCATTTCCAAAATTTAACCTGCCCATTCCCATCCGCTCATACCCAGGAATACGATAAAATAAAACAAAAAGCAAAACACAGGAAAAGTTGTCGGCGGTGCCGTTTTCTGCAGCTAGTAGGTACAAAGTAATCAAAGGGCGGCATGTGGCTGCTGTGTTGAAGTTTCAACTTAGGTTAAATTCTAAATGTTTTTTACATGGACAAAATCATCGAACGGGATATGCGCAAACGTAATGTTGAGGAGAAAATATTGTTGCGGCGGAAAGTTTTAGGGTAAAAATAGCGTTCATGTTTCAATTGAGGTTAATAATCGAAATGATTTATACTAAGGCAAAATCATCGAACGGTTACATGCGTGAAAGTATTGTTGTGGTGAAAATAGCGTTGTGGTGGAGTGTTGAGCCGAAAATACTGTGCTTCGCCTTAGGTTAATAGTTGAATTGTTTTACTACTAATACGAAATCATCGACCAAGTATAATTTCGAAAGTAGTGTTGAGGCAAAAATAGGGTAGGATAGAAGTTGAAATGTTTTACTACTAAGACGAAATCATTAAATGGTACATGTGCAAAAGTAGTGTTGAGGCGAAAGTAGTGTTGTGGTGCAAAGTGTTGAGATAAACATATTGTTTAGGTTTAACTTAGGTTAGTAATCGAAATGTTTTACTACTAAAACAAAATCATCGAAAGGATACATGTAGGAAAGTAGTGTTGAAGCGAAAACAGTGTTGTGACGGAAAGCGTTGAGGCTTAAAGTGTTCAACCTTCAATTTAGGTTAGTAGTCGAATTGTTTTACTGGTAAGACGAAATCATCGACCAGGTACATGTGCGATAATAGTAGTATAATACCAAATTGTATTTTTATTATTTTTAGGAGTACTTTCTTCTTTTAGGAGTAGTGTTTTGGTTGCCTAGAGGGTATCTTCAAAAATTCAACCCGTCCATTTTCATCTACACACACTCAGAAATACGATACAAAAAGAATTAAAACAGAAACAAAACACTAGAGAAGTTGTTGACAAATTCGTCTGTTGCAGCTAGTACAAAAAAATCAGAGGGGTGTATTTGCGAATACAGTGTTTGAGTTTTAACTTAGGTTAATAGTCGAAATTATTTTATTACTAACGACGAAGTCATCAAAGGTTACATATGCGAAAGTAGTATTCAGGCATAAATAGTGTTGCATCGGAAAGTGTTGAGGTAAAAATAATGTTCCGGTTTCGACTTAGGTTAGTAGTTGAAATGTTTCACTACTAATAAATACAAAATCATCAAACGGGTTACATGTGCAAAAGTAGTGTTGTGGCGGAAAGTGTTGAGGCGAAAATAGAGTTCAAGTTTCAACTTAGGTTAGCAGTCGAAATGTTTCACTAATAAGACGAAATCATCGACAAAGTACGTGTGCAAAAGTAGTGTTGAGGCGAAAAAAGCGTTGTGGAAAAAGTGTTGGGGTAACAACAGTGTTCAGGTTTTAACTTAGTATTCAAAATGTTTTACAATTAAGACGGTATCATCGAACGGATGCCTGTGCAAAAGTAGTGTTGAGGCGAAAATAGTGTTGTGGAGGTAAGTATTGAGGCAAAAATACTGTTTAGGTTTCAACTTAAGTTAATAGTCGAAATGTTTTACTGCTAAATCTATTACTTATTTATACATGATTGCGTTCGTAAATATGAACATTTAAATTAATGAACATTTCATTTTTCGTAACATTGCCAAAGTACTGTTTGCTTATGTATTCGTCGAATATCATAGAACAATTTAGAACCAACAACCTTCTGCAAAAGGCTTTCAGTCTACTTTAGTATCCTTTAATTTGGTTCGTGCAAAATCCGGTTAGGCACTCCACAGAATGCATTTGAAGATTCACAGTTTAATGAGTGTAACCCATTGAACCTAGACCTTTGTATGTTCGCCACTCATTAGTTCAAATGGTAGAGCGTTGTAGTACAAGATCATGGATGATTGGCAGTAGAGTTGCGGTTGAACGGTCAGTTACATAAACAGCATAGCCTACTTATATCCTGGTATCATAAATACTCGAAAGCCATCGTTAACCTATCAAACGATACTTGTGGTATAGTCGTCTTGTAATAAAGCCCTCGTTAATTAGGATTATGCCACCCAAACCTCCAAACCAAAACATATCTGGCCATCAGAGCAACTTCTAACTACATATGTCCCGGTAGAAACGACTTTGCTGCAGTGTACTTTTCTTATCCACTGGTACTGGTAATGAATTATGTAACTTATTGATTTAATACACCAGTAGCACATTATTTGAAAAAGTGTACACCGAGGAAGGTGGCCCTTTTTTCAAAATGTCTTATAGTACAAACTAATTGTTGTATGACATTTTGGGCATGGGTGAAAGTGTCAAAGTGGACGGTTGGGGTCCTTCACCAACAGCATTAGTGCTCGGATATTGCATTGCTACAGGTAGGGTTACTTTGGATCTAGTGGAGATCAAGCAATTCTGCAAATATTTGAGCGCGGTTCCTACCAAAATAGTGGATAACACTAGCGATCTACTCGAGGTTCATTTTCAAACTACGAATAGAAAATTAATAAGATGCTTGCTCGACCAGAAACCCCTTTGACCAGTAAATTGACAGTAGAAAAATTAAAACAACAGATACAGTTAAGTTCATGCTAGGTGACGAATTGATCTCTATGGTGACCTTTAATGTTGCATTAATTGCTTCAGATTGCCAACTCGCACTTCTTTGTTTTTAACAAAAACTCTGGATCTAGCCAAAAACAAAAAAAAATACAAACACACATTTTTAAACCATTTCCGATTATTTTTTCTGACTGGTCTGTAAAATACTACATCCAACCCGAAAATTTACCAACATGGAATTTAGCGGTTCTTTGTAAATTGTTTGTGAAAAATAAAGTTTTCTTCAGATAGATGATCAACCAGAAATTCTGGTATCTCATATTTCTGAGATTTGTCCATGAATGAATCAAAATACAACTTTAAACGACAAAGAGTTTTTATTCACAAATGGCTAAGGACGTACAGGTTGTTTACTAAGCATACTGCAAAAAAATTTTGATTTACTTTAAAAATATTTATTTATACCTTTGATAAATCCGAAGAAAACTTGATTTCAAAGACTCAAGACGATAAGTTTCTGCAGTTAACTCCGAGAGTAGTTTACGCCACCATCGAAATAATTTTCTTATACATAGGTGATAAAGTTTGCAACAAATGATACTGCTAAACTAAATTTGCTTTTTCTGTACAATTTCATATCTTATCAATCATACCATACCATCGCAATTGATAAATATGTGCTTTAAGAGCCTTATAGTAACCATACGTTGCTCGCTCATTGCTTGCTGTGAGGGTAGCAGAGGTTTAGAAATCAAAAAAACAACCGTAAATTAAATCCAGGGGCTCAGCTTGATTATGATGAAATGTCAATTACATATTACAAAAATGATCTAGATCAAAGAACTAAAACTTGAGTATCTGCAAGTAATAAAAGTCAGGAAGATTTTTATAACTACATTGCAAATGACCTTAAGAGCAAAGCAAATGCGGAAAAATTTAGAAGAGATATAGATAGCTGTTAGGAAATCTCGTATTAACCGAAATAAAATCTAGCGTTGGAAGACAACTTCGGATAATAGAACAACGCTGAAAATATGAAAACTCTACGAATAAGTTGAGGTGTATAGATTACTTTGAAATAGAGTAAATAGGAAACACAGTGCAACCAAGAAAGGTTTGATTACTAAAAAGTGTTTGGAAGTTGAAAAATAATGGGCGATAGGAGTGCAGACATGGCATGTTTGACAGTAAATGATGTTTTTTGATAAGCAGAGCACATACTAACGACACTATATAACACTAAAGAAAAGTGATTTGTATTCGGTATACGTAGTCTACAAAGGAAAAAACGGTTGTATTTAGATATCACATCTCAGAACGTAGACCAGTAGTATTTTGTTATTTTTTACTGTTGACAACTCTTTTTGAGGTTAATTATAAAACTGTGTCTTCCCTGCATACAAAATTCATTGCAACATTTAGACTATTTATAAATCTACAAAATGCAGTGCGTTTATGTTAATTTTCCTAGCTGATTTTGTTACGTTTATAGTAAATTCACTCCTATAAGCAAAAATAAGCCCATTTCTCCTTTGCTTGTAAAGTGTTATCAACCATATTTTGAAACTGTTTTAACAAATTAAGACAATTCGCAGGTATTCCGCCTGTGTTGTTTAAGTTGTTACAAATATTTGACGGGTTGATACAATGGTACTGTAAAAGAGATGCCCATTTATGTGCCCATGCAGTGACTTTAACCCAGGAACCACATAGACGACTGTTATTTCTGTGTGACAAAATTGAAGGGTCCTTCAAAAAAATCTAGAAGTTCAGTGAAATATGGTAGTCTACCATAAGTATGAATACCGTTAGCTCATTTTGCAGAGATTCTGGTACCTAAACGATTCTCAAGTTCGCCAAGTTTATCTATGACAGGAGATTGCGAACCAATCGCTTCTAGTGAAAAAATATTTCAATATCCAACTATTAAAGAATCACATTTCGTTAGTCATTCTGAACTAAATGACTTTTTCAGAGATGTAGATTAGACGAAATTAAAATCTGAAATGCTCCATAGTTCGTTAGCTAACTTTTATTCAAAAGGGGATAATTTAGTTTTCTGTTAGAATATTATGGTTTAATGTTGGAAATTTACCACCATCATTCGTCAATTCAGTAAAACTGTTCACTGATGGATAAAAATTATGTTCTAGGTAGTTTTACTCCATTACGGCAACATAATATATTCGCCACTGCCTATAGCACATGTCGCTCACCTAAAAGAAACCTATGATATTTTAAAACTCATTCTGGAAAAGATCAAATACAACGCGTACAAATGGCAAATATGTACAAATGTAAAAGTGGTGGCTTTAATTTTCAGATTGCAAGTCGGCTATACGAAGTACTGTTGTTTTCTCTATGAATGGGACAGCAGAGCAGCGCGTTCAACACAGTACGTAAAACAAAACCGGCCTTTAAAAACTAGATATGTTCTTGGTCAGGAAAATGGTTTTATAAAAAATGTTGTCAAACCACTACGTAAGAATGGGATTAGATATCAGTTTCAAAAATAAAATTCCTACGCTAAGTAATGCCAAAATTAAAAAAGGAATTCTTATATGACTGACAAGGAAATCAGTCGGTGATCCTTCTCTTTTTTCCAGCCTCGCTTGCACCGAAAAAGAAGCAAGGTCACCAGATTTCCATGAACGAATAAAATTAATGCGGCATGTCTATCATAAACTTGGATGCAACATGTCGTTAAAAACTCATTTTTTTCACACCCATTTAAGGTTTCTTGCGGATTATATGGGCTCGGTTAGCGATGAACATGGCAAATGCTTTCATCAAGAAATATCAGATTTCTGAGAAGCGTTTCAGAGTAGATGAGAGCCAGCCATGCTTGTAGACTTCTGTTGCTATCCTCAAACAGAATCTACGAGGGTTGACTACACGATGTAAAGCAATCGTTCATAAAATGTGTTTTTAATGAAAAATAGAAGTTTTATAACGCTATTACATAATTTAAAAAATTAGTAAACGTTTTTCGCAATGAAACCTACGTGTTGTGATTATTTCATTTATAAACCTTGAGTTTGAAGTGAGATGTCATTATAACATCTGTAAACCTACTGGCATTTTTTTATTTTGGAACATGATGTAATTTATTAAGAGAACAGATAAAAAATGATTATATAGCAGTATAGAAAAGTTAAATTGGTCGACAAAATATGGTTAGGAGCTGAATGGTGAAAATGAATTAAAAATTTAACGTACAAGACAAGGAAGAAGGCTTTGAGATGGATGAAAAGAGGGACCGTATTTCATGACCAAAATTCGAAAGAGCATTTAAAAACTTTAATATAATATTATTTGAATATCTAGAAAAAATAACATAATATAGACTGTTCAGGTTTGCTTGCTTGTAAGGTACATGAAACTGGAAAACACCGTCAGATATTACGAAAAGTGCTTTAATAATGATACCAAAGAAAGTTTAGGTAGGTAGGAACAAATATTATTATTATACACAATTGGTTAACTCGGCATTCCTTAAAGATTTTTGACTCGTACTCCTCTAACCTGCACATCATTAAAGGTACAAAAGCAAAAAAAGCAAACTTATTTAATTAAGACAAAAAGGTGAAGTATTTTAACGACTACATTAACAAATTTACATCACGCGTGGAGTACATTTTTACTAGAATTCGACTATCACTGACTCACTGAATCGAATGCCAAATACTTACTCAAATATTTCTCTCGCAAAACCTTTTGTACTAAGAAAGTGGAAATTTACGTAGAGATGCATCTCCAATATTTCATATAGTGCCGCTGTGAAGACGTCTCAACTCCCTAGGGAACCGCGAGGAACACTTTGGGAATCACTGGTTTAAATGACATACAATATGTCTTATATACTCGGTGGAGTTATTTAAACTTTAAATGTTAAGAAACATTAAAATTAATACATGTTTCTTAAAATGTTTCAGACAAAAAGGTACTTGATTTATTCTTGCCGACTATTCATCATTTTAATAAATTTTCTTCGGTCATGTAATAGCAGTTTATGTAAACCACAATTTTATAAGCGTTATGCAATTAGAGACACGTTTCCTATACAACAAACAAGTATCTGTTTAAAATACGGCATGCCTTGTAAAACAATAAAATATGTACAATATTATTCAACTCTTGGAATTTAAAATTATATTGTTTTCAAGAATAAAATTGATGTCCATTTGTATTTATTAACTTAAATTATCTAAAATATTAAATAGGAAATAGTGACAATACCTTACACATCTGATTGTATTCGGTTATATCGTAGAATTTAATAAATATGTCACAGCAATGCAGCTTATATTACACGCAATCACTTGAGAAATATAAAGATATATGTTGTGATTAATTTAACCGGAATTCGTAAAACTAAGTACAAAAACGACATTGAAATGTGATAAATTTGGAAAGCCATTCAGGTGACCGATAATTTTAATAACTAAAGCATTTAAAACACGAAACACATAAAAATAAGTACAGTTAGTTGAAGGTTATGTACGGCTATCTTAACATTAACAATAAAATTCTAACAAATACATTCTTATCGAAAGTCCTGAAAATGTACGGAAATCTAAAAACTTTAAGTACTAGAAAATTGTTCAAAAATTCTTAGTCAGTGCTTTGATCATTTATTTGTTTTAATTGAAGGTTCATATAAAATCCCTTTCTAATAATAATAATGGTTTTAATCGTGTGCGAAACGGTGCGACCCTATAAATAATAGAAACCTAAGGATTTATTCTTTGTTTAACCTTTTAACTGTAAAACGATGTTGGTGCTGTTGTTGACTACATTCAATGGATAATTCATGCTGCTTTTCTTCAAAACGGAATAGAATTGATAATGGTAATGAACAATTTTTGTAAATATCAACAACAATGATGAATTCAAGGGAACCCCTGAATTTAACCGTACAAAGCTAAACATACTTAAACAGACTAAGATTGAGAACTCATAATTGACTTTCCCTAAATAATTTTAAAAATAATAATATTTAGTTAGATTAGTATAACTATTTATTGGATACAAAATCCACCCCTTCAAAAATATTTTGCACCGTATTTTACAGAAAATGGTTTATAGTACAGGGTAATTAGCTTATTTGAACAAAAGACAAAATATAAAGCTAAAAAAATGAGTACAGGTACTTTATAAGTAAATAAATAAAATTATAAAACCTTGCAGCAAATGCGGGGTGGTGACTAGCCGGCATTGAAACTTATAGTAAAAATCTAGTTGCACTAAAAAGACTTTTTAAAAGTAAATCACAAAACTAATAAAATGAATTAAACATGTGCCAAAAAAGCTGTGAGAAAAACATATTATCATAAATATTGCAAGCCCTCAACTTTTTGCTTGAGTAAAGCAGATCCATTTTATCCAAGAACAAAATAAAACTTTGTTGAACAGCTTGAAATCTGCTAAGATTCTCTACCGTCAAATTGCAGCTCTGCATGTCTAATTACTAAATTATTTTCTATAAGATTACCAAACTTTTCTTATTTTAAAAAATCGATACTTTAAACAGTTTAATGGGCTAATCTGGATGGTCTGGGTTCTTGTGGTTGAGTATTGTTCTTGTTCTCATGTAATGAACTTTCTTGTATTTCTGACTGTTCCTCCTCGTCATCTAATATGGAAGGTGTGTTGGTGCATGCTTCACCATTGCATGTACCACACATTGTGGTACATGTAAACCCCCCTCGACGGTCACACTTTTTAGACACAGTTCAGTCAGTCTTATATTACAAAAAATCAAATTCAATACATGGTCGGGACTGCAGGGTAGGAATTGGCAACAGTTGGCTCTTTTTTTTCTACCAGCCCCAACCAGTAGCAGAAACTTCTACCCCACGCCAAGACTGAAGGTGATAAAATACTCTGTGGTTATGTTGTTTGGCCTATTCAGATGTTGGTAGAGTACCGACAGATCAAATTTCCCATAAATTGGTTGTTCAGCTGCGACCTTTTCATAACAGTTAAGTCTGGTTTTACTTAATCGCCTGAAGACACGTGACCGTTGTATAATAATTTTAAGAAATACTCTCCGGCTTGAGTAATATCTTCATAAGTTGCATGTTCATCATTAAATACAGCGACCTTATGCTTTAGGGTCTCATTCGATGGCAAAAGTTTAAAAGCTTGTTGTTTGTATTTATTAAAATGTGAGGAAGTTGTATCGCCATCAGTATCTTCATAAAGAAAAGTAATGTGATTTGTTACATTCCCAAGTACTACTTAAAGTAGCTTGCTATTAAATACCCTTTGTACTTTAAACTTTGTTGCTGACATAAACATAAAACTTTCGTGATTACTTCTTGGCACAGCAATCATGATTACCAGTGGATCAGCGTATAACTATAACTCCTTTTTTATAAAACGTAAAAACTATGTTTAGGATGTTGCTATCGGCATCCTCCGGAGATTGAAGGTTGGCAGCTGTAAGTTTTCATGTCAATGATAAAATTAATATAATTTTGTTAGAAATATTTTTCAGAAATTCTGCCAGCGTACAGGAAGGAAACACTGAATCATTTACAGTAATATCTACGTATTGCTTAGCCTTAATCTTCTATATGCCCTGCATTCTTCGTACCATATCCACTTTTACTGAAGCCATCAAAGGCAATAGTGTTTTCAATGCCATAGTGCCTTTCTATATAATTAAATTAACTGCCACATATTTGGGAAAACGAAGCAGGTTTTGGTCAAACTACTCTATACAAAAGGTAACCACCGTCTATCACAAAACAAGACTTTAAAGGTAATTCCACAGTTGTTGGACAACATTCCTCTGGGATACCAATTAGAGATTACTTTTTCTCTTTTCTGAGTGAAATACAATCAAACAGATATGGTGACTGTACAGCTAATTCATACTTTAAGGACGACTCCAGTTTTTGGCCAGTTTTTACGGACTATTCGATGATGAGTTGGTTAAAATTGATGTTAATTTCTTGATTGCCGGTTTTAATTGTTTTCATAACAGCTGCCATGTTTTTCACCTTATCTTTACGCAAGGACATTGCTTTATCAAAAGATTTTCCAAATACCTGTTTAGATACAATTGGTCTATTGCTTCTGCGTTATCACAATTTACTAACGCACCTGCTTTTATACCACTAACTAAAGAAGTTAATGTGTGAAAAGAGCTTTCAGATGGAGAGTGATTTCATCGTCAGATTAACAACTTCTTAAAGTCGGCGGTGTTACGTATCTTATGGAAGTCGCTCTACGCGTTGGTTGTTGATTAGGGCGACACTCTAGTAAATTTTTCTACCGCATATATAACGTTTGTAGTGGCCGGAATAGTTGAATCAGCAAGACCTCGACCACGTGTAAACCCTCCTTCCATTCTTCTTAAGCTTCTTTGGGAATTAAACCACTCATAGTTTTTAAAATGATCTTTATTTACGTTTCGATCCATGACCTAGGATCGTTGTCAAAATAATAAAAACTTCAAGTTTGTCGTTTATGACATAAATTGAAGGTTACTTTGATTTATTGATGTTTGAAATATTTGGTTTGAGTACACTACGCAAAAATTTTGAAAGTTTAAAAGAATGATTGCCTTCAATTTGTGTTGCGATCTAGGATCGACTATTCTAAGGTAGCCAATACGCTTAACGTGAAATCAGCTGATTAATTTTTATTGGTGAATATAAATATAAATATAAATATTTCAAACATCAATAAATCAAAGTAACCTTCAATTTATGTCATAAACGACAAACTTGAAGTTTTTATTATTTTGACAACGATCCTAGGTCATGGATCGAAACGTAAATAAAGATCATTTTAAAAACTATGAGTGGTTTAATTCCCAAAGAAGCTTAAGAAGAATGCTAAACAAACCACAACAAACATACAGGGAGTATTTAACCCTCCTTCCACTTCCATTAATCTCACTAACACCTGTACGATGATCATATCCGTTCAAATGCCACTCCAGAATTTTTTATGTTTGACGAATATAAAATACCCACTGGCACAATATTTGATTTTCTCCAATGCTCCACCCCAAAGTACTACATTGGCCAAGAAGCGATTTTTTTACCTGGAAAATTTAGAATTTTGGCGAACTCTTGGAGTTCCAAGTAAGGTAGAGATATTTAATATGTTTTCAAGTGGACCGTGCCAGAATTCGGACCCGGGACCTTGGGCATAGTAGTAGCACGCATACCAACTACGCCACGGAGCCGTCACCAGTATCCAACACTACATGTGATTTTCCAATGCTTCACCCGAAGGTACTACATTGGCCAGGAAGCGAGTTTTTTACCTGAAAAATTTGGAATTTTGCCGAACCCTTGCTGTTTCAAACACGGTGAGGGATCTTTAACGTGCGTGACATACACATGGGATCTATATTTCACCTCCCATCCGAACGAGGGCGCACTTTTGTGAAAAATGCTCGCCTAACATCAAGCCGATTGTTTCGGAATTCAAATCCGCGACCTTGGGCATGGTGGTTACACGTCACTGAATCACCTAACAATTACATACGTCACAATACCTATAAAGCAAATAGGACCCTATATCTCGAAACCCTTGCCGACAAAATCCTCACAATCTCGGCAACAATCTACGCCAACACTAATTCACACACTGTTAAAACTTATGACCCAGCATTTTGACGCTGCCTCTTCCACAAGAATCCTTCAAAGTCAACACACTAAATGATCTACATTATAGTGGACCCACGAAGTATCAACTTCTAGGACTGCCCTTCACAGAACTAAACGAACTAAACGAACCAATCCCGATCAAAACCTAATCAGTACTTTCACACTCGTACGCTTCAAAAAAAGAAGACAATACATACAACTGATCATTACCACCATGAAACGACATTACAACACAATCATTAACGAGTAACCAACTGACCCATGAACTACACACAAAAAATTAATACAACCACATACCACACTAATCAAGACCTTACTAAAGCACACTGCACTCCCTTCCTTTAATAATGTAATAACTTCACCGATAAACACCGCCATGCTTTCTAATAAAGTAAACGTCTCATCCGAACAGTAATGCTTCCTGATTACCAACTCCAAAATGCCGCTTGAAACCCCACCCTACCTTGAACTAGATATCGCATTTATAGATTCCCTAGTAACTAAACTCAAACCTAACAAAGCCCCCGGCACAGACCATATCAGCAACCACATTATCCAAAGATCCATTTTTTAAAATAGAATACTTCTTAGATTTTTCGTAGATGAAATATATTTTCTAAAGTTTTAAAAGCATTAACAAAAATGATTCATTTGGTGAAGATGTCATTTCATTACAATGTCAACAAAGGAAAAACTTAGTTTTTCCTTAAAACACGGTTGCCAAAGCTATAGTCTTGAGAACGATTTCAACTGCAGCTGAATGTATCAATTTATATTGCAGTTGTTGCACCTCTCTGTTTAGATTAATAGGTGTAACTGATTTTTGAAAATGTGTTTTATTTTATTGAATTCATTGAACTCGTAAAACATTACGTCGAATAGTTTAAAAATGGTAAAAGCAACTACCTGTGTGAAAATAAAATTTTATTTGCAAACCTCTTCATTGTGGTTTGCATATCAGCGAAACTTAACGAAAACTACCGAACCGGAATAATTATTTGACTATTATAAAACTAAATGCTATATCGGCTTAAAATGTTCAACTTAATTAATACGAATACAAGTGATGACATAAATGTTATCTTCTTTCGTGGTCTCTACTATATCAGTTGCTATCCCCGCCTACAAAGATGTACATTTGTGTACTTTCATGTGACTATAAAAGGAATCTAAGATTTCATAACAAAATACAACAATTTTTATCTTATACACGCAGTTATTATCACAGAATATTCAAATTATCATTTCCATAACGATGACTAAAACCTTGGAGATATTATAAATTATAATTGCGTATTCTGACGCAGCAAATACAAACTTGGAAACACTAATTCAAAGTTTGAACCATTATCTTCCAGGGCACTCTTTTATTTTCCACTTCAACGACTTTCTTAGTACCGATAATAATACTTTGATTGTCAATTTAACTTTGCTTATATTGGCATAATAAATGGTGAAGAGAGATAGTGCTTAATAAGTATCCGTATCCGCCCTTTAGGTATATTATATATCTTACCCTAAGTGAGACTGATATTCATGCAAGAAAAATATCTTTCCAGAAGGGCTTTTATCTTCCCCTCGTTATTTCCGCTTTGAAAACTGATTAACATTCCTTAAAAGAACAAAAAGTTTCTCCCTTCATGCGCTAATGTGCTTGTATTTTTGAAGGCGTTGCGTTCAAGCGCTCTGTGTGTAAAATAAATTACACAAATATGACGTTTATGAATCAGCGTCTTGAAAACGCCTAGGACTTTGTGTTGATGGATCAATTATTCTTACTTGGATTAGCGTAACATTCATAATTTGCATGTTAAAATGTAGTTTCTACAACTTAGGTGGCCATGTTAAAATTTTAATAGCTTGTTTGGAAATAACTAATAATTTAAGAGTAGATTATGGCGTCTGAGAGTTTTTTCTCGGATAAATTATCGCGAGACCTTGTCAACCCTGTCGGGACTTAATCTTTGTTTACGCATACAAAATTTCTATAATTATTTGAACATTGTCGTAGGTTGTCTGACAGACATATACAAATCCAAAGTTTGTGAGGAAGTTATGAACTATAGTTTTTCGTTAACTCGGATAATATTAGTATTTTTTACGCTGGCACGTGGGGATTTGTTTCACAATTTATAGGTTTAGTAAATAACTAAAGTAATAGCAGTCTTTTTCCATGTAAAATAAAAGTTATTGGTTTTTTGGATATATGTTTTTAGTAAATTTTCTCTCTAGTTCCACTTTTGTATCATAAATGTGACGTAGACTTAGTCAAACTTTAAAATAAATTTTTTAAGTGTTAAACCTTCTATTAATGAAACTTAACTTTGTGTCTGATGGATTGGATGCTCACATAAATTTCACTCAAACGATTAGTACGAGCCGGAATTAAACAATAGTATTTCAGATACTTTTAATTTAAGATTAATAACCGAAGAGGACGTAAAAACCGCCATAAAAAGATTGAAAGCCAAGAGGTTAGCAGGGCCAGACGGGTTTCCAGCTTACATATTTAAAGGCTGTATGGAAATATTCATGCAATTTCTTACTACTCTATTTAATCTGTCACTAAAAACAGGCATATTTCTCACTAGGTGGAAATTGGCAAAAGTGACTCACATAAATCTGGTACCGCAAATAATATTCTTAATTACAGGCCAATTTCTATTCTATCCACGTCAGCAAAAATTTTCGAACATATACCTAATTTTCCATCGTGTGTCGTCTGTATTAAACACTAGTCAACACGGCTTTATCCCCAAACGATCAATTCAAACTAATTTAACAGTTTTTATAGATTATGTGAGCGAGGTACTGGACAACGGGGGACAAGTATAAACTTAACTACATCAAGTTGTCCCCCCATAAAGAAGTCGTCACAGGTTACAATATTAATAATAAGTAAGTATCCGCTCGCACAACGACAATCATTCCAAAACTACCAAGAATAGTCCTCTCATAAAACTGGTAAATATACTGTTTGAATAATTCTACAGATGTCCTATACAAAATAGTGAATAAACACTCACCACGTGAGTCCAAGGCGTAGGTGTTTGATTGCACCCTCTCTAAGGCGGGGCGGAGTAGATGAACCGGGGATTCCGTAACCGAATATTCCCTCCACAAAAGAAACGGCAAACGCCCCAAGCAACAGGCGGTTCTATCCCCCGGAAGAAGCACACAGCGTGCACTCGAAATTTTTTCCCAGAGCGAAATCGACAATTGCTCTTGTCGTATGCAGAAAAGAATAAAAATTAATTTGTTTAATAGCACCAATTTACATTCCTTCCGGTGTTATCAACATACGAAGGTGATAAGCACTTCGAAACAAGCTTTATCGGGGAAGTAGGATTCATTATTTCAAAGAGTCTTTAGATGGAAGTAATCTAGAATCAATTATACGCGGTCGTACTGTATAATCCGATAACAGATGTCTAAAACAACGTACTGACTATAATTATAACATAAACTTTACGTTTCAAAGCAACTAGATTCGAGTTAAAAATTATGGTAAAGCGGGCTTATGATGATCAGGTAAAATAGATAGTATGTTGATGAAGGATTTAAGAATAGTAACGGAATTTATTCGAACGGGTAATGAAATAACAAGAGAAAAAGGGGTAATTTAAGTACGCTGGCAGGGAGGGAGCGTAACAATTATTTGAACATCCAAAAAGTAAATGCAGCAATCATATCTAATAATTAATTACAAGCTGTTTATAATTTTCAATAAGTTGGAAAGTAATTCACGAATAATGCAATTTCAAATTCATTTCTTGCAAAGTATTTATTAATGAAAATCAGTCTTCAATTAATCTATCTTTAACTTAATACACACGAGTTACAATGCATACAAATCTGAAACTATTCTGAAGTATTCAATTTATACAAACGGCGATCCCAAAGAACGACGCAATTTAAGTACGCTGACAGGAAGGGAGCGTAACAAGTCATAATTGAGTTGGTTGTGCATATTCTTGTGTTAACGAATAAAGTAGATTTCGTTTGTTTGTTTAAATAATATAAGGTAAGTTGATCATTTAACTTGTACTAAATTCAAGAAAATCCAAAAAACAATAATTTTTTATATAAGAGACACATGTATAGTCATAGTATTGTATAGTTTACTTTTCGGTACAAAATTCTGCTATAGATATATTGCTAGGTTATGTTGAAGTTTAATACCAAATTGAGGAAAAACGTACCTTTAAACGCAGGGCAAAACAATTCTAAGCATCCGTTTGCTTCATGCGGTGTATAGTAATGCTTTCCTTTTTGTTACATTATTCGTACCGCTTATACTTAAGGTGAACTGGCACATGAATATTTAAATGACTTTATAGCAACAGTGCAAGTAACTACACATTATAAAACATTAGGTACTTACAATTGATTTGGTTACAGATCACCACGGTACATAAGTCATAGGGCGTGGAACCCATGCACAGAGCATTTCGGGCTGTAAAACGGAGCCGGAAAAAACTGCAACTAGAGGTTTTAGTGTACCGTTTATGACCCAACCGCTAGTGAAGTTTGTTGTTTGGCATTTCAGTTAGCTAAAAAAAAATATAAGACATCTATTTTCAAAAATTAAACAGGCAGCTACTGAAGACTGATTTGCTTCATTTAGAAAAGACATCCGAAATTGGGTCTTAGAACCCCAGAATCTACTTCAGCAGCAAGAGGGAACAGGTTCAATAAACCAGTTGTAACGAAATTTTATAGTCTACTAAAGTCATAAGTAGCCGACAAAAAGATACAGGCTCATCGTTTTTTCAATGCGGATGAAATATCTTTCAACATTGTTTAAGAGCTCATAACAGCAAGTTACCCACCATCTGTTGTAAAAGCGCGGGTTGGGGTGAGGTAGCATAGGGCGGGACGAAATGTCGAGATGCGGATATTCATTAGAAAAGGATATGAAGTTTAATACTTCGCCTACTTGGTTTATGAAGTGCCAGGGAGCACATATAGATGGCAGTGTTGTGGAACTTATTAGTCCAGTTATAAACCTCACAGATATTTTAATTATACGTATTTTCTAACATTTATAACCAGTGAAAACCTTTGAAATTCCAATATCTATCGTAAAAAAAATTATTAAGGAACAAGAAATTACAAGATTTAACATTCCTACATTTGCATCGGACAATTACTTTACAATTTCTAATATGCAATTGACAAAGCTGTTATATTAATTAATTGGGCAATAAATGAAAAAACAGAATAATGGTATAAACGTATCTCTAATAAAAAATGATTAGGTAAAGTGTCAAGTGGGTTTTGATTACAGTTTGTGAAACGCTACAAATATTGGTTTGGTTTCTTTTCTTATCACACCTACGTTTCCTTCATCATTTTCTAACGACCAAATTATAAACAAAGTGTACTGAATCGGACACAGGAAAATTCCTCTAGTAAAATAAAAATGCTTGTCTTGCATTTTTAAGTAATCCAAAGTTAGTTTTGCTTTTATTTATTTACGTTTTGCAAGCAGCTTGTCATATTTTGTTCCATCACAATTGCGTATAAGCATTTGTGAATGATGAATTTGTACCATAATGAACAAAAGTCTTTTACGTGTATTAGAGAAGTTTCAGGGTAAAAAAACTTAATTGAACATGATTTGTAAATTCTAATTAACCCTAAGAATTTTTATCACATTATTGCTTATTACTACGCAAGCCCAAAAATGAGCGAAATATTACTGGTGGCTTTTTAAATACGATCGTCTTACGCTATTAATGCCGTGGCTGCAATAACAGGTTAGGTTACTGTTAGAAATAGAAATTATTATTATAAAACACAAATTATATATTATTATTAAAAAACATAAATCACTTAACACGCATATCAGAACAGTATGCAATACTTTTAGAGCAACTGTTCTGATATGCGTGTTAAGTGATTTATATTTTTTAATAATAATATCTATTTTTAACGGTAACCTAACCTATCATTGCAGTCACAGCATTACTGGCGTGAGACGGTTGTTTTTAAATTTATCCCAAAACATTAATTGAACTTCGGCATAAAAATTAAACAATTCTGTGTTTATTTTTTTTTACATTACACTATACCCATTCTTTCACCATATTACAAGCCAGTTTTTCATCAACTATATAGTATAGTATTTAAAAATTTTTAAAAAAATTTAAAACCTATTGCAATGCTATCTTTCATTATAATTTACCTCAAAACTGGAGGAATACTAATTACTTACTCACTAAACAGGAAGCCCAACAAAAATTCATATAAATCCAAGGTTATGAAGAACAACTTATTTCAATAAATCCTGAGACCTAAATAATACCCATAATGAAAGTTATAAATAGATTTGCGAGCAATTACGACTATAGTCAAAAACTCTCATAATGATAGTTTGATCTCAATAGTATAGCGTTTCCTGTATGTTTGTTGCGTTTTGTTTTGTATAGCATGTATTCAAACTATTTCTCTTTTACAATAGTGTGTGACGTGGAAGTTCTGAATTTTTCCACGGCAGCACATTGCAGGTACATTTTTCTAAAAAATACTAATATTTGATTTATTCGATAAATAAAGTGAATTGTAGTGTGCAATTTTGATGAAAATTCATAAAAATTATTAGTTACTGGTTTTGTTTAAATTGCTCTATTATCAGCAAAAAAGAATTTTTTCAGTTAAAAAAAAATAAATAACTTTCCCACATAGACAATTATTTAATAAGTAATTTTTATTATAACCGTTTTTAATTTGGGTGCCTAATAGGAAAGAATTTTGGATCTACAGAAAATTCAAGATTGCCGCTACTGTGATGAGCTCTTAAGGGTATTATTTAAAGTTCTTGCCAAAAAAAGTTGTGAACGAGTACTTTATATGACATGAAATGACTGAATAATATCAACCACAGCTGTTATTGGCACTTCAACAAGAGGTAATTTTGTTCCACCCTTAATTATGTTCTCAAGCAAAAGAAAGAAGAAAAATTAAAAGATGGGGTTCTCCCAAGATCAGTATTTGCTTACAACGAAACGAAATAGATAAACATCGAAGTATTCACACAATGGTTTCATCATTTGTTGGCGCACATATAGCCCGCGTTAGAAAATTTCGTAGTTTTAATACATAATAGGACGCTCTGTTTATGTTTTCCAAATAAGTACACTTTTCTGCGAAGCTTATTTAAAAGGTAGTATACTTGAAAATGCAATAGACTAATTTAAGAAAACGGGTATGTTTCCGCTTGATTTCAGTCAGTTTAGAGATATTGATTTTGTTGCAATCGAAGTAACTAATGAAACCCACCTACACTGGCAAATATTGTTGAACCGTAAGTGCAAACAAATTTAAAAGAACCATCTATCAGTGATATAAGAATTAACAACGACTTAGATAATTCATCTGTTTCAAGCACTAGTGGCAGTTCCTCTTCAGAAATCAAGTGTGAGACGATACCAATCAGCGTCCATTTCAAATGGAATCCCTAAAACGCATTTTTGTCTATTAAGTAAAACTAGACCAACTTTAAAAGTACTAGCCCGCTCTGCATCCTGGAAAGTAACAAAACGAAGAACTCAAAAATTTTTATGTTAAATAGCAGTCCGTATAAAAATGAATTTGAAGTAGAATTAGAGAAAAAAGGAGGAAATGAGACAAAAAATAGTTAAACTGGAGATAAAGAAGGCAATCGCAAAAAAACCTATCAAAAGTAGATGGAGCAAAAGAACAATCAAAAAAGGATAAATTGACAAATAAACAAAAAAATTGAATTCAGATGAGAGTAGAATGTTTAATTTAGTGATGGATTCGAACCGAACCGAACTGAACCTTGCCCTAGGTTCGGTTCGGTTCGAAAACTTTTTAGTCCGGTTCGGTTCGAGGTTCGGTTCGAAAAAATATATTCCGGTTCGGTTCGGTTCGGTTCGCAAAAAACGAACCGAACCTCGAGCCGAACCGAACCGGTTCGACATTTTGATATTTTAAACAACTAGTGCCTTCGACTACAACTTAAATGTTTAATGTAGTTTTTATATTTAGTAGTTGCTACTTTCAAATAAACCCAACATTAATTTGCTTTAGATTTTAGTAGCATAAATCATATTAATACTATTTTTCCAGGTTTGATTATTCAATATTTACTATCTTTAACAAAGCGTAATTACAATTAGGTTAATAGTGAAAGCCACCTCTAGAATTTAGAATGTGTTAATAATTGATGATTTTTACTAATATTATTTTAGCGTGCAAGAACGATATCACACGATCTTTGCGATTGCTTTATTTTAGCTTTAGTTAGTATAAAAAGAGTACAAAGACAATAAGGTGTTGCTGATTTCTTATACAGTACAAACAAAAAGCTTTTTGTCAGTTTATCCTTCATCATTAGGTCTTCAGTCCTAGAACTAGTTGGATGCGTACCCTCACTGTCTCCTAGTCTAAACCAACCTACACAATTCCCTAAAATTTGCACAGTCTACATCTATCACTATCTGTGCACGAAAGTCTGGTTTCGGTTTATCTTTATTATTATTATTTTTTTTTTAAAAGACAATATCAGATAGTTATCGGAAAGAAACGTAAATCTACCTCAAAGAGCGTTTACGTTTTTCATAATAAAATATAACAGTATTTATGGCACGGGCATTATTTCTGCTTATTATTTGCATTACACTGTGTTATTTTATATTTTATATTTATTAAGCAGCTTCTCAACAGCACAAAGCCATTGCAGAGAAGGTAATATAACATAACTTATGGCTAATATAACAATAACATAAATTTAATAGTTTAAAACTATTACTATCCAACATTTTGATGTAATGTTGATAATCTTTTTATCTTAAGATATTGTACATAACATAACGCAGTTCCAGCAAAAGTGGTGCAAAAATATCCAAATCTAAACAAAGCAGACTAGTATTGATCAACTTGCAATTAGGTTATAACAAAAGTCCCTCATTATAATTTGATGCCATTAATTTTTATCGTATGGTATTATTATGTCGGCATTGATTGAAACGTTTATGCCTTACATGTGATTTTCCAATGCTCCACCCAAAGGTACTACAGTGGCCAGGAAGCGAGTTTTTTTACCTGGAAAATTTGGAATTTTGCCCAACCCTTGCTGTTCCAAGCAAGGTAGGAATCTTTAACGTGCGTGACAACACACACACACGGGACCTCCATTTTACCTCTCATCCGAACGAGGGTAAATTTTTGTGAAAAATGCTCGCCTAATATTTTTCAGGTGAACCGTGTCGGGAGAAAAGTTTATGCCGCTATGAGTCATAAACTTTAACCCTTGGTTTTGAGAGAAAGTTCGGGGTCATTCTTCTGGAGTTTCGGCTATTTCTAAACACGTTGGTGGTAATGGCCACACTAAATAAACAGTAAATATTATGGTACCATGCGTTTTGTAGCACCATTTATTGAGCGATTATGTACAAAAGAAAAGGAGATTAGTTTTTGCTACAAGGTCACATTTTTTATTACTAATAGAGAGCTGGTTTTCATACAAAAGTAAAAAATTCAAATTGATGGATTAGTAATACATACTTCATTAAGAATTAAATTGTTTTGTTTATTACGAAACCTTCTGTAGTCTCTAGACCGTGACGTAGGCTTGCATATGTGTAAGATGGTTTTGCAACACGACTCTGTTCATTAAATAAAATAAGCTTGTTTTTAAAACTAAATTTTCAAAATCTATTTGAGTTTATTTAATATCTAATACTAGTTATAAACAATTTGAAATAAGGAGCATTAAACAAATCGAACTAATCTAGAATTATTTTATCTACAAACGTGCCTCGATGACAAAATTTATTAGACATGTAACACTAATACCTATTACATTTTTTACCCATTGGCTTAAAACTCGATGACCATGTAGATTAGAAATCGTTCTATTTCTTATATGCTTGCGACTAGAGATTTTTAAAATGTGCATTTGGGAGAAATTAAGATCGACATGTTTTTAGTAAAAATTTTTATTTAAAAAATCGAACCTTTCGAACGAACGGGACCGAACCTTGAGCTAGGTTCGGTTCGGTTCGAAAAATTTGCCGGTCCGGTTTGAGGTTCGGTTCGAAAATAAAATGTCCGGTTCGGTTCGGTTCGGTTCGAAAAACCGAACCAAACCTCGAACCTGTTCGGTTCGTGTTTATCCCTAGTTTAATTTGTGGCGAGTCGTGATTGCACTACTTGCGAGTTATGTACCCACGACACATACACCGGTGTTGATGAAACTATGAATACATTTATTTGTGACTTGTGTTTATAAAAATGTAAATAGGATAAAATAATATTTGCGATTGTTTTACTCCAGCACGTGGGGTAAAATAGTCCGCTTGTATTGTCTGTTCTTAAATAGTATATATTGCCACTTCAGGCTTATTCTTAAAATATATAATATGACGTTAAAATATGATAACTGTTGAAGTTTTTACAAAAACCCGGCCTGCTAACAATTAACGGAAGAAAACTATATGAAGATACTTCTTAATTTTGCACTGGTTTACCCTTAGAAAATGACACATAAATCACAAAAATCTTTTCAGTTAGCTAAAATAATTACTCTATTTCAGATTGTTTAGAAAGGTATAAATGTACGTACTAGAAACGGATTGTGAATAAATCGTATTTCTGATTTAGTAATGTAAGGGATAGACTCGGGCCGGCCCGACGCAGAAAAGTGACCGGCCCGGCCCGAGGCCCGACCCGAAATGAAAACTAGCGGCCCGGCTCGCCGGACCGGGCCGGCCCGGCCTGAAATTTCGGGCCGGCCCGACTTTTATTCGGTGATTGAGAAGATATTTTTTCAGTTGTGTTCAACAAGTAACTATTTCGCAATGAATTTTAGTGGCAGCCAACATAAAAGCTGTAACTTTAATGATGTTTATCTAATCTAATATAAACCAACGACTATATAGCACATATATTTAAAGCATTGTTGCTATCGGTGATGAATCTGTACAAATTCGCATTTCGAATCAGTTTTAAGTGGTAGTTTTTTAGGTTTTAGATTTAATGGTATTCAAATTCATTTTAATCATCTGGTATAATTCTGCAAAAAGTTTCGAAGAATTCCCAGATATAATTTTGAGAGGTCTGAAATTTTATTTGAGGATTGACAGGAAAAACCCTAACAAAACTTAATCAAAATTAATATAAAAGTTTTTAGTTTTTAATAAGAGTTTTCTAAAACAAACTGGAAACTGTTCAAGCAAGTAAATTAGAATAAGTAGTAGATCACTTTCTGACGGTTGAATAGCGTGAGCGATAGGAACAAATGTGCGGATACAAATTGGTGTAGGTAAGGTCCATATTTGCCATTTTAGTGGGGTAAACTTTCACTTTCGTTTAAATACAATTGAGAAAGTTTAACGAACAAACAGTACTATCACCTGCATCATAATCCCTGTGATGTTATATGGAAGAAATACTATTTCTACCTGTGACCTGAAGAGTTTGACACCTCGGAGAAGCTATAACAGCTGTTGTTTTTATTCTACATTTGTGTCATTGAATAAGTGGGGGCACATATATTATTTTTGGCATATATGCCAACAATAGATAGTATATTGCTACGTACCTAGACGTAGCCGGAAGAAACGTGGGGGGATTTACCTACATACCAAAGAAACAAAAAAAAAACACGTTGCCCACGATGATCTATTTACAATAAGAATAAATAAAGGATTCTGTACAAAACAAGCAATAGAAATAAATTAAGCATTACTATTTCAAAGCAAACAATTATGTGATATGAACAATTTAGTACTTTAGATACGAAGTGCGCATCTTGTATTTTACACAAAATAAAATTAATTAGTGGAAAATAAACATGTGAGAGCTCTTGTCAAGCGTTTTTAAAATTGCACATAATACTTTTTGTAAAATAAACTAATCAGTAGAAAAGAATTAATGTATGCGAACTTTTGGTCAAACATTCTTTTAATTTGTACATAATACCATTTGTAAAATAAACTAATCAGTGGAAAAGTATAAGCGTATGGAGACTTTTGTCAAACATTTTTTTTAACAATGGTTCATCACACCTCTAGAGCGATAATATCGATTCACAGTAACAAACAATAGTCTTACAGTATTGCGTTTTTTATCACGTCACTGCATCCAACGCTGATAACGAATATGGCCTTGATATCCACAAAAAAAAACAATTGGTATATCTGTATGTGTCGGGATACTTAACTTGCACGCCATCGGGAGTGAATCAGCACCGCATAGCCACGGTCGTCGGGATTTATATACCCTGTTACCATAACGGCACTAGCGATCTACAGGCAACTGCAGTTGATCAGTGGTAAAGAACAGTGGGGTTACATAAAGAAAGAACCAATTTGGCCTCCAGCTAAGAGCGATACACGTAAGATACCTTCTACTTGTGGAACAAAAAAAGGGCATCGTTGCAAAATTTCAACGCATAAGCTGCAGAATCAAATTAAGAATTGGTTCAAATAACACGAGCTCGAACTGTAATCCTCGCGTTATCATAGCGCGATTAGCAAACTGGAAAACACGCTATCAACTAATAGTAGGATCCATTATTTTGGCACGTCTTTAGATGGGAAACATAAGAGAAAGCAATTATACGTTATCGGAATGTTTAACAAATTAACGGATACCTAAAACAAGATATGACTATTTAATTTATCGAATAGATTTTCGCTTTAAATAGATTTGAAAGAAATGTTATGATTGTGCGTACAATTGTAACGAGGTAAAAATACAGGTTGAAGTTTTGAATAGAAACAGAAGCTAGGTGAATGAAAAACGAATTATCACAAAAAAGGATGTATTTGAATCTATCATCGAACATAAACGTAACAATATGCCTGCGGTTAATTTGCAAAGAATGAAATATCTAATTAACCTCAATAAACTGATTATTATAATGCAATTTTTTCCTCTTCATTGATGTCGATGTAAAGTTTAGTTTAGATGCCATTTGAAGACATCTTAACTTTTGTAGGTAATTTATATCTATAGTTCGTCTATTCACAAACACCTTATTTTGAAATTTTAAATTCTTAATTATAAGAATCAGTAAATATTATGCCTACTTTTGACTGGTACATCTCCTTTAGAGTCTTCTGCGTATAGAATGGGTCCTTACTGGGTCCGGTCTAGTCAGCATTTGCAAATAAAACTTTATGTTCACTTTCATAAACTGATTTTAAATGAAGTTTTAAATTGGTGGTGCATAAATATTTAATTTTGAATTCCACCCTGCCTTTTTTCTTTTTACACAACAAGCAAGATGAAGTTTTTGTATCATTTGAAATAACACCAAACTCAAAAAATTGTTTAAGTTTGCTGCTGGATGTCGACGCGGTTGTCATATCAAAACGTAGGTTTGTTTGACTATCAGCAGCACTATTACCACTTTCATTGGGATTATAATTAAGGTTTTTCACTCTATCGTCGCTATCAAAGTCTGACATGATAGTTATTATATCAAACAAAACTATGATATATGAAGTAGATAAATATTATTTTATTTGTTATATATTTGTAATACTCGGTAGTCTATATACTATACTAGAAATAAGTGTTATTAGTATATTCAAATAAAGGCGGTTTTGAGTATAAAATTGTCATCGACGAACTGAGACTGGGAGACCTGAGCAAAATTTTTAGAAATCTAAGAAACTCCAATTAACAATTCCTAGGAAGTACAATTACCATAAAAACCAACTGTTTTCTACACGGACTTGCATCTGCACTGAAAATATTATATACAAGATATACGAGGGATAATATGGAATGGGTACATCCAGCTTTTCGGCAAACTACCAATTTGGTGAAGATACGCGATGTTTTTAAAAAATTTTACCACATTTTTAACTTGTAGCTATAAAACTATAAATTTAAACTACGAAAGCTATTACAGACAACATGTGGCTGCAAAATTTGGGCATATAAAAATATAAAACAGGCGTATGATTTTATGGGGTGAGTAAATCAACAGGCAATTTTTGAAAAAAGGGTTGACAGTAAATCCTACAATAAATTGAAAATAGGAATTTGTTGCAAGAACGCATTGACATCGGTTGGACTTTTATGTAAATTGAGTGTACGCTTAATGTACCTTATCACCTTATCAAAAATTTTGCGTCCACTTTATCCTTTCTTCCTACTTGAAAGAATTTCACTAAAGTTACCTACTTGATATTAGAGAGTTATTGCAAACTTATTCCAAGTAGACTTTATTAAAAGAATCTTCAAATAAATTATCCTTTATTAAAAGTTTGCATCCAATTTAAAGAAGTGTTATTGCAAGCGTTTTTTCCTTTACTATTTATTTTGACATACATGTTTAACATTCTACATCTGTAGGTTATGTTTTAAAAATGAATAAAGAATTCATCTCTTTTATGATAAGGTAACCTATAAACATGTTTAACTATATTGGAAAAGATCAAAAAAATTGTATTCACATAAAGATGAACCTTTTTATTATTTGGGTCTTTTATTTCTCACTGATTCGATAACATTTGTATGTGTTGTCTAAATGTTTTCACGGAATACTCTTCGATTTTACTTCAAGACACTGTTTTTTACTTCTTCCCAAGCATATAGCATATCTGTTTTTAAAAGGATTTTTACACCTTACTTCGAGGAAAAGCATTACAAAACAGCATCCTCGTATTTTAGAGCGTTGACGTTTTATATCCTTTTCGTGTTATAAACTTGGACATTATATCTCTAAATTTAATTATTGAAACAAAACTACAAAAATCCATTTAATTTCACAATATTTATACAGAAAGCAGACAATTAAATGTAAGCTTGTACGTTAGGCATTTGGTATATGTCAAAATTAAGGCCCCCTAAATAAAAGCATTCCTTTCCTGTATTTAAATAAAACAAAGGCGTCCTGAATTTTAATAATGTACAAACATTAAAGGTGTGTTAATTGCGCATGTGCAAATGTCAAATAAGGGAAAACTTTATTAAAAAATTGGTAAAATGTACATTGCAATAACTCTGTAGTGTTTTATGCGGTAGACATGAACTATACACCCGATTGATAATATCGACGTTCGCCGCATGATAGAAATTTGAAGTATATACATATACATAATATAAATCGTGCAAACTTTTGAATTATGAATAAATCACCTAGTTTGATGTTCCTGGGCATTTTTAACTTGCTGAACATTAAATAGGACTAGAGAAAAATATTCGGGATAAGAAGTGAGTTATAATATCATGTCTCCTTTACACTAAACAAGACGAAAAACTAATTATTAATGGGTTCATGAAGACACTTCGTGAAAATATAATTAATAACGTTTACTTACTCAATGTGAGACAGAAGTAAAACGATGGTGGAATATTCACTCGTGCGTTTTTCGGCCCGAAAAGTTCGAGCCGGCCCGACTCGTTTGGCCCGGCCCGGCCCGAATAAAGATAGGCCCGGCCCGGGCCCGGCCCGAATAAAGTAGTCAACGGCCCGGCCCGGATTCGAGCCCGAAATCGGGCCGGGCCCGGGCCGGGCCGGCCCGAAAGCCCGCGTTTCGTCTGTCAAGTAAGTCGAGATCGTGGACAAAACGCAAGAATCAGTGTATCTATGTATTTTCATCAACACGTAGTTTAAGGGTTGACAGTTCATATTGCACTCATTTCTAAAAAATAGCGAATTGAAAACCACATGCTAAAAAAGTTTTCTTATTTTTAATACCGGGTATCTTTCAAAATGTGGATGATAAGAAGGGAAACGTAGAATATCTAAATTTATAAGCACATGAAATACTTCTGGATAAGAAGGCAGATCAACTTAAAGATAATTCTCTCTCCTTCTCTCTGGACTTTAGCTTCTTGACGTTCCTTTCTTTTAAAATTGGTAAAATCATATGCCCCCTTGAAGCATACGCGATTTATGGCAAATCCTATGCGTTTATCTGGTGTTTCATATACGGTGAGGCAGCTCCGTGGCTTAGTGTGATTACTAAGTCTAAGGTACTGGGTCCGAATCTCGACATGGACCGCTTTAAAAAAAGTTAGATGACCATTTTTCACAAAAATATGTACTCGTTCGGATGAGAGGTAAAATATGGGTCCGGTGTGTGAGTATTGTCACGCATGTTGAAGATCCCTACGTTGCTTGGAACAGCGAGGGTTAGCCAAAATTCAAAATTTCTAGGTAAAAAAACTCGCCACCTGGCTGGCCGATGTAGTACCTTCGGGCGAAGCATTAAAAAATCAAATGTAGTGTTATATGCAGTCTTTTGCAAAACCCTATTTAAAAAAATATTTTGTGTTGTATTTGTCTTTAGTTAGATATGAATGTGTTAAGAAAATCTAAGTTAGCTATCTGCAATAGTTTGTATAAAAAGGGATTTCGTTGTCAGCATGTTGAATATCGTAATTAAACGGTAATGAATAGGCGATGGCCTTTATAAAAAATAAGTAGTAAAACGTCGTTAGCAAGACGTCAATTTCAGCATGGATTTGAACAAAACAAAGTGTTTGATCAAAATAATATTGTGTCTTTTAAATTTTACGATGAAAGAACAGAAAATATGGTAACTTCTGGGCTGTGTATCATTCTATCATCGCGCATCGTATGCTACTGTATACAATACATAGTAATCCAAATAATAAAATTAGGTTTTACGACTATTTTATGATCAACTTGTCAAGTTTGTTACGAACATCAAGCTTTGTGTACAACTACCACCGATTATATTAAGAAACGTTTAAATTTAACGTCCTTATTCATTTGAAGCATAAAGAGCGGGAATTAATTCAAGGGAGCACTAACGCATTTGACCAAATACCTTCTCACACCCAATGATGTTTTTATTGTGCATAAATTTAATTCGCTGCAACTTGATGCGCCAAATGCAAGCATTGAACTCTTTGTGTCCCCGCAACGACGAGAACGAAAACAACTAAAGAACAACATAATAATACAGACATTTTATTTAAAACCTAATTTAATACCTTGTATTTTTTCCATTCCGTTCGTGTGTATAATAAAGCGGAGCGGAGCGGCCATGCTCGCTATTGCCTCGCCCGTTGCGGCCAACTCAGTTGCAATCGCTGTAAATTAGCATTAGCGTCGACTAACTTGATGCTATTTGTGTCAAACTAAAACCCACGGCGTTCTTTAAGATGACGACGGTCCCGAGCGAGCGCGCGATTTTGATTCTAAATTGCACGTTCTATTTAAGCATTCTACACAAGCAACTAAGCACCCGCCACTCTCTGAACTCACTTGCAGGATGATAAAATAAATTTTGTAGAAATAAGAATAAAACCGCAAAGCAAAAGAGACTTTCTAATTTTTTGCTCCTGTTGAAATTTCTAAGGGAATTGTAAACTTCTTCCATGCATTTAAATGTTATATTTTGCTTATGCATTACCTTCTTATATACTCTGGGTGTAACAAAAAATTCCAACCCATACATTCCTGATGGAATAATACAAAGTTTTATGTGCGGCGTTCCATAAATATAAGAAGAAAAAAATTAGGGCAAGTTTAGAAATTTGATTTTAAAGGGATTTAGGTTTTATTATGGTTATTTAGTAAAGAGACGATTACCAACTTTCTAATTGAACCTTATATTTTTCCCATACTTTGAATTTAAGAATGCTGATGTCAGATAGATTTTGATGTAAAAAAGCATATAAGGTGGAGTGGAGTAAGTGCACAGCAGTTTTTAGCAAGTTTGACTTCCAAGGCAATTATCCTTCATTTGTTTCATAATATTGTAAAATTTATTAAAACCAACAAATATTTGGGTTAATACGCTTTAATTAACATTGATAAAATCGTGAATTTCTTTTATACTTTACTTTTTAAGAAGATTGAAAAAAAAGTCCATCACTTATGCACTTGCCCCGAATTCGGGGCAAGTGCATAACCGACCATGTAAAATTATTTGAAGTGCCAGATCAATTGCTCGAGGCAAGAGCATAACTATTGATATGTCTGCTTTAAAATGCTTTTTAACGCAGTCAAATATCTTTTTTCGTTTAGGAGTTATTCAAATATATGCAAAAGACAGAAAGGAATTGAAAAAAACAATTATTGAAATAAATAAATGAGCGAAATGAAATAATTGCTGAAATAAAGCCCTAATATAACAAAGTCTAAAATATGTGGGGAAATGTTGAATGTTAAAAAGTAATATTTTTATTAAATTTAATCAATCTGAATCGAGACAACGTTCACATTCATATTGTCGTTTTTTGGAACCTTTGTTGTATGTTCCGCACACCCACTGCATACAAGTTACGCACTGAATCCAGTCTGCCTTCTTAATATAATGCCGAAAATTGCACTTGCAGATCGAACATAAATTACTGCTTTCACCCTTTGAGGTAGTCTTCAGTGTGCTCCTTTTTTCAGCAATCATTCTGCACTTCACCTCCTCCGATGTGATGACCTTCGCTCCTCTCGCAACTCTCTTCTTTTTCTTCACGAGGATAGGCGATTTTGTTCTTATGGTGTCCAGAAGAAATTCTTCAAAATTTATAGTTTCCTGTAGTATTATTTCAGCACTAGGTTCTCTATCTTCAAAACGATGTGTTAATCTTTCTGGAGTTTCTCCAATTTCTGCATTTTTCGCAAGTACTTCATCAAAATTTTCAAGAAAAACGTCCAATGAATCTTCAGAAGCAGTTTCTAATATTATAGGTGGATGCAAAGTAGCTTCTTCAATGAATTTAATCATTGGGTCCTGTAAAATTTGAGCAGAACGTTCCCTTTCTGATGTTTTCGAATCCTTCCATTGTTTAAGCGAATTTGCGCTATACAATGAATCTGGAACTACGTTCCTCGAAAATGGATGTATGCCAGCTTTTTTTAAACCATTCATAATTATGTTTGGATCCAAGTCCCTCCAAATTTCACCAATTATTTTAGAAAACTCTCTTTTTGGAAGCATCACACCAATGTTCTGTCTTTGCCACTTAACCAGTTTTGCGTCCCATAACGTTTTCAACGGCTTAAAGACGCTTAAATCTAAAGGTTGCAAAACATGACTGGTGTGAGGCGGTAATTTCAGAATTGTTACATTTGCCTCAGAAGCTAACTCAATCAATCTGATTGTCACATGAGTGGAATGACCATCGAAAATTACTAAGACAGGGCGGTCAGTACCAATTGCTTTCAAAAAGCTCTTTTCAAAATAATTTTCGAATACGTCTGCCTCCATCCATCCATTAGTAGTTGCAGCATACGTAGTGTCAGGATATCCAGTATTTTCTGCAGCCTGCCATTGGTCCCAAATATTCTTTCCTTTAAAAATGATCAAAGGTGGAACTTTATTTCCAGAAGCCGAAGCAGCCATCAAAACTGTTATATTTTGTCTTCCAGGAGCACTGACAGTGCGAGTGCGAGGAATATTCTTACCGCCAACCACTCGAGTTTTTGAAGGATCGGTGCAAAAACTACTTTCGTCTAAATTCCAAATTCTATTTGGCATGTTTTCAATGCCTAGCTCACTTAAAGTGTCCTCCAACAGCATAAAATAGGCGTCAATTTTAAAAGGATTACAACTGTTTTTTCGGGCGATTTCTACGCTTTGCGGTTTCTTTATCGATAAATTATGTCTTTTCGAAAAATTCAAAAACCAGTCCTCTCCAGGAATGCCATTTTTAAATGGAGTCTTAATTTTATTCGCATTAACGAATTGCCCAACCAGTTCTTGCAGCTCTTTTCTGGATAATCCAAACCCATACTTCTCCATTTGTAGCAGTCCGGCAACTAACCGTTTTTCTTGTTCGGAAGGTAGAGCAGTGCTTCTGCCATATGAATTTGATTTCATCCCACGGTTTCCTTTCAAGTGACTTACTATTGTGGGATATGGGATGCCGTATTGTTTGCTAGCTCGGTATGCATTTATACGTCCGGCTTTTATATTTTCTATGGCTTCTTCCAATGTTTCTTTTGCATAATTTCCTTTGTTAGTTTTTCTTATGTAAGTGCGGACCATGGTTCCTTCCTAAATAGTAATTTAATTAAGTGAATAACATCGAATTAGGAACGATAAATATTTTATTCAGTAATTCAACCATCAGAAATATTTAACCATATAAAACATTTTTATTTTATGAACTTATACTAAGTACTAAATTTTTAACGCTCAATTTATTCATAATTAAAAAATATTTTAAAGCTGTTTCCGGGGCAAGTGCACAGGCATGTGCACTTGGCCCAACACATGTGATACACTTGCCCCTTGTGTCAATATTTACGAGGCAAGTGCACACTACGGTTTTTCTCGATAAACTTTAACAATTCCACGAAAATTATTTGTTTAGGGTGAAATATAGTCAATATATTTTAATACTTACCACAAATAGTCACACAGAACATACAATTACATTAAGAATCACAGTACATTTATGAGCGCGCCAACTTTACTTCCACTCTCAATGTACGGCTATCAAAGTCATTGATATAATTCGGTGAATCCCACTGATAGCATGGAGACATCTCCGTGAATAGGTCGGTATTAACTTTGAGTAGATTACTACATATTAAAAATTTCAAATTTTCACATATTCCAATAATTAGAGCCCGTTTATGCACTTGCCCCGTTTATGCACTTACCCCACTCCACCTTAAGTTAGATCGCGCTGTACATTTATCACAAAAATATTGGTGTTTTAGAGTAATCATTGCATGGGATTGCATTACTCGGCATTTAGTAGGGTTGTCTTAAACCAATGGCAAATTAATTTTTATCTGTAATATTGAAACCATGTGAATAACTCCTAAATAATGATCTCCTGCATCTGATTTTTCAATGCCCCACCCGAAGGTGCTATATTGTCCAGGAAGCGAGTTTTTTATCCTTAGAAATTTTAAATTTTGCCGAACTCTTGCCATTACAAGCAAAGTAGGGATCTTTAACGTGCATGACAACACTCACACACGGCAACAATATTTTACTTCTCATTCGAACGAGGGCATATTTTTGTGAACAATGCTCACCTAAAATTTTCAAGCAGTCCGCGTCGAGAATCAAACCCGGGACCTTGAGATCAGCAATCATACGGGAACTCTGCACGGTACCACGAAAGTCGCCCTATCGATGGATGGAGTCCGTGTCATGTAATACAGTGTTTCGAAATAAAAAGAACTCTGAAAAATAAGTGTGGGGTTTGCTTAATAACTGTATTCTATAACCCATGCCATTTTTACACTTCTGTGCATTAATAAAAATAAAAATTGTTATTTTTCAGAGCTTTTACACTACTGTATATTTTTAAAAACTTTACAGACAATTTGATTAATAAAAAGGATACATATTAACAAAAGCATTGAACTGTTGCCATGGGCGTGCTTGTTCAAGACCGAAACATCTTACTCTTCTTCAGCCTATTTTATTGATAAAACTTCGTTTTAGAAAGACACTTTTTTTAGGGGTCGTATATATATATTTCGATAGGGAATTTTCCCCTGAGCAACATTATTTTATTCATTTTGTGCGGAAACGACCTGTTAAAAAGTTATAGTTAAAATACTTTCCCATTATAAGTCTTTGGAATTTGTGTTTTATTTTATTGGTTAGAAAATAGGTCTAACCTAACATAACCTTTTTTTTTTATAGAGGATTAGGAATATTTAAAATACGCCCCTGGCTGGGATGTTCTATACCGGGGGTAGTGTCGAACTCTCCCTGCTATTAGGGCCTACCGACTAAACCTTTTCCTCTCGTCCTGTTAGTGATAAAGCATCACGGCACCACCGCTAGGTATTCCTTTATGGTGCTTGCAGGGTATTAATCTTTGTATCTCCATTTCCTTTACCACTCGTTTTTTCTTTCGTCTTGTCCTTTTTTCATCAAGATATTTTCTATCATGGTCTTGATCATTTCCCATTTCGCTTTACATTCTCTAGCATTTACGAGACCATGCTGTCGATTTTTAGTCTTGCTTTCAGTTTATTTTCTGTAGAACTTCTAACTTCATTCCATTTATCACATTTGAACAAGGTATGTTCCGCCGAGTCTTCTTCTTGGTGACAATAAACACATATCGCCGTTTCTGATTTTTTAATTCAATACTTATATTCTCTAAATGAGTCATGACCAGTAAGAGCCTATGTCAACCAATATGTTATATTACCATGACCTCTTTCTACCCAGGGCCTAATCTTTGGTATTAGCTTCCTCGTCCATGAAGCCTTTTCCGTGCAATCTCACCTTGTTTGCCATTCCTCGTAGGTGTTATCCCTTGCTTGTTTTTTAAGAACTCTGTCTCCACCCATTGTCGCGGTTCTTTCTTTGGCTAAAAAATCGGCAGGTATAATTCTAGCCAGAACTCCAATCGCTTCTGTGGAGACAGTTCTGTATGACTGACTTACTCTTATCGCCATTAACCTCTGACTATTCAGCATTTGGTTTCTGTACTTCGTTAAATAACTTGCTTGGTACGAGACCGGGGCCGCGTACATCAACACAGAGTCTACAACTGAGGATAGCACTTTAAGTTTCTGCTCCGTTGGTCCTCTTATCATAGGCATCAGTCTTACAAGTGCAGTAGCAGTTCTTTGTGCCTTGTCCGTGACATAACGTATATTCTCGGCAAAAGATAGGTTTTTGTCTATCATAACTCCTAGATATAGCACTGTTTTTTGTAGCGTAACGATTGTATTCACGAGTTTGAACGTTATGTTTCCGTATTTTTTCCTTCCATATAGCATGACTGCCTGTGTTTTCTCTGGGGCCAGTTTTAACTTATGGTTGCGTGTCCACATTGCAATTTTACTGAGTACGCTATTTACCTCATGTTCCAGGACGACCTCCGTTTTTGTCCTTGCGACTACCGCCAGATCATCTGCATAAGCAATCAGCTCAACCATATCAGGTAGTTCGAGTTCTAGTATACTATCATACAGGATGCTCCATAATACTGGACTTAGGACAGATCCTTGCGGTACTCCACATGTAACCTGCATCTCAGTGTTGTCAATTTCTAATTTTCTGTTACATAGGTAGCTGGAGATTATATTCATCAACTCTCTTGAAACACCCCTTTTTAATTAAGTTCCAGTTGGCAGTATTAAAGGCAATTTTTATGTCTACCGTTATAAGCACGCACAGGTTACGGGTTTTTATTGTTTTACCTATCTCTCCTTTTGCTATATCTAAAACTCTCTGTATTGCATTAACTGTTGAGCGCCCTTTCTTGAACCCATATTGATTTTCTGACAATCTAATTTCGCTTTTGAGCCGCTCTGCGATCAGCTGTTCTAATAATTTGCTTGCAGCATCCAATAAACAAATGGGTCTATAACTGGATTTATCTCTGACTTATTCTTACGCTTTTCTATGAGTACTAGTTGCGATATTTTCCATATATCTGGGAATGTGCCCATCATGTATGCGTTATTCATAACTCCTATTACTTAGTCAGGCTGCAATTCAGCTATTCTTTTAATTATCTCCGTGGGTATGCCGTCTCTTCCTGGGGTCTTACCATTTCTTAGCCTTCTAGCTGCTATCTATTTCCGTCTTAGTAAAACCTGCTGCCGTATTCTGTGCAACCGCTGGGTAGTCATTTGTTTCATGACATTGTGGAAATAGTTGTTTTGCGACATTCATCTTCCTATGTGTAGTTAATCGAGGCCGGTATCTATATTTTTTGGTGACTATTTTATATCCATTTCCCCATATATCACTTTCTACTTCGTTACAAACCTGCGTCCAGTTTGTTTCCTTAGCCTTGCATATTGCATATTTAAGTTCCCTTTTTACAGCCTTGTACCTTTCTCGTTCCTGTTCGTATAGATGTACATTGTTATTCTTGTGTGAACGGGTCATTTTACGCCTCAGTTGTACACACTCTCTCCTTAATTCGGCCACGACCTCCGACCACCAATACACTGGCTTCTTGTTAGCAGAAAAGGCTTTTTTGGGCATCGTTTGGTTGCATAGATTTGTAACCAAGCAAGATATGTTTATCTCGAAAGATGCAATGGCTAGTCGAAGAAAACTATTTGGTTCAGAATGTTAGCGGTAAAAAAATCTTAAAATTGGGGTAGTTCTCTGGGGGAGGGGAGGGGGGTGATGTTATCTAAAAAATTCCTAGAAATTCAGGTAGCTGAAAAAAATCTAATATTAACTGATACCAAATAATATAGAGGGTAAAAAATCTTAAAATTGGGGTAGCTCCCTGGGGGGTGATGCTATCTAAAAAATTTCTAGAAATTCAGGTAGCTGAGATCCGAGCAAGGAGGAGAGCAAGGAGGGAGTCCATCCTCCTCAATTCCTCCTTATGAGAATTTACATGTAAATGTGTGAGGAAATGAGAGATTCTGGAGGAAATCAGGTTCCAAAACAACCAAGAATCTACTACTTGCACTGTAATTCACTATATTTTAGCGGCGAACGACTGGAAATTAAAAGTTGTGAACATATATTTTTCTAGCTAACGTTAAGCCTGACGGGGGATACTTTTAATTTAAACTTTTCATACTATAATTTAAAAAGTTTTAGCTGCTTTTATTCTTACCGTCAGATTCAGAAGCACGGGAGTCTTTTAATTTAAAAAATTTACTACAGCTGTGAATATGTGTTTTGTTGTACGTTTTAGTGCTTCATATTATGATCATAGATAGAAAAATAATGAAAACTTGAATTAGAAAATAGTAATACCACATCTTTACTTTTGCTTATACAGTTAAAATATATTATAAAAATTTAGAATCACACAAAATTCTTGAAAAGGTAATGACAACTATCTACAGTTAGTTTGGCTGAAATGGTCTGCGACGTGGAACCTAGCATTAAATGTAGGTTACGGATACAATATACATTGCTTAGTTAGAATAACCTAAAAAAATGAGGTGAACCTAAGTGCTGAGTTTAACCTTTGAGAGGTTTTTGATTGTAACGTATTTAATTCTCAGTGAAATTAATATGTCTAAATTTTAAATTCCTTCGAATTTAGTCCTTTTGGAATTGTACTTAAATGGTAGCTATCCTTTGCATTTGTTTGTTCATTGGCCATGTAAATGTAATGCTTATTTCTTGTAAGCATCGTTAGAAAGTTATTGTGTTAGTCTTAGTCTGTCAGTTAATGCCTCTGTGTGGGTTAAAATTAAGTGCTTTATGTTGATACGCGTTTAGAGATAACGCGAGTTGCATATCCCCCAAATCAATATATGTATAATTAAATAGAAGTTATTAAGAAGCTTAAGTTAGATGCAATAATGTAATTCAAGGATAAATAAAAAAAGTTCACAAGCAAGTTGTGAGAGCGGATGCGAATACATTGTATTCCAGACGTAAGTGATACTGCAGGTGCAGGTTACAGAAGGTTATAAAACCGCAATTAATAGAATTAAGATTATTACTTTGTATTATATAATTGAATAAAGGAATAAGCAGACATGAGCTCTGCAGTTCCAACAGAAATGTGAGGGGCAGGAACAAGATAGTCAGTCAGTCTTGAACCGCATAACTTTTGCATTGTTGGTTGTTCAGGCTACTCGCCCTAATTTAAATCTATTTAACAGTAATTTCGACTTAGATTAATTATATATAGTTTTGTAAAATTCCATTTGTAATTTCTGATTAAATAAAAATTGTTACAAGAGTTTTTGGAAGAAGACTTTTTAAAAAGGCAGCTCCCAAGGCCCAAAATGTAACTCCCGTGCGCACTAATAGAGAAGGCGGTTTAATAACGAACAGAAAAGATCCATGGCCATTTTCTCGTCGTTAGTCGTGTGTTTTGCGGTAGGTTGCTTATCCGGGTTGAGATTTTTACTCTTCTTCTTTTTAATTCTGTTTTTGAAGATGAACGGTCGTCCCGTCGTCTACATCTTGCAGCAGATTCGTATTCCATTTTGATGTCGTCCGTTGTTGCGACAGTAGTCCTTAGGTGCTGCGAGTGTCTTAATAAACTCCTTCACCCCTAAAGGCGTCCGCCATTATGCTCTAAAAGGATCAGGCTTTAATTTTTATAGTCGTGCTTGCAATTCTTTGCTCTAAAAAGAGCAGTTAACTACCTAGGTACACCTTAACAGCTTGAAGCTTTGGGCCACTCGGGAACGCTGTTAAACGTTACCGAAGTGAATAAATTCCTGAACCCCTTCCCCGAACTGGATCAGCGTTGTAACTGGTGTTTTCTCTAGTGGATGTGTGGATGAGAATGTCCCCAAAGACAAAGTGCTTCAAGTTGTACAAATTGGAGCTGGCAAAAAAATTGCAGCCAGAGATTTTAGCGTACCTATTATGACATTAAGACGTCGCTTAAAGAATTTTTCTTAAACTTTTTTAGTATTAAACCACACAGTTTTTAAAATTGTCTTTTTTTACGTTTCGATCCATGACCTAGGATCGTTGTCATAATAATACAAATTTTCTTCTCATGGAAATGCGAACGTGTGGCCTAACTGGTCTTGACGTTCTTTGTGTGGCTCTTCAGTTAGATGAAAAAACATATAAAAAGTGGATCTTCAAAAATTAAATTAGTAGCTGATGGAAACTGGTTTGCTTCATTTGGAAAAAGACATCCAAAATTAAGCTTAACCCCAGAATTTACTTCAGCAGCAAAGACGAACGAATTTAATAAACCAGTTGTAACAAAATTCTATAGTCCATTAAACCCAAAAGTAGTCGATTAAAATACCCCAGCTTGTCGAATTTTTAATGTGGATGAAAAATCTTTAAACACTGTTCCATTGAATAATTCAAGAGTTCTTTCAAAAAAAAACTTCGTAAACAAATAGCTCGTATAACATCAGGCGATCGAGAAATATCAACCACTGCTGTTATTTGCACTTCATAATGATCAATAGATCTTCAGTCCTAGAACTTGTTGGACGCTATTATTTTTTATTCTGAGCTAACCTACACATTTCCCTAAAATTCGCACTATCTCAGTGCAATCTTCTAATCTAGGTCCATCTCAACTCCTGTTTTCCTGTCTCTGCTTGTAATATATTACGCACTATTTCCTCATGCCTTAGTATGTGTCTTATTATCCTATCTCTTTTCTTTCTTACTGCTTTCCCCATATTTTTTTCTTCCCCTACCATTTTGAGAACCTTTTTGTTCTTAACTGTCCATGATATCCTCAACATACATCTGTAGCATCACACTTCAAAAGCTTCTACCTATTTTCTGCCCACTTCCGCCACTGTCCACGTTTCACATCCATACAAGGCTGTGCTCCACGCATATGTTTTCAGCAATAATTTCCTTGTTTCTATGTTTGTTGTCTTTGCACATAGTAGTTGCTTTTTCTTGTTAAATGCAGCAAGGCCTTGCGCTAATCTTTGTTCTATATCTTTATCTTTTGTACTCTTTCCATCTTATGTTATTTGACTTCCTAGGTAGCAGACCTCTTGTAGGCTCTCGTTTCCTATTTGAATTCTGGCTTTAGACTTATTTACTCCTCCTCTATATACTAATACATTAGTTTGTTTTTCTTAATTTTCATACTCTATATTTGTGTTAGAACCGTTTCCATTTGATTAAGAGCTGCTTCTAACCGTTCCTTGCTAGATGCAAAACCGCTATATCATCTGCAAGTCTAGGCATATCAATCGTTTTCCCTGCATAGTAATTCCAAATGTTTTTATCCATTTGAATTCATTGGTTCTTCGATATATAAGATAAAAATTAATTGGGACAGGGCACCTCCCTGTCTCACCTGTCTCCTAACAATTACTACTCTACGTTTCTGTTCTAATTCTACTACCGCTGTTTGCTCTTTATATAAGCTTTGTCTATTTGTCTATCTCTACAATTCACAAATAATCTGTAGGAACACTGTGGCACGATTTAAATAAAAATGAATAAAAAATATTTTTTGTGGTTAAGGGTTTTTATTCATTTTTACCTACAATGGGACCGAACCATGTACCAGTGGGGCTGCCACCACTGGACTACACCCATCTTCCACCCACAAGCAAACCCAGTAGAACGCCGGAACCAGGAGATCAAGAAAGCCTTGCGAGTTTTCGCAGTCCAACACGACGCACGATCCTGGGACCGGAAACTCCCTGAAATAATGTACTTCCTCCGCACCAGGAAGAACGCAGCCACGGGAACTACGCCCAGCTATGCCCTACTGGGATACGAGCTACCCCGTCCGGGAGACCTCCACCAACCGCCAGTGGACAATCAGGGAGAAGCTCGATTGCGCCGCATCCGAGAGATTCAGGACCGCGAGCACCGCTTCAAAGAAAGATATGCCCAAACCGAGGACCCCGCTTTGTTCTCACCTGGGGAAGTGGTCATGGTCAGAAGCCATCCCTCCAAAATAAACCAATTCGAAGCCAAATGGGCTGGACCTCACCCAATCCAAAGAAGAGCCGAACCCAACATCTACTGGGTCCGGATGGAACGGGGAAACATAAAAATACATTCCAAAGACATGCGACCAGCACCCACTCGCCCACCACCTCCCGCATCAACCAAGCTACGCTACCCTCTTCAGCGGGGGGAATGTTAACGCCATCATCACATGCAAAGCACTGAACGAACTGCGAATGTAAATTTGACTATATCAGAGTACACGTGCTGGAAATAGAACAACATCGAGAAATTCCAACTAAACTTTGTGTTAATAAAATTTGGATAATATTGTTTCGAAATCAAAAAGGGACAACGCAATTCATTGGTTAAAGCACTGATAAACGTTTTTCAACACAGGAAGGATAGCGACCAGAACTGTATAAATATAATTTCGAATTCTGCAGAAGACATCCTAGTACTCGCCATAGTTTGGGACTCCTCTCATTTGCAGTGCTCCTCACAGCCTGCAGACCTTTCCAAGCAGCGCTCGCCATAGCCTGCTAAATCCTAAAACTGTGCTTATCTTAGGTTGTGTCCTGTCCGAACGTTACGCTGTCCGCAGCCGTACCTGGAGGCCGCCATAATAATTCATTAGTGAAAGTCAACGAATACTACGTATGGTTCGTAAGCCTCGTTCTGCATATGAAGTGGCCCGCAAACAAGAACAGAACTCTCTTCGACGTGCGATCCGTTCCATGAAATTGCACCCGAGGCTTCTATCTTCACTACCGTCGTCGCCGAAGGTAGTCGTTCAATACACTTCATACACAGCCCAAGAGATAAATTATTGCAATGACAACAACTGCATCTGTCAGGTCTACTTCTGAGACATCATCCTAGTAAAGTTTGACGGGACCGGGCTCTACTAGGCCTGGGACACCACAGTCCACGATGTCTGCCGAAGTATACCGAAAATCACCGAAGACGTCTGGACCTTCCAGACATGTAGTTAATCGCTATTCACCACGGTTCAAGTTGTTTTTTGGACTTCACCATTCAAGTTCGACGGCTTCCGAGGGATTCCGAAGACAACCGAAGCCTTCTAAAGCCTCCATACTTGTAAATATTGCACATTAGTAGTTTTTAATTTCAAATATTTGCTACTCACGTTATTATTGAACTTTACTATTCAATTCTGAAGCCTTCCGAGGGGTTCCGAAGACAACCGAAGACTTCCGACCCCTCCATACTTGTAAATATTGTAAAGTAATAGTTTTTAATTTCAAACATTAACTCTCTGGGACAACACAAAAAAGTCCGAAGAGTTCCGAAGACTACCGAAACCGTTTCCACCGCCATCAAGCCATATAGACATTCATTATACAAATGGTCAAGTTCATTTTGGTGTTCTCACGCAAGCATCAAGCTTCCGAAGAGTTCTGAAGAGAACCGAAGGCTTTCGAACCACTCTAAGAATCAGAAAAATCAATTTTACTTTAATTTTATATATTTTTTTGGAGCTTATAATTATTTTGTTTCTGTTATTAAACAATTAACTAAGCCAAGTCTACTTGCTTTTAAGATGCCTCCCACTCCAACGATAACAAGTGTCGCCCAAAATTTTTGGGTATTTTGAACATTTTCTCACATTTTACATAGTCAAATGCTTTTTCCAAATGTACAAACCTTATATACACGCTTTCTCCTTTTCTACTGTTTTCTCTATTAACATCCTTAAAGCTAAAATGGCCCCTCATGTTTCCCTTGTTTCGCATGAACCCCAATTGATCTCCTTCTAGTATGTCTTCAGAGCGTTTTTCCACCCGTCTTTGTACAATTCTAGTTAATATTTTTGACACATATGCTGTCAAACTTATTGTTGCCAATGTAGTACCTTCGGGTGGAGCATTGGAAAATCAAATGTAATGTCAAACTTATTGTTCGAAAGTTTTTACATCTATCCGTACCTTTCCTTTTGGTATAGTGACTATGATGTTACATTTGAAACCTTTTGGTATATTGTCTCTCTTATACATATTACTTACAACTGGGTCACTGGGTCCAAGTGGGTCACTTTTTTGTTTGGGTCACTGGGTCAGTGGGTCCCGTGTACTGACCCGGATTGACCCACATTGGCCCAGTGACCCACGTTGACCCAGTGACCCACATTGACCCCGTAACCCAAATTGACCCGGTGACCCAAACTGACCCAGTGACCCAAACTGACCGAATTGATTCAGTAACAAATTGAATTATTGAAGTCATAAAAACCTTTTTCCCATACTTTCAGCTCAATTTATTAACTATTTTCACAAATGTATAAGATTATTGGTGCCGTTAGTTGCTAGCATTCATTTCATATTTCAAGCAAACGCTAAAATGTTTTGTAATCAATACATCGCTTTTTATATAATATGAAACGCATTTTTACATATTTTTCAAGAAACGTGCTGTGGCGCTGTGTCGCGAAAATGCAGTGTTATAAACGTATACAATTTTGTATGTTTAAATAATAGTATTCTTTCACATAAGAACTGAAATAATTTGTAGCAAAGATCTTAATATTATATACCCGGTTATTTTCAGTGTCCATTATTTTTGTAATTTGTATATCATTATCATTAAGCATGGATAAATATCACCTTGTGTAATTTAAACCTTATACATAAGTGCTGACTTTTATAAATCTCCGTGAGATCGAGTTTTCTTGATAAGACTAATTAACTAAAAGAATGATGAAGATCATATAAAACAATGTTCCTGTATCAACTCGATGTCAGAAAACGGGATTATTCAATTTATATTTTATTGTGTCTGTCATTGAAAAATATTTTGATCATTTAGTATATTTAATTGTTAAACATTTTCACACTAATTAAAATTGTCTCGGACAGCAGCTACTCCTTCTGCCAGATAGTTCTGATAAATATTTTGTAACTGTAATTCGTAGAACAGCACATATTTATTAAAAATTAATAATAAAATTTCCAAATTTCATAATCCGTTATTCGATAAAACTCGCCCACTAATTGAAGACATCACAGAAGGCCAATTTGAGACAGTAAGAAAATTTTTGCGACTGCATCAATTTGGGTCAATTTAGGTAACTGGGTCAATTTGGGTCACTGGATCAATGTGGGTCAACTTGGGTCACTGGGTCAATTTGGGTCACTGGGTGAATTTGGGTCATGGGCCGCTGGGTGGTGGGTCACAACCTCATTTGGGTCACTGGGTCATGGGTGACCCATTTCATCTATGTTTCCTATTTCCATCTTAGTTTGTACCTCTTTGCACTTTTCATCAATCCATTGTTCTTTAGCTTTCCTGCATTTACAAATAATTTCCCATTTTATGACTTTGTATTTCTGTTTTCCCGTTTCATCTGAGCTATTTTTGTATTTTCGTCCTTCTTATATTAAATTCAGAATATCCTCTAAGTATAGGATATCGCAAGTTGTCCTTTTCAATGTTTGATTCGTGTTTTAGTGCTTTTAGTTCCTGTCCTGTATATAAATTCCCTATATATTCTTGCCATCTAACCATCTTCTCTACATTTTCTATAAGGACGTTTCCTCCAACGCCCCTTATTTTTTTGCTGTACGGTTTTAAATTTCTAAAATTCATGCTAATTAGTTTGTATGTTTCGTCTGTTTGTGATTTGTGCTTATAAAAAATTTAAACAGGACAAAATAATATTTGGGATTGTTTTATCGCAGTACTCAGGGTAAATCAGTCTTTTTGTATTTTTTTTTTAAATAGCATGTATCTCCATTTCAAGCGTATATAAGAAATTTTTTGCGGCTCCGCGGGAAGATATTGGTATTGAGAGTGCTGTGCATGTATTTATTAGTAATGTAACTTATTTATGTTGAAATAAAAATACTGCAACTGTACAAAAAAGAAATTTTTGGTACTGACAATTGAAAGAATAATTATTGTTTATAATTTGTACAAAAACCCAACCTGCTAGGAATTAACGGAAGAGCAACATACGAAGTTTCTTATTAAGGTAATTATTTGGCCGCGGTTTCATCTATTTATAAATAAACAATTTTTAGGAATCTTACGAATTGTTTTATATCATATACTTCTAATCTTCGAATACATATATTCGTACTTGTGACTTTTGAGTATTTATAAATGCTTTAGGTACACCTCGCATTTACAACATACGGTTATCGTTTAAGACATAAAAGCTGCATTCCAAACAAATATTGCAAATTTTCAAATATGGAAACCACATGAATTAGAAGGATTTTATGAAAGACCATGGATCTAACCCTTGCTATATAGATAATACTGACCGTACTCCTTAGAATCGCTTTCGAAGTTAAACATTTCTTTGAACAACCGCTGAATAAAAGTGAATAGGCGGTACGTCCACCGGCATCGAAATAAAAACAATAACAGCAATTCTCCAAGTTCATATTGCAGTATATTTTATTCTCCAAACACTTGTGCATCCATATGAGTTTCAAATATTAGGAAAGTTTCCACATAAATACCCCTGAGCTTTCTATTAAATTTCAGCAACACAAAGTAAAGCTTTTATATCCTGCGAATTCCTTTATACTCATTATTCCTCATACACATCGTGCCGCTATATGATCAACAACAATTAACGCTGAAACCACTCTATACTTAATATACATTAAATACTAACTTTATTATATATATTAACATTTCTACCGCAACGTTTCAAAACAATTTCCATAAATAAGCAAGCAAATTGCATCACATCTGCCTGTATTGAAGGAGCGAATGCAATTTTACTTTAATAACAATTCATTGGATGCGATCGCGTTTCAAAGTCCGGTTTGCAACGGTATGTTTTATGTATGTTTTAATTTCAGAGCACGTACACTGTCCGAAAACAGCAATGTATGGGAGGTCACGTGTTACAAATGCATCCAGTATTGCAATACACTAGCTTATACTTATGATCTCCTGTTACAGAGTATGAAGGAATAGATCATACGCGTATGAAGATTGGAGTCATGCTAGAAAATAGATAGATATTGTGCAATTACTTGTTGTACACATAGCTTCTATTTCTTCATTTTGTTTGTAAAAGAATCAGGCCCATTCATATTGAAAAGAAACCATAGAGTGTATCCTACCAATAGCATATTTTTTAAGTCTTTTCTACTTCAGAAATATTAGCAAAAGAGTACATACAAGTAGATTATTTTTAATACATGACATTAAAAATAACAGTGGTGTTATATTATATATCAAAAATTATCATTTTTAAACATTCCAAATATACTTTTGAACAGGCTATCAGAACTGTTAGGAGGTGAATTTACTATCTAGGATATGTCCCCCGCAAAATAGAAACTAGACGGTGGGAAGTACTCGTCCAGCCTGTTATAATCCCCACCTTCGTATTTATTTACAGCAATGGCTTAGAAAAGACTTCCCCACTCTTAGTATTGATTTTTATAGCTTCAGCTAATATTTAGACTTTTATAAGAGTGTCAAAGCCTGAATAAATGAACATATGTAAGGAAAAATTAAAGTTTGAAAACTTTTACAAATTTATAAGGTATATTAAGATATTCCAATACACGTTATACAGTAAAAGTGGGCGGGGTTACTTTAAACTATCGCCCAAATATCTTAAATATAAAAGATTATAGGTTTGATATAAATTAAAAATTTAAGGTTTCAAAGTTCGATAAGAACAAAGTGTGTTTGAGCTGTCATATTGAAAAAATAAGAGGATTTTTAACAATTGTATAAAAAATTAGGAATTGTTTTATGCACACAATTTTTTTAAAGCAAAATCGACTTAAGGTGGAGTGGGGTGTAATCGACCCAGAAATTGTAAAATTTACTTTAAACTTATGTATTTTCTATTAATTGCACTAAAATCTAATAATCTTAGTGTTTTTATTTAGCGCATGGTTTATTCTTTAAGTTGCATTAATTTGAATTAAAAATATCTTCTGAAACTTATGATTTTATTAATAAATTAAAAACAGTGCTGCTAGAGCGATCTTGCACCGAAACTAGGGCAAAACTGCACCTACCTGTTTAAAAATTATTGAACCTTATTTCCTTATATTAAGGGGCATAAGCAGAATTATTAGTAGTAATAAAATAACATTAAAATTCAAATTTTTATTCAATCATCCTTGAGAGATTTCTCACATTCTTATTGTTGTTTTTCGAACCTTTATTGCAGTTTCTACAAACCCAGTTCATGCAATTAATGCACAGGATCCATGCTTTTTGTTAGTGTAACAGCGAAATTCGCATCTGCAAATGCTACAATATTATCATGTTCCTTAGAAAAAGAATTATGAGTTTTCTCCTTGATGTTTTGTCAGGAAATAATCGTAACTTCGTTTCTTCTGAAGTTATAACTTCCGTGACTTTCGCAACTCTTGTCTGCTTTTTAACAATTTCCTTGAAATTTGATATAATGGTTTGAGGCAGAATATTTTCAAAACTTACATTGCAATTCTCTACTAACTGGGTAGAGCTTGTTGAAGATTGTGGTGGTGATTGTACTTCAGCAGAAGTTCCTAAAGTCTATCAAGCTGTCTGAGCCAAATTATCAGAACACATTAAAAAAATATAGAAATTATTTGCTAATTATTTGCTTTTTTTGCTGATAAAACCAATTTTTTTGCTATATCTGTAAAAAAGTTACAAGTGGCTAGATAGCTTATATTAAGCTATCTAGCCAACCAAAAAAAAACCTACACAAAATAAAATAAAAAAATTAACAATATATAAATTATTTGCAATTTTTTGCTACCATTTGCAAAAGAAAAAAAAAATTTTCAAATAATAATATAAATATCAATATCTACAAGAGTAAAGTACATTAAAGAAATTAATTGCAGGCATGACTAAAGGATACCTACGTTTTATGAATTATTTATTCTTAAAACATGCAACTCCCAAATTATTAGAACACATCAAAATATATATATTGCTAATTATTTGCTTTTTTTGCTGATAAAACAAATTTTTTTGCTGTATCTGTAAAAAAGTTACAAGTGGTTAGATAGCTTAATTTAAGCTATCTAACCAACCAAAAAAAAATACCTACACAAAATAAAATAAAAAAAATAACAATATATAAATTATTTGCTATTTTTTGCTACTATTTGCAAAAGAAAAAAAATTGAATTTTCAAATAATAAAATAAATATCAATATCTACAAGAGTAAAGTACATTAAACAAATTAATGGCAGGCATGACTAAAGGATTCCTACGTTTTATGACAAGACTTGTCTTTGTTTATTTGAATTGCCTTTGGGGCACGAACCAGGGTGTCGCCACGAGAAGGTTTGTTACGTTTGCAAATAAATTTTGCTGTAACATTCCGCAAATCTCAAAGGCCAGACGTTCTTTTAAACTCATTTATAAAATTTATTATGTAGTTTCGGTTCAATTCTGTACTTCCACACTTTAGTAGTGTTGGTGTTTTATCACCTGATAGCGGTTTTATTTACTTTTGCCATAGTACAGTGATTGTTTCGAAATTATATCATTATAATAGCTTCGATTACTTCATAGGGTTCTTGGGAACTATTCCACTCTGATGAGACTAACAAGCCGAAACCATTGGTCAGTGGATGCTTCCTCCCCTGTGAAGTAATAAAGCTAATGTTTTGTTAATGGCTAAATAACTACCAGCCCGATTTGTATTTGTCATTGGCTCTTATTATTTTCATAAGAGTTTGTTTACAATTTTCTTATTGCGGACTGCAAATAACTTGTTGTGAACCAATAATATGCCACGGCTTTCTGAAACTTATCTCAGGTTTTAATGAATTTAAATAATTATAAACAAACAGTGTGGGTACAAAACTGTATGCCTATATATTAACCACTGCCAGATACAGCCCCCTCTAGTTAATTTTTAATATACTTGCTCTAAAACTGGGTGTGATCTTTACTACCAATTTTATTCAGTAAGTAAACAAAGTTTAGAATGCTTAACGTTTGATAAAATTTTTAGATTTCAATGAATAATACAGCTTTTCAGGTGTTACAAATATAAAACTAATTTATTTTATACCTGTATAATTCCACTGAAGTCCGCCTGTGTTTACAATAATGGACCTTGGACTGCATACAGACCACCAAAACTTGGATGTACCATACCTGTTAAATTTAAGTTTTAATATTTTGTATTTAAAATTTCACCCTTTAATTTTAGGCTTTAGAAATACTAAAAGGATATTATAATGAAAAATGATACTCAGAATCGGCTATCTAATTTTGGACTCGTTCAAACTATCACTGCAGGAACACTGCTCATAATAATGGAATCTTCTGGACTATTTTAGCTCTCGGTACCTCAATTCACATCAGCTTGGAAGCCAAACACATTTCACTTAAAGAACAAATAATCTACTGCGCTTCTTATGGTTGTATAAATCTTTTAAATTTACTACACCTTGCACAAAACCTCTTTTAACTTCAGAATTACTCTTTCAACTAGCTTCAGCTCTTTATACTTGAATAAAAAACACAAGAGCAGGTAAAACACATCTATTCTGTATATTACAAATTTTATAAGTCTTTTTATTTATATCCTTATCACCTAGGAGATCTCTTAAACAATTTTCATTTGCCTACTACATCTATAAAGTTAATTAAAATTACACTCCTTGATCAATTATTTACAAACATCTCTAATCACTCTTTCAAAACCTTTCATTTGGATCACTTGGTCCTATTTTCCATTTGTTACATCTTGTTTTCAATTTTCCATTTACTTATAATTATTTATAACATCACATACCAAATAAATTGTGTTTCAGATATTATGGTACCTATTACTTATAGTAAACATACATATAGTAAACATACAAAAAACAAACATTATTTTTACATCCTATAACTACTTATTTCTACTAAAACATGCTAAATGACTTATTTTTTAAGATCTTGTGGTATGTCTTACTTTTAACAAACAGTAGTGTCCATTCAAATAGTGAACATAAACATTTTAAACAATTCACAGAAGCTTCCTCAAATGGAATTACGTTTGATTTTTATAAATTAAATTAAATAAACACCTATTTGAAATCTCAAAAAGCTCTACCACACTGAAATAGCATTCGATATTAATTCAGTAATTAAATTTTGTACGATCTTGTTTATCATTAGTTTTAAATAGGATATTTCATAAATATGAGTAGTAAATAAGTGCGTCTAACCTTGGATATTATATAGAACATTACATAACATAACATAACAATATATTGCTATATATAACCAAAAATTGGAATTATCTATCCCCGACGTTGGGCCGCCTTATTAATATTGCTATGAACTCCCTCCAGGAACTTAACTGGATTTTATCTTGAACCTACCTTGTCGACCAATAACAAAATTTGATATGTTACCGCCTTACTCGTTATCAATTTCGTATTCAACTTATAGCTCCTCCTTGATTGTTTAAATTATCAAATCACTCCCATTAACTTTATCTTATGACCCCGACTAGCATTTATTATGAAATGAAGTTAATTCAGTTTTATATAATGAAACAAATATTATGTACAGCTTTTGTAAATTAATCAAAATACACTTTTTAATTAATTAATGTAAATCTCATTTATCAAAAATCATATACTTTTTAATCAAACCCAAAGTCACCAAAAAACCTATTATTTTTATAAAAAAAGAAGTGTGGAACGTTCAAAACCTCTTATCATATCACGCACTTTATACGTATGCAAGTTTTCTTTTTCTTGACTTTTTCACATGTATTTATATTAAGCAAGTACAATATTCAAATAAAAAATAGAAAAATAATGTCTTATAACTAAAATTTAACCTGGTCTATTTTCTTCGCTATTTCATTCTCGCAATTGACGCATCAGCTAATATTTCCCATGCATTAAGCCATCCATTTGAATAAAATTTATTTTCCCCCAATTCAGAATTATTACATGCCCATTCGAAATATTGTCTATCCACACGCTTGTACCATTGCATTTAAATTATTGCCATCACCCTCTGGACTACCATTATTAACTTATACTTATGCACCCCAATTTATTGTCATCTTATTCAGACTTATTACTTCTTATCAATCACCCCAAACTTAGAATTGGATTATCATCCTCCCCAAACTCGAACTTGTATTATTATTCTTCCCGGACTCGAATTTGTAGTTTATTTTCTCCGGACTTAGAATTGTATTTTTTCTCCCCGGCTTCAGAGCCGTTTAATCGGCAATCGTAATTTTAATTTTTGCACTTACACAATTTTTCACTTTAAATTATTATTACGTATCAAACTTTATTTCAGGTTGGCGCACCTCGGCCTTTGTTGAGTTGAAAACTGAGTTCGTTATTACTGTACCTGTTAATATATCATTGATCTCCTACTCCGTCAGTGGGTATGGTCTACAAGCTCGTCGCTCATTTTGACCAATCAAATCTTTGCATTTAAAGTAGTTTCTAATGTAATTTTCTATGCTTTCAAATAATTGTGACCTGCTCGCAGGTGCTTCGTTATCAAACTTGCGGTGTTTTGACTAATCTAATCGCTTTTCCATAAACAACTGATGCAATTCGACTTTTAATTTTCATATATGCGTGTTATTTACCCAATTTTTAATCTCCTTTCTTATTAAAAATGGTTAACTATTTTGTACGCATTTACACTATGCTCTTTGAAGCTCTATTTCTATCTCCGTATTAACCTAATTGTTTGGAACTCTTTAGAATGCGTGTTTAATTACACTTTATTATGTTTACTTACAAAATACGCGTGCTTCCACTGAAAATATCATTATTTGCCTTACCTAAATTAACTAAAACTTTATCTACAGGGTATTAAATATTTACTATTTACTTAATGCATGTCTTCCTCGTTTCTACGCTAACTATGCGTCTTCGTGTGTCTATTTGCGTTGCTTAAAACTATTTATCCTTTATATACAGGGTGTTGACTGCTTACTATTTACAAACTATCTCCGTTTCTCAATTCTTCTATTACATAACTGCAGTTTTTTGCTTTCTATTATAATTTCCAATTCTAAACGACCTTTACTATAAAGTACACCCTTAAACAACCAGTTATCACAGCAATATATATATATATATATATTGTTATGGATTCAAAAGGTTAAATTTGGGGTAAGCAATGCAATTTCAAACACCCTGTATAGAGAAAGGAACAATTTATTTACGCGCAAAATTTATTTCATTTATTTAATTTAAACGAACAAGTATTGACGTATTTTTATAATTAATGATTGAAAAGTAATAGGTTTATAAAGAAAACCAGTTTTAAAAGCAAATAGAAACGCATAATTAATTTAATTTATTTTAATTCAACGTGTAATAACATTAGAAATCGCACCGGGGTATAGAAAATCAATAATCCCAAGGCAAAAAGTTTCGTGGTAGCACACAAGGACGTCAATTGTATCGAATACCATGAAATATAGACTACAAGAATTGTTATTTTAAACGGTCAATAATTAAGAACACCTGCATATTTAAAAGGTTACCTTCTTTGAATTTATTAGCATAATAAAGCGGACTTCAAAGAAAATATTTCCAACCGTCAGTGGCTTCGAATAACTATCTAACTAAGTTTCTTAAAGAACAGAAGGGATGCACGATCAGTAATATGTTACAGATAGAAACGGATATAAAAGCATTGGTTTCAAAACGCACGTACTCAATACACGTGGAGTCATGAGATGCGGTCAGCAATATCGATTTTCTGAAACTTAAGTGGGGTTTGGAACGCGACATCAAATATGCATAAGACAGGGACAAAAATATTACAGGCGTAGTTTTATGACGACACAGAACAGTATCATTGGTTGAAACGAGTATTTTTACAACGGACGAACACGCGACAGGTGAATGCGATTTTTTGGATCATATAGCGCGTCCACGAAGTGAATTTCTGGAAGCTTTAAGTCGGTTATATAAAAATTTGCAGAAGTATTCTTTTAAAATAAGTTTTTGGCGTGAAGTGTGGCCTAGAGGCGGCAGGTTTGAATTGTATAAATACTTTTAGAGAACTAGTAGCGCTCTCTTTGCATTTTCATCGTTTTAGACTATTTATAACCATAAACCGACGTTATAGTAGAGGCTTGTGAGTATTGAAAAATTTCATAATTTAGTAAACATAGTATTAGCACTTGTAACGTGGTAAGTTGAGGTCTTATAGTTATTAACGTGAGTAGTTTCGAGTGAATTAGATTAACCGAGGTCCAACTAATACCATAATAAGCTAATAAATCAATATAGAAAAGTATAACATACGTGAATTTGTATGCTGGTATGGAATGGTAATTGGTAGCACGGAGCTTGGCGTACACTGAGGTTATTATCTATAAATATCTGGAAGATCAGAGCGCATAGTTACGAAGCCAAGGGATTCCGTAGAGCATCGTCGAATGAAATGGAGGTTTGAAGCATTTTCCAGGTAACTCATTTGAATTTTCTGTTATCTGATAAACTTTTGGAATTATTTTGTGATGTGTGAGTGAACTTTTGGGGTTATTTATGGTTATTTAACGTATCGGAAAAGATACGTGTACTTGACAATTATTAGGGTATTTAAAATATTGAAAAAAAGGTGTATGTAAAGCTCACTAAATTTCATTATGAATTTAAATTGGATTGTTAAGGTTACATGGGTTTATTAGTTTTGTAGTATTTTTATGCAAGGTAAAAGACATACATTAATAAACTGGGATATTATGAGCTCACCATACTCCAGTGTGCAATAAATATAAGGTATTATTTGGGGCCCATTTACTCCTATTGTATTAAATGTGTTTGCAATTAAGAATTTAAAACAAGGACTTTACAAAAATATCACTTATTGAGTTGTAATTAGTGTACCAAACTGTATATATATCTGTGAATAATTGTTTGTAAATAGCGGTAAATAAAGATTGTATGATTGTTATATTATTTGGTGATTTTATGGTATGGTGTGCGAGTGGGAAGGAAGAATGATTGTAAATTTAGGTATCCGAGAAGAGGCACAGCTGATCTAGCCAGGGAAGCTGCTGAAGATATTTTGAAGCAGAAATCAGGGTAAGAAATTTTTTTTTTGTTGTGAACTTTTTATTTTGAAAAGTATTTAATGACTCACTCTCAATTCTTAAACTTTAATCCCCGGATCCACAGCAATCTTATGACGGCCCAACGTTGGGGCTTGAATGATTTTTAGGGAGTTCCAGAGACTGACCCAATACCACAGCAATCTTATGGCGACCCGAACGTGCGGCTCGAGCTCCAAATAAAATTTAAGCAATTTTATTCCAGGAAACTGGCGATCTGAGAGAGAGAGTATGTGTTGTATAAATTTAAAAATAATTTGAGAGTGTGTGGGAGTGATTTGAACGTATGCTGAGAAAGGAGTGGTTAAGAAGTCAAGGAGTGGAAATTGGAAGTGAGGATAGTGCCTTATTTGATAAAGCAAGAAAAATGAAGGAAGCTGGAGGTAGTAGGGATCAGTCGAGGACAGAGTCAGGAGACCAAGGAAATGAATTAATGATGAGAATGTTGGAGGAGATGAGATTAAGTAGAGAAGAATCGAATAAGAAATTTGATCAGATAAATGAGACGCTGAGTGGGGTGATAGAAATGGGTGAAGAATCAAAACCAAAAATGGAACGGATGAATGAAACCTTAAGCGAGAAAATTGACAAATCAACGAGAGAATTTTCCGAATTCAAAAATAGCTTGACGGTAAAAATGGGGGAAGTTGAAAATACGGTAGATAAGAATGAGCGTGATGTTAGAGGTTTAAATCAGGAAATGGGTTTATTACTAGTGTATCTAAACATGATAATTGACCATTATTTTCTAATTCGTATATGAATTTTAAAGTTTCAACTTTTGCATTTAGTTCTTCATAGAAATTATCAAATCTGCAAATGTCATTCACGCGCATAAATGGGGAAGAAATCAGAATTTCTTTTAAGTTAATTTCAAACCATGACATAAACAAGTTGGCTATAAATGAGAGTAATAATCGGTAGTCAGAGCAAAAAATTAAACCTCAAATTAAATCTATCATAAATTTTCTAAATCCCATGAAATTCAATAAATTCCGCGGAAGTCGAATAAATTCTATTAAACTCTAATGAATTCCATTGCATTTCATCTGAAATAAATTAATACCCATACTGAAATCCAGAACCTGCTTTAAATATACCGAATTCCAGATGGAATTTCAGAGTCTGGTGGAAACGTCAATTTTGACGGCGATGTACTTCCCGCATATTTTTTCTAATTTTTTAGTATGTGTTGTCATAGTCAAATAGATTCGCTAGAAATAATAAAATCCGTTTTTGAAAAAAATTGCAATCAATAGAATAAATTTCATCTGCGACGTGAAGGTGGTTATTATTGGCTCACAATTTGTTATTACCCAAATGATCCAAAACACCCTGAAAGTTTCATCATTCTTCAATTTTATACTTTACTAACTTTTTTAAATTTCTCCTTTAAAAGAAAATGACAACGCTCCATTACAATCGCCTCATAAGACACGTAGCTCACTATCATTAGAGAAAATAAAATTCTGAAACTCCACGTAGGTTTACATAGCCACAAGCGCCACCCTGAAAAGTAATTTCAGGCAGACAAGACCCCCTTTGTGTTCACTGCTCGCTCGGTTTACTTTGGTTTTATTACACGCTCTGTAAACCAAACAAATAATAACCTCTTTATTCGAATTGTATATCGTACGAACGGAATAATAAATGAATAATAACATCTACAGAACCAGAATTTTCTTCTAAAACGTTTATCGAATAATTTCCGGTTAGTGAACCTATTCCTGTTAAAATTAGACGTACGCTTTCGGTCATTATAATATTTTAAAAAGAATTCAAAGGATTAAGCCGCATTTATACTAAATAAGACATTTCAATAGTCCAAGATGGTAGTGTTGTTTCGAACGGGTTATGAGCGTTAGCCACGCCACGTCGTAAATAACTCCAAAAATCACATATTTTATAGTATATTTCACATTCACATGTGGTCTTAATTATTACTATGTATTATTGAACAAAGAGTTCTTTACGATATTATATTTAAGTTTTAGGCCAAGTTCTAGTTTGTATTAGAAGTAGTAACAATAGCAATAAACGTTTTACTTTTTTTTGGCCATTAGAATTTAAAGCCTTAGGACATTTCTAGTTCTTTGTCCTGCTTTGAGTTATGTATTCGATGATAGGGCGTATCTACAGATGTTTAATGAAATGTAAAACGTCTACGAGCAAGGGCGTGCGTTTTATTACAAAAAGTATTGGAGAAATTATGAACGGGCGAATAAAAGAATCTTTTGTGTGTTTCAAAATAAGGGGTTAAAAACAATAGAAGTTTGTTATAAATTAAATGCTATGTAAGGGAGCTCGAGAATTTTTTAAGTTTGCGAATTTATTCGAACGATCTAGAAACTGCCAGCTAGAGCGGCGGAAATGCCCGTCTTCCATAAACTGTAAACGTTCAAGTCGCACAAAATCCTCGCCTCTTCTCTTTAAATCCTCCTTTTGCATTCAGCGATCGTCTTGTATATGTACGTTCATTCCAGCGTTTAGTTTTATCCTTTCTTGGAAATACAGAAGACTGATATTTTCCTTATATAGTATACAAAAGGCGTCGTTACTTTTATAGTTGAATCCCTAAGGAGTTTTTGTTTTCAGTGGCTTAATTAAAAGCGGGATTTTATATCTACCTATCAGAAAAATTAAATCAAAACCTTGGCTATTTAGTTGTACTGTTTTCATGTCGTAATTACATATTGTAAAGGTTTAGAATTTGATGGATAATCCTGCAAACTATATTTAGAAAGAATTATATTACTTTCTAATATATTGGTTAGATTATTACTTATTCATTGAAATTTAAATAGATCTTTTGGACATTAATGGTAGGTGGATAGGTAAATATAAAAATTGATAGATATCGTTGAATTGGTTGTATTTTTATACCGAATAGAATTAACATGCTACAAAAATAGCATTTACAAACCATAAAAAATTAAAGATCACTGTTATAACTGGGGTCAAATGGCACAAAAGTATCCTAGCGTAGTTACGTGTAGAGAAACTCCAGGTGTCTGCTTACCATTTGTTGCAAAGTTGCAGTTTTCCTATACCAAACACAAAACAAAAACCTGAATTCCTAAAATACAATATAGTTCTAATTACAATTTGTACCTAGCTATAAAATACATCTTTCGTTCTTTCTTAAGTACGAATAATTCAGTTCCCTGCCAAAACAATACAAGTTGCATATTTACTGTCTGACAATATGTCACCTTCCAAAACAAAGTTTACCTGAACAATGAATTTAAGATTTAATAAACTGAACTCAAGATTACAATAACCACTAATTGCTGATGTCTCCCCCCCCTCCCCCTTAATAACAGTTTTTACATTAAAAGAAAACTTGTTACTACAATCTACGATCCCCTACTTACACAACTGATATCAGAACATCACTACCACTCGTGCGTACCAATACTTGTCTCACTTGCCCGTCGTTGGAGGTTTTACCATACCCTTCCGCCATAAATTTGCTTTCGTGTCTTCCATTAGCATTACCATGTCACTCACCTTAATGGGTTCTATTCATTTATACCATTTCTTTCTTCGATAAATTAAATAGTCAATACCTTGCTCTAGGTACCCGGTAATTTGTTAAACATTCCGATAACGCATGATTGCTTTTTCTGGTGTTTCCCATTTAAAGACTTGTCGAAATAATAGATCCTACTATTATTTGATAGCATGTTTTCCAGTTTTGCTAATCGTGCTTCGATAACGCAAGGATTGTAGTTCGAACTTCTGTTATTTGAACCGATTTTGAATTTGATTCTGCAGCTTGTGCCTTGAAATATTTTCTACATCCTTCGTCACAGTACTTCAAAAGCAATGCATGTTTTTTGTTCGACTAGTAAGAAGTATCTGCGTGTATTGGTGAGTTTTTCCGCGCTTACCCATTCTAATCCGATTCTCTTTTTTAGCTTTTAGCTAGAGGCCAAATTGGTTCTTTCTTTGTAAACCAACTGCTTTTGTTTGTAGACCAACTGCTTTTGTCCGTAGACTGCTGCTGCAGTTACGGTGACAGGATGAATGGATCCTGACTCCCATGGCGTTGCTGTGCTGACTCACGCCCGACGATGTGCAAATTAAGTATCCAAACACATACAGATATACAACTTGTTTTGTTTTGTGTATATCAATGGCATATTCCGTATCAGCGTTTTGTGTTACGTGATAAGATACGTGACACTATAGGACTATTGTTTGTCACTACAAATCAATATTATCGCTCTACAGGTGTGATGCACCGTTGTTAAGTATGTTTGACAAAAGCTCTCACACGTTAATTCTTTCCTACTGATTGGTTTGTGTTGCAAAAAGTATTAGGTGCAATTTTAAAAACGTTTAACAAAAGCTCTCACATGTTTATTGGCTACTGATTAATTCTATTTTGTGTAAAATACGAGATGCGCATTTTGTATCTAAAGTACTAAATTGTTCGTATCACACAGTTGTTTGCTTTGAAATAGTAACACTTAATTTATTACTTTTACCTGTTTGTATAGAAGCTTTTATTTATGTTTATTGTTAATAGATAATCGTGGGCGACGTGCTTTCTTTTTTTTTTTGTTTCCTTGGTATGTAGGTAAATCCCCCACTCACTGCGTTTGATAGTTAGCCTGGTATTTACGTTTCTTCTGGCTACGTCTAGGTACGTAGCATAAATTCTGACGCCCTGGCGTGGGGCTGCGAGTTTGTTTTAGTTAATTTTTTTGTGCCCCGATTTTGTTTTGTATATCGTTGACTTAATTTTTGCTTCGATTTTGGTTTTGTTTAGCGTTCGCTTCAATTATTTTTCGCTTAATTCCTGCCCTAATTTTTATTTTGCTTCTCGACCTTCCCTTACGCTCGAACTTATATTTATTTCTTTTTTTTATTACTTGTGCGGGTTCGAACTTCTTGAATTTTGATTTTGTTTTCTTCCGTGATTGCTAAATATCCTTGGTTAGCTCATGTCAGATTATTGGACTTGTGGTTTTACCAATAATTGCAGACTCTTTAAAAACTTTGGCACCCTAATTCTGATTGTATTGACTTTATTCTCTTACGTTTAGTATTTTATAAAATTTAATCCGTTTGTTACTTCCGTATTGAATAAAACCGTTTTGTTGCGATTCACTGGTGATATTTTATAATTTATTGGGCTGAGGTTGGATTTCGCATTAGTCTGATATACAGTGTGTATTTCTTTTGTTACAATGATTACGTGGGGGTTGGATGTTAATAGGCTGTTAAAATCCGAACTCCAATATGAGTTATCTTCTCGAGGATTTGACTCTGATATTAAAGTCGAAGGGTTGCGTAAAGCCGTCCGATACGCGATTCAAGTGGAAATGAATCAGTCTTTTACTCATAGCCCTTATACGATTACGTTTACAGAGCTTTATTAGGCGACTAAATGCTCGCTTACTGAACTTGGACCGTCTTCTGATGATTTTACTGGGTATGTTACTGATAATAAGTTTGCCCGTTTATGCTCCTTATGGGTACACATTCACCGACGTTGTAAATTGATGTTGGCTAGCTCTGAGGAGGAAGCCCTATGAAAAATAAATTATTATTCGCTTTACAGACCATGCGTTCGGATGTTGAGGCGACTGTCAGAAAATTCAAGCATGTTACTTTTGCTGATTTTAGTCAACAGCCTTGTTCCAGTCCTCAAACTTTTAATGTAGCTATACTGCCGTTACCAAAGTTCCTTATTTTTCTTCTGATTCCGAGGAAGAAGTGGATATTTCTACTGCTGAAAATACTATGACCGCTACCAAAGGATACCCGCTCGCTAAATTGAATGTCTCTTTTTCAGGTGAAGGTTTTCTACCGGAATTCTTATTTCGCATTAAGGAATTCAGTGTTTCGCGTAATTTCTGCTCGGCAACTTTTTCGGTTTACTCCGGAATTACTTACCGGAAAGGCTTTACTTCTTTTTCGCGCACATCAGCGTTCCGTCAAATTTTGGGACGACCTTGTTACTTTATTAAACTCAGAATTCCTACCCCTGGATTTTGCTTAAAAGTCTGCTACTATTGAGGAAAATACTTTTACTTCACATGACCGAGTTGTTAAGGTTTTTCCTACGCCTACGGGTGGATCAGATACTTCCTCCGTACTTTCTATTGTTTTTCCTTTTAGTTCTACTTCTACTTGTCAGGTCGTATGCTTTAATTGCGATAAACCTGGTCATGTTTCGACCCGTTGTACTCGTCTTAAAGTACACCATAGCTATGGTTGTAGATATAAGGGAGTTACTCGCGATACCTGTCCACACTGTCATCCTACTCCTAATAGATTTTTGAATAGTCCTTCAAATTGTACCCTCACCTCTAGATGCCTAATATCTTTTGCTTCTCACTCTACGTTCTCTCTTATACACTTCTTCGGCAAATGTAGCTTTGAACAAACTTTCCTTCGTTTTTAGTTCTACATCCTATTCTACTCCTCCTTCTGCTCTCACTTCTTATTCACTCTCACCCCAAACTGCGCCTCCGCCACCATTGCAACCCATACTTCAAATTAGTGACTTGCAGCTAGTTTCTCAAGAGTTTGTTCTCGCTTTGTCAAACGATTCTACTCAAGAAATTCCTGTCGTGTCTGCACGCACGCATGTCGCTGAAGTGACGATAATTTCTAATTCAGTCAGAGAGGGTCCTGTTGATGTCCATGGACCTGTGTCGTTAATGCCTGTTGCCGTTTTTGTCAAAATTTTACCTGTTCCTGCTTTCTTAAATGCTTTTACTCAAGAAATTTCTGTTTTGCCTGCAACAACAGCCGTAGCAAAAGTGACGATAATTCCTAATACAGATAGAGAAGGTCCTGTGGAAGTTAGTGTGATGCTGTGATGCCTGTTGCTGTCATCGTCAAAGTTTTACCTGATCCTGTTTCGTTATCTACTATTGCCACGGAATCAGTTTCTATTGTGGCGGAAGTTTTGCCTGTTCCTACTATGTTGTCTAACAGTACAGAAGTCTTACTTGATTCTATTCCTTTATCGGACGCTGATAAAACGATACCCAATCTTACTCATTTTTCTCATGCTGACAAAATACTACTTGCTTCTGTTCTTTTAACTAAGGTTGGTGAAATCTTAGCTGATGTACTGTTATCTAATGTTGACCAGGGTCAACTTAATTCTTCTTCCTTACATATTGTGGATGAAGTTCTTCCTGAGGCTGTTTGTTCTTGTAAAGTTGATGAAATTCTGTCTGGTGCTGTTTCCTTTTTTCATGTTGATAAACTTCACTCAAGTCCTTTATTTAACATTGGCGAAGTTCTACTTCATACTGTTTGTTCTTGTAACGTTGGTGAGTTTCTACCTGATACTTTTCCTTTATGTAATATGGTTGAAGTGTTATCGGATTCTGCTCCATTTCCTAATTTTATTTTGTTTAAAATACGAGATGCGCACTTCGTATTTAAAGTACTAAATTGTTCGTATCACATAATTGTTTGCTCTGAAATAGTAACACTTAATTTATTACTTTTGCTTGTTTGTACAGCAGCCTTTATTTATTCTAATGGTTCATAGATAATCGTGGGCGACGTGCTTTCTTCTTCTTTGGTTTTCTTGGTATGTAGGTGAATTCCCCACTCTCCGAGTTTGATAGTTAGCCTGGTATTTACGTTTCTTCTGGCTACGTCTAGGTGCGTCGCAATGTATATAAGTATAAGGTCGGGATTTTATAATGTAACCTATCTCTGCTATCAAACAAGACCTAAGGAGTTCATCATTCGGTTTTCTAGCAGGAAGTACTTTGAATAAATTAATTTTAACTGAGCGTACCAGACTTTCTTATGACCCTTTGATATGGGAACAGCCTGGTCGTCTAAAATTCCAACGAGTTGTAGTAAAATTTTTTTCGAGTTTTTGAGCAAATGTGAAATCAATTCTTTTAATTTAGTGCAGGTTCAAGAAAGTTAGTTTCATTTTTGCTATAAACTTTTAATGAATTTCATCTTTTAGAAATAAAGTTCCGAAATGCCATTATAAAGGCACCCGCAGTCAAAGAATATATGACTTGACTGTGGATCGTTCTGATTGACATACAAATAAATACAACACTCCATTGTTTTTAGTTGTGGGCCCAAAACAATCAACACCAACAAATGAAGATGCATGTAGAAAACTAGCCAATCCTGCAATAGGCATTTTTCCTATTTCTCAAACGGATGCAATGGCTCTCTGAATTTTGCGCTTCTTGCAGTTACTGGTGGTTATACTTCACTACCACTCGTAGTACAGAAATTACGTATTTTTACCGTAATTTATTCACTACAGTTTCATGATTTCCACGAAGATACATTCGATGGAAGTGGTTGAATATCAACATAATGATTTTATGTTTCTTGGGCAACAAAACTTGATTTTTGTATCAAACGAAATAAATAAAGCTCTTTTCAATCTTCCATTGTTCTAAATTAACCTTTTCCTCACATAGAAAGGGCGAATATTTGGAAACGTTTTTATTTCTTGGTAAGTTCAGAAAGGCTACATCGTAAACATCACGTTGGGCCAGGCGGTATAATTCATTTTCTGCAGCTAGTCGTTAATTTCTAGTAATAGTTTCTGACCAATTTTTCTACTTTTGTTTGAAGGGGTCAATCACTCTCAACAGATATACCTATGTAGATACCAAACGCTCCCAACTGGAGAATTTTGTAGGATCAGAAATAGCCATAAATTCAACTGGCTATTGTACATATACTTGTTGAACGTTTTTCTGCAATCGTAGTGACATATCCATTGGTTTCTCAGGCGGCCCTTCAAATTCAGTTTGACACATAGAACCTAAAATTCATCTATTCGTGCAAGAGATTTCGGGAATACGTGTTCACTCCGTTGCTTCAATGGCTACATTCTGTTTTGTTGGAGTCCAGTGTCATTTATAGCTTCCAAGATTTCTCCCACTCTGTAAGCTACAAGCTGTTAAACTTTTTAATTCTCAAATATCAATCAATACAAAACATCCATCGAATCTGTCCAAAATACTTTTCTTGAGATTTTTATTGAAAACCCAGCTATCAGACTATTTCCAAACGTGCTCCCAGTACAGCTACTTGGAGTTTCAACCTTGATTTGGACATAGGATTCTTAGGTGCAACCTTTGCTTTTGCGCCTACTTATCTGATAGTATCTGAACATCCATCCGAAATACAAAAATAAGCAACAGCTGCAAATGAGCTGTCACCCACATTCACGAAGATTTGCAATTCATTAGCATTGGCTTCAGGTATAGAGTTAATCTAAATATACAATCATGATATTCTAATCTTTTCAGGGTTTGGTAGCAGTCGAACTTTCATCCCAATTAACCGGTAACTTCCAAATCTCTCTTAGTAAGATTTTTTTCATATAATAAAAGAACACGATGATCCATAATGAATTGAAAATTAACCTAACAGTATTAAATACGTCTCTTTTGTTATTTTTTGTTATTTATATAGAGAATAGATACATTTATACGACCATATCCTACCCTGTAATAAAACTCATCCAAAGTGGGATCCCACCACATGCTTAAAAGCTTTGCATAATTATGAGCATAATTGGAAACAAGGTTTTTGGTTCTTGCGCATTCTCTTCCCTGAGTTCGGGCAATATATGTTTGAAATTAGGCATCTTGTTTCGTATATGAACATCACTTCTTGAATGCAGAAATTGTACATTTGTTACAGTTGCTACAGCTACGTTTCCCTCATCAAAACTGTCCAACCAGTCATCCACACAGTGACGTTCTGTTATAGCTTGTGTTATAGCTTGTATATTATCTAGAGTATCTCGAAGCATTTAAATTCTTTGTATATTGGACTATATAATGTGAATATCAGGTGCCAAATACCATAACATTCATCACATACGAAAGTGTGGAACCATTTTCGTTCCATAGAAAGCGTTGGACATGCTGATACTTTTCTTTTACAGTGATTCAGTGAAACACGTACTTAACGTCACTACAAACTGATATTTTCGCTCTCGAAATTTATACAGTAGTGGGTGCGACGTTAGAAATCTTGTCCTTTTAGTAATATTGAGTTTAGTAAAACTCTATATTGACTACTACAACGGCATCCCACGCCATTCTAACTTTGGTTGGTTTATTAGGATTTGAAAATGTAAATATCGGTAAGTATTACGTTCTATTAGTGATTTTATTTTTCTCCTCCTTCGACAATTTATATAACCTTTTGAAATATACTCTGCTATAGTGTTGCGTAATTTTTTATGAAGAATCGGAACCTTTTATAGTTTTCTTTCTAAGCATTCAAGCCTTCGTTTAGCCATAACCTCACTATCTTGATGAACTACCTGGTCATATTTCCATAGTAGCAGTGTGCGAAATTTATCACCTACGCGAGTCCCTCCATTCCTTAGTATTTTCCGTGCCCACACATTCCCCTTAGATTCTAACAATGTCTCAGGTTTTTTAACCCCCAAATAGTCCGAAAATGCGCCTAAACTACCAGTCTTGACCCCAGTTTGTGTATTCCCAAATCAAGCTTTAAGTTTGCTGGTAGTTTGGCAACCATTTGCTGTAATGTCTCAGGATTATTTAAATAATTGCCCCATGCGTAGGATTCCATGGTAGCACAAACATTATGGACATTTATGGCAAATGATACTAACAAATGTAATCGCTATTTTGGTAGCGGTGGCTCAGACTCCATTTCCTTTATTGACTAATGTAAAATGAACTCGGGTTTTCCGAAAAACATTTGTTGTGTGTCCTCAACTTTTGCACCATTGCTGGTACCAAAATTGGCTCAAGCAGTTTTTAACACCTGCTTTTTTAAACACTTCTAAAGTCTGGTTAAATTTTCCGTATTATTAAACTTAAAACCAAACAAGCCGCTTGAAGATATTAGCTCCTACAGACCAATAGTCCTATTCCATATAGACCACCGTCCCCTCTTGTCTTCACGCCAATACGATTTTGGAAAGGACACAAAGCCGAACAACAATCCACTCCCTCATCTCAACAGTCCACTTCTTGCCCAACAAATACGTCAACGTCCTCGTTATTGACTTCCGATCGGTCTTTGATCCGCTGTGGTGCCCCAAACTACTTAACCTACTAAAGTCTCCTACTTCCCCTCCATTTTATTCCTAATTGTGAAGTCTTACTTAATTTTTTGCACAACCACCCTCACAATCACCACTTGTCACAAAATCCTTAACCCAAGAATAGACAAGGCACCAGACTCTTTCCACCCTTAGTAACCTAGCCTTAATCCCTCTCCAAAATCTTAATATCTCAATTGTCTCCACCTTGCTTATGCCGATGATCTAGCCTTCATAATTCTCGAAAACACACGCTTACTATCCTTGGAAAACACCTCCGCTATCCTCAAAAACCAGATAGAAACATGGTTCTCTAATAATAAACAGCCCTTATCTCATAACAAATCCAAAATTATTATACTCAAAGCACGTCTAGAGCTTAAAAGAAGCTGAAAAATTTACAACCTAACTACCCCACTATCTATCTCAACTTCAACACTTTATCTCGACCTCCACTTAGAAATCTGTCTAACACGACGACCCGATTAGCCACAATCCGCTCCAAAAACCACTGCAATTCTGAATAACATGCACTGATCAGCACCTATATTCCTAAAATTCACGAAACCTAACCACCTACTCATACTAAACCAAATTATTATTCCCAACGTCCGTTATGCCCTATATTTAATTTTGATTCTCCAATGCTTTACCCAAAAGTACTCCAATAGACAGGAAGCTGCGTCCGTTATGCCCTAGGCTCTGGTTCCCACTAACTCCCTCATCACCAAAACGACTCTTTAATCCGATCATCCGTCCATTCCTGATATACTCCTCAAGAGCATACAGAACAACATCTACTGCTGCCATATACGTTTTACTTCAGATTCCTTTAATACAAATCGGTAACCCGAAATGAAATAAATCCCTAACCCCTCATCGACTTAATACTACAACACAACACCTACAAAATCCTACCAAAAACGGAAATAAAATCATGGACCTACAGCTCAATCCTTCAGTCCTGGCAACAAAAATGGACTTTGTCACATCCGGTAGATAAACCTATGATCTATTTGCGTCAATAATAAATATTCCTCTTCATAACCCTTCTTCAAGTAGATCCACCTTTAACTTCCTAATCGGCCTTTATTATCAAACTTCACTCTTTTAACCTCATTGCATCCCTGAATTAATCCTGCACAAAAATACCAACTTCAGATACTCCAGTGCACTTCATATACTCTTGTCCATTTGCCATACAGCCACAATCCGTTTAGAAATGCAGTTTAAATCAGATACCCTCTAGTGTACACCTTGTTATACACTATCCGCAAGAATTTGGACAATTTCTAAAAAGACTCTCGTCCTGAAGCCTCCCATCTCCAACAACCAATGGCAATAATCACTTTAAATCACAATTTGTTAACACGCACTATTTAAAACTTATCCAGCATAACTTTTATAATCACGAACTAAATCAAATCTGGAAATCACACTCACTCAACATCTAAAGTCACTTGTTCAAACATTCTACACTAAACTATCTTAATATAACTATCTTTATATATATATATATATATATATATATATATATATATATATATGGTGGATGTCACCAAAATTTGCGAACTAAGCTTTTAGCATCGAGCCCCAGCGTTGGGCCGTCATGAAATTGCCGTGGAACCTCAGTAAAATTCGTGCCCCACCTGGGCCAACATAAAATTTTCCAAAAAAAAATTTTATATAAAAAAAAATTTCTTACCCTTTTATTAGGGACGCCTTCGAATTTCTCTGCTCACCCTGGCTAGCTCAGCAATCGGTCTCTTCTTGAATACTTATTTTTACGTACATATCTCTCTCACACTCACACACCATCAAATGAAATTACCAAAATAATATCAACCATACAACCTTTTATTTACACATATTAACAGATAAAATATTTACAAATGAGTACAAACGGTTTGGTGCAATTATACCAGCTCAATTTATTGAATGTTTTAAGGTCCTTGATTGTTAAATGATTTTAAACATATCCGAGTAGATATGAGTAGATGGGCACCACATGTAACCCTAATTTGACTTCAGACGGTTGTATTGTGAGCTCATTATAACCCAGTTTTGTTTATAAATGTTTTTTAAACCTTGCATTTTTGAAAACAAATTTACAGACCCGTTTACTCCTTACAACCATAATTTATAGCCTGAATAAATTTTTATATCTCCTCAATAAACCTTTTTTCAATACTCAAAATTATTAAATTGTCCTGCACATGTACCTTTTTAAACAGGTTTTTAAATACAATAAATACGCCACCAATAAGTCAACCACACAACACAAAATATCCACAAATGTTTATATAAAAACAGAAATTTCAAATTTATTACCTGGACATTCTGCGACACCGCTGGAGATGGCTACCAGAAACCCCTCGTCGCTGTGTCCATTTACTACGCTGATTCCAGGATCCACCGATCGCCACCATACAATAACTGTACTTCTCTCAGGATACTAGCTTTGTCTCAAAAGTTACATTTCATTCCAGATATTACGCATACAAATTTTTCTCAGTTCTGGTGACCCCAAACTCGTCCATCCATATAATAACTTAGTCGTAGTAACGGTACCTTTTATTTCAATAAGCACTAATTCGTGCGTCACTTTTATAACTTCCGGTCCGCTACTATAACTTTTATACTTTCAAATAAGATGTTTAATGTAACATTACTGAACACACAAATTCTAATCAAAAGCTTTGACTATTATGTAGGTCTGAACCCGTATTCAGAACTCGATGAAAGGAAAGAGAGCTTTAATATATTCTCCTGGGTATTTATATTGTTCCTAAACCCCCCGTGGAACCCGTTTCATGAGAAAAGCTTGTTTTCAAAGCGGCTTCTTAAAATTTTGAACCCAACCGACTATGGATTGTGCTGTTTATGTAGAAATCCTCTCCTACCTTACACGTACGCGCACTTTTCGAAAACTGTTGACTATCAACCAATGATATAATTTCCTGTCGTCCCAATGTTCCACCTATCCGCTATACATCTCTGTTCTATGCATGTTTGTTGTCTTCTTTCAAACCCCACTTGGGCTACAAAAATCGCCTAGTCCACGTGTATACCGTATGTGACTTCTATCCAACGCTAGCGTTATTTTCTTCTCTATCTGTCTTACATTTTCGATTGTTCATTCCACTCACTCCCCAAGGTACGCGTTATTTACCAGCTTATACAAATCGACCGTTAAAAATTTTTTTATGGAATTCTATATTAACGTTCTTTTCAAATTCTCTGAACATAACATTTAACCAACAGGTGTTTCTTGTAATTATCGACCGTTTGAAAATAACAATTCTAGATTCTCTGCTTCGTAGTATCAGTGTAAATGAACGTTGGCTTTTAAAACGAATACATTTGCGTTAGAAATTATTGATTTTCTTATGCATGCAAGCTTCCTTTTCTGCTTTCATGCGTTTGATTAAAAGAAATTATAATTAATTATGCGTATCCTTAAACTTTTATGTACTTTAAAGCTTTTCTTTCCTTGTGTAATTTTCACATTCCAATTTAAATATAAAAATACCTTAATCCGTTTTCATTATATGACCTAAATTAATTTGGGGCGTAAATGATTTGCTCCTATTTCTATAAACACGGTTGCTAAAATCCACAACAATATATATATATATATATATATATATATATATATATATATATATAGAGCTGTGACCCGCCTATACCTTGTGAGCCACAAATTACGCTGCGGCTTGGGTACAACCGAATTATATTTATGAGGTTGCAATAGAAAATATAAAATCACTGTCGTCTCCCTTTCCTTGCCTGGATATTTCAGCGGAAAATATGTTGTGGATTTCATCGAAAGAAATGAAATACAGAAATCTCTAGAAACATCTGTCAATAGTCTTCTAAGCGTTTATTTCTCCCGTACACATTATCTAAAGGAATATAAACAATTTACAGCTTACGGTTAGGTAGAAATTTTTATCTACCTATTATTTAGTTATTAAAATAATCGTCATCTAATCCTTGTTAAGAATTACAGAACCTATGTGAAGTACAAAATTCTCTTTAATTTTTCTGTGTATAATTTACCTATCCTTCATTACCCCCTTAGTTAGTGTAATTGGCCAACGATGCAACACAGATGATTATATTATGATATGATATATATGATTATGATATATTACCTATTATTTAGTTATTAAAATAAACGTCATCTAATCCTTGTTAAGAATTACAGAACCTATGTGAAGTACAAAATTTTCTTTAATTTTTCTGTGGATAATTTACCTATCCTTTATTACCCCCTTAGTTAGTGTAATTGGCCAAGGATGCAACACAGATGATTTAGTAACGGTCAAAATGCCTTGAACTCTTAACATCAAAATTTGCTGGAAATTAATCCCTTAAAAATAATTTTTATACAATTAAATACGCTATAATTCACAGTTGACATGTTTCGATTTATTTTAAAATCTCATCAGAACCCTACCATTACAGATATAAGCTAATTTTTAACACTATTTTTTAATAAAACTTACATGAATATATCTAGATTATTAGTTAACTTAATGTTAAACAGATTTAGTTTTAAGAATGACAATTTAGAATTGACATGTAAAATTGATGATTAGGTCTAATTCTTTGACATTGGTAGTGTCTATCTATACACAAACACATGCATTATAGTCGAAATCAGGAAAGAATGAATTCACGTCATTAATTTCTGATTCAATCCAAGATATACCTCCGCATATACAATGGGCGTATTTAACATGCAAGAGAAAGATAGAATACAAGTAGCACGTGTTTCGAGCAAAGTAGCTTACTAACGACTTACGCTGTGGAGTTTATGATACGTAAAGAATGGGAACAGTAAACTGTCGCATGTCCTAACTATATTACACTTATATTAATGAAGCCTTTAAGATGATTTTTAACACATGTCATTTTTAATACAACGTAACTTAACATAACCATAACTTATAACTGCGCCTTTATATATGGGTTTGCTTTTATATTTTGTTGTTTTCATTATATTATTTTCGATTTCCAATGGGAATATTTCTTGAAATCTTTACTAAACAGTCAATTGACTAATCTTGATGCATACGAATACGGTTGATGACGTGCATTCATTCTTTCCTGATTTCGACTATATCACAAACACATAAACATGTATTATATCAGTAATTGTTTACAATATTATTGTGGATTAGGCTCAGCCCTTGAATGTCCTTTTTGTTGTTTATGGTGTTGGGTGTTGTTTTTATTTTAATTATTTCTAATATTAGTCGTTTACTATGGTTTGTTCTTGTTGCTAAATTTTTTTTTACAGAAGTATTAATTTAAGGAATACTAAATTCCATCGATTAGACTTCATAATCTCTAAAAAAAATTTTAACTGTAAACAATGACCCCTCAAATTTAGTAACCCAGATGTTTAATTATAATACTACCATTAACAATTATATTAACCCTAATATAAAATATTTTAAACTTCCAAATTTAGCAATCACACATTCACTTAAACGAATATTACAAAATAAAAACATCAAAATTATAACATATAATACAAAAACTCCTCAACAATTATTTTCTAAAACTAAATATATTATCCCTAAACAATACAGATCAAGCATAGTATACCAAATTCAGTGTAAAGATTGTGTTCCCATTTACATTAGTCAGACAAGAAATTCGTTACAAACTAGAACAACAAATCACAAATCAGATTGTAGAACCATTTCAAAAAACGACTTGACAGCTTTAACTTCACATCATTATAAATAGAACCACAATTTTAATTTTAACCTCAATAATATAAAAATTTTAGCAACACAAACTAAGCATAGTAAAAGACTCATATTAAAAATTATTAAAATAAAGACAACAACCAACACCATTAACAACAAAATAGACATTCAAGGGTTGAGCTTAATTTACAATAATATTTTAAACAATTACCATAATTTCAGTCAATTTAATGTTAATTAAGCTGTGTTAAGTCGTTCATATTTTTTGTTTGTTGTTACAATCATAGCCTTGATTTTTAGTACATTCAGTTTAAGTGTTTAATCTTTAAATAACATTCAATATTTTTAATGCTAAATTAATTTTTTGTACCGCGGTATTTTTATGGTAGTCAGATATAAACAAGTATATCACCAGCAAAGAGATTTATAAGGTGTGGTCCATGAACATAATCAATGTCATTTATATAAATAATAAATAATAAAGGTTCCAACACACTCCCTTGCGGAATTCCTGTATTACTAATAATATTATCTAATATTACATTATATATTTTAGTTTTTAAGTTCTTTTTGTGAGGTAGCTTTCAAACCATTGCAGTGCTTTTCAACGTATTCCATAATATTGCAGTTTTTGTATTAATTTTTTCTGTGTGCATGCTGAAAATCAAGGAAAACTGCAAAATATATTCATTATTATTCATAGCACTTTTACACTCTCTAATTATTAACTGCAGTGCAGTTTCACACGAATGTTTTATTCTAAATCCAGATTGACATCCCAAAAACAAAGTATTGTGGTAATATTGTTTGATAAGTTATTCATCAACTATCATTTCAAGACCTTCTCTAAGGCAGGAAGAGTATTTTTTGGACGAAAGTTTTTTACTTTATTGGTATTAGATATCTTTAGTATTGGTATTAATGAACTAATTTTAAAAGTTTCCGGAAAACATCCTTTACTAAAGACACAATAATGAAGTTTAATATATGCCCCAATGCTTCAAAAGCTTGTTTTAAAAACTTCACGATTATTTACATCTTTTTATGAAAAAATTATTTTACATAAGTATACCACACTTATTTCTTCAAATTTTTCTGTGTTACTACTTATTAATGAATGTTCTACAGGAGACCATATTATAGCTTGTTATCTATATTTTTTCTATCAATCTATTCCACAATGAATTGTGGTAGATTAACATTACCTATCGAGAATTCTTATGTACTTGTATCAAGCCCAGGGTAAGGTTTGGATGGAAATTGGCTTATAGTAAAAGAACACTCTTAAGACTTTTAGCTAACTGAGTTTTTTGGCCCACGGTCGCATGGGATTGGGTCAGTGGGTATATTTGAATTGAAAGAAACAGAATAAAGGACGCCGCCTAAATTTTATATAAAGCAAGTGACTAAATGAATTTGCTTAAAGGAAAATTTGGAAACCTATATTATCATAAACCACTTTAAATACAAAGTTTGATAGTCACACATTTCATACTTACATCTGTTGGTCTTCTTCAAAGATCTAATAATGAATGGGGTGACTCTGAAACATAGTATCTACCAACATAGACACCCTATATATATATATATATATATATATATATATATATATATATTACGGATCAATATGAATATAGTATCTTTGAATTAAGTTCAATTGTCTCTACTATCTTGATACTTTTTCGGATAAGTTTACTTTGTAAACACCGTACAAAACTTGGAGAATTTAATATTATTGAAAAATGATCTGAAGTCCAATAAAAATAATTCTGTATTCTCTTTAAAGAAAAGTAAATAACATCATGATAAATAACATTACTAAAAAATTCAATTCTTATGAAAATGATTTGTAAGTCAGAAATTTATTTATAGACATTTTATATTTTTATAAAATAGTCATTGTAGCGCTACGCGACCTCACAATGTTTAAATATCCCTTATTAAACTTTTGGCAAAAATCAAAAATTGACAGATTACTTTAAATTCCAATTTACATCATATAGCTTTCAAGTGTTATAATTTAACATATTAATATTTCAATTCGTCATAAACAAGATAACTGACGAGGTATATCCACACCTGTACAATCGGTAAAATATGATATTTTAAGTTGAACACACTATTAATTAGAAATAGGTTATGGTACTCATTGTACTTTATACCTTACAAAGGAATTTTTAAAATTAATTGACAAAACATTTATACAAGTCATAATAAGTTGCATACAGCAACGTAATGTAAAACAAGTTTCAAAAGCATATCATTGCATGCAAAATTTACGCAATGGACTTTGTAACGTCAGCATTACTTTATAAATTAATACTTTCTTACCGACAGCGGCAATGACCTGTAACCTTGAAACGATCTGTGCATCAGTAGAACACGCTGGTTACAAGCGACGTCGGCCACGTGTGGATCACAGTAATTTACAGCTTTGCCTCCTAAACGAGTTCCATAAATTGAAGTAAATCATACCAAATAAAATATTTTCGTTCATCTAAGACTACATCGAAATTACGTGAAATCACTTCAAAATTATTACAAGACCATCCATATTTCCAGAGTTACAGAAATTTTAAAATTCAAAATTTCATTATTTAGTGGTTGCAAAGTTGTACGGTATCAAAGTTGCACGTTCGCCAAGGCATTTGTACACTACATTACTACAATAGTTGTCATGGACAACTTTCAACAGTATGCTCCTCTTTTACGACGTCGTCGCCAGGAAACCTTGATTTTCCTGCACATGTTGAATGTTTTCAACACGGAGCGACCTTCCAGTTCAACTAAGAAACAAAAAGTGCCAAACAATCGCCAATCGTCGGAACAATTTAAAATCTTAGATACTTTAAGATGTAGGAACACGTTAACACGTTTGTATATATAAATGTTATCAAAAAGGAATATGTAGTATGTATATTTTAATTATAATTAGGATTAAAATGTGCTTTGTGAGTTTATTGGTTATTAAATATGCAATAATGACTGAATGAATTATATAAATGTTGTTGGATAACAACTAAAATAACAGATACACCGCGCTAAGGTCAATGAACAAATTTACCGAAAATTTATATGTTACACAGCCCTTCTAAAGCAGAATAGGGCTTGAGATCCTTTACATGCCATTTGCCTGCTTTCGAACCATCTATATTATATACCTCGTATACCAAATTCGAGATCCTTTTTCGAATCGTACACAACACAAACTTAGGTGCAAGTTTAGCAGTAAACTTTTCACTCGCACTTGACAAAACTTTATTTACTCTCCAGACTTTATCACCAACTTCAAACGACAAATCTCTCCGCTTTAAATTATAACGACGACTTGCCTTCTCATAAGCTAAATTTAGCTTAGCACGTACTTCTTTAAAAATTTTACTGAGACCTTGACGATCAGCGACATACGATGGCCTGCTGCCTGGACAAACTTCAACGTCATATAATGATTCACAATCTGTATCATAGAATTTGCCACTAATCGGTTTCGTGTACTAAACAATTCATTTATAAAAACTAATCATAACGATAGCCAGCAAAAAAATATCAGTGTCCAGGTACACTCCCACTCTACTCCAAACTGAACTGTCGAAACAACTAAAATGCTTCACAACGCATAAATTTGCTAGAATGACAAGCTCCTCTATGAGCCTCACCTAGACTAATAAACAAAAGATTATATCATAACTATCCTCAAATAATGATACCAAAACTGCTAAAGCGACAAACTTACCACGAGTCTCGTCTAGACTTATGTAATGCTGAGTGACCAACTCTTCATGAGTCTCGTCTAGACTAACATACTGCTGAGCGACCAACCACGACAACAAGTCTCGCTTAGACTAAATAGAATCAAACATGTTGCGTTGCAATGCGGATATACCTAAAAAAAAATTGCTATCCAAACAAAACGTGCCTATACACAAGAGCAATCTTCAAACGATATGACGACAGCACTAACCAATTTACCCAATTTACCAAAACATTATATTTAGTACACACTTTGTAGTAATCTCATAATACGAAAGAATATGCTATCAATTAAGCAATTTCACTAATATATAAAAACGATTGTCATAAGATCTTTCTCAAATAAAGCACTAGTATTAGGTGAAACTTTTTTCCTACAAAAATTTTTGCCAATGAGGAGCCATTCGGACCACTCATCTTTATCTAATAATCGAATTTTATTACTTGACAAATCGGTAAGCCTTTCGACTAGAAGCATGAAGTCGGCTACGTAGCTTTCGCCTCTTTATTAGTTTTTTGTACAAGCTGGACAAGCAAAGCGCGTCACTCCTTTGTGACCACAACTAAAACAAAAGATTCTTCTAGGAATTGGTATAGTAGTTTAGGGTCTCCAGAATATTTTATTGCCCAAGAACCAATTGGGACTGACTGAGTAAAATATGTAACAGAAGGGACAGGTAGGCCAGTAGGGACATTTGAGATATTACCCATATCACTCCGATCCGTCACCAAATCATTGTTTGCCCTTTCATGGAGATCCGCCTTCACCACAAGAACTGCAGCTAGGGTTTCACTCCCGAACAACATCACTTCCCCTGACTTCTCTTTGGGAAGTTTTATACGTATAATACGACCTAAAATGTGTATTAACCTAGACTGTATCCTTTTAAAAATGGAGTCTGAAGGTTCATCCTGGTATTCCGTTAAGACATTTTTTATCGACTCGATACTGGATTCAATTTCTTGTTTTTCTATATGAAAATCTACTAGATATCCTGACAGGTCAATCAAACATCCTGGTTTAACAGATTCTTTGGCTAATAGTCGAGGTAATATTTTTTTTTTGTCAGCTACTGGTCTAGTGTTTTCTATACCCCTAATATTAAATTCATAATCTAACTCGTCCTTAAGTAAATGTACTATCTGATATCTCTCTGCCATTATAAAAATTTATAAACTCTAAAATTATTTTGTAAATATAAGCTCTCACTCAACAAGAGTCAATCACTAACTGAATCGAATAAAATAATATTCAAGATTGAAAAAAAATGCTACCAAAAATTACTATTGAAGACACTTAACTTCATTAAATTTAAACGTTACATAAATCAGTAGGACATAAAATCTTTAAATCAAATGAGGGAATCACTATTGAACAAGTAAATTGAGACAACCAAAATGTCACCTACGTTCTGAATGCCAGTATTATATAATTCCAACCAAAATTCGATCACGCCCCAGACGTTGGGCGGCAGTGTTATCTATATTTTTCTATCAATCTATTCCACAATGAATTGTGGTAGATTAACATTACTTATCGAGAATTCTTATGTACTTGTATCAAGCCCAGGATAAAGTTTGGATGGAAATTGGCTTATAGTAAAAGAACACTCATAAGACGTTTAGCTAACTGGGTTTTTTGGCCCACGGTCGCATGAGACTGGGTCAGTGGGTATATTTGAATTGAAAGAAACAGAACAAAGGACGCCACCTAAATTTTTTATAAAGCAAGTGACTATATGAATTTGCTTAAAGGAAAATTTGGAAACCTATATTATCATAAACCACTTTAAATACAAAGTTTGATAGTCACACATATCATACTTACATCTGTTGGTCTTCTTCAAAGATCTAATGATGAGTGGGGTGACTCTGAAACATAGTTTCTACCAACATAGACACCCTATATATATATATATATATATATATATATATATATATATAGAAAAGATTTTGTTCTTTGGTTCTTGGGATAAAGTCGCTCATAAAATTAAACACAAAACATTAAATGTGTATCATTTGTATTAAATCGTACGTTTCGGTGATAATTTACACCTTAATCATCGATCTACATGAAAAAGTATATAAATAGGTAATTCATATAACAGGTAATATATGTTTAACTTACTTATTACTTGATAAAATTATTTTATGTATTCACCCATAATAAAAGTAACAGAAGGAAGCTTGTAATATTACTGATTAAGAATTAAAATTAATTTTAAATTTTGAATGAAATGTCAGTTCACTTATTTGACAAAATGTAGGATCAAGGATGACATCAATCAACAAATTATACACTATTTGCTTATATTTTTATTTAAATAGTAGTATGTGGTTTATTTGTAAAAAAATTTTTGTATGGTGGGTTGCATAAAAATAGTTAGATTTTAAAATCATATATTTTACAGGTGTAGTAAACAGGTTGATTTTTGACTTAAATTAAATAGAATTCTGTGTGTAAGCAATATCATTATAGTTAGTATATTTTTTGGATTAAAAGTGTATAGGTATGAGTAAACTGTATGTAAATTATTGATGTCTTCTTTGTGATTCATGGAATTTTGTTCTTGGTTTATATGAAATGATTCTAAGAAAAGTCTTTTTTAATTGCTTTCTATATCTAAAATTTTTACATTATCATAATTGACTTTGTGTTTTGTATTGTATAAATGTATAGAAAGAGCACACGAAGTTTTCTAATTTTGCATCACTTTTGTGTTGTGTCATGCGATTTCAGAGCCACTGTTTGGTTTGGCCTACGTAGGAAGCTTTGCATTCACATTGAATTTTATACACTAAATTGCTACATAAAGCTTTATTTGTTTTTCTTTTAGTTTAGTAAAAAGTTTCCAATGGACTAAGTATTTGATTTTATTATAGTTACAAAGGTTGTTTTAGTAATTTTATTATTAGTGGTGAAAGATTAGTAATATATAAAAGTTTTTGTAAATGATATCAGTATGTTTATTTTGAGGTGGAAATATGATTGTGTTAGTATGTAGTAGTTTTGATCAAAACTACTACATACTATAATCATAATGTAGTTTTGATCAAAACTACTACATACTAACACAATCATATTTCCACCTCAAAATAAACATACTGATATCATTTACAAAACTTACTTTTATAATTACATATACTAAACATACTCATTGAACAATTCGGTATTTTGTGACAATAAATACTTTGTGCGTGCATCCTACAGTTTGAGTGAAACATTTTATATACCGGCAATAACAGTGCATAAAGTGACAGTCGTACTCGAGCCTTTAACGAAGCAAGTCGCCTTCGAACCCTTGAAAAGGACGGTTGTGTTAGAGCTTTGAAAGCGAGACCGACACCATTTTCGTGCGTGTTTCTGGTTCTCCGTAAAAGCTTTTGTGCGTGAAAGTGTCTATTGCCCCCAGCGGCGCAGGACTTAAGGTATTTATACCCTTTACTAAGTAGTTTGATGTAGTTTTTTGTTTGTTATTACATAACCGCTCCACCATTATCGTTATTGCTATAAAAGCAATTGGTCCTTCATTATAATTTGCATATTTTATCACACATTTATATCAACCTCCTTAACCCCAATCAATCATTGGTCCAAAGTCGATCCGAATTCACCAGTCTTAGTCCTGTGGTATACACATGTCCTAAATTAAATATTATTGTGCATTTCAGCGAGCTTTTAATTAAGTAAATATTTTAGCTTTTAAATTTGTGTTTCAAGCTCCATATTTAGCGGGTTAAAATATGTAAAATTATTTATACTGTCTTTAGATTAAATTAAGCGATTTCGCCGTAATTGAAACCAGCAAGCGTTTTAATTACAAACAAATCATAACATAAAATTTGTCAGTTTTCAGTTTTAAATTTATTTTAGCGGTATAAAGCAAAGCAACCTGAAAACTATAAATCGCTTTATACTTCTTAAACGAAAAGGAAAGGGTTTGCTTTGTATTTAAAAGCTATTGTACGTTTTAGTATCAATACAAACCTTTTCAGGCGGTTTACGGTAAAATATTGAACATCTGCAGGAGTAATATAATGTAAAAGCTGCATCTTTCGGCAAATACGTTAAAACCACGTTTCCTGTGATCTTTTGATGGTAAGCCGCTCGGGTTGTTAAGCGGTACATCTTATATTCACGCTTTTGTTTGACGAACCGTTAGTCATAAAACGTGATTTATTGGTTATACCCTATTTTACATTTTCGTGCTTTGAACAACTCATAATATTTTAATATTTTCAGTGCACATTTAGCTTTACCGTTTTACAACAGTTTATTGTAGATCGTTCAAAATAACTTTGTCAGAATGGCTCCAAGAAAATGTCAGGTAGAACTAGAATTACTGAAAACACGCATTTTAGAAATGTTTGAGCTTTGTAATACTATACAAAGTGACCCAACTTTAAAGGCATTGTTCCTTATTCAAACAAGGGAATACATGACCTTTATGCAAATTTCAATACAAAATTTTAATTGCTGTCTTTGGCCTCCTGTGACGAGGCAGAATCATTAACTTACAACGCTGTACGGAAGGAAGTAGATTCAGCTTATTTTTGCATACTGCTGCATCTCGAAACGATGCAAGAAAGAGCACCACAAATTACAGAAAATGCTCCAAGCAGCACGGTATCAAAATTGTTACCGTTAAAGCTCCAAATTTTTAATAATGAGGTAACTGAATTTTCATCTTTCATCGATTTATTTGACAGCCTGGTCTATAATAACGCGTCGCTGTCCAATATCGAAAAATTAAATTATCTTATCAGTTGTTGTACCGGGGAGTCTTTAAGAATCGTTAAATCTGTACCCATTTCGGGGATAATTTTATTATTTCCTATAACGCCTTGCGTGAGAGATTTAGCAATCCGCGTTTATTGGCAACTTTGCATTGGAAAGCAATGAAAGACTTTCTACCTTTAAAATCAGAAGACCCTAAGAAACTTAGGCACTTATTGATTGTTTTCGGAGAACCTTGCTGTTCTAACTAACTTAAAGTTTCCCACTGAACATTGGAACTTTATTCTGGTCGATTTGCTTTTAGAAAAACTTGATCCGTTCACTAGAAAACGCTTCGAACTCAATCGGATCCGAAGCAAATACCTAATTTCGAGGATTTGAGATATTTTTAACCCAACAATGTGCAGCGTTGGAAACCTTTTCTTCAACCGCACCTGTTTCTTATTCGACGACTGTCCATACATCTCACACATCAGTGCCTAAGAAATCCTCAGCGTTTCAATTTAAACCAAGGTTTCTTCTAACGTAGTTTCACTGGACACACCAAGTAGCTCCAGTGACTCAAATAATTCATTTTCGCACCATTGTCCTTCCTGCAAAGGCAATCACTTAATTTATAGATGTCAATCGTTTCTAAAGAAAACTCCGACGGAACGTTTCGACATTGTCAAACGCTTACGCCTTTGTTTAAATTGCTTACGAACAGACCATGCGTCCATGCAATGCAAATCTTATAATTCCTGTCGAACTTGCGCCAAGCCGCATCATACCTTGCTACATTTTGAATCGCAACCTGCTTCTAGCCGTTCAGCTGAACCGACCGCTACACACATGCATAAAAATGCCAATAGGACGCAGTCAGCCTCTCCTATTCCGGCAAATGTTTTGTCTTCACAGACGAATTCAAATCTTGGGGTTACTGTCTTACTCTCCACTGCTGTTGTGGAAGTTCAAGATCGTTCTGGTAGATACAAACCGATCAGGGTACTCTTAGATCCTGGTTCCCAAGCTAGCTTTATTCGAGACGATTGCGTGAGCAAACTTTGGCTTCCACGCATACGTTCTCAAGTTCCGATTTATGGACTTGGGCAGACAACTTCAGCAGTCAATAGGGTGCCGTCAGCTGCACCATTCGCTCTATGTTAGACTCTGAAAATCTCTAGAAGTCACAACTTTTGTGCTTTCGTCAATATCTGGCAAATTACCTAGCGTTGAAGTTCCTAATAATTGGGAACACTTATGCGGCCTGCACTTTGCAGACCCGACCTGGAACTCTCCAGGAACCATTGACATGCTCCTAGAGCAGATGTTTATCCGTTCATCATCAATGGCGGTGTTATACATGGCAAGTTTCTTCAGCCTGCCGCCATAAATACAATTTTGGTTGGACTATTATTGGTCCCACAAAAGCTTGCAGTCTGATACTGTCCAAGCATTTTTACGTCTGTAGAAGATCCTATCGACCAGACCCTAAGGCGGTTTTGGGAGATAGAAGAGTTGCCATCCAACGCCTTATACTTCTCCAGAAGAAGAAAAGGCAGATTTGATTTTGAAAACACGTTTTCTCGTGACCCTAGCGGTCGTTTTATTGTTGCGTTACCGTTCAACGATACTTTGCCCGTTTTGATAATTGCTTTGAGATGGCTAAAAAGACTATTTTCGTTGGAGCGCAAATTACATGCTCAACCGGAGCTACGCGCCCAATACAACAATTTCATGCAGGACTATCTTGATGCGGGTCATATGGCATTACTCGATTCTCCGCCCGTTGGGAACGATAATTACTTTTACCCCATCACCCTGTGTTTAAAGAAGAAGGTCATACTTCTAAAATTCGTGTGGTTTTGACGCCTCTGCAAAGGCTAAAAACAACGTGTCACTTAATGACACTCAATTGGCTGGACCTAGTCTCCAAAACGACATTTCGTCAATCTTACTGAAATTTCGTACTCATCGTTTCGTTTTTACTTGTGATGTTCGCCAAATGTATCGACAAATTTTGGTTACCGAAGAACATCGAAAGTTTCAATTAATTGTTTGGCGGTTCTCCGCAGAAGAACCCATCCAGACATATCAGCTTAATACAGTGACCTACGGTATTAAGTCATCGCCTTATCTAGCATTAAAACTCTTCAGCAATTAGCCATTGACGAAGGCAAAAGGTTTCCGTTAGCCGCTGACGCTATACGGTCAAATCTATATATTGATGATTTCGTCGCCGGTGGAGATTCTATACAATCGGCCCGCGAAATTAAAGATCAACTTATCCGACTTTTACATTTGGCTGGTTTTGAACTTCGAAAATGGAGTTCTAATTCAGTTTCTATTTTGGAAGGCATTCCGTCAGATTTTGCCAATATACTTCTCTCGATTTCGATTCGGACGAATCAATAAAATATTAGGTCTTCAATGGTCACCTACAGAAGATATTTTCTCGTTTCGGGTTAAACCATTAAACCAAATATGTACAAAGCGCAACATACTTTCACAAGTTGCCAGAATATATGATCCATTAGGATTTTTAGCCCCACTAACACTTTTTGCAAAACGCCTAATCCAGCATCTGTGGATGTTAGGTTTAAATTGGGATGACATCCCACCAGCAGACATTTCGTCTCAATGGCAGCAATACCAAGAAGAGTTGCCGTTATTATCGTCATTAAAGTTACCACGTTGTTTACCCCCTTCGGATCCTTTTACTTGTCATTTGCATGGGTTTCGCGATGCTAGCGAGGTAGGGTATGCAGCGGTAGTGTATTTTCAGTTCATAAATCAAACTACTGGAGAAATAACTGTACAATTTGTAACCGCTAAAACAAAAGTAGCTCCAATTAAGCGCATTTCAATTCCACGTTTGGAATTATGTGCCGCCGTTTTATTAACCGATTTACTTTCTTTTACCATTCGTTCTTATCAAGGCTTGATTGACATTTCCGATGTTTCAGCGTGGAGTGATTCTACGGTCGCTCTCACTTGGATACGTTCTCCACCTTTTCGTTGGAAAACTTTTGTGGCAAACCGTGTTAGCCACATTCAAGAATCATTGCACCTAGCCGATGGTTTTATATTAAATCTTCGCATAATCCGGCTGATCCTGCATCTCGGGGATTAATGCCAAGCGCGGTTATCTCATGTTCGCTATGGTGGGCGGGGCCTGAATGGCTTCACTACCCTAGTGACTCGTGGCCGCCTCAACCAACATTGTCAACCTCAATTGCTGAGGTAACTACGGAAAAGGACACTATTGTCCTCATCAAGGACGACCAGCTTTCTCCACTTCAATGGAAGTTTGGTCGTATTATTAATACTTTTCCCGGTGCGGACGGTATTATACGTGTCGCTGAAGTCAAAACGGCACATGGCACACTAAAACGACCTTTGGTCAAACTAGCGCCGCTACCGGTATTTTAATTTTATTTTATGTTTAGATGTATATACACATTTTTACATGTATAGTAGTATATTATTTTTACATATTTGCTTATTTACATATATATTTTTATTCTTTGCATAGTTGGTAATATCGCTCGCTGTAGTGCACCACCCTATCTTTCGTTACCTCCTTTCCTAGCAAGGTCAAATCCCATGTGATTTCCTTCACCCAACCTACTTCCTTCTTTTCAAAATTCTATGAATTTGGTGGGCGGTATGTTACGTCGTCATCGAACAATTCGGTATTTTGTGACAATAAATACTTTGTGCGTGCATCCTACAGTTTGAGTGAAACATTTTATATACCGGCAATAACAGTGCATAAAGTGACAGTCGTACTCGAGCCTTTAACGAAGCAAGTCGCCTTCGAACCCTTGAAAAGGACGGTTGTGTTAGAGCTTTGAAAGCGAGACCGACACCATTTTCGTGCGTGTTTCTGGTTCTCCGTAAAAGCTTTTGTGCGTGAAAGTGTCTATTGCCCAGCGGCGCAGGACTTAAGGTATTTATACCCTTTACTAAGTAGTTTGATGTAGTTTTTTGTTTGTTATTACATAACCGCTCCACCATTATCGTTATTGCTATAAAAGCAATTGGTCCTTCATTGCAATTTGCATATCATATATCTTAACCTCCTTAATCACCATTAATCACAACCTTTTGTAACTATAATAAATTCAAATACTAAGTCCATTGGAAACTTTTTTACTAAACTAAAAGAAAAAACAAATAAAGCTTTATGTAGCAATTTAGTGTATAAAATTCAATGTGAATGCATAGCTTCCTACGTAGGCCAAACCAAACAGTGGCTCCGAAATCGCAGGACACAACACAAAAGTGATGCAAAATTAGGAAAAACTTCGTGTGCTCTTTCTATACATTTATACAATACAAAACACAAAGTCAATTATGATAATGTAAAAATTTTAGATATAGAAAGCAATTACAAAAAAATACTTTTCTTAGAATCATTTCATATAAACCAAGAACAAAATTCCATGAATCACAAAGAAGACATCAATAATTTATATACAGTTTATATGTTACAAGCTATACCTATAGTGTTTGCTAGTATTCACAAAATAATTATTAACACTGTCTGCAATATCAACATAATTGCTGCAAACTTTTATTTGGTCTTGTACATAGAAGATAATTTTATTTAGATTTATATTTCTTGAAGGTTCTAAAAGTTGCTTCGAATATTTCCACATCATATACGTATTACGATGATCATCAACAATTTTCTTTTCATAATATACTGTTTTCTTTAGTTTTTACATATTACCATATTTATTCCGTGCTGCTTTATGGAGATTGCATTTTTGCTCTCGTTTATGAGCTACACCATTCTCAAAATTTTTGTAAGCTAGGTATTTTTCTTTATATAATTTCATTATTTGATCACCTGAAACATGGTTTGACTTAATGATTATAGTTTTAAGCTGAACAATATTATTTACTACTGAAATGCACTTATTAAGTAATGATTTTTTGCAAAATTACTGTGCACTACCTGGATTTAAGTTCTCAATTGCTATTAAAAGTTGCATATTTATTTTTTCATATATATTTCTCCTAATTAAAAAATTGGGTTCTAATACATTTTGTAGTAGTTTGCTTTTATTTTTACAGTTGAAAATGTTTATTGATTTTATAGAATGGTCAGTGATTTTTGGTACATCTTGAAATTAACACTAACACCTTCATAATTAGTAATCACATAATCAACTGTTGTTTAACGACTATTTGTAATTTTAGTAAAATCTTTTACAAGCTGATCTACTCCAAAACTGTTAGAGAAATTTTTTATCTTCTTTGTATAGATGTAATATAAGTATAATATCAGTATTAAAATCTTCTATTATAAATACTTTCTTTTAGAAAAATATTTTTCGCAGCTATCTTCCAGAAAATTTAAAAATATGGAATGATTTGCATTTGATGAACGGTTTAGAACAACTATAATCACTTATTACTACCCACCCTTACTTCGGCAGACTGCAACCAAGTATTCTTCATTTTGTACTCACTATTGCTTTTGATATAAGTTGAAACACCACCAGTACGCCAGTTACTGCTATCACATCGAGTTATATTGTAATTGTTTATTAGTATCCTAATATCTTGAGCACCTTTAGTTAACCAAGTTTCACTAAAAATGATTACAACTTAATTGTCACTTGTTATACTTATTAATACATCATCCTTGAAAGCGAGATAACTTTTAATGTTTACATACATACTATCTTGGTTAAATCCAGACTAGGAAATTGAAGGATTTGACATAATTATTGTATGCGATTTTTGCTATGTCAATTGTTTAAATGACGAAAAATTTTCGACAATAGTAGGTCTGTTGTTAATATATTTGTTTTTGTTTGAATGCCTTGATTTTGCAAGTCATGTTGTTCCTTTTTTATAATTAAATAGTATTCATATTATTTTTTTATTTTGATCACCAAACCGACGAATGCTTGGGGCAGATAAATTTATTTTATTTCTAAGTACAATTACAGCATCTTTCTTTGATTTCAAAACAACCTTTAATTGTTCTTATCTTTCCTCAAAAAATTTTCCCAACCTGAAGGTTTTGATGCTGTTCAAATCCAAGTCAAGGTTCTTTAGAAGTTACTTAACTGCATCCTTATCATGGTTATTTCTATCACCAAACATTTTAGACAGAGATTTTTGAAAATCTAATATAATAATATTTGATGCACGTACTTGTCTATCTATCATTTAAGCTATAATATTTTTGCAATTTCCTGGAATTTCTCAGACCACATGTTGAATGGTTCGATTTTTAGTACAAACACTAGGTTGACTTACTTTTTCTTCCAATAGCATAATTTTATTTATTAACCCTAGTACACGTAACATACTCTTTTCACGACTTTCACAAAAAAACAACAATGTTTTTGTACTTAGCATAAGCATCTTATTTCAGTTTCTGATACATACCCGTATTTTTTACACAACTCCTTTTTACAGCTACCACAGCTGAAAAAATTGATATTCTTCCGTTTTGCATTTATAACAAAACGTGTTCTCTTTGTAGAGTAATTCAAATTTTTTTAATCGGTCCTTTTTAAATGTTTGTTAATATTGTTGTTAGAAGTATAAGTAATTATCAACTCAGTCACAAAGGTATTAACAATAAAGTATTTTTGAAGGCAATGTTATCTAATAGAAATTATTTAATAAAAATTGTAATTTATAAAGGTCGTTTACTTGGAAATTTTGCTGCTTATTCGCCTTAACAGTAGCTCTATTGTTTAGATCATATTTAGTTTTCCAAAATGGTAACAAACACCCTGTTTATTTCACACCAACTAGACTAGAAAATTTAATATCAAATAGAGCACATACTAGGAAAATGCATATAGACATATGACATAATCTGTAATAAAATAATGGTGCATCAATCCAACACGTAGTTAGATTAGTAACCGTAGCTCTATAGAAAACCTTAGTGTAGTAAATATTATTGGTTTCGTCAATTGAGAGTCTGGAAATACTTGTAAATAATTAGACTAAGTTTAAATTAAAATACGTTACAGTATAAAAAGGACTAACTCCAAATACGTACGCTCGACTTAAGGAAAATTAGTAATTCTCAACGAGAACGTACACATCTAGGCAAAAGAAATAGACACTTATTCTTGTACTCAGTTTTAATCGCAAATAGAGTCAAGGTAAGTAGTGTCAAGTGTATGATTAATTACTAACACTTTAAATATTTATTTAATTATTTTATCGTTTTTGACTAAATATAATAGTTATAAGATTTTTATGTTTGTTAAATATTGTAACTAGAGAAGTGTGATAATATCTGTCTTTACATCAATTATCTGATGCATCACGATACTGATTTTCTACTTGCTTGCTTACTTGCTTAAATTCCTGGATGGCAGAATAACAATTTCGAAAAAAAAGATATTAGATGATGGCATCAGTTTGGCATAGTGTAGAAGAACATATTGTAAATGGAAGTAGAAATTATGGACTCTAAGCATTGCGCATATTTATTCATATTCAATTTGGAATTAACCGTGTAGATAATAGGCAGATCCAATTAAATGTTTTGCCTTTAATAAAACTTTAAATATCAACCCGGCTTAGTAATAAATGTTGCTTTCGTATTTCTGAATATTCCAGAAAATTGAAGAAAAACTACTTTTACTGTTTGTATCTTGTACCGCCGTGTCAAAAATATATTCGGGTTGCGAATGAAGACAGTTTGAAAAAATATAAACATATCTAGCCAACTTTACCATAAACGCAAAAAACTCTTTAAACCAATTTAAAAATTATATCTATCATCACAAGTTTTTACCTACATTGCCAATCTCTAATTTTAACGAAATAGTAAAGCCATTAAACCGCAGTGAGAAGTCTACAGTAACTATACCTTATTAGATTTTTACAAAGAAATTGTAAGTTTTACATCTTGCCGCATTTCTAAGTCAGTGTGATAAAGACCTAAGGTGTGTTCTTAAACGAAGGACTAAACTACACAAACTCCCTCTTATACACTTTTGCTAAAAATTGAGAGCAATCAACTTTCTAAAAATACGTCGACAGTTAAAAAATTGGAGTAGCATTCCGGTAGAATTAATTTTTAGTAACAACCACTGAGTTGAGTTCATTACCCAATTATTCTTGTGACCTAAAAGCACGCGCGCTCTAAAAATTGCTAGATGGTGCATGTTCTCGTTAGTATGAAACAATATATACGCCCCATGTGTGCGTGTTGTCCTTCACAATAGGGTTACTCATCTTGTTTTGAACAGCAAAGACTCGAAAAATGTCAAATTATCAATTATATTATTTTTCTTCTTGTCATTTATAGATAGAGCAGGTCGATGTAAAATAAATAAATAAATAGACAGTATTGTCCGCCCTTTTTAATTATCCATGTGCTTGGTACCACTTACATCTTGTAAGTGTGTCCAGGTTGGTACCAAAGTACTCATTCCAATATATAAGTTAGTTGATCCCCAAGGTCGTTTAAATAACCGCTCAGTAGGGTAAAATCAAGAAACCCACCGCCTCATTTCCCCCAGAATCCCTCATTTCCCCACACATCTGGACCAAAAAGTTTTCTTCGACTAACCATTTTTCATCTTTCGAGATAAATATATCTTAAATTTTTTATGTTTCGAGATAAATGAGCATCCTCATTTCCTCCCACATCTGAACCAAAAAGTTTTCTTCGACTAACCATTTTTCATCTTTCGAGATAAATGAGCATCCACATTTCCACATACGAGATAAACCTATTTTTAAGATTTTTTTTACCGCTAACATTCTGGACCAAAAGTTTTCTTCGACTAACCATTTTTCATCTTTCGAGATAAATGAGCATCCTCATTTGCTCCCACATCTAAACAAATAGTTTTCTTTGTCTAGCCAATGCATCTTTCGAGATAAACCTATCTTGTTTGGTATCAATTAATATTAGATTTTTCTCAGCTACCCGTATGTTTAGGAATTTTTTAGATTGCATCACCCCCAAGGGAGCTACCCCATTTTAAGATTTTTTACCTATAGCGACTTTTGAGCGTTCTTATAAATTTTCTTAGTCATGCGATACATCTTGTTAGTCTAAAATTTTACGCAGAATTTGAATCTGCAAGCAGATTTGAAATCGGACAACGCCCTGCAAAATTACACTTTAAGCTCTCAAACCTCTAAATTTCGCCTTTGCTTTATAAGCAAAACTAACAAATAGTTTTCCTCGTCTAGCCAATGCATCTTTCGAGATAAACCTACCTTGTTTGGTATCAATTAATATTAGATTTTTCTCAGCTACCCGAATCTTTTTATTTCTAATTTTCAGATCTCCGCGGCTAGCTGAAAACCACCCTGAATCCAACGGACTAATTGAGAGACTACACTCAACCCTATTAGAACAAATCAGATTATTAATAATCAATTACAAGAAAGAACACATAACTAACTTAATGTCATACGCATTAATCACGTATAATAACACAATTCATTCATCGACAAATTTTACACCCTTAGAATTAACCCTAGGACACTCAGATTCACGCAACCCCTATGATATATATTATAACAAGGAAACCTATCAACAATACGCCAAGGATCACAAAGATAAACTAAAAATAACTTTAATTAATTAAAAGCAGAAAGTTTTGTCCGGAAACGCTACTGTAAAATATATAGAGCAAATAAATTATTCCCTGAATGTGTTTTCAATTGCAATAACTGACTATACAATCATTTATGAATTTTAAATTACACTTTATTTAACTAAGTTACTTTAAACAAGAAATTACCGCATCCAAAAATTCCAATGCATGCTTAACAATAATGTAGAAATGGCAAGGTCGACTTTTGATGTCCAATGTAATGTGTTTTAAATATCTAAAAAGAAAGCGCATTTTGCTGGTATGAAATCTATGGAATTTCTCCTGTAATGAAAGAAGAATGCATTCGTAATTGAAAATGCGTGCTACAACTTTCGCTAGATACCAGCCATGTATGTTAATTAGAAATTTTGTGTATATGCTGTTTTATAATTTCTTTTCTTGGACTTTCTATTAATTATGTTGAGAATATGTTTCAATGACGCGCATTTCAAATCGAGATATAATTGTTTGTAGATTACCAATACCACGAGGCGCTGAAAAGTGCGTATTTACGGAAAATACAAACCTCATTTAGTAGTATAATTAACGGAGCTTAACAGTGGACGATGTTACACCACGACATTAAATGGTGTGCTTGAATATTTTCTTTGGAAACAATCGAAGATTGCCGAAGACACTCGAAGAGTGCACAAACGCGGTCACTAAACCACAATTAATAATCGCCTTTATAGGTTTAACATTTTACCATTACCAATGACTTTAATTTCTTATTGGAGAATCCTTATTCTCCCACACACTGCTACGTAGTTGCATGTCCATTCCTTTTGGAGGTATATGCTCGTTATAGGTTGTAGCACCCCGGTTTTACTTAACTACACTTTGAGAGATCCCTTTAATCTTTTTTAATCGTGTCCTTCTCGCGTACAATACAGTAGGACTTAGCCTTACTACCTACAAATTCTAACACCAAGTCACCGTTAAACTCGTCTTTAAATTTCCCCACAACTTTTTGTTAACATGCGGTATATTGTGTTTATTATTTCCGCGTACACCACTTTAAACCTAAAAATAAAAACAGGATAGTTTAATACGTCTATTAATAATTTATGGTAATGTTGGCGATACAAATATGTAAAACAAACTTTATCAAGAAATATGTTTTAATAGAATACATACACGTATTGATAACATCTATAAACCGCTGTGGTAACCAGAGTCTGGCGAATCTGGGATAGCCAAATCTCTAAACATTTGCGCAAGCGATTGCCTTGCAGTTGCATCTTTTAAGTACTGAATGGGAAACATTTAATAATTTCCAACACTGTCAAGTAATTTAAATTGCTGCAATCATTAGACAGAGAAATAATGGCACTGCTCTCCCTCTAATAACGTTTGAACCCTTTCTTCCTCCGTCGTATTTCCACATACTTTTTTTATATCAGCAACAAATTTTTCGTAAATTCTGGAAAGTTTCTACACCTTAACTCAACCATTTTAAAACAGATCAATTCTCGCAAATTTAATAGCTTGATGCACTCGTACGCAGGTAGGACAATAACATTCCCATCTTTCATAATCTTCATATTATATAAATTCTCTTTTCAAAATTGTTCAACAACCATATACTTCTATTAAAGGCTGTGCTCAGCTGCAATTTGAAATCTTGATCCAATTGTATGTCAACAACATCGTTTCCAGTAGTCAGACCATTTAATCGTACTTGTTTTGAGTCTTGAGCAAATTGGCGAATTTGAAATTCTACTTGAAAAGTACACAATTTCTTCCAATCGAAGTAAGAGAATGTTATCGTAGAATCAGCACACATACCACTACAGCAAATCACTTGGATGACAGGTTGAAGACCACCATATAAATCAAAACCAACTTCTAATATATGGTGGTGATAATTTGAAGGAAATTCGCCTAACCTATAGGTTGACTTACCAACCAGTTGGTTGATATTTAATTGTGGTACTCGCACATCACTTGTAACGTCAACACAAGAAAAATCCATCTTTAATTTATAATTTTAATCAAACTCGATGATACTTTGACGACTAATGCACTGGAACATAGCTCTCGCCTTTTATGCCGATGGTCGAGCGTGCGCAGCTCCTTATTATATTAGTTGGCGTTATATGCAAGTCTTGACTGGAAAAGTGACGTGTATAATTGTTTATAGTGGGTTTTACCTGTATGTATTTAACCACCAACGCCATTTTAGAATTATTAAACAAAATTACTCTTAGCAGTATTTTTAATATACCATCGTGTAAGATTTCAATTATTATTGTGTTTTCCTCAGGTTCTCAAATCCCTCGGAATTTTTTCAAAATCGAATGACCCTTACTGATTTGCAGATTAACCTTTTGCAAGCACCGTATATAATTCATCTTTAATCTATTTCTAAACCGTATCGCTCTGTCTTTTGAGATAAACCCCTGGTGTAACCTATAAAATTAGTATAGAATTTTCCTGGGTAATTGAAATTAATTATCAGGTCTTTTAAAAATAGTTCCAACAAAGACCTGTATATATTGTATTAATATTCAAAAACCTATCAGCAAAACACCTTTGCATTTTTATTTAGATTTAGCTCGATAATAGAGTTAAACTTCAAAAATATTTATTAGTGGCTAGAATTGTTAAAATTTTCAATTAGTGAATCCACATACAAATGATTAAACCAAAAGGTATAATACATACATTAATTCTGCACGGTGACCTAGAAAGTGGTTGGATAATTTATTTTAAATGTAGTTCAACATAAGACGTAAATTCTAAATAAATTTGGTGAAATGTATGATCATTAGCCTTGCATTGTTTGTTGATGACGTCTGACTATTAATTTAATAAAAGCACTTTCCACAATTCTAGTTAATATACGGGAATACACATTCTATAATTTGATTTAAATTGGGTTAATGTAAGGACAAATTATACTTATACTTTCTCCTCAACGTATTTAGGAAGTTTATATCAAATCTTCCGCACATTATACGCACTATGGAAGTTGACATGCAAAATCAGATATGCAAATTCGAGAACTTGCGTTTTTATTTAAATAAGAATTCTTTAGTGAAGATGTTGACATTTGATGGGAATTATATGATATTTACCAAAGGAACTTTAGAGCACTTTTAGGGGTATCTCAGATCGTTCTCAACCATGCTAATACTTTAAAAGAACTAACGGAAAAGGGTACTCTAATATAGATCTGTTTCTGTTAGATGTTGCAATGGGAAGATATAATAGGAATGATGTCCTACAGAATCTCGCACATGATGTAATTAAAAGCAAATACAGTAATAGTGATATTGGGATCATATTATACGAATTTATAAGAACCTACCCAAGATTGTTTGAAAACAGTATTTGTAAACAAGTTGAGTATATGGAAGAATACAACAGGTTTCCATTCCACGCATTTACGAGCGATGTTTAAATTTTAAGCCAAAGACTGAAAATTTTGTAACACTATTAATTACACTTTTGTTTTCTTATACGTTTCTAAATTGTTGTATTTCATCTACAGATATTAATAGATGTCAATAAAATTATGTTATAGTTTTAAATAAAACGATTCTGATTAATAATTTTGTAAAACGTTTATAACTAAATTGTTATACTCCAACTACAGATATAGATCGAATTATGTTAAACTCGATCGGTTTTATATTCACTGAGTACAATATTATTACTTTAGTTTATCTCGGATATTGAACCGTAAAGCATTGTAACTCGAAAATGATTTCCAGAAAAGCGTATACCAAGGAATGTTTGCAAGAAGCTCTTAATGAGGTTAGACGAGGTGTTGCAACAATGTACTCTGCTAGTAAGAAGTTTAGGATTCCAAAGTCTACATTGCGCGACCATCTCATACGATCACAGAGTAAAAGAGATAAAAGTGTAGACAGTTACATCTCTGATATACAAACAACTAATTTACAAACTGCGGAAATGGGCACAGGAAGTACTCTAAGATGTACAGCAACACCTATCTACTCAGATGGTAAAGATGATAAAGTAGTTTGTAAAAGAAGTTTTAAGATGCAAAACAAAAGTTTAATATTGAGGAAATGAATTCTGCAAAAATAATGGAAATGCTCGTCATAAACTATCAGAGCAAATAATATATGAATCAAGTTCTATGGATTACACCCCAAATTCTGAAGATGAGGATTCAACACAGGAAAGCAATAGTCGGGGACTAAAATACCGATGTATATAAAAGGGTGTTGTATTAAAAATACACATCGTACTGAGCACAGTTCAGATGGTGCATATATTCACTTTAATGTACATGGGTTGATCGAAAGACTGCAGTTGCTAGTTACTGTTGATTATCACAACCATCGAGATATGCATAACCTAAATGAAATTATCTCTATAATATCTAAACTTCGACAAAAGGAATTATAGAATAGAACGACAACGAAGTTAGATGGAGGTATATATTTATACATATTTTCGAAATTGTAAAATTGGAATAGTCTGCATTTGCATTTTGATAAGTAAACATCGTAATAAAATGAGCGGGGAAAGAATTATATCTTTAGATGCTATAAAAATTTTAGAAGAAGTTGTCATGGAGATGAAAAAGTTTATCAAACAATTCAACTAGCCAACATTTGAATGGTATGCCTAATGAATCTCTGGCAAATACTAAAATAGTGCAAGATAAACCTACACATGATAATGTTGATGCGAAAGATCAGAACATAGACTCCAAGTCAGACGTTTCTGGTAGAAAAGAAAGAGACAACTTAAATCATATACTAAAGAGGATTTAAATAAAGCCATTGACGAAATAAACAAAGGATGGATTACTGGTTCAGAAGCATCCGAAATCTACAATGTTCCAAAAGCTACACTCTATACGAAACTCAGATCAAACGAAAATCGTGTACAAAATTTGGATATGTATACTACACATTTCCCAATTAAAAGGAGGAAAAAGTGACTTTTGTGTGCGTGTATGTGTGTATTAGTTTTAATAAATAAAATATATTTCTATGTGAAGTGTACTTGTTAAGTATTTGAATTGAAATATAAATATTGTTTCAAACGTTGTGGTTTTATTTATATATAATGGTATTGTTAGGATACAATTACTCGGAAGCAGTAGCAGAATCTTGGTTTATGTAATATCATAGAAGTCAAACAAAAAAAATTTAAACTAAAAGGTATGTTTCAAACACGTAGTTGTACTCATTTCTATTAAAATTAAATGTAGCGCTCTTTGTTATAATTCTTTTCATAAGAACTTAGATACCCATTTCAGTTGCGGGGATATTTGAAAATTAAACAATACTTCGGATATGTACCGATTGTGCCCGATTTGTGTGCACGCACGAAACAACCAGTATGGAATGTATTCTATGAACTTGCACACGCGCAAGGGTGCGCATGGGCATGGGTGTGCATGCGCAGGGGGTGCGCACGGACACATTACGAGTTAGAGGCCTTGGTATAAAATTTCCAGTTTTATGTTAAAATTTTCTAAGTCAGAACTACTAATAATTTTACCAAGACCCAAAATATTCAAAATCTAAAGTAGTTACGAAAATGTATTCACTCTGTTGTTCCAGAGACCTCAACTTCATTCACTAATAATGTGCATGACTATACCCCTAATAGCTTCGCATACTACATTAATTGCGGTTATGATGACAGGACATATGTTGGACACCGCCATATCGCGTACATTTTCTTGATTAGGAACGTTTTGCTATCCGATCTAGGTCGGATTAAAAACCGATCTAGGTCGGATTAAAATCGATCTAGGTCGGATTAAACCGACCTAGGTCGGAGGAGACACTCTCACCCTATGGAGGCAATTTCACTCTATAGGGCAATTTCAGATTCAAGGAACTTTGCCATTAATACACCCCCCACAACCAGACCTAGATCCGATTATGCACATAAAGAAATAGTTTAATATTATTGCAATATCAGAAAAGTTATACGCAACAACCAATTTTATTAGTTTTAATGAATAAAAATATATTTCTATGTGTAGTGTACTTGTTGCATCCGTCCTAGGTTGGATGTGGAGCTGTCGGGAGATAGGTTAGCTAGTGTTGTCCGGAGTTAGGTTAGGTTAGCTGGATTTGTGTGGACTTAGGTTAGATAAAAGTAAAAATTGATAGGTTAGGCTGTTTTTAATGAGTTTTCTCATTAAAAACCCATTGCACTAATTGCTTTTTAATGAGTTTTCTCATTAAAACCCCATTAGCACTAATTGCTTTTTAATGAGTTTTTCCAATAAAACTAAGTGTGGACCTAGGTTAGATAAAAGGAAAAATTAATAGGTTAGGTCAGCGCCGCGGCGCTGACCTAACCTATTAAATACGTTGAGGGAGAAAGTATAAGTATAATTTGTCCTTACATTAACCCAATTTAAATCAAATTATAGAATGTGTATTCCCGTATATTAACTAGAATTGTGGAAAGTGCTTTTATTAAATTAATAGTCAGACGTCATCAACAAACAATGCAAGGCTAATGATCATACATTTCACCAAATTTATTTAGAATTTACGTCTTATGTTGAACTACATTTAAAATAAATTATCCAACCACTTTCTAGGTCACCGTGCAGAATTAATGTATGTATTATACCTTTTGGTTTAATCATTTGTATGTGGATTCACTAATTGAAAATTTTAACAATTCTAGCCACTAATAAATATTTTTGAAGTTTAACTCTATTATCGAGCTAAATCTAAATAAAAATGCAAAGGTGTTTTGCTGATAGGTTTTTGAATATTAATACAATATATACAGGTCTTTGTTGGAACTATTTTTAAAAGACCTGATAATTAATTTCAATTACCCAGGAAAATTCTATACTAATTTTATGGGTTACACCAGGGGTTTATCTCAAAAGACAGAGCGATACGGTTTAGAAATAGATTAAAGATGAATTATATACGGTGCTTGCAAAAGGTTAATCTGCAAATCAGTAAGGGGTCATTCGATTTTGAAAAAAATTCCGAGGGATTTGAGAACCTGAGGAAAAACACAATAATAATTGAAATCTTACACGATGGTATATTAAAAATACTGCTAAGAGTAATTTTGTTTAATAATTCTAAAAATGGCGTTGGTGGTTAAATACATACAGGTAAAACCCACTACAAAACAATTATACACGTCACTTTTCCAGTCAAGACTTGCATATAACGCCAACTAATATAATAAGGAGCTGCGCACGCTCGACCATCGGCATAAAAGGCGAGAGCTATGTTCCAGTGCATTAGTCGTCAAAGTATCATCGAGTTTGATTAAAATTATAAATTAAAGATGGATTTTTCTTGTGTTGACGTTACAAGTGATGTGCGGGTACCACAATTAAATATCAACCAACTGGTTGGTAAGTCAACCTATAGGTTAGGCGAATTTCCTTCAAATTATCACCACCATATATTAGAAGTTGGTTTTGATTTATATGGTGGTCTTCAACCTGTCATCCAAGTGATTTGCTGTAGTGGTATGTGTGCTGATTCTACGATAACATTCTCTTACTTCGATTGGAAGAAATTGTGTACTTTTCAAGTAGAATTTCAAATTCGCCAATTTGCTCAAGACTCAAAACAAGTACGATTAAATGGTCTGACTACTGGAAACGATGTTGTTGACATACAATTGGATCAAGATTTCAAATTGCAGCTGAGCACAGCCTTTAATAGAAGTATATGGTTGTTGAACAATTTTGAAAAGAGAATTTATATAATATGAAGATTATGAAAGATGGGAATGTTATTGTCCTACCTGCGTACGAGTGCATCAAGCTATTAAATTTGCGAGAATTGATCTGTTTTAAAATGGTTGAGTTAAGGTGTAGAAACTTTCCAGAATTTACGAAAAATTTGTTGCTGATATAAAAAAAGTATGTGGAAATACGACGGAGGAAGAAAGGGTTCAAACGTTATTAGAGGGAGAGAGCAGTGCCATTATTTCTCTGTCTAATGATTGCAGCAATTTAAATTACTTGACAGTGTTGGAAATTATTAAATGTTTCCCATTCAGTACTTAAAAGATGCAACTGCAAGGCAATCGCTTGCGCAAATGTTTAGAGATTTGGCTATCCCAGATTCGCCAGACTCTGGTTACCACAGCGGTTTATAGATGTTATCAATACGTGTATGTATTCTATTAAAACATATTTCTTGATAAAGTTTGTTTTACATATTTGTATCGCCAACATTACCATAAATTATTAATAGACGTATTAAACTATCCTGTTTTTATTTTTTAGGTTTAAAGTGGTGTACGCGGAAATAATAAACACAATATACCGCATGTTAACAAAAAGTTGTGGGGGAAATTTAAAGACGAGTTTAACGGTGACTTGGTGTTAGAATTTGTAGGTAGTAAGGCTAAGTCCTACTGTATTGTACGCGAGAAGGACACGATTAAAAAAAGATTAAAGGGATCTCTCAAAGTGTAGTTAAGTAAAACCGCGGGTGCTACAACCTATAACGAGCATATACCTCCAAAAGGAATGGACATGCAACTACGTAGCAGTGTGTGGGAGAATAAGGATTCTCTCCAATAAGAAATTAAAGTCATTGGTAATGGTAAAAATGTTAAACCTATAAAGGCGATTATTAATTGTGGTTTAGTGACCGCGTTTGTGCACTCTTCGAGTGTCTTCGGCAATCTTCGATTGTTTCCAAAGAAAATATTCAAGCACACCATTTAATGTCGTGGTGTAACATCGTCCACTGTTAAGCTCCGTTAATTATACTACTAAATGAGGTTTGTATTTTCCGTAAATACGCACTTTTCAGCGCCTCGTGGTATTGGTAATCTACAAACAATTATATCTCGATTTGAAATGCGCGTCATTGAAACATATTCTCAACATAATTAATAGAAAGTCCAAGAAAAGAAATTATAAAACAGCATATACACAAAATTTCTAATTAACATACATGGCTGGTATCTAGCGAAAGTTGTAGCACGCATTTTCAATTACGAATGCATTCTTCTTTCATTACAGGAGAAATTCCATAGATTTCATACCAGCAAAATGCGCTTTCTTTTTAGATATTTAAAACACATTACATTGGACATCAAAAGTCGACCTTGCCATTTCTACATTATTGTTAAGCATGCATTGGAATTTTGGATGCGGTAATTTCTTGTTTAAAGTAACTTAGTTAAATAAAGTGTAATTTAAAATTCATAAATGATTGTATAGTCAGTTATTGCAATTGAAAACACATTCAGGGAATAATTTATTTGCTCTATATATTTTACAGTAGCGTTTCCGGACAAAACTTTCTGCTTTTAATTAATTAAAGTTATTTTTAGTTTATCTTTGTGATCCTTGGCGTATTGTTGATAGGTTTCCTTGTTATAATATATATCATAGGGGTTGCGTGAATCTGAGTGTCCTAGGGTTAATTCTAAGGGTGTAAAATTTGTCGATGAATGAATTGTGTTATTATACGTGATTAATGCGTATGACATTAAGTTAGTTATGTGTTCTTTCTTGTAATTGATTATTAATAATCTGATTTGTTCTAATAGGGTTGAGTGTAGTCTCTCAATTAGTCCGTTGGATTCAGGGTGGTTTTCAGCAGCCGCGGAGATCTGAAAATTAGAAATAAAAGATTCGGGTAGCTGAGAAAAATCTAATATTAATTGATACCAAACAAGGTAGGTTTATCTCGAAAGATGCATTGGCTAGACGAGGAAAACTATTTGTTAGTTTTGCTTATAAAGCAAAGGCGAAATTTAGAGGTTTGAGAGCTTAAAGTGTAATTTTGCAGGGCGTTGTCCGATTTCAAATCTGCTTGCAGATTCAAATTCTGCGTAAAATTTTAGACTAACAAGATGTATCGCATGACTAAGAAAATTTATAAGAACGCTCAAAAGTCGCTATAGGTAAAAAATCTTAAAATGGGGTAGCTCCCTTGGGGGTGATGCAATCTAAAAAATTCCTAAACATTCGGGTAGCTGAGAAAAATCTAATATTAATTGATACCAAACAAGATAGGTTTATCTCGAAAGATGCATTGGCTAGACAAAGAAAACTATTTGGTTTAGATGTGGGAGCAAATGAGGATGCTCATTTATCTCGAAAGATGAAAAATGGTTAGTCGAAGAAAACTTTTTGGTCCAGAATGTTAGCGGTAAAAAAAATCTTAAAAATAGGTTTATCTCGTGTGTGGAAATGTGGATGCTCATTTATCTCGAAAGATGAAAAATGGTTAGTCGAAGAAAACTTTTTGGTTCAGATGTGGGAGGAAATGAGGATGCTCATTTATCTCGAAACATAAAAAATTTAAGATATATTTATCTCGAAAGATGAAAAATGGTTAGTCGAAGAAAACTTTTTGGTCCAGATGTGTGGGGAAATGAGGGATTCTGGGGGAAATGAGGCGGTGGGTTTCTTGATTTTACCCTACTCCGCTCTATCTAAAGACCTCGTTAACGATGAAACGTAACTAATTAAGAATTAGGTATTACGATTTTAAAGTATCACTTCGGGTTTGGTAAGAACTTTATTTTCTCTACTATTGGTTTAATTTTAATCATGTCCTGGATGTGACCACAAATCACAACTCTCTATTTACTGAAGATGCTGAAGTCTACTATCAAGTATGCGCTATTGATCTTTTTAACCATTTGGATGCTTAAGAAAGTACGTGCACTAATTCATTGTAGAAGATTGTTGTACTAATGGTTTATAATAACAAATTCAAAAAGTGGCATGCAATCAGGAATAGATAATTATACGAACCATAGCTACGACTATATTAACGACTCTATTACTATCATTTGACGGCAGAAAGCTAACGTGACAATGGTAATTAGACATTGAAGGAATAAACTAACTTCTTTGGGTGTACACTTTGCCAACGTCAGTTTCTTGCCGGTATAGTTAATAGCGCTGTGTGCCGTGATTGCTTATTAAAATAAAAGTTGAGATAAGGTGATCTAAATGGACAATTTTTAATTGAGTACTCTGGTTTAAAAATTAAACTAAGATACGGTCTTACAAAACTGCAATTCTTTATTGGAATTTCTGGTCTGGCACTGGAACCAATAATAATAATTGGTCGTTCTAATGTTGGATCGAAGCCTAATGAGTTCGACTTCGACTTTGGTAGAAGACACATTGTTCAAAAAGCAACTTCGAAAATTGAGATTTAAATAACTTCCACTTTCACCGGTGTTGAATGAACGTTATCTAAAAGGAAAGTAAATCATTTAAGAAAAGGGAGGCGTACATAGGAGCATTGCGCCTAAGGTACACATTGCAATGGAATAGAACGCCAAGACGACAACGAAAACGACCGCCCCGACAGATTCACCTCCAGAAGTTCTAATCAGAATAGTGGAGGATGAAATCAGAAGAGATAACCAACACAACACCGAGGAACAAAACGGGATTCGCGCATCCGTTAGAATTAACAACTTCGACGATGACCTTCGTGCCTCACAAAAAGAAGAATATAAATATGAAGCAACTCCAAAGAGCAAGCCTCCTTTGAAATCTGATACGAGAAACTACAACACACCAGCCCTCAACTCACTACCGCCAAGGCCATCACCAAACTGCATGAACACAAGCGGCGACAACAGAACAGCTACATGAACACCATCGATTTTTATCGACCATTTTCTAAACCTCGTGCAACATGCAAAATACATTAGCGCACTGCAGACACCAATAGATATCAGAGCAGTAGGACGAGGATCCCGCATTTATCTAAACGACTGCAACGAATATAGATTCATACAAGATTGCTTTAAGAAACAGAATATAGAATATCACACCTACAACATCCGTAGTGTGAGGACTTACAGACAACATCACGGGCAAAGACAAAAAACCAAACTACAAGAAAGAGGCTACCCTATTACATCCGTCACTAAAAATAAGGAATATATCAACACCTGTATTTTGCTTAAGAATCAAGAGATATGCAGAACCGTATACGATATACAAACCCTCTTATTCTGCACTCGCATAGGGGTAATAGCTTATGAGTCGCTACAACAGCTGTCAACATTTTGGCTACTCAAGCGTCAGCTGTGGCTACTAACCATGCTGCGTTAAGTACCGTAAACCATGCTACGTCTCAGAATGCTGAAAGAAACCCGAAAATACACCTGCACACTCTAACTGTCTCGGATTCCACACATCCAACTACCGGAAATGCAAAATGTACTAAAACCAACTCCAAAGAGCAAAAGCATGAGCACTCACACCTAAGCTACAAGCCACCTACATCACCAACAGCGGCATGGAAGACAGCTGACAAGAACCAAAAACGGCCACCACACATGCACCTCCACCGCAACAGCTAACCCCCGGCAGTCGGGTAACTCGACTCCGAAACTGAACCCGTATATAAGACACAAGAAGCAATAGTACAGCTAAAAGGACGAACTTAAACCCGATCGACAACAGAAGACAGCAGCTCCAAAGAAGAACAAACCACGAAGATGCTAACCAAACGAACAGAGTTTTCTGAAAAAACTCAGAATAGAAGCCATTGCGGCATAAAAGAAACAACCTTTCCAAAAGCCAGAAACTATTCACCTAAACGCCATATCCTCAACATCCATAAACAATAAAGCTTTATCAACAAAGTTCTGCAATGAGTCCAACGGATAATAAGTGCATACATGACAAGATGCTCTAACATTGCGCTCTGCCTAGAAGCCATCACTAACATACGAGAACACTTTAATAACTAATACAAGAATAGGGAGAAACATTACCATTCTCTCTTAGAACTCGAACAGTATCGCTCCCAAGAAAACCGAACTCTGAGACCTCCTGAAAAAACACGACGTAGACATTCCCTTCATAGGAGAAACCAAACTGACAACTAATGTACACTTACACATAAGAGAATACCAGACTTACAGAAAAAACAACAACCCAAAACATAGAAAACAGCCGATATAGGAGTTATAATGCTTGTACACAATAGAACCATCTACCAACCAGTCGACCTACCATAATTAAAAATAGTTAAAAAACAGGAAAAGAGCTCGTTGGTCGTACGATGCCAGATAACGAGGGATCCAACTATCAAGACCCAGCTCAACACCCAACGGAGAAGATCTAGACGAACACTACCACAGCGAATGACTACACATATTGAACATGTACCAGACACCGAAGGCAACCTATACAGATTACACAAAAGCCCCGAAATTTGTAACAGACCCTCACGCAGCACCGCTCAAGGGCAGTAACTGAAGACTGATGTACAACCCAAAAAATAGAGCCTAAGAATTTATACGAATACCGCAACAGACGTTTATCCTGAATCCATCTACAAATCAGCACCATATTAACGTAGTAACTCAAACAGTTACTAACATATTAAACAACGCTCAGTTCAGAAACACTTCAACAAAATACCAAACATCTCCAAAAAGGATTTAACGAACACCATGATGAGTCTCGATAGAAAGAGAGTTCCAGGATCGGACAAAATATCGAACGATGACCTTCGATGTTTCAACCAAACACCACACTGGCGTATCTACAACGCCATCATTCACACTATCACCATCCGCAAACCTGGAAACTTACAACAGTCGTAATTATTTTCAAAATTAGCAAACTCAGAAAGGACGTAAGTAACTATAGACATATATCCCTGCTCAACACCTTGTGAAAGGTATTGGAAAAGCTACTGCCGAATCACCTGGAGACTCACCTGCTGGTAAGGTAAGAATCCCCACCCCAACAAATAATCAGAATGATGGATCACGTAGCCAAAAAAAAAACAATAATACAAAAGTAACGACGCAGGAGCTAACTTAATAAAAAACAAATTCGACAAGGTGTGGCCCACCGGACTGTTGTACAAATTAGCACTACACTGCAAAATACCCATTCACTATTTATGCTAATGTACAGTTATCTGAAGGATAAAACTACAAGTGGGAGTGGAAGAAACTCTCTCCAAATCAGTTACAATGACGGTTGGGGCTCCACAAAGAGATTACGTGTCAGCTGTTCAATGCAATTCTTATATGCACGATATTCCATACAAAGACCAAATCACATGCGCCCTCTACGCAGATGACACACTCTTCATAGCCAAAGGCAGCCACCCACGATTGGTCATGAAAAAATTACAACAACAATTGGACGACTTACCCGAATGGTTTGACAAGTCGAGAATTGCACTAAACTAAGAAAATCTGAGGCTATCCTCTTCTCCACGTATCGTGCCTAGTTCCACGACACGCCCAAACTGAGAAGTTGCAACCTCCCGTGGAAATCTATCATCAAAAACCTAGGAGTCCATATAGACTGAAAACTCAACTTCAAACACCGAAAATCGACACAAAAGTCAGGATGAACATGGTCTGCTACACCCAGCACTAATATATCACAGCAATTAGACCTATCATAAGCTACGCTTTAGCAATCTGGATTGCTACTTGACCACCACGTGCAGTCACCGCACAGAAGTTTTTCAAAGCACCACCTTTTGCCTCATCACAGGAGCTCCATGGTTCGTCTGGAACAATTCCATAAATCATTATATGAAAATAGATACGATCTACAAACATTGCAAGACAATGGTCATCCCACCTATCAAAAATTACATGACTCGGACTTACTATCGCTCAGAGCAATAGCATCGCTGGCCGGAAGTTACCAACAAACGTAGAAGATACTACAAAGAGTCCTGTATGACCAACTCGAAATCGGAACACACAAACCGTTAAGCTGAGCTTAGCAAGTCCTGCATAATAAACTGAAATGATACCAAAGGGCAAGGGCTAGATCCAATTCAAATTGCAAAACACAAAAAGAAAACCAATCACCAACAAGCTGCAAAAAACCTGAAAGTTCAGGCAGCTAATCAATTGCCACTGGGAGTGCCAAGACCAACCTGCTGATAAAGGCGTGATTTTTCAGTGTTACTCCACACCTTCTAGACAATGTACCTACTGCTTGGGCTGTTCGAAATGTATCTTTATATGTTTGTTAGTAGAAGTGGCTCAAAATAAGATGAGGCTTTTACTTACTTCTCAGCTGCTGTCCATTTTAAACTTGAAAAATCCTTTGGAACAAAAGCGAAGAGTCAAGGATGTTCGTGGCAATTGACTACTACGCTCCCCGGAATTAACGTCAAGCATTAACGCGCACATTATATCTTTAATATACTGCTACCCTCGACTGCGACACGTCAACATGGCGTCAAGCGTTACTTCGCATTGTTTATTGAGTTAGTTTCCATAAAAGTATTTCAACTAACTGTAAAAATACATGGATGATAAATTTAGTATGCTGTACTATGTTTAAGCAAAATCTCTTCGTCTAAAAACACGTAAGTACCTACTTATAAATTGGTCTCATTGCCCATAACTAAATGCCGTTGTTTTTAGCATTCAACTATATAAGCGAACGTATAACTTCAAAGATCAATTGCAACCTCAAGGAATAAACAAACTTTCAATAATCAGTGTCAGTTTTATAAAATTGAAGTGGAAGCTAAACTGAAAATTATGCAGGATGAACTAGGGTTAATGTAACATTCAAGGTGAGATTTGATTCAATATACAACTTGATAATGTGACTGAATGAAGTTATTTTAAATCAATATTTTTTTAAAATCTGTTAGGGATGAACAAACTCATTTGTTGATCGCCAAGTTGTATTAAAAAAAATGGTTAAAATAACTTCATTAAGCCGGAATCGGTCAAGCTGGATATTGAATCAAACTACCTTGGATGTTTAAACTAATTCTATTTCTAAACAATGTACAACGCAACGAAATGATTGATTTGACAGCTAAATGTTTCAATTCAACACAATAAAAGTTTGATTAAACCAAAAATGTTATTACTTGAACCTCATTAGCCACTTAGCTTAATAATTATTATCTGCGCAACATATGGGTTAGTTAAACCAATGACGCTTTTTGGTTAGTTGAAAAATTTGAATAGTTTGTTTTAATGCTACAAACCCTTTCAGGTATTTGCTTCAATGATTTTTATATGTAAGTGGGATATTCAACGTGTTGATGATCTAACATAACAGTTTATTTGATAAAAGTATTAAATAATTCAAATCAAACCTACAAGCAATTGAAGTAACGATACCTAACATTCAAGTTACATTAATAGCGATTTGAGTAAATGCCATAATTATTGTGGTGCAAATTTAGGTTTGTTTGCTTCAAAATCGGTTTTCCAACATTTTATTATGTTCTATTTAATGCATATAGATCATTGTTTATATACAAACCAAAACTCTAATTGAATCAACTAATTTTCAGTTGAAGCAAAAAAATCCTTTTCTCAGTGTGAATCTGGCAACCATGTAAAATTAAAGCGGCCTATGATCCTTATAGATCTAAAACTAGATCGGAAATTGTAAAAAACAATTACAATTTGCAGAATCGTATCGATACACGCCTGATTCTTGTATGAATGTAAGTAATATTTAGGTATACTCAGTAGAATGTTTTTCTGACAAGTAATCGGCTGAAAAAAATTGAGGTTTGTTAAATGAGATAACTAAAATGTAGGGCAAGGCAAACTCGCTCACTCATAGAATGACTAATACGATTTCCTACCATTCTCGAGCTCAAATATGGGATAGATAAAACGGTGGAAAGGAAGTATATAATAGATACTAAATGTAACCAAAGGGAAAGGGTTTATAAATAAAAAAAGAACCCTGTATTATAATTTAATGTCTGTGTGAATAAAACCAGTCGAATTTGTTTTTGTAAAATATGCTTTTTCATGTTTAAGTATAGATGAGGATTACTCTAAGCTTGCTAGACAAATAGCTCATGCCCGGAAATTTCAAATTCATATTTGGCCGTTCTCCATTTCAAGTACTACATAATTTAGCTTTAGACAAACGATAAAATTAATTACTTGATCTAACATACAAAGATATACAAGATTCTAGATTGTTAAGATTTTACAGCCCTTTTGTTAATTAAATTGTCAAGCAGCTTAACAATGTAATTATCTAAATGCTATAGTAAGTACAACCCTTTCCTATTCACTTCTATTATCATGCGAAGGACGCTCTACAGGAGAAAGGAAATTAAGGAAGTAAACGGATAAATTGAACTTGTAGGGGGTTGAAGCATTAGACCAGGGTGGTTGGTCACACAAACTTGCTCAAAGTCACGTGACATCTGTTTTACGGTTATGCGTATGGACCTACAGGAACCACCCTAATAAACGACTACGACTACGACGATGACGGTGATCGTGGTGATGGAAAATACTTTTGTAAAAGCATTATGTAGGATTAAAAGTTTTCAACCCTTCGCATCTCAATTGAAATACCTATGTTACGGTATTCGTAACGTAAATTTGATTTAAACTTTCAAGAAGGAGTTAGTTTGATACTTTGTTACTTTGGAGTGGAAACTACATTAAACCTTTCGGACATATAAACTAAAGACAGTTCAGCTATCGACAAAAACGATCCTCTTAAAATTTGAAAGTCATAAATTGTTATACATCCATTTATCTCAAAGCATGAAAAGTAAATCCATGTCAAACTATTAAGCTTTGCTAAAAGCTTAACAAAATCACGAGCAAACGGCAATCTGAGAGTTACAATCACACGTTTGTGATGTTTGAATTATATAAATATTTTTTTAAAAATTCTGTATTTCCTCTCGGGAGAACGTAAAAAGCACAATTTTAGGGTTTTCACCGAACGCGTGTTACGTTTTGGGCCTTGGAAGCTGCCTTTTAATAAAGTCTTCCTCTAAAACTTCTTCTAACAATTATTTATTTAACAGAAATTACAAGTGGAATTTTGACTAACTATATAAAATTAATCTAAGTTAAAATTACTAATAATTGAAGTTAAATTAGGGCGAGTAGCCTAAAGAACCAACAATGTAAAAGCTGAGAGGCTCAAGACTGACTGACTGATTTGGGGCTCCCGGGATATTTATGTTGTCCCTGCCCCTTACATTTCTGTGGGAACTGCAGAGCTCATGTCTGCTTGTTTCTTTATTCAATTATATTATACAATTTAAATTCTAATAATTGCGGTTATATAACTGTCTGTGACCTGCACCTGCAGTATCACTTACTTCTGGAATAAAATGTATTCATATCCGTTCTCACAACTTGCTTGTGAACTTTTAGTAACCTTTTCTTTATTTATCCTTGAATTACAATGTTGCATCTAACTTAAGTTTCTCAATAATTTCTTAATAATTTCTATTTAATTATACATATATTGGTTTGGGAGAATATATAACTCGCGTTACTTAATATAAACGTGACTTTAAACACTCATAAATCACATGTAAGTAAAAGTCTTCAAATCTCACCCTTAATCTGCTTCTAAAAAGGACAAAACGTTGTGACGTTTTTTGAAATGTTTATAATGATATTTCATTTTAATAGTTTCTGTATTGGTAAATCCCACCAAGAAGGGTTAGGTTGTTTCCTTTAGGAAATACAATTTTTAGGTTACATATATTCTTGATCGAAAGAACAGTTATATTTGTGTCTTATATTGTTCGTAGTCAAAGGTTGTCAAATTCATTATAGCTGGTTTTAAAGGTTCGAAATTATGTCAGTCACGTTCTTTGTACTTGAACTTGTTAAAGTTTTATGATTCATTTTTTCTAATTGATAATGTATTACGTTGGTGAATATGATCTCGTTATCTGAGTGCAAAATAAGTTTACATGCAATTTGTGATTTTACAAAATACAAAAAGTCAATTTCTCTGACTCCAGTTAACCTTTCTCTATGTTATTCTAAATATATATTAGATAGAAGAAAGCAATACAAAGTAGCTTCAATTCGTAATCTTAATTAACCTGCCCAAAGATTGCCGAAAATGTCTCGAATTATTTTTTGGAGGGAAGATCAATTTCTGACACAGCACTTCGCAATTAACATCCAAAGAAGAAACATGAAACTTAAGTAGATTTGTTTACCATGAAGTTAAGGTATCTTTAGCTGTCCTGCACTTGCAAATAATTTCCCATTTTATGGCTTTGTATCTCTGTTTTCCTGTTACGTCTTATCTATTCAATTCAGAATATCCTTTGTTATCCATGGTTTCCTATTTTCTTTTTGTGTATACCCCAGAATATCTCTGTCCACCAAATCTCAGCTGGATTTAATGTTATTCCATTTTGTTTCTACTTCCTCAATATCAGAAATTTTCCCGATATCTTTCAGCAATTCATTTGACTTTTTTCAAATCTTTCGTGGATATTTTTATCTTTTAGTCAAAGTGCCTTTTTCCGTTCCTTTTTTCAAATTTTTTAATTTAAGAGCGGACTTCATAATCACGATGTTGTGCTCAGCGTCTATATCTGCTTCTGGGTAGCTTCTACTGTTCTTTACTTAATTCCTGAACCGTTGTTTAACAAGAATGCAATTTATTTGATGTCTTCCTACATCCCGTGGCATCTTCCAAGTGTATCGTCTTCTAGCATGATGTTGAAATAATGTGTTTGTGATGATTAAATTGTTTTTGTCGCAAAATTCGACCAACCTATTTCTCCTGCCTAAACCAAATAAACATACTACTACTCCTTTCATACCGTCTCTTACCACTGCATTAAAATCCTCCGTTGTTATTAAATTTTCGTGTCCTTTTACGTATCTTAGTATGTTTTCAATATCTATGTAGATCGCTTCCACCTCTTCCTCACTGTGACTAGAGGTAGGCATGTATACTTGAATTATTACTGTGTTTACCGATTTAGATTATAATCTAACCATGAGTACTCTTTCGTTCCTTTCTAAGTAGTTTTCTACACAATGCCCTATCCTTTTTCACGTAACTATCCCCACACCAGAATGTTTTCCTCTCATTTTGTATGAATTACCTTAAAGTCTCTATTCCAAAAATCCTCCGTCTCTGGCCACCTATCTTCGCTGATCCCTACTATATCTAGTGCTAACCTATCCATTTCAAATTTTAAGTTCTCTAGCTTACCTACTTGCTTTGTACTTCTGACATTCCACTCGCCGACTCGCAGAGTGATCCCGATTTTTTTTTCTAAATTATCTAATTACATCCTCCGAAGTAGTCCCCTCCCGGAGATCCGAATGGAGGACTACTTTACCTTTGGAATCTTTTACCCCAGAAGATGCCACCATGTTAAATACAATTTACGTACGCTGTGTACTTGGGAGGTAATGTGTGGTGGTTTCCCATTGCCTTCCACATCGCGGTAGTGTGTCTTAGAATGCCATACCGACCCCTATGGTCTCTGCCAATCTAAGTACCAAAAGAGCCACTGCCCTCTTTCGGGGACCTGTCTTAGTCTGGTTCCTCATTAAAGGCCCTACTGCTTTGGATTAATGTATAGTTTGGCTTTAGGTCACTGGAACGCGGAAGCTATTCCACCCGTTCTAGTAATCTAGAACTTCTTCAAGGTGCAGGTCCATTCGGAATGGTATCATTTAATTAGACAGGTATAATGTGCAACAGTTCATCGCGTTATTGTAGAGAGGACGTAGTAATATTACAAATTTTACAATACAAAATGAATAAGCAACTCAATATTCTTAAACTGTTATAATTTGTTTAATGATGAACCAATTTTTTTATAACAGTTTTTGTCAGAAACAGTACCACTTGAGGTTGGGTTTAACATATTTTTTCTTTTAATTTAGTTAAAAAATACCGTTCATTTACATTTCCAATGCTCCACCCGAAGGTACTACATTGGCCAGGAGGCGAGTTTTTTGTTGCCTGGAAATTTAGAATTTTGCCGAACCCTTGCCGTTCCAGGCAAGGTAGGATCTTTAACGTGCGTGACAACACTCACACACGGGACATCCATTTAACCTCTCATCCGAACGAGGGCGTAATATTTGTGAAAAATGCTCACCTGCCTTTTTTCAAGCAGTCGGCCGTGTCGGGATTTGAACCGGGGACCTTGGGATCCGTAGTCTTACGCTTACTACATTGTTCTATGGCGACGCCTAGGTAAAAAATACCGCCGGTTTTGATTGTGGAAAGCAGTGCTCGAACAGCCGTCAGGTTTGAGGTAAGGAAATCAGTGGCGGTGGTACAACTTTGGTGGAGAAAAGAGCGTGGTATTCATGCGACACTTGGTTCAAAGACAATTAAAACTGTCCCCATAAATTGATGACAACTGATTCTGTTAAGGATATTTACAGACCTGGACGTCGTTTAATATCCCAGACTCCAGAAAATATTGCAGTGGTCAATGAAATATTCACCAGAAGTTTATCAAATTCTGTGCGTGTCGCTGTTAGGCGTCTAACGCAAACAATTTTGAAAAAAAAGGTATATGTTTTAAACCCTAGAAATCACATTATGTTCAAGAAATTACTCCAGAAGACTGTGATAGACCAATGGAATTTGCTGAAATCATGTTGTCTTAGCAGAAAGATTGGCCGGAACTGTTTAACAGTTTAGTTTGGAGCGATGTGGCTGTCTTTCATGTTGGAAGTTTATGAACAGACATGAATAATCCACATAAATGTGTTGAAAAGGGCGCGATAAAGAGACAGTGTCGTTCAGTTTCACTTCTACGAGAATTGTTCGGTCCTTTATCCTAAGAACCACAACGAACGCTGAACGATATCTGACATGCTGGGGAACCAAGTGTGACCGGTAGTATCTCAATGGAAAATACCCAACTTTTATTTTATGCAAGATGGAGCTCCTCTACATTATGCTAACAACGTCAGAAATTGACTTCATGAGTATTTCGCTGGGAAATGGATAGGAAGGCGTGGCTCGGATGACTGACCTTCCCGCAGCCCCGATCTTACACATAGCGATTTCTTTTTTAGAGGTGGACAAAAGAGGAAGTTTATAAAACAGAACCGCAAAATATTGACGCACTTGAACAAACAATTTCACACGTAATTAGTAACATACCGCCCCACATGTTGCAAACGGCGGTTGATTACGTACCTAAAAGGTTATAGAAGTGTGTGCAAAATGCAGGAGTTATGTCGAATTTTGAAAAGATTTGGAAACCTCTTTGACTTATAATTGTATTGTGTGGTTAAATCATGTGTGTGTGACAAAAGTTAAAAAAGTTATAGCAGTTCAAAAATAGGAAGTCATATATCGTACGCCATGTATAAATCAAGCTTGTCTTTATTAATCTAGATAGTTAAGTTAAAGTACAACCAATTGCTGAATTCTTGTATTACGGGAAAAATTGTTGCTATGTATTAATGTATTGTTCATCCAACTACGTATGTTTAAGCGCATGGATTTCAGCGGCCTTTCTGCATTCAGTTGCAGCGAAATTCGTTGTTATTTACCTACAACACACAAGAACAGACAGGTACGACAAAGGAAATCGAGATGGGAAATAGACAACGTAACTTTCACTGCAATACAACGCACTACTTGTCACTGGTTTTTTGGTGCGGTAGCCTAGTGTAGGCTGCGATCATGGCGGCTAGCTTGTTCACTCACCCAAGCTACCGCTCTTCCTTGTTATGTGTTCTGATTGATTGAAGACAACGAGGTACATTTTTGAAAGGGTAGAAAACAACTTATTTAGCATTTCACTCTCGCGAAATACATAGCAAATATAATGAAACTATTTCTATAAGTACTAAGCAGGTTGGGAACTCAAAACCGCATTTCTTCAATAAAAAAACATTCTAAGAAAACCCCCAAAATAATTACACGGCCTATTTCCTATCTGAATTATAATGTGTAAAAACCCTATCGTTGCTTATTACAGAAAATCGTCGTGAAGTCAAATAAGGCGTAACAGGGGTATATACTGGCCATCCCGTAAGATTGAATTGTATAAATATTTTTATTTTGCTTTTGCCTCTAGAAATATAAGTTCTAGAGAATTAAATAGCGTATCAGAAATAACAACTTGCTGGAAGAAATTTTAAAACACCATATTTTAATCTGCTTGGTGCAAGACGTTCATTTTATACTTACTAAATTAGATCGTTTAATAATATGCTGCTTCTAATAATAAATAATTGAATTTCTGTGTTGAAGGCGCATCTTTTGCGTAACATAAGAGCAAAAAACTTGATATGTTATTGTGCTTGGTACTGGCCGAGATACCAACCAAGGTTAATTGTATACGGATTTTTGTTTTGTTCTTGGCATATCAGGAACCATATTAAGTGTATCAACATAACAAAAAAATTCTAAAGCAAAAAATATTTCAATTCAGTCGGTGCAAGGAGTTTCGTTCGCACCTAGGGTAAGGTTGCTATCATTCGACCGTTTAATTATGATACAGTAGTAGTAATAAAATGTTGTTCAAAAAAATAAAAGTAAAAGTAAAATTTCAATAAACAATTGACTTAATTATTTATTGTATCAATAATAGTCCAATAGAATTAAGCATCCTTTTAAATTAGCATAAAAAGGGTTTTATTTATAATTGCCTTCATTGGACCACCGATACCTTGATTGGACCATTAAGCTCTATCATTGAATCACAGAAAAATATAATATTTCTATAGTAACAATGTACGATGTAACTTTAAAAAACACTTAAATCTTCTACTTAATTTATTATTAACTGTGTATGTTCAAATTTTACTTGCAATACATAAATTTCTTTGAAAACCTATAAACACAAGCACAAGCTTCGTGAACCCATAGTTTTTACATATAAGATATTGTATCATATCCTCTTTGTAGACTGAAGACATATATTGCAAAACCATTCAGATCTCTAATTGATTTTGAATTTATTGTTTTATAATCTTTTTGTCTTCTATTGGTTAGTCATTTTGTTTGTATTTTTTAAAGTGCATTTATATGGTGGCAATGTTAATTCTATTCCACATTTTGCTTTTCGACTTCTATTTTGTAATATTTCTGCAACCACTTTGGCGCTAGAAGGTATATATTTATGTAAAATTGAAAACTAGTATTTAGAGTTGTTCTAATAATAATTTAGTTGCGGAGTGATTGGAGACTACAACTGGCTTAGTTCTAGCATAAAAACTGTGTCTATTACTTTATCTACGGTCCGTTTTGAATTCGTAGATAATTTATTAGGAGTATCTGCTTTCGCCGTTACTGAACAAACTTGACAAAACTAATAGTCTGCAACTACTTTCTTATTTAGAGGATAAATTCCTGTTTTCAAAAAAGCATTTGCAAAGGTGGCGACAGAAGCTGTTCGAGGATAAGCTTGCCCGAAGAGCATAGACATTTGAATTTTTGTCAAACATCTCCCAGGGTTTCGATGAAGCCATTTTTAGATTTCATATATAATAACTACTCATAAGCTTATATAATGACACATCGAGAGACTGCAATTTGTGTGATGCATGTGTTGGAAGTAAAAGCATTACAACACCATGTTTCTCTGCATATGTTATTACGTCTATGTTTTTAATGTGTACTGTGTGTCTATTCAGTATTAGCAAAATTGTTATTTCTGGAGAAAGTTTAGATTCTCTACAAAGCGCTGCATCCACATGAAAAATATTTCTTTTGCTCTCTTGTTTTTGAAAATAACTAGTGGGACACAAAGTATCCAGCAGCATTGACACAACATAAAGCTGCAGTTGTACCAGGCGGCTCCGTGCCCAAGATCCCGGCTTCGAATCCCAACACTTGAAAATGTTAGATGAGTATTTTTCATAAAAATACGCCATGTTCGGATGAGAAGTAAAATGTAGGTACCGTGCGTGAGTGTTATCACGCACTTTAGAGATCCGTACCTTGTTTGAAACAGCAAGAGTTCGACAAAATTCCAAATTTCCAGGTAAAAAATCTCATTTCCTGGCCAATGTAGTACCTTTGGGTGGAGCATTGGAAAATCAAATGTAGTTAGTTGTGGTACCACGTTCTCCACGGGTAATTGGTGTTTACCATTCAAAGCCAAAATTTTTCTAGTATTTTTTGTATAGTGAATGTCATGTTTTATCAACATTGAATATACTATGAGTATCGTTAATTTCGTACTTGTTTATACAAATCTGAAGTTTTTCAAAAAAATGTTTAGGTTCCTCTTGTTTAAATCCAGTAATTCTATTAAATTAAATAGTTCTTGGTTGAAGCAGGCTTAATTTTGGATGCTGCTTCATGAATTTATAATACCAATTCTCTCCAGCAATGTGTTTCTCTTTAATAAATCGATGATGTATATTATATTTTTCGGATAATTGAAATAACTGATATCTGTTGCAGATACACCAAACAAACAATTCTCCAGATCAAGAATATGATAGTACAGCTCCGTCTCCAGTTCTGTTGGTAGATCCCCTATTGAACGAAATATCTGAATTGTTTCTTGACTAAGCAATGTATACTTCCATTTAATCTTATTTCTAATGTTACCTTTGGAACTCCAAACCCAGAACTTGCTTTATTCACGCCTATTTCTGTTTTCTTACGGCCTGTACGGTCAACAACATATTCTTCTTCGTTCCAGCCATAGTAATTTCCTCTCTTCACCATGCTGAAATGAAGAGCACAAAATTTTATAAAATGATAAAAACCAAGTTGTTCCCAACATTAGACTGGTTTAATGATGGGGATTATTTATTCCTCCATTGATAGTAGATATTAATTTCAACAAAGAAATATGTTTTTCAGGTAAGCTAATGATTTAACAGAAAAATTATTTTTACAGTTATAAACAGTCCTGAATGTTCTTCTATAATTGAAAGGCACAAACAAATCTAATTAAGAAAATCATACTCGTACTTGTTTTATCTTTACTCGACCATTATAATAGCAACACTAAGAACATAAATACAAATAATAACGTATAGATTACAAGCATACAACAGCTGTTATGTTATGTTTAATTATGTTCTATGAAAATTTTTATAGCAACACTTTGTTTTGTGAGATTAGTTACTGTTGCTAATTGCTTTAAATCTACGTATACGATTTTGGTCCGACTATCACAACCGTACCCTACTAATTTTTAATTGCTTATCAATTTCTTCGTTTTGATACGAAAGAGAAATTTTAAGCACATTGAGGAGCATCAGGAGCATAACAATACAGTAAAAAATTCTATATTTCCAATCAGTTTGTTGAAGATGTCACCAACCTTCTTAGTATGTGTAATACTTCATTAGTTTGATTTTTGAGTGCATGAGGATGCATTGTACGTTCAACAAAATGCAAATGACTTTTAACTTTTTATTGTACGCTGTGGTGTCATCTACACGTGTGTTAACTAAATCACTCTGCATTTTTTATCTTAATTGATCGTAATTTGATAATACTAAAATACTAACAGCCTCAAAAAAGGGTGTCTGTTCAAATCAAGTATTTCTATATATTCGTTCTAATAAAGAAGGGGGAATAGGACAATAAAATGTTGCTCAATACGGCTTCATATAAATGGCATAACTCCCTCAGATGCCTCTTGCTATATTGTTTTTTTTTTACATTTTCTAGGTTTTCAGTTTTAGGTGTAGGATATTGCATGTCATTACAGTTAGATGGATGTTTATTTAGTATTCGAACTAATCGTCTGAATTGGCGTTAAATAAGTAACAAAATTTTGTTTTGTTTATTCTAGCAAATATAAATTCAATTAGATAACGGAAACTGCTACAAATTTGCATTTATGCTATGGTATATGAAGTTTTTTTATAAGTAGAAAGTAGCACTTGCTACCCATACCTTATTACGCAATACCCTTTAACTCTTTCACTCCACCCTCGCTACTGCCTTTATCGAAAATTTACAGGAACACATCCATCCAACTTAATAAAATAGAAACGAAAGCATTTCTTGAAAGTAATTCTGCCCTTTTTTATCAGTAAGTTGAGCTGTTCAATATTCCCAAGAGCACTTAGAGCTCTTGTTATGCCAAGTCTGGTTCGAAACAGGATTTAATCGTAAAGTTGTGCGCACTCTTGTGCGAATTCTCTCTAAGTGCTTTTGCTTGCCTGACTTCATACAATCCAGAACTGGATGGATTTTATACATTTCTAAAGCTTTCAAAAGCTTTAACTATTATGAGCCGTGTATGTGAATTCGCCGCTTTATAGTTTATTTATTTAGTTTATTATTAAAACGTGTCGTGGGAATATATAAGTTAAGCTTAAAATGGTGGATTCAGTCGTCTCACGACTAGCAACAAGAATGTCATTTTGCTCTATGTGGGCGAGAAAAGATTTAGTACTTTAATAACGGGGTAATTACTACAACTTTTTGTCTATTCCCTACTAATGTTGTTGCTTTGACAAGGGTTGCTTTAGAAAATTCCATGCTGTCGTTTTAGCATTATCATGAACTTGTACAAAACTTTTAAATGAATATAAATCAATTTCTGATTTGTTTAAATTATCAGAATGCGGTAAATTGTATACATAAAAAAAATCATCCAATTACAAAGGACCACTAAAAATTAATAAAAATGCTAACAATCATATATAAATAAACTGATTGAAAATAAGAAGTAACCTATCTGCACATGCATTATTACTATAAATCTTCATAAATCATTGCCTAATAAATATTGCGGAAACAGTTACATTGCCTGATGTATAACCTCCATAAATAATTTTTATTTTATTAATATTGAAAATATACCGAAACAGTATTTTGCATTTGCACATTCATTAAATTATTATAGAAATAATCCCATCTAGCATCTAGCAAGGAAGAGTTAGAAGCTGCTCTTAATGAAATGGAAACGGTTCTAACAGAGAAAAACGATATGAAAATTAACAAAAACAAAACTAAAGTACTGGTGTGCAAAGTAGGGGAAAATAAATCAAACATAAGAATACAAATAGGTAACAAGAACTTACAAGAGGTTAAGGATTTCTGCTGTCTAAAAAGTCAAATAACGCAAGATGGGAAAAGCACAAAATATATAATACAAAGATTAGCACAAGGTCCTGCAACATTTAACAAGAAAAATAAACTACTGTGTTCAAAGACAACAAACATAGAAACAAGGAAAAGATTGCTTAAAACATATCTGTCGAGCACAGCATTGTACGGCTGTGAAGCCTGGACAGCAGTAGAAGCGGACAAGAATAAGGTAGAACCCTTTAAATTGTGGAGCTACCGACGTATGATGAAGATATCGTGGACAGACATAGTTAAGAACGAAGATGTACTAAAAATGGTAGAGGAAGAGAGAAATATATGGAAAACGGTAAAAAAAATAGGAGAGATTGGATGATAGGCTATATACTACGGCATGAGGAAATAGTGAGTGATATATTAGAAGCAGAGATAGGAAAAAAGAGAAGTAGAGGTAGACCTACGTTAGACTACTGCACATAGACAGTGAAAATTGTAGGCTGTAGAAATTTCAGGAAAATGTGTAGGCTAGCTCAGAATAGAAATCAATGGAGGTACACATCCAACCAGTCCCAAGAAGGATAAAACACTGACCAAAAAGTAACTGTACTTAAACATGATGATTATTATAAGCAACTACAAGTATTGGTTGGGCAATATTCTCGAATATGGTTAATTGTGTAAAAGGATTTACGGAAAAACTATTATTTCGGCTAATGTCTGGAGATCTTGGCAGCCACAGGCTGTTTAACCCCCTTTACTGAATCTCGGTGAAATAGGGCATAAAACTATAAAACAATAGATGGGGAACCGAGCATTATATAAGCTGTGTGAAAATTTCAGAGAATTGTGTAGGCTAACTTAGAATATAAATAAGTGCAGGCACGTGTCCAACCAGTTTTGAGATAGAAAATCTAATGACGAAAAATAAGTACAGATAAATATGATGATTATTATAAACAACTACAGGTGTTGGTTGTGAAATATCTGCAACTAAAGTTGACTGTGCGAAAAAAATATTAAATCGGCAATTGTGCTGGGGAACTTGGCAGCCACAGACCAATTTGGAATTTTGCCGAACTCTTGCTGTTCCAAGAAACGTAGGGATCTTTAACGTGCATGACAACACTCACACACGGGACCTCCATTTTACCTCACATCCGAACGAGGGTGTATTTTTGTGAAAAATGCTCGCCTAACATTTTTCAAGCGGACCGTGTCGGGATTCGAACCTGGGACTTCGAACGTAGTAGTTACACACATACCACTACGCCACGGAGCCGCTGGCAGCCACAGACCACTGAATGTCGGAGAAATAGGGTTTATAATTGTTAAACAATAGAAGGAGACCGAACTACATCTAACAAGAAAGAACAGCGCCTATGATGAAACACAACAAACATTGAAACAAGAAGAAAATTGTTTAAAGCATATGTGTGAAGCACAGCACAGTATGCTTATAAAATACGGGCAGTAGGAATAACAGACAGAAAAACGGTAGCAGCCTTTTGGAATGCTGTGCTTAAGATGTATGAAGAGAATAGCATGGACAGACAAAGTTAATAACAAATAAGTTATAGTAATAGTAGGGGAACAAGGATATCTGTAGAAATATAGGAGAATTGGAAGGGCAGAATACGTTCTGAAGCAGTTTTGCGGAATAGTATAGAATATATTACAAGCAGAGAGAGTAAAAAGGAGGTAGATGTAGACCTAGATCAGATAGTGAGAGATGCAGACTGTGCAAATTTCAGGAAAATGTGTAGGTTAGTTCAGAATAGGAAACAATGAGGGTACGCGTCTAACCAGTTCCAGGACTGAAGACCTAATGATGATGAATCACATTTATAATATAAGAAAAGACCTACCAGGACCAGGACTCATTTAATATATTTATTAATTAGTATGTCACAACCTTTTCTACACGCTTTACTTTCCCCCCTAATCACCAAAGACTTCTAAAACGATCAGTGTCCTATTCCATACAAATTAAGTTTTGTATGCGGTGTTACTTCAGTCTTAACTCTCCAGTTGACTGGTGGGTCAAAAATCATACCGTTCGACGGGCTAAGTCTTTTAGGCTTAGATTTTAACCTCATGTTTTTGTTTACATAATCGCAACTATTTAAAAATTTTGTCAGTATTTATTAACCATGGATAATTTTGAACACTTGGATAAAATAATATTTCAGAAAAAGCGATCGATATAAAAGCTGCCATTTATGACCAAAAACGCTACGTTTTTTACGATGTGCAGAATAAATCTTTATTTTCAGAAAACTAGTAACCCAACAGAAAAAAAATATAATTAAATGTAAAATATAAGAATCTGTGAACATACAAAACTTTTGTATTATAAATAATCATAAAATACAGATTCTCCAATTTCACTGTTGATATTTTTCAGCACAATCAATGCAACATGTCTGTGAGTGTTACAGACAAACACGTTTTACAAATATCACGATTTTCTATATTTACAATATTTACATGTTTCCGGACGGTAGATGTATTCGAGACCTACTCCTCTAAGGTTACACCTGATAGTGCTGCTGCTCGTATTTTTGAAAGTAAATAAGACGTATTCTTTAGTATCATTTCTCTGCCCAAATGTTCTAAGGATAAGCGTCTATTTTACAAAAAATTTTCGCCCGTATTGTTAAATTTATCGATAGTACATGCAATAATGGCTTCTACGTTTAGTATTACGAACATTGCCAAAGACCATCGTATGGTATTTTGAGCAAAGTTGTAAGATGTTATCAAATTGTCAATTACATCAACTCCACTCTTTGTACAATTGTAAAATATAATAATCTTTGGTGTTCTATTTTCACGAATACTTTCGTCTTCTTTAATGTCGTAGTGCAATGATGAAATAAACAACGCATTTTTAGATTTTCTTCGAACGTTGGAAACAATTGTCATATCAGTATGATACGCAAACTATAAAATCTTTGCAGCTCGGTCTTTCATATTTGTTACCTCTTTAGGCAATCCCCTACGATTGGCCTGTATTGCTCCAACCACAATTATTCGGTGTTTACACATCAAGCTGCTTTCCACCCCCACACTGATAAACCACCGATCCATGGTAATGTTTCTTTCAGTTCCATAGATATCTTGTACCATTCTCCCATTATCAGCCGCAGCAGAATTTTCTATTCGAAAAGGGCCTTCGGGTTGCAATCAGGGCTATACTTCTTGCATCTACTGTGAAAAATACTGTAGCAGTATTAATTTTTTTATATGGTGAATGTATATTGTGATATATTTCAAGCCCCAAAGTATTGGGCGTCAGTGTAACGGTTTTAATTATTTAGAGAACGCGTTTTGTGGTCTTGTCCCAAAGAGAAGACAGATTAACAACTGTGAGCTTTAAAAGGACTTAGAATTTTTACACGTACGAAATGAAACTATAAAAACATGCTGTGCCGGTGGCTAGCTTGGCTATTATCCCATTCGAGATCGTGAAAATGGCATGGTCGAAATATTCTTTGTAAAACGAAAAACTAGGTAAAGTAAAGTTGGATGCCATAGTACCTAGCAAGTACTAAAGATTATGATTTACAGAAACCCCTTCGTAGTAGATCATTTTAAAAATTTCTAATTTACCTTTTTTAAGAAATTGAACATATTAAAATCAGAAGGTATCTGTTATATAACAAATAATTTTTATATAAAAAGAAATAAATAATTTTACACGTTTTTAGTCATATCAAAAATTATTAGTTAAACAAAATTTCGTTTCTTAGGATCTATATGAGAATCAGAGCTGATAACCACGTACAATTTTAATCAAAAACTGTAATTTAAATAATCTTAAAATAATTATTAGAGAAAATTTCAAATATACCAAATTTGCAGCAAATATTACTTTCAACAAAATATACTTTATAACATAATCTTATCGTTTACTGATAGGGTTAATTAGTTAGGGGTTATATTTATATCCCCAAATATGACCAGTAACCTTTAAGGAAGGATTTCCTTAAAATGATGGAACGCAATTATCTTCTGACTATGCTAGGGGTATATTCCTTGGGCAGAGCTTATGTAGATTGGTCGTGGTTCTTTTTACAAAGCATTATTTTATTACTAGGGCTAGATTCTCGACAAAACAGGGGTTTGAACAGGGCGCTACCAAGTCTGTAACTTTAAACACAGGGTTTCCCTAAGGGGGACTTGGGCGTTCTTAAGGAGGAATACCGTATTAACTGCTAACGCAGGAGCTGTAAAGTAAATTTAATTAAATATACTAAAATGAGGACACAATTAGTATTCTCTTGCTACCCCATCAAAAAACAACAAAGATTAATCAGGTAACAATAATATGAACACAGATTTTATTCTTCAAATACTGAAAAGGCTATTAAAGCTTCTTATTAAATTGGGTTTACCACTTTACTCTATTTGATCTTATACCTTGTTACCCTACTTCTGAACGTACTTGTTCAGAATAAAACAATTAATTAAGAAAATTAAATGTCGCTTCTTTAATTAAAATTGTACTTACATAAAAATTGTAGATATAAAATTCATGTTTAAGAAAAGATAATACAAGCTTTATCTACTCATAAGGTAGAATTATATATTCAAAGAAAAATATCAAAACTTCAAATGTTACTTTAGTTACAAAAATTTCACTTGAATTTATACCAGAATTGTCAGATCTGCTTTTTCTGTTTACATTTTTATAAAACTTTAACTACTTGTCTATTAATTCATTATTTAAAAATTGTAAGTGAAATCATGCATATATGAAACATCAATAAGAACTCTTTAAGTTTACATAATTTCATAAAATTTATTAACTGTAACTGTACTAAACTAATATTGTCAACAAAAATTTACTAAGGTCCTTTTTAATATGCGAAATGGATTTATCAGAATAGATAGTTACAAAAATATTTTCTGAAGCAGCCTGGTATCAAAGATCACCAAATGTAAACGTGACGTTACAATAGTTCTAATCTCTTACCTTGGCTCTGCAGGTGTTCTTTATATATTATCCTCACAACATGTTAGGGCAGGTGTTTATACATACATTTTTCAAAAAACAAGTGACGTCAAATGCACATGTTCCACAGAACACGAACAGCTGCGCGACCCTTGGACTGAACCATGCTAACTTCTATGCGTTTTAGTTACACGCACTAACTGGACCAACCAAATTCCAATACATTCGAAAGCATCATCGGACTTAATTTACAAACCATAAAAATTTCTACCTACTTTGTAGGACGTTTCCTTTACATTCGAACTTGTTGCTTTCCATAACATAACTCAAAATCCAACTATTCATGGTACGGTTGAAGGACGTTCATATTTTACATTCACAGATGTAAAAGTAAAATTTAAACTTCTATTAAACAGAGCCTACTCGCTGCTTTAGTTTTGTAAAACCAGACAATACAAAACGACTTCTTAAAGTTGATAATTATAATATAAAATTTTAGTTGCCGACTTCTACGAAGCGTTGAAAAACATATCTTTTCGTACTTTTACGAAACCATTAAAAGAATGTTTTCTGTGTTATTTACACAAATGTCCAAAGAATTATTAAATGAATTTATCTCAGGAATTATCAAAACGAAGTTATTTATTAGAAGTCATTTAAAATCGACTTTTAAAAGGAACGTTATAACAAAAATATTGAAGATTATTAAAAGTAAAATTACGAAGAGTGCAATTATGAGAGGGGAAATTTACCAAACGAAAATCTTCTAAAAGTTAAATTACGAGAAGAGCAATTACGAAAAGAGTGCATCGTTAAAACATCAAGGCCTAGTGTCGAGCGCACTAGGGTTCAACTACCGCACAAAAAGCTAGGCGCAAGTTACACGCCAGAACCCTTATTGGTTCCATTATCTTCTCTACGAGAGCTCTAGCTAATGTGTGCGCAAGTGTGTTATGCACTAAACAGGTGAGCTATTTGGCCTTGATAATAGATGTATTAACTTTCTGCGCCTGATGTTAGAAACCAAACTAGCATTTCTGTATGGCGGTTAGCACATACAATATCAATAGTTGCATTTATTTGTTTAAAAATGGTTCGCATGATTTTAATGACTATACTAGAGTTATTAGGGCTAAAATTCGTTGGTGTTCAACTGTGGTAAAAAAACTGTTACAACTTTCTAAATAAAAAATATTATATAAGTAACAAAAATGATAATTTCTACTCCGTTTGGTGCCGGGTGTTATAGACTGGAACGATGGAGGTTTTCGCAGCTCGAAACAGTGGTTGTGGGAAATGGGGTTGTAAGATGAAAAAATTCTTTTGGGGTCATGCAAAATTTATCCATCGTTAACCACTGACCACTGGCTGCTACTCTGCTACCCTTAGATTGGTTAGGCACAGGTTTTAGCTGGATGCTTACAGTCACAAAGGCGAGGCGGCTCCGTGGCGTAGTGGTATGTGTGTGACTACTACGTCCAAGGTCCCGGGTTCGAATCCCGACACGGTCCGCTTGAAAAATGTTAGGCGAGCATTTTTCTCAAAAATACACCCTCGTTCGGATGAGAGGTAAAATGGAGGTCCCGTGTGTGAGTGTTGTCACGCACGTTAAAGATCCCTACCTTGCTTGGAACAGCAAGGGTTCGGCAAAATTCCAAATTTTCCAGGTAAAAAAAACTCGCTTCCTGGCCAATGTAGTACCTTCGGGTGGAGCATTGAAAAATCACATGTAAAGTCACAAAGGCGATGGCCTTAGACTAATGTCGTAGTACGTAATTGGTGAGCTCGAGGATGATTAACGATGTTGGTTGGCTAGAGAGTACATGTGGGTACAAGGTGTTTCTTGGTTCTACTTCATTTTGCCAGTTTTACATATTTTTGTTGGCCCTACAAGGTTCTATTGTTGGCCCTACTGGGCTTTTACGCTGTAATAAAAATAGACTAACGCACTCAAATTTTTCACCATAAAATCTCACCATCAACGACTTCCCATCCTACTTGACTCGACGATGATGTGAAAGTGAGAGGATTCAGAAAATTAGTTGCAAAGACAGTTCAACCGGAAGAAATCTTATCAAAACAAATGTTTAGTGCCCACACACCATGTGTATGAAACACGTTGAAAAGCTTGAGGTATTTCGTGAACAATAAAGTACTTACACGGGGTTTTTGAAAAATTAAACTACTATTATTGACTTTACAAACCAGGTTTCAAAGCAGCTGAATGGTTTTCTACATGATTGTGGACACAAAATGTTGAACTTAACGTTGTAATTGAACCAAACTAGAAAATAACAAATCGCCTGTTATTTTCCATATGGAACCAAGGACTTATTAAAAATTCTAAAATCTGTCAAAATTTACAAATAGAAAAGCATGGCAAATTTTTTTCATTTTTTTTCTATTGCTTTGATACTTCTAAGTTGTTTCGGCAAATAATTTATTTACAAAGTAAAATTGTTACAATACCTTGATACCACACTTACTTGGTTTATTTGGAATGTAGAGTTTGAAGCTACATCTTTTTCGAAATTCTATAAGCATTTCACCAAAGGTCGCGTTTTCCCTATACTATAACGTTTTTACACACTTCATTAAAGTTGTCAAAGATAACTTTCACTAAAGCAAGTTTATCTTTGTTCCTTCGTCGCAATCTTGTGTGTAGTATAAAAATGAACGCATTTTATTATAAATATAAGTCTGCGCAGAACCATACTAGCGGAAAATACGTAAAAGCCTAGGCTTTCTTCAGACCAACATTCATCCACCATATTGAGAGCTAGCTAAATATAGTAAGCCGATAAACGCCTTCATTTCTTTCTTGTTGGTGGGTATCATATCGTACTCATTTTTGGTTTTTTGTTAAAATTTTCTGTATATGTATAAATTAGTGTTTATCACAGCTATATTCAGAATTTCTTCAAACAAAAGCTTTTGACACTGAATTAATGTACTAGTTTTTCTTCCATTTTGCAAAGCTCCAGGAATAGATGAATAACGACATCTTGTTGCCTGGTTCAAACAGTTTTAGGCGAAGCTTTTTCTTCTACTTGGTTCTATCTTAGCCAAAAGAATACCAAGATCTAGAAAAAGTACTGACGTCAAGGTTCAAAATAAATAATAGCACCAATATTTGATGAAAAGTCATCTTGGCAGACATTTTGAACAATTCGAGGCTTCTACGAAAGCTAACGTCTGGAACTATGATGAAACAACAATCGTTTTGATTGTCGCGTTACGAGGTGAGGTCTTGAACATCCTTTAGATCAAACCAGACCATGGCTTCAACATAAAGGTTGAAATGACGTACGGCGATTGTCGTCTGCCACGCTCAAGTGAAGAACCGTTACCTACAGGCTAACAAAAATGTGCAAGAGCTTGAAGCAGATATTTCTTGTCTAGTGAGACGAACCCACCCAGTAGCACCGAATAGCTTTATAGAGTTGGTGGTAATACAGACTTTCCCTGATGGAATACGCTAGGAGGAAATCGAGAAAGTACTACGGCTAGCCAGACAAAAGACATTACGTATGTGTTGGCTCATGCTTTAGGGTTTGAGGCAGCATAGCAAGCAACGCATTTAATCTGTTGTAAGGTAGTGCGCTCTGGAGAAGATTGGAGCTTAGAGAACATGGAGGAGGTGATTCGACGAGTACTGCTTGCCGAGCAGTCGAAAAAATAAGGGACATGATGCCAGAACCACGGATAAAGGTACAGGCAGAACCGATGTCAACAGCTTAAGAAAAAACACGAGGAGCCGAAATTAATAGAGGGTTCGGCGGAACGGGGCGAACATCGACCTACACAGATTCAGCCCAGAAGATGAACTAAAATGTGAATTTGGTGATCGTAATACAGTGGTCAAGAATGATTGGAAGCCAGTACAGTTGCGAATGGAACAGGATAATGTCAAAGACTTGGGTGATATTCTAGGTTGGAAAACCAGAAGAATGCGTTCTGACAGGATATTAAACTGTTGAATAACATCCTAAAGTCGTACTGGGCACAATGGGGTTATCTGAAAATTAAGAATGGGATCCTGGGTCAATCCTTGGAAAATGAAGATGGTTCCTTGAGTACGCTCCAGAAAGAGGTTCCTAAAAGAGAGTGTCAGAAGTATTAGGATATATGCATAATGGGATTTCGGGAGGACTCTTCGGCCTTAAGAAAACTCTTGAAAAGTTCGAGCAAAGTTTTACTAGGTAAGCTGCGAGGATTACGTAAAAGAGTGGTGCTGCAAGTGGTTCCTGTGCGCACCATTGAAAATTGCACGTTTCCAATGAAACAAACAAGTTGTTACGCTCGTGAGGACGAACGAAAGTCTGAATCGAGCAATGATTAGTTCAATGTCTCTGAACAGCGGTACAGAAAAGCAAGATTTTGAGTTCACAGAGGAGATTCAAGGTAATCTATTCGATGTGTCATCGGAATACTCCCTGACACACTGCGTAGCGGCGGGCCTTGATATATCCAGGGGACTTGCTGTGGTGTCCAAAAATAGATTTGGTAGTCTGATGAATCCACTTTCATCCACAAAAATAAGAGGTTGGAAGAAACCATACGGCTGAAAGACTGACATCGGACATGTACTGCTTGATGACTAAGCAGGATTATCCTGGTAAGTCAAATTACCAGGTTCTGTGGAAGATGTTACAAGACCTCGAGGGTCAGATGATCAAATTTGGAGACAACAAATTAGCCATATTCAAGATCGGTTGTGGGGTAGATGGGTTAGATTCGAGGATGGTGCAGAATATGCTAGAAGTACTGTTCCTGAAAAACGAGGTCCAGATTTTGATATGTGGTGATTGTATGCGGCGCCTGCTAGAAAGGGTGTTGATTGCTAGTTCCGTCAACTTGAAAAATGTAGAAACGGTTACAATGAGTTCCTATCGCCACACGGACTTCCAACTGTTTGGGTTGCAGTATTTAGGAATAGAACAGTTTTAAGAGGAACGCAGTGAAGGCATATCGTTTATACACAAAATATGATTGTTGGCCCCACAAAATGTTACACTTTCTGACTAATTTTAATTGGAGGGTACAAGAATTTTACATTTGAGAGTTATTTAAAGTGCAGTAGGAAGTCGCGAAAATGTGATTTGCATAATTCTGGTATGTGTTAGAGTAATCTAGAACAATTGAAATGTATGAAATAAATGTATGATTTCGCGGTCATAGATATTGCAGTCCGCTCTAATTTCAGCGTTAATTGTAATACCAGTTCTAATGTATAACTTTGTTTGCAATATCTTCTAGTTGAAAGCTTTGGAAGTCGCGATTTAATGTAAATTACTGTTAGTGCTGATATAAAATAATATAAATTAATAATTAATACTTGGCGATAAATTCGTTATTTAGAAGATAGCGTTGTAATTTTAGTTTTAGGAAAGTAATACTAGTACTGTTAGCAACTAGTTCGAAAAGTAAATAATTGTGAGAACTTTTCAATATTTTATTGAAACTACGAGTGGCTGAAAAGGCTTGTATAACCAGTTTGAATTTTAAAAACTGTTGTTTGTGCAAGTAGAGATTTCATTACAAAACGGAACGAAAACGTGAGCTATTAAGATAAATCTTTTTAAATAGCTAATTTATATCAATTATTTTATTACCCAAGCTACATTTTAACATTCACATGTAAAATATGATGTCAGTGGAAAATGACCGAATGCGCAAGCATGCAAATTAACGCAATAACTATCATTAGAAATTAAATTTGTTACAGTATATTGCAATATTTGTTAATAATTTTATTACTGTACATGGCATTAACAATTTTGTTTAATGAATTTCTAAAAGGGTAGATTAAATCAGAGATTTTACTTATTAGCAACGATAATGCATTTCACTGCATCAACAAATTAGAGAAATAAATTAACAGATTCGTTGCTTGAGACAATGACCCTATTTATATTTTAATGCCATAGATTGCAGTTACAATTTTGTGTATTAAATTTGTAAAAACGTACATTGAACTAATAAATTTATCAATTACTAACACGAATGTTGTACATTGCACCAAGAAACCTTTTTATAACAATAATTGATGCGATTATTGGAGCCAATGAATTTATTTATTCATAAGTTGAATAGCATCTGTTGCATCAATAGTTTTATTTAAAATTGCGGACCTATGTCTTATTTATTCATTATACAAAAGCGTACATTAGCACTGTCAGTTTCGGTTATTTGATTTATAAGATCGTAGAATAACTCCACGAATTTATTCATTAATGAAACTGTCCAAGTTTGCTTAATAAATTTATTTAAGTGTAAGTTGCGTTGATGAACTTACTTATTTATACCATACATTTCATGAGCAATTTTCTTTATCAAATTTATAAAATCATAGGTTTTCAGTCCATGAACTGGTTAGACGTGTACAATCAATATTTCTTATTCTGAGCTAAACTACACGTTTCCCTGAAATTTACAGTCTCCATCTTTAACTACCTGCTTGCAATATTCTGATCTAGGTATACTTCTAGTCACTACCTCTTTTTTTCCGTTCTCTACTTCTACTATATCCCGCACTAACCCCTCGTGTCGTAGAATGCATCCTGTCATCCTATCTCTCTTACCTTCTTACAGTTTCACATATTTCTTTCTTTCCTTACCATTTCTGGTACCTCTATATACTTAACTTTGTCTGTCCATGATATATGTTGTTGTAATATCCGGGTGTCTGTCTCTATGCTTCTTTTTGTTTTTAATATAACCTCTATTTTAAAATTTTTAAAGATACCTCTTCTTATATGCCTCGACTAGCTGAGTCTAATTCACACAGAGCGCACGCCGAAACGACAACAAAGACTGTTTAATCCCCCTTTTTACTTTAGCTTCTTTCTATTTGAATGATACATACCAAACTTTGTGTAATGATCATGAATATGTGCAATTTTTAGTTTAATAAATTTGATAATTTGTTATTCATAAAATTAACCCCTGGTGGCTACGACGGTATCATCGGCGTAGAGAGACAGGTGGGTATCACTAGTCTTTGGCCCGTCACGAGTGGAGAGCCAGCCGAGTAGTGGTGAAAAGAGCAAGCCCTGGGACACGCCGGCTTTCATCTGACGGGCTTAAGAACGGGAGCTGCTTATCCTCATACGGAATTTTCTTCGATCCAAAAACGATGCGATGAGTCTGCCAGTCCTTTGTAGATGCCCAACACTAGCAGCTTTTAGAGGAGTTCTTGATGCCACACTCGATTGTACACCTTTTAAACATCAAGGAAGATGACGCTGGTAGTCTGCTTCCTGTTGAAGCGTTCGGTGACGAAATCCACGAGACACAGAATTTGATGTACAGTTGAATGGCTTAATCTGAAGGCGAACTGTTTGCTGGAGATACCCTTCTGCTTCAGTTCTTCGTCCCACAGCCGTAAAAGTACGACACCCTCCGCTAACTTGCCGAGAACCGTAGGGGACTGATGGGACGGTAGTTCTGCAGGAAGGTTGCAGACTGCCCAGGCTTCGGTAACAAAACCACGGTTGCGAACTGTCAGTGTACGAGGAAATGACGCAGACGTACTATGGCCAGTTACATGGCTTTCGCTCTTACCGGAAGTAGTTTGACGGTTTTTGCTGGGTTACTGTCAGGATCTGGTGCTTTCCGAATTTTCGCTCATTTGATGAACTTCTCCAACTCTTGGGGAGTCACATGAGGCAGGTGCTGGTCGTCTTCGCCTTCTTCTAGGCAGTCTCTAAACCTTCTGTTAACTCTCTTTATCTAGTCGAGATCGGTTTCGGCGTAGCTCAGGGTGAAGTGTCGTTTGAAATAATCTGCAGTGGTTTCGGCCTTGTTCTCTTTTGTGTGACAATCCCATTCTGTATGTGGATTAGCGGCATTGGTGCTGACTTTCTCTTCAGTAGGTTCACCATCCGCTAGAGCGGATGGTCGTTTTCTTCTAGGGTCTCGATTTTCCCTCTTCACTGCTCGTTTATGTGTTCCTGCAAGGAGACACTAACCTGGTTAGGTAGGTTGTATTAGACGTTCCTGTCGTCTGGTTTCCAGAAGTGCTGGTAGTTCTTTCTGGCACGGTTCTTCTCCCTGGTGTGTCCCTGGTATCGTCTGGGATCTGCTGATGCTGTCTGCGTACTATTGCCATCTCCAAAGATGACAAAATGGCTCTGGTTAGTAGCTCCACTTCTGCATCCACTTCGTCCGTTGTGTTGAGGTATGGGATCTGTGGGATTCCTGCATTTGCGAATAACTTCCCACTTCATGGCTTTGTATTTCCGATTCCAGAATTCGTCTAGTCTGTGTCTGTATTTTCGCCATTGTTCTATAAGTTCAAAATATCCTTGGTCATTCATGGTTTCTTTTTTTTTGTTTATACCCTAAAATATATTCCCTTGCAATGTCTAAGCTGAATTTAACGATATTCCATTCTGCTTCTATTTTCTTAGTATCGGAAATTTGCCGATGATTTTTAACTATTTGTTTTACTTTTTCTTAAACCTTTTGTAGGCATCTTTATCTTTTAGTTTGTTAAGGTTAAAGTGCCTTTTACCGTTTCTTTTTTTTTTAATTTTTGAATTTAAGTGCGGCATTCATAATTCCTATGTTGTCGTCTGTGTTGGTATTCTGCTTCTGGGTAACTGCTGCAACCGTTTATTTAATTATTGTACAGTTGCCTAACAAGAATGTAATCTATTTGATATCCCCTATGACTTGCAGAGTCTTCTGGAGTCTTCTAGTTTGATGTTGAAATAATGTATTTGTAATGGTTAAATTGTTTTTGTTGCAAATTCTACAGACCTATTTTCCCCGTCCTTTCTCGTTCCTAATTCGAATAAACATATTACCGCGTCTTTTCTACCCACACCTGTCATTGCATTAAAATCTCCGATAATTATTAAATTTTCATGCTTTTTTACGGATTTTAGTATGACTTCAATATTTCTGTAGACCAGTTCTATCTTTTTATCACTGTAGCTAGAGATGGGTATGTAAACTTGTATTATTATCAAATTTAGATTCTAATCTAACTATGAGTATTCTTTGGTTTTCTTGGAAGTAGTTTTCTACACTGTGACCTATCGTTTTCCTCGTAACTATCCCCACACCCGCATTTTCTCCACCGGTCTTGTATGAATTACCCTAAAGACTCCGCTCGAAAAAATCCCTGCATCTGGCCGCCTACTATGTCTAATGCCAACCCATCTATTGCAATTTTCAAATTCTCTAGCTGGCTTACTTGCCACATACTTCTAAATTTCACGCTCCGACTTGCAAAATGTTCCCTATTCTTCTTTAAAACTTCCGGACCGCATCCTCCGAAGTAGTCCCCTTCCGGAGTTCAGAATTGGGGACTATTTTAAATTAGAATCTTTCACAACAGAAGATGACATCACTTTAAAATTATTTTTAGTACGCTGTGTACTTGAAAGGTAATGTAGTGGTTTCCAGTATCCTTCCACATAGCAGTGGTGTTTCTTAGAATGCCAAACCGATCCTTATGGATTCTGCAACTTCAAGTACCGAAAGAGCTGCTGTCCTCTTTCGGGGACCAGCCTTAGTCTGATTCCTCACTAAAGACCCCACTAATTTGGTTAAACCTATAGTTCGGATCTTTAGCTCACGTTTTAGTATTTTAAAACTTCTTTAAGATGCAAGTCCGTTTAGAACGGATTTCTTGATAATAGAAGTTCTGTGATTGACTTAAGAAATATCTTTATATTAAAGTATTTAAAACTGTACAATTAGCCGATGAAAGTATTTATTAAGTAATAATACAAATACAGTGTCCCATAACTAAACTGCTATATTAAATTTATACATGCGTAGTGTGGTCGAATGAATTTATTTAATAGTAATAATCGTATCACCATAGGTTACATGGCAATTGTTTATACTGGTTTTCCTATGTTTTCCTATGTAATTTTATTGTAAGATTCATTCTGGTCATTTTTGTATCCTTCCAGGTCATTCATTTGAGGATCAAGTGGACAGTTATTCACTTTCACCTTTTCGTGATCAAAGTTTCATTATTATTCATATCGACTTATTTCTGTTGCCTAACCATCGATACTAGAAAGCTATAGGAACTTCTTAAAATTTATCATATTCCTCAAAGCTGCCTAAAGATATTCAATGCGCTTGTCAACACCTATAATCACCCCACAGTTGAACCTCTCATAAGACGAAAGGTATTCTACTATCAAATGTTTTCTAAGCTTTCCCATTGGTCAAGGCGAGAATAAATTAGAAGTGATATAGGCTTGAACTTTGATTACAAAAAAGTGAAAGTGAAAGACTGTCCATGATGCCGCCACGTGATCTTCAAATGATTTCCTTGAGGGTTATAAAAATAACCAGACTGTAGCTTAGAATTTCTATTTTAAATCCCATAAGAAAGCGGTTTTTTGTTCAAGAACAAAGGTATCTTATTCGCTTAAAGTGTAAGTTGAACTGTGAATTTATTTACGAACAACATATGCACCGTAGAATACACGAACAAACTGTTTAAAAAATTAATAAAAGAATAAATTAAGCTAATGAAGCTTATTGCTAACGAAACAGATTATTGTTACAAATTTACTTATTAGATCAATCTTGTGTTTCTATTTCAGTTTTTGTTATCATTTAATTTAGTCTTGCACTAAATAATTCTTCATTTATTTTCAACTGATATATTAGATATAGTATGTCTTTTTGAGATGGCAAGAATTCCTTACCTATTCTGTAATTGCTCTTTCTATTTCCCTTTTATCTTGCTCTTCTATAAATTCAACTCAATAGTTGGCACGGCAGGAGTTTCTGGTTAGGGCACGTACCTACAGGAAACGACCAACTGGAGTATAATACTTGCCTTTTGTTTTAGATATAAAGTTCAGTTGTTGGTGTATCAATAATAACAATTTACCACATGATTGGATTGCTTTATAATTAGTCACCATTAAATTTTTCAATTGTATAAAAGGGAATTTGCGAAAATAATCTATTTGTTTTCTTAAATTTTGGTTATGTTCGAATTTTTTGATTTGTTAGGATTTCATTCTAATCAGCTCTTTCGATACTAGGAATTGGAGATGTTTAGTTTTAGATGTGAATTGGTTGTCAATAACTTCTCTCGGTCTTAGTTACAACCTCCAGCTCTCCACCGTTGCCATTTTTGACCTAAATATTTCAGTGCTCTGTAAGCATCTTTATGTACGTATTCGTAATTCGACTTTTGTGCTCCTACATATTTCACTTTTATTGATAGCATCTATTTCTGTTCTAATTATTCCTTCGTGCCTTAAAATATGAAATTTTATGGTACAACAGTTTCAAAGTTTCTAATCTTTCAATTTCTTCTTTGATTAACGACAGCGTTGCAGTCGTGTGGTGATATGCTCAAAACATTCGCTTCAAATAGTTTTCTCCTAAGATCTAGAAATATCGTATATTTTAGCCTAGCAAGCAGCTTGTATCTAAAAAAATTCTACTTCATTGTGTTACGCTCATTTTCCGCCGGTGAATTTAAACCGTACCCTTTTAGTTTATTATTCATTCACATAGATTCTGCTTTCTAATACTCAAACAACATCCTGCATATTTTGCCTTCCAACAATAAGTACGCTGAACAATAATTTTCATTTTAAACTTATTTACTTCGAAATGAAAAGCTCTTCTACAATCTAATAGTCGGTATTTTGTTTTAAGTATCCGTCGACGTGATACAGATTCCTATAGAGCATAATTACCTCTTATACTATTCCAACCTAACGACGATAAAGCTTGTTTTGAATTGCTAATTACATTCGTATGTTTGATAACATCGGCATGGATGTAAATTGGTGCTATCAAACGAGTTAATAATTATTCTGTTCTGCATACGACCAAGAGCAGTTATCATTTCCGTTCTCTGAAAAATTTGCTTCCTCAGGTGGACTTGACGGCCCATTGAATTGCCGTTTCTTTTGGTATGAGAGGAAACACACATTTCGTGATCCCAAGCTCATCTGTTCCGCCCTGTTTTTAGGGAGGGTGTGACCAAAACTACACCGTGGACGCTCGGGTGAGTGTTTATGCACTATTTTCTTGTATAGGTCTTGTGAAATTAGTCAAAACAGTATATTTATCAGGCTCCATGTAGTTTTAAAATGATTATCGTTATGTAAGATGATATTTATTATTAATATTGTATTTAGTGTGACCATTCTATATATTTAATTGTATGCTTACGATGATGCTTTAGAACTGTGGGTTTTTCTTTTTTTTAGTTCTAAATTTTTGTTAGTTAAGGCATCGTAGTGCCAATGTTACATATGTACCTTTATGTTTACGATGATCATTTAGAGCTGTTGTTTTTAGAGTTGTAATTTATTTTTTTGTTAGTTTTAAACAGTATATTTTGTTTTGTTTTTTTCCTGCTATATATACAATTGCAGTTATTGATTTTTTTGTCTTTGGGTATACTACGCTTTTATGTCTCTCCAAAGTGTCATTTGGGGTAATTATATGTATTAATAAACACTGTTAATTTTTTTTTATCTCAGGCCTTCTTTCTATTTTTGTAATTATAAAATCCAGCCCACCGTTGACTGAGACCGGTCATTCTTGTATTGTCCGTCTTGCTACGTCGATGTACGTAGCAATTGGGGTACTCTACTTTCTAAATCCCGTTCTTTTCTATTGTCATTTGTAATTCACCTTTCTAACCCCCAAAATTTTTTTATTTATTCTAATATTTCTGAATCTAATTTTACTATTATATTCCAACCGCTTTCCTTTTCTTACTACATTTGATTATTTATGTTTTGATCTTGTTGATATACCTGTTTAGATTATTATATAAAATTTCTGTCATTCGTATTTAGTTCAATTTGTTACTTCATTTTTGGTTTTGCTAATATATAACGTACATTTTCGGCATACCCTAGGAATTGAATTTTCTGTCCTTGAATTACTACGTTTACCCCTTTTACTTGTTTTATTTTAGTTATTATTCGCTTATATACAAATTACATACGATTTTTGATAAAGCAGTCTTTTTCTCTTACCCCATAATCTATTACCCTCGAACAGGTTTGAAATTTTGTAATCAGTTCATGATTTTTTTAAAACACTGAACAGTTAATTCCAGTCGGCCTTGGCAAAAACCTTGACTATATTTGTAAAGTTTATCACTGCAGTATTCCTTCCATTTATGTTTTCTCTTGATACTAGTAGTAGTGGCAAGAGTGAATGCTAAGACACGTAAAACAATGATCCTTTAAAAAAGTGTTAGAAAGAATTTACACGCGGACAACAAATTGTCATAACTTGCTATATTTCTATTAATAAATTGGAAGTTTTAGCTTCGTGGTTACCGTAGAAAAAGGGGCATGATTATAGTTATATTTAGTAGCGTAGATCCGCCAGCTCGCCGATAAGCGCCAGTTGTTGACCATTTGTGCATAAAATACTCTGAAATAAGAAAATGGCAATGTATATTCGAAAGCAGTGCCACTTCCGATTATCCTTTGCGTATGTTTTATAAAGTTGCCGCCATTTTCCGGATTCATCTAGTAAGTTGTTATGTTGTCACAGGTTGTGTGTTTCTATGATTCCAACATTAATATGAGATTACTAGTGACGTGGATAGCAGTAAATTAAAAGTAGATAAAACTTTTTTACTTTAGAAAAGGTTTTCCAAAATAAGCTGTAAGTAAATACTTAAATTCATTGTTTAAATGGGAATTAAACTAGTTTGTTGCAAACCTTTACTGAAAACTTTAATAGTCGCCAGGCTACAAAATTTGTGAGTTTGTAGTTCTCAACCGAGGTGGCCGAAAACTGGGTTCAAGTTTGTGTTTTTTACAATTCTCTTTCTAACTTGTAAGATTTAGATACCCTCTCTATTCTTTCATGAAGCAATTTGAATTATATATAATTATAGAACAGCCAAATTTCGACCACCGATTGTTGTTTATCCTTTTCCAAATATTCATTCGGGTTTTGGGGCCCAGAAATGGCATAGGTAAATGACCATCATCAATCATTAATATTATCTTTAGCTATTTACATATGTGTCTATGCAATAAACCAGGGGATTCTATTTTCTGCTTATGCCGCCAACAAAGAAGGTTTGAAAACCAGGAAATTCTTGAAAGCTTAAGAAAAATGCGAAAAGAAATAAAATTAAAGTTTGGTTCAAAACTAGAAATATTTTTGACATAGAATAACCACAACGAGGTTCTAAATGACCCAACCCGAGTTTTCGCTGGCAATGAAAGAGGGGTTTCCTTGTGTCCAAAATCAGAGAAAGTGCTAGATCCAAAAGTCTGGATGAAAACGTACCAAATTAAGTTAGGTACTGAAACAAGAACATTTAACAATATTAATTGTGTTTTCTGCTGGCGGTGTTATATGCCTAACCTTAGTTGTATTCCCGTGCATTTATCCTACGCGGGCAGTTGTTGACCGTATGCCACCTGATTGAATAGGCGAAGAAAACAGGTATGAAATTGAATTTCAAATACAATGTCCTATTTATTAAGAACCAGTCCCAATTAAGTATGAATTTGCGATTTAAAAAATTTTGTATGTTTTATCCTAATAAAACCAATCTTACAGCAAAAGGTTAAATTCCCAATAAGGAAAAATGTAATATTAAATACTAGGGAATTTACAAGGGAAAGTAACTTCGTCAATTAAGAAACATAAAATAAAGTTCATGAAATAATTCGAATTGGGATTCTTTACCAAAATAATTACAAAAAGTGAAAATTTTCAAGAAATTAATCAAAATAATACGAAGAATTTTTGCCGAAATAACACCAAAAGGCATGGAATTACCTTTAAGAGAGTAAAAAAAGGGATATTTCTAAATCCCATTCACTTCTATTGTCATTTGTAATCAACCTTTCTAACTCTCAAAGTTCTTTTATTTATTCTAATATTTTTGAATCTAATTTTACTATTATATTCCAACCGCTCTCCTTTTATTACTACATCTGATTATTTTTGTTTTGATCTTGTTGATATACCTGTTTAGAAAATTATACACAATTTCTGTCATTCGTATTTAGTTCAATTTCTTATTTCATTTTTGTTTTTGCTAGTATACAACATTTTCGGCATACCCTAGGAATTGAATTTTCTGTCCTTGAATTACTACGTTTATCCATTCTACTTGTTTTATGTTAGTTATTATTCGCTTATATATAAACTACATACGATTTTTGATAAACCATATCAGTAGACCATTTAGTGACGAACCACTGCCACATTTCCACCAGCATCTACATTTCCACCCGCATCTGAACCAAATAGTTTTCTTCGTCTAACCAATGCATCTTTCGAGATAAACCTATCTTGTTTGGTATCAATTAACAATAGAATTTTCTCAGCTACCCGAATTTCTAGGAATTTTTTAGATAGCATCACCCTCCATGGAGCTACCCTGATTTTAAAATTTCTTACCTGTTGCGATTTCCGACCGGCCGCATAAATTTTTTTATACATGCGATACATTAAATTAGTCTAAAAGTTTACGCAGAATCCGAATCTGCAAACAGATTTAAAATAGGACCACGCCCTGCAAAGTTACACTTTAAAGTTCCCAAGTCTCTAAATATTTTGCTCATCTATGACATATGCTTTAACCAAACGGATGTGAGTGTCGTTAGACCATTTAAAAATGAGTTGTAGAAAACTGTTAATATTGACAAAATACTAGGCGGAATATCAACAAGTGCGTAACAACGTCAAACTTCCGTCAGGTATTCAACGAAGCAATGTGAATATAAAAGATTACATAATTAAAAGTTTTCGGAAGTGTGGGATGTATCCATTTAACCAAAACAATGTTGATTACACAAAATGTGTTAAGAATTTTTAGGAAACTCATATCAATTAAAATAATTACGAAGAAGCAGTTTCACCGAAGGAGTAACCAGTAGCAAAAGAAGTAATGGGAATAATTGCGTCTACATTGAGAGAGTATGGCACAATCACTGAGGTGATATTGAACGAAATCAAGGAACGTAATAACACATCGTCATTAGCCACAAAGCAGGATTTACTTCAAGTAGGAGTGATCGTCCATTTACAAGATCATCCCAATCGAAACCATAAGGTTGGAACTAAATATCACTCAACTTTGGTATTCTGTATCAGAATGCAGGCTCCTGAAAAGTAAACAAAACCCTTCAATTGATTAATTATTCACACATACCGCAAAATCTTCTCTCAAAGAGACGGAGGAGAACAGTTTGCACTTGTTAGATTATGGGTATCAAGAGGCAGGTGTAAATTCATTCAATCATCACCTGAAATATATATATCAGTATTCAAAAAGTAGATAGGAACTCTCCAAACTGTCTCAAAGTCGTCCTCGTTACTACTTGCTAAGAAGAATATTTTGCAATCAATTCTAAATAATCACTTGCTTCTCCCACAACCACACGAGACTCCTTCCAAAAAAAGACAATAAAAGGTAATTTTTCTAGTACAATTTCATCAAAGGCTTAGAAAACGAAACTTGCTATTAAGTAGTAAGAAAAACTAAAAAGGAAAATCAAACAAAAAATAAACGGGAAGAGAAACGGGAGAAAAAGAATGCTAAAAAGAAGAAAAAAAATATACCAGGCGTGCTAACATTATCAACTAGAATGAAACTACAAGGAAACTAAATTTATAGTGTTCTTCTTGTGACGACAATTTGAGTGACGTTGAAGAGGAAGATGGGAAGAATATAGGCTGCGGTCAATGTCCCAGATAGTTTCATATGAAATGCATAGAATTTTTTTAATATCTTATGACTTTGCTGCTAGTAAAAAATATATTTGCTGCATGTGTTCTTAATTGCAGTTTACTTATTATTTTTATTAACATTATTTTTTATCTTAGTCGAGCTGTTTTCGTTTCTTCTAGTTATTTTGTTGTTTGTACTTAAATGTATAATTTTTGCTATTACGTGAGACTTTAATAGGCATAGGTATATTTATTAAGATCATTTTTATACTTTTTAATTCTTTTATTTAAATACAAAAAATATTTATAATAAATATTTTTCTATTATCTACGTAGCTGTATTTACCGTTAATTTTTAGATCAGATCTGTATGTGGTCAAAATAGAGATCTAACAACCAACAATATCGATCATTGGCCGACAACGATATTTCAGTGTCGAATTCTATACTCACTGACGAAAATTGGCACATTAGTGGTGGACAGTATGTGTTTCGTGATCGAAGAAATAGCAAATGAACTAGTTTATATAATCAGTGATTTATATCATATTTTCTATAAGCATTAACAGGAAACTTAATTTATAACAATTGTCGATAGTTTGACAGTACACACTTTTTCGTGATACAGATTCCTATAGAACATAATTACCTCTTATACTATTCCAACCTAACGACGATAAAGCTTGTTTCGAATTGCTAATTACATTCGTTCTTACGATTTAAAAGTTCAATTCTTACATTTAAAAAGTTCACAAATACAGCTCCGCAAGCGCGGTATATTAGACACCACAGCAGTTGGTAGCGCTAATCTTTGTACAGATTTCGGCGCGCCCATCTGTCAAGATCACAATGCACAAATGTACAATGAACGAATAATTAAAGTTGGCTTCTGTTGAAGTCCATCAGGGCTACTGATGGCCCTTTTAAGGCAATTAACGGGGGGTACGCCCAACGCTCTTCCAAAGCGCTCGGACCAGCTCCGGCAGTTGCAGTGGCTACTAGGACTCGTTCATCTAGGGTCGTGGCCTCCGGTTCTCCCTAGGCTGCTTCAGATTATCTCTACCTATGTAGGGATCGACAAGGAAACAGGTATAAGGGTGACGAACAAAATAAACAAAGGCAAGGAAGTCTACATAAATAAAGATAACGATACGTTACCGAAAACGTCCACTGCACTCGAAGTTTCAGGCAAAACCGCCACGTTACAGAGTCTCACGGAAACACTTCTCACACTTTTTTGTCCTTTCACGCGTCGGCGCGAAATTATTCGTCCAACCCACTTTTGACATGACGGAAATACGCGCACCGAGTCTTTTGAATTTATGGCGCGAAACTTCCGCACATCAAAATTAAACTAAGACAATGTTTAGTGCCAATTTGGCACGTAACATCGTATGTTTGATAACACCTGCATGGATGTAAATTGGTGCTATCAAACGAGTTAATAATTATTCTGTTCTGCATACGACCAAGAGCAATTATCATTTCCGTTCTCTGAAAAATTTTCGTGCACACACTGTGTGCTTCCTCCGGTGAACTTGACGGCTAATTGAATTGCCGCTCTTTTTGGTATGAGAGGACACCCACATTGCGTGATCCCAAGCTCATCTGTTCCACATTGTTTTTAGGGAGGGTGTGGCTAAAACTACACCGTGGACGCTCGGGTGACTGTTTATGCACTATTTTCTTGTATAGGTCTTGTGAAATTGGTCAAAGCAGTATATTTATCAGGCTCCAAGTAGTTTTAAAATGATTATCGTTATGTGAGATGATATTTATTATTAATATTGTATTTATTGTGACTATTCTATATATTTAGTTGTATGCTTACGATGGGTGTTGCCGTGGATCAATGTAGTAAGCGTAAGACTACGGATCCCAAGGTCCCGGGTTCAAATCCCGACACGGCCGACTAATTGAAAAATGGCAGGTGAGCATTTTTCACAAAAAATACGCCCTCGTTCGGATGAGAGGTAAAATGGAGGTCCCGTGTGTGAGTGTTGTCACGCACGTTAAAGCCTAGAACAGCAAGGGTTCGGCAAAATTCTAAATTTCCAGGCAACAAAAAAACTCGCCTTCTGGCCAATGTAGTACCTACAGGTGGAGCATTGGAAATGTAAATGAACTGTATGCTTACGATGATGATTTAGAACTGTGGGATTGTCTTTTTTTTGAGTTCTAAATTTTTGTTAGTTAAGGCATCGTAGTGCCAATGTTATACATGTACCTTTATGTTTACGATGATCATTTAGAGCTGTTGTTTTTAGAGTTATAATTTTTTTTTTGTTTTGTTAGTTAAAATTTGTAGTGACCTAAAAACTGCAGCTCGCCATTTTAAACAGTACTTTTTTGTTTTGTTTTTTTCTGCTATATGTACAATTGCAGTTATTGATTTTTCGATTTTGGGTATACTACGCTTTTATGTCTCTCGAAAGTGTCATTTGGGGTAATTATATGTATTAATAAGCACTGTTAATTTCTTTTTTTTATCTCAGGCCTTCTTTTTATTTTTGTAATTATAAAATCCAGCCCACCGCCGATTGAGCCCGGTCATTCTTGTATTGTCCGTCCAGCTACGTCGATGTACGTAGCAATTGGGGTACTCTACTTTCTAAATCCCATTTTTTCCTATTGTCATTTGTAATTCACCTTTCTAACCGTCAAAATTTTTTTATTTATTCTAATATTTCTGAATCTAATTTTATTATTATATTCCAACCGCTTTCCTTTTCTTACTACATCTGATTATTTATGTTTTGATCTCGTTGATATACCTGTTTAGATTATTATATCAAATTTCTGTCATTCGTATTTAGTTCAATTTGTTACTTCATTTTTGGTTTTGCTAATATATAACGTACATTTTCGGTATACCCTAGGAGTTGAATTTTCTATCCTTGAATTACTACGTTTATCCCTTTTACTTGTTTTATTTTAGTTATTATTCACTTATATAAAAACTACATACGATTTTTGATAAAGCATATTTCTGTCGTTTTCTCTTACCGATTTTTGATTTCATCACCTCATAATCTATTACCCTTAAACAGGTATAAAATTTTGTAACCTATTAATGATTTTTGTAAAATACTGAACAGTTCATTGCAATCGGCCTTGACAAAAACCTTGACCATATCTGTAAAGTTTATCACTGCAGTATTCCCTCCATTTATGTTTTCTTATGATACTAGTAGTAGTGAAAAGAGTCAATGCTAAGACACGTAAAACAATGATCCTTCAAAAAAAGTGTTAGAAAGAATTTTACACGTCGACAGCAAATTGTCATAACTTGCTATATTTTTATTAATAAATTGGAAATTTTAGCTTCGTGGGTACTGTAGAAAAAGGGACAAGACTATAGTTATATTTAGTAGGGTAAATGCGCCAACTAGTCGACAAGCGCCAGTTGTCGATCATTTGTGCATAAAATACTGTGGAATAAGAAAATGATTGAAGGTAATGTTTATTCGAATACAGTGCTATTTCCAATTACTTCTTGCGCATGTTTTATAAAGTTGCCGCCATTTTCACGGTTACTCTAGTAAGCCGTTATGGTTGTTGGAGGTTGTGTTTCTGTGATTCCAACATTTATATGAGATTACTAGAGACATCGATTGGAATAAATTATAAGTAGATATAGCTTTTATTAGTTTAGTCAATGTTTTCCCAAACGAGCTGAATTAATCCAGTTTGTTTGCAAATTTTTACTGAATACTACAGTGGTTGCCAGGTTAAAAAATTTGTAATTTTCTAGTTCCTGACCATGGTGGTCGGAAACTGGGCCCAAGTTTGTGTTTTCTAGAAATCTTTTTCGAACTTGTAGGATTTAGATACCTTCTTTATTATTTTATGAAACAATTTGAATTATATATGACTATATAACGTCCAAATTTCGATCACCGATTTTTGTTTATTTCTTTCCAAATATTCATCCGGAATCTTTGAAGGTCGAGAAATGGCATAAGTAAATGACCTCGTTGACCATTAGTATTATCTTTGTCTACCTACATGCATGTATATGTAATATATATATATATATATATATAATATATAATATATATTTTATTTTCTGCTGATGCCGCCAACAAAAAAGATTGGAAAACCAGGAAATTCTCGAAAGCTTAAGAAACATGCGAAAAGAAATGAAATTAAAGCTTGATTTATAACTAGAAATATTTTTGACATAGAATAGCCACAATGAGGTTCTAAATGACCCACCCCGAGTTTTCAATGGTAATGATGAAGGGTTTTCTTTATGTCCGAAATCAGGAAAGTGTTAGATACAAAAGGCTGGAAGAAAACGTTCTAAATTAAATTAGGTACCGAAATAGGAACATTTCACAGTATTAATTGTGTTGTCTGCTAGCGAAGTTATATGTTCTCCACTAGTCGTGCTCCTGCATATTTGTCCTACGCGTTGACAGTTGTTGACAGTAACCCGCTTGAGTTTTAGAGCGGTCAGAAAGTAGGTGGATGACGAGCGAAGCTTTTCACATATACAATGTCCCATTATATTATTTATAAATGGCCACAAGTCTTGCATGATCTGAATTTTGCGATTCCAAAAAAATTATTTTGTATGCTTTGCTACCTAACACTCACATTTCACAGCCAACCAATGCGAGTGTCTTTAGACCACTTCAAAGTAAATGGTAGAAAACTGTTAGATATTTTCAAAATACCAAACGGAATACCAACAAGTTAAACTTCTGTCAGGTATTCAACGAAACACTATGAATATAAGGGATTACATAATTAATGGTTTTCGGAAGTGTGGACTGTGTACATTTAACCAAAACAATGTTGATTACACGAAATGTGCTAAGAATTTTCAGGAAACTCATATCAATCAAAATAATGACGCAGAAGTAGTTTTGCCGAGGTAGTAAACAGCACCAAAAGGAGCAGTAGGAACGATTACGTCTACATTGAGAGAGTATGGCATAAACACTAAGGTGATATTGAACAAAATCGAGGAATGTACCGACACATCATCATTAGCCACAAAGCAGGATTTACTTCAAGTAGGAATGATAGTCCACTTGCAAGACTATCGCATTCGAAATTGGAACTAAATGCCACGCAACCATTATCAAAATGCAACCTCCAGAGAAGTGCAAAAAACCCTTCAACTGATTAAATATTCACACTTATCGCAAAATCTTTTCTCAAAGAGTCGGATGAGAACCTTCCAAATAATCAACCATTTGCACTTGTTAGATTATAGGCATCACGATGCAGATGGATATTCTTTTAATCATCACATGAATTATATATCAGTGTACAGAAAGTAGATGAGAACCCTCCAAATTGTCCCAAAGTCGTCCACCTTACTACTTGCTAAGAAGAGTCCTTTGCAATCAATTCTAGGTAATCATTTGTTTCTCCCACAACCACTCGAAACTACTTCTAAAAACAAAACAATAGAAGACAATTTTTCTAGTGCATTTTCATCAAAAGCTTAGAAAACGAAACTAGCTATTAAATAGCAAGATATTACTAAAAAGGAAAAATCAAACAAAAAAGAAACGACCTCAGGTTGGGAATCGAGAGAAAAAGAATGCTAATAAGAAGAAAGAAAAATCTGCCAGGCGTGCTAACATTATCAACTAGAATGAAACTGCTAGGAAAGTAAATTATATAGTATTCTTCTTGTGGTGACAATTTGAATGACGTTGAAGAGGAAGATGGGAAGCATATAGGCTGTGATCAGTGTCCCAGATACTTTGATATGAAATGCATCGAATTTTTTTGAATGTCTTATGACATTTGCTAGTAAAAAATATTTTTGCTGCACGTGTTCTTAATTGCAGTTTACTTATTATTTTTATTAACATTATTTTTTATTTTAGTCGAGCTGTTTTCGTATCTTGTAGTTATTTTGTTGTTTTGTATTTTATGATCAAATAATTTAGAATAGGTTTTAGCCACACTTATAATTATATTTTATATTATTTAGTTGCTGTTTGTACTTAAATGTATTATTTTTGTCATTACGTATGACTTTAATAGGCCTATATTTAGTAAGATCATTTTGTATACTTTTTAATTTTTTTATTTAAATACAAAAAATATTTATAATAAGTATTTTTCTGTTATCTATGTAGCTGTATTTACCGTTAATTTTTAGATGGGATCAGTATGTGGTCAAAATAGGGATATAACAACCAACATTCTCGATCATTGGTCGACAACTGATATTTCAGGTGTCGAATTCTATACTCACTGATCGAAAATTGGCACACTAGTGGTGAACAGTACGTGTCTCGTGATCGAAGAAATCGCAAGTGACTAGTTTTTATAATCCGCGATTTATATCATATTTTCTATAAGTATTAACAGGAAACTTAATTTATAACAATTGTCGATAGTTTGACGAGTACACACTAATATTAAAAGTTTATATAGGATTGATTTTACATATTTCTTTTTGTAATTGAGCGAATTCAAATTTCTCTTAACTGGTTAAAAACTAGCACGTTCACCCTATAATAGCATTTAACTGCCGTAAAAACGGACATTTTAAACTCCGTATACTAGACAATATTTTACTCAATAAGACCATCTTCAATTAGTTAAACGTTATTATGAGTATTCAGCTTACAATCAAAATATTTTTGACCATACACGATTTCTAACAGTAAAAAATGGAATTTTTTTCTTTTAAAGATAGTTTTTAGACTTCCTTTAAACGTTTTAATTAACGACGTACAGAAAACTTGAGCTATAATTATCATGTTCTTAGAACACTTAGGGTATTAGACGTTTTATTAGAAGATGCAATTTCATTTCACTTATGAATCTAAAAATAGCCTGTAATGCAGAATGTAACGGCCTACATTGCAGATACAATGTAAGCTCGCATAAATGCACGTTCACAATAAGTTAATTCCAACTGAATAATTTATCCAACGAATGAACAGAGAGAATGGACGACGTGTGGTGGTATTAAATGTTGCAATCGCCGCCAGTAGGTATATTGAACGAGAACGTACGTATCTATATAACCTCATTTAATTCCAACCTCATACATCCAATTTCCGTTTTGTGCGCCCCAGAGGCCGAAAGCTTTCTCGTGTACTTTTCAACTCTAGATATATAACAATAAACCACACCAACAGCCAGCAAGCAGCGTATCAGCCCACGATGGTCATCTCGTTCTCTCTCTTTCAATTGTACAGTTTATTTATTCATTGACCATTGCTTCGCAAAAGCTGCTTCTCATGGAATTTTTATAGTAAAATAATCGAGTCGTATAGTCCATATATGCACCTTTTTATGGTCAAATTAACCTTTTTATAAATTATAAGATGAGAACGTTTTTGGACGTCAAAGACTTGTGTGTATATGTATACAGAAGCGCGCTTGATTAGCTCAGCTTGTGTTATTTACGACTTGGCTTTCGTATTCATACAACTTATTCGAATTGGTTTTTCTGAGATTGCAGCATGTATGGAAATATTTCCATTCAGTAAATTGATTTTTTTTATAGTAGATAACTCTTCAAAATTTATGATTTGGGGAGGAAACTTTTTGAGGGATTGGAGTATTGTATATTGTTTCAATTCTAGTTCGATCTCCGAAACAAACAGTGTTTAAATTTAATGGAAGTATGTCCAATTCGATACCTACAAAAACCTTCATCTAATAATTTAACACGTATATCATTTCCATTAGAAATTCTCATATTAAAGTAATTGCGCTAAAATAAATTTTGTTATACCTCGCCAAAACAATCGATGTACGTTGGTTAATAAAGTTGGGGTTGAACATATAACCCAGAACACTATTATCGACATGGCGTAGAGAGATACTTAACTTACTAGTACAGCATAGAGCGTCAATCTTTAAACTGAGTATTTTTCGCGTCCAAAATGCACCCTAGTAACCCTTAAGGACATTCCGCCAAGGTCTGCCCATCAACCACCACATGTGGCCGTTGTGCGCAAGAACAAGGTCTATTAAGCTGCCTGAGCCAAATTATCAGAACACCTCAAAATATATATAGGAATTATTTGCTAATTATTTGCCTTTTTTGTTGATAAAACCAATTCTTTTGCTATATCTGTAAGAAAGTTACAAATGGCTAGATAGCTTAATATTAAGCCATCTAGCCAATAAAAAAATACCTACACAAATAAAATAAAAATTAACAATTCAAACATAATTTGCTATTTTTTAGCTACCATTTGCAAACGAAAAAAATTAATTATCTCGAATAATGAAAAAAATATTGACATCTACAGGAGTAAAGTACATTAAAGAAATTAATTGCTGACAAAACTATAGCATTTACAATGTTTATGAATTATTTGCTCTATAGATATGCAGCTCCTGAATCTTTTGCTCGCCAAATTAGATGTTCAAATGCTAATAATAATGTAAGTTGGCCTGAGACTACAAGAGTAAAGTGCTTTTAGAAAAAAAATTAATTGCTTCTATCATAATTACACCATCATGTAGCTTCTTTATTTGCTCTTAAATTATGTAAACACTGAATTTTTGCTTGCAAAATTAATATAAAAAACGACAAAGGGCCATTATTATTATTATTATTATTATTATTATTATATAAATTCGGGAGTTGCATATATAAAGCGCAAGTAATTCGTAAAACATATGAATGATATATAGTTATGCCAACAATTAATTTCTTTAATGTACTTTATTCTTGTAAATTCGAAGTGGGTATATGATATTTTGTCGTTTTTTATATTAATTTTCGCGAGCAAAAAATTCGGGAGTTGCATATTTTAAGAGTAAATAATTCATAAAACGTTGGTATTCTTTAGTCATGCCAGCAATTAATTTCTTTAATGTACTTTACTCTTGTAAATATTGATATTTATTTTATTATTTGAAAATTTGATTTTTTTTCCTTTGCAAATGGTAGCAAAAAAATAGCAAATAATTTATATATTGTTGATTTTTTAATTTTGTTTTGTGTAGATATTTTTTTTATTTGGCTAGGTAGCTTATATTTTAATGTGTTCTGATAATTTTGGAGTTGCATATTTTAAGAGTAAATAATTCATAAAACGTTGGTATTCTTTAGTCATGCCAGCAATTAATTTCTTTAATGTACTTTACTCTTGTAAATATTGATATTTATTTTATTATTTGAAAATTTGATTTTTATTCTTTTGCAAATGGTAGCAAAAAATAGCAAATAATCTATATATTGTTAATTTTTTTTTATTTTGTGTATGTATTTTTTTTAGTTGGCTAGATAGCTTAATATTAAGCTATCCAGCCACTTGTAACTGTTTTACAGATATAGCAAAAAATTGGTTTTATCAGCAAAAAAAAGCAAATAATTAGCAAATAATTCCTATATATATTTTGACGTGTACTGATAATTTGGTTCAGACAGCTTAATAGACCTGCAAGAACACACTTTAGGTCCATGTCTGAACCAAAAATTCTTACTACCAACTTGCTCTACCTGCTAACGAATCAACCGTCTCCACATCCACCTAGTCACCAGCCCCGATTGTCCTGTCTATAAGCAATCCCTAGAAATGTTCAAACTCCGTACCAATTATGGCTACTACATCTACCACACAAATTTACCAATGCCCGCCCAAGATTACCACCACTTCATATTCCTATATACGAGTAATCCAGGCCAACCTCCAACCCTCCTGTTCTGCAACACTTAAACTTGCCCATATCCTTATTGAACAAAACATCCGCTAGATCCGAATCTCACAGCAGTCATTATCATACACAACACCCAAATAGACTCTTCCGTCTTCTTTTCCCACTCCATATCGCAAATCCTGAATGCTGAATTGCACTGGAGGACTGGAACACTATGCATAATTTCGACGTGCTTTCAGTACAATAAAAACATACACACATACTTGCAACAGCTTGACGAAACTTTACAGATACTTGGACATGCCCCGACGATCATCTGAGCAGATACAAATGCCAGACTATACTATGACAGAATAATACCACTGACGAAAAAGGCACCCTCTTTGAAGATTTTGTCCAACAACTTAACCTATCTATTCCAAACATCCCATCGCGCATGCAAGCCTGGGAACCCTTAAATTATAGTTCCAATATTGATATCACCTTTGCCTCCTTATCAGACAGTAACCTAATAGATTCCTGGAATGTTTCCCGACTTACAAACTCCAGGGACCATAACCCGCTAACCCCTAAAATTCTCTCCAACCTTCCACCACGACAATTCCATAAAACCATATACTATGCAACAGATTTGTCCCGTTTCCTAAAATGTCTGAAGAACCACATTTCTAACCCCTCAACCAATACAATCACAGGACTCTTAACCAACCCTTCTTGCAGACTTCATTGTACAGTACATACGCCGTGCCGCAGCCGCTATTATCTGTAGGAGACACTATATGAAACGCAAAACACCCTGGTGGGATTCCTCGCTTCGGGATACCAGAAGACGCCACAAGATCCAGCGACTACGAAGACTTGCAGCTCCTAACGACCATATAACAACAGTGGGCACAAAATACCTGCAGTTACAATCTTCTTTCAAGATAGATATCTACGATGCCAAGAAAAAATATCTGAAAAATATCACTTACTGTCCCAATCCTGATCCTTGGCAAACTTATAGCGGGTTAGTCAAACCCCTCCAGCTCACATCCTGCCCTACCTCGTCACAAAACCCCACCATCCAAAATAGTTTAACACTACTTTTAAATATAGTGATCCCCCTACTTCTATGGACGTCCCCTTCCTCCTGCAAGATCAAATCATATACAACTGTGCGTTCCTCCAAATACACTTACTGATGACCCTCTCGACACCGAGCTCTTTGACTCTATAGTACTAATGTTAAACACTCATAAACCCCCAGATCATGACTACATCTCCAAAATAATAATTTAAAAATCACGGCCAGTAATCCATCAATCCAAAAAAGTATAATCACCGGTACCTTTCCTGGCATCTTCAAACACGTAAATATCACCCTAGTTCTGAAACACACGAAACCTACTGAAGACCCACGCTCTTACAGCCCGATTGCCATTTCTTCAACCATTCGTAAACTTGTTGAAAAACTAATCTTGTATAAGCTCCAATCCTATATCAAAAGCAACTCCTTGATCTCTAGTAACATGGTTACCACCAAGGTCACAGCGCTGAACAAACAATCCACTCCTTAATTTCAAAAGTCAGATCATCACACTTCAAACGTGTCCTAACAGTCTCTCTAGATTTCCATTCTGCTTTTGATTACCTCTGGTGGCCCAACATCTTTAACCAACTTAAAATATTGAACTTCCCTTCCAATATCTAAAACATCATCCAATCATACTTGTCTCCCCGTACAGCTACCCTAGAAACAAACTACTTTTCCTCCACTACAAACCTATCATAGGTCTATCCTCAAGTATCTGTTTAATCACCCACCCTTTAGAACCTATCCGTTTTTCCTCTTCTTGACCTCAACATACCGAATACAGATACCTTCGTTCATGCAGATGACCTAACGTTCCTCATTCATGGAAACTCCCGTCTTGAAATACAAACCACCGGAAATATCATAATACAACATATTCAACAATGGTCAATCCTGTATCACCAACCTATCTCTCTTGCTCAATCCAAAATGTTACTTCTAAAATGCTTCCTCGACACCCACCGCAGTACTACAATCCATATTGTAGCAACTCTCATACCTTCTCCGAATTCGTTTCATGTTTTAGTATTCATCTAAAGACCCGTTTAAAAATGCACGCGCACCTCCAACACACTCGATCCAAAACTAAACTAATCCTGTACAATATTCAACAGTCACTACCAAAATCTATTCAGTTGGCTCCATACGTAAGAAGACAAATCCTGAACAACATGATCATCTCCAATGACCGTTATGCTGTCGGTTCAAGGTATCTCCATACAACTCCCCACTCCCGTAGAATCATAAACCTAATATTTTTTATACGTCTCCCGTGACTTTTTTTAAACTTCCCCTACAGTTCTATACCACTGAAGTTCTATACCGCCCCCCTCACCGCCCTAGAAATTCAGTTGTACCACTTCGAACAGACCCGCAATTTAAAATTGCTCAATTTAATCTAACTACATGATGAAAGATCCCCCGACGTCTTGGTACAATCCCTACTTCTGATAAGGAGTCCCGCTTTTACAACTCCCTCCTTCATTTTTGGCAAACATTATGGTCCTATTCTAAAACCGGCAGGTATACCTTCCAAATATTCCCCACTCTTACGAATCTCCGCTTACATACCAAACTCCAGCCATCCAATACCTAACTGGCCATGGAAAATTCCGCTCCAAACGTCATTCCTCACCTAATCCCCTCCACGTTATGTCTATGCAACTATGGAAATTCCACAGAACCCGCTGAACATCAATTGCACCATTGTCTCATCCCTACTCACATCCAAAATAAAGGCGAGCAATTACTACAAATCGACCTATATTCCCCACCACCCGACTTAAAATTCTAAATCACTTACTTTACCCTACCTACGATTTCCTTCAAGAGACACTTAATACCAAACCTCCTATACCCCACCATAGCCCCTAGCCTGCGATTTAAGAAGAAACTGCATCGGAGAACGAGAAACTACACACTGTACCACCACCCAACCCTGGATTAAATTCTTGACGTCCACAGAAAATAACCGAGTCTAACGAGAGCACCTAGATATAATTGAATTAAAGTTTGTTTTGTTTTAGTTTTATCAACCAAACTTACGAAGTAAGTTAGGTTAATAAGATCGCTACGTCGCCGTCGTCGCCGCCGTCGTCCGTTGCACGTTTTTTTCGTTTTACAAACATTTGATATATGGATCTTGTTCAGTTTTTTACGCTGATTAAGAATATGCTATCCATTTTTCGATATCTCATTTAGTTTTCGAGTTATTCGACTTTAAAGTCGAAATTTTGACTATGATAAACTTCACTCCAGCAAAAAATAAATAAAGTTTTAGGTTAATATCGACCTCTTAAGCATATTTTCTCATAGCTCTCATAGCTCCATACCTCCTGAACATATTTTCTCAAAGCACCAATGCTCTAAGTCGAAAGGTTTTCGAGTTATTCGACATCTTGTTTTCATTAATGTATATGTAATATTTATATTTTTGATAACAACATATCTGTAAGTTTGGTTAGAAGTTCTGCACATGAGAACTTAGATTTTTTAAATATATTAAATTGTAAAAGCTAGGTTGGGCCAATGGCTTAAGTATAGTCGAAAATCAACTTAACTCACACACACTTCTTAAGGTTAAGATGTCTAATAACTTCCTTATAAATGCGATCTGCTTTATGTGGACAACAAGCAGTTGATGTAAACACCTAAGAGCAAGCTCTCCAACTTAAACATGCAGAGGATACTTCCGGTTCGGTTATGGAAAATTATTTTAACCTATGTATCGTGATGGGCTAAGCGATTGGGCATCGTCAATAAATTCTGATGAACCAAAAGTTTGGTCAACTTCATATACTTGCAGAAAGAAAAGGAGCAACCATTGCATTGATGTTCCTTGGGGATAGCCCAAGAACACAAGACTTTGCAACTTATGGAGGCGCCACCTTTAGTAAAGTATTTCTGTGTTTGATACGTCCTCTGTTATTATTTCTGCGTGGAGAATACTATGGAGAGGAAGAAGATATTCAAAGGAAACCCCTGATAACACATTATTTTGGAGCGTGAAATATCACGAGTCTAAAAAAAAGGTGATAGATTAGAAGATTTAAAACGAAAGATAGAATCTTTGAAATGGATATTATGGACATAAACGAGTTTTGATGAAAAAGAAAAAAAATCAGTCTGAGGATTAAAGGCTAAATTCAACAACCTCGAGTACAGGGTAATTAAAATGAATAGAAAGATAACAGAAGATAGATTTTTTATAAACCAACTAGTGATAAGATTATTTTAATAAGGAGTGATACAAGATCTATACAAACTACAATAGTGTGTGTTTGTATGCCGACAAATGGACATGATGATGAAGACCTATAAAACTTGCTGATGAAAAAATAGAAAAATCGATCAAATACGTTAAAAGACGTGAGAAGTTGATGATAATGCTCAAATCGGTAACGGAAAAATGCCCAAGATAAAAGGGTTATAGATTTGCAAAAGAATAGCAAAGAAGAGAGAGTAGTTAACTCCGTACAAAATATAAACTGGTAGTTGTGAATACTTTTTCAAAAATCAAGACAGAAAAGTATATGCTTGGAGGAGTCTAGCAAGACTCTACCAGCTAAATTTACCGTATTATGGTAAAGTAAACGTTTAGAAATCAAATAAAAGGGTGTAATACTTATCCAAGAGTGGAAGTAGACAATAATCATAACTTAGTTATGTAATGCTAACGGTTATGAAAAGTTTACAAAAAGATCTAGATAAAAAAGTGAAATTTGGAATTTTTAAAGTGAGAAAAAAACGTAGAAATATGGATACCTATTACAAAAAATTATATGCATCAACTAATATATACCAAAAAGAAAAGAGTCGCTAAAAAAGAGGATTAAAGAGGATATATTAAAGTTGATGGACGAATACTTAAAAGATAAGCACATTAAGGATGCGCTTGGGAGTAGAGGATGCAAAAATACTGGGCAATACAACAAATAGTAAACTAGCACAGGCAAAGAAGGATGTACTTGTAAAAGTTATCGAAAGTTGAAAAACAAATGATAGTTGGTAAGGCGTATAGGGCAGTAACTAATACTTCGATAAAAGGAAAACGTGTAGTACTAATGATTTATGAAACAAGGTTAGAACGCCTTTACATTGCAGTGAAGAGAAAGTAAACATGTAACAGAATAAATTGAGGAGCTATATGTTGATGTTCTAAAAAAAGGACATTGAGATGAATGAAATCGGAGATCCGATTTTAAGATATAAATTTGAAAAGCATTAGAAGATTTAAATAACGGTAAAGTAAACTCATTGAACTTTCAAGAGAAACAATTCAAAACAGACATACGGTTTATTAGTGTGATATACGAAACCGAAAGATACCATCGCATTATATGAGAAATGCTCTTCTATGGATGCCAAAAATTAGGAAGAGTGATAGATGCGAATATTACAAACAATTAGTTTAATATTATACGCATGTAAAATTTTAAATCGCGTTCCTTATAGAAGAATGGAAAAAAATAATTAGGCGGAGACCAACTTGAAAAAAATTAAGGCATAAGAGGAGTAGTAATGTGTGTGAAATTATTGAGAGAAAGTACAATAAAAAGAAGAAAGTGATATATATGCGTTGCTGTTTCTTTTGAAGCACCATTCGTTGGGTACAAATTATCTGTTGTTTTTGAAGCCCCGTTCGTTGTGGGGCGTCAATCTGCAGTGATTATATATAACAAGCTTCGCTTATCTCATGTAATTCTAGACAGTTAGACAAAATATCACTCCTCAACACAACAGTCGCAGAATCTCACACCTAAGCTTCCGAATCCATTTACTCGAATAGCCCTGAACATTAAAAAGATTCTCCAGCTTTGATAAATTAATGTATTAGACTTTTACTAAGATTTCTAAAGCACAGATATTCACAAATAATGTAATATTAGATCAACGTCTGACTATACTCGTATAACAGTTTTTTACTCTTTTAAAAATGCCATTTTTCTCCCGAATGCGTGTAAATTGCACTTTGTTGAACAAATAATAAATTATCTAAATAAAAATCGTGATATCCACGTTTAAATTGATTAACTAGGAGAGTCACTACCTCTTACAGTAAACATTATCAAATTCCAAAATATAATACTGTGGGTGCTCAGTTACGATTTTATATTTTTGTGGGGACACCTTTTGTTTGGTTGATGCATAGAGACAACAAATGTGTATAATTTATATATAATGGCTGTAAGAAATATATACAATAAAAGGAAATTGAAAATAACAGTTACATAAGATTTTACATGCATACGCAATATACAAATGTCCTTGAATTTAAGCATGAGAATAGAGCTTTTATGTGAACAAATTTTGTTAGCGCTAGAAATGTAAATATCCTTTAACGTTAGAAAATTTGTAGTGCATATTTAAATGCATGTAATATTTGTACACAAGAATAAATGAAATTCGAGCACCGTATTCAATTTGAACTTTGATCCCTGTTTTTTTAAGATACACAGATCAAAAAGAAATCTACGTTAAAATGTATTAACATAGGAGTAAGAAGTACTCACAGATACGTTGTCGTCTGGGATCTGCAGATAACAGTTGTGTTCGATCGACGTTGGTATACAGCGCTCGACGTGGCAGGTCGATCAACGCACGTGCCATGTACTGTGCGAGTTCCCTTATCGGTGATTCGAGGCGTGAAACAGCATACTGATGGCGCATTCTTTGTACAAGGCGAGGGAACTGGTGCAAGGTGTGGTATTCACACGTCCATGCCGCTAGGTCCGCTTCAGTGATGGTGGACGGCGAAGACAAAGACGTCATTACCAAAAGGGCAATTATCAGGTCAGTTTTCTCTCTTATAAAGAATAACATCTTGACTAGAAGACGGGGGAACGCCAACTGCCTAAAACGATCGCATAGTTTATCTAATTTCCATGCGCCGGCTAGTCCGAGAGCTAATATACTGTCTCGTGTAATTTTATGGCTGACTCGTTCTTTCGAATATCTAATATAACATTTATGAAAATTCGTGTGCAGTTTTCTTTGACCTTTTAACAGAGTGATTAACTATTGATATTTTGTATTTATTTGGGATACGAAAATAAATACATTTTAACCATTAACTCGATTTGTACAGGTGAATAAGCTTTTATTATTTTCATAAGAGTTTATTTACAGATATTTTTTTTTTTATTTTGTAGTACACAAATTCCTTATTGCGGACTGCAAATAACTTGTCCTTTATATACTTGAAGTTTCTGCGGGCATTGTCTGTTTCGTCAATTTTTCAGGTATTATTCCACACAGTTATGCGGAATAATGCCTGGGAAATTAACGAATCATACATATAAAATATTAGGTAATTAATTTCACAAGGCAAGTTGATAAATAGTATTATAGTTAATAAGATGAAATAATAACTTTAGACTTTTATGTAAAGCCCAAACGATCATTTCAAATAGAGATAGTAATTGAAAGAAGGAAAATATAAGGTCCTAGACAGGATTTGAACCAGCATTTTCAGCTTTTCGGGCTGATGTATATGGAGATTTAAGAAAAGCAGTTGGTTATATCGTATCGAACTAGATATTAAAAAAGACTTAAATCATCATAAATGATGAGGTTAAGGTGTCAACGTAAAGATATCGATATTTTATATTTTACTTGCTTTCTTAGTTACATGTATATGTATAGATCAAAGTACGAAGGAAATTAAAAAGACAAGTGAATGCTGAAGTAATGTAAATGTAAAAATGCTAATGCTAAGATTATTTTGAATAACATATAACTCTTTTAGCCAATAGCACATAATTTGATTTAAAGAATATGTTAATTAGGATGGATTGACTTCTAAAGAAAAGCTATAACGTGAAAATAAATTCAGGTAGAGCAAAGGCGATGACATGGAGTACAACTAACAGCATTAACCCTTTGAAGACACAAATAGAACAGAAGAAGTTTTGCTGAGGTCGAGTAATTTTCTTACTTTGGATGTAGAACTGCGAACAATAGAAAAATTAAAAGCGGTATAGGGTATAGAATAGCGCTAGCAAAGAAGCCAATCTTTCGCAAATATAATTTGCTTCGCCTAATATTAACTTAGATATTAGAAAAGAATTGTTGGAAACATTCGTGTGGATGCTTGCTTTATATGGTTTTAAAACTAGACTGCGACAGGAACAGAGAGTAGAAAGAAAATATTGAAAATTAATCAGATAAGCAGGATAAAAAATGAATATGCAAACTAGCAAAAGAAATCTATTTAGAAAAGTATAGTTAGGAAAAGTATTCATTTTATTAGGCATCACTTAGATATCCAGGATTTGTATCACTGATATTGGAAAAAAAAGTAGACAGAAAATTTACGCAGGTACATCAGGACTTGAGCACCTTAAACAAGTTATAAATGATGTGGGTTGTACGTAGGATATGATATGAAGCAGAAAATGGATGACTGAAGGGGTTATCAAACTATCTAATTGGCTGATGATATAAAAATCAAAATACCATAAAATACAGATGCATATATCTCTAATGTCAATGAAATTCTAAATGCGGGTATTTACGAGAAGACAACTTTTATTAGGTAATTCCGAGCTCGGCCTGGAGTATCTTACATTTGGTTAATTTCTTAATTTCAACCCTTATGTTTCCTGTATGTTTGTTGTGGTTTGTTTAACATTTTTCTTAAGCTTCTTTGGGAATTAAACCACTCATAGTTCTTAAAATCAACTTTATTTTATTTTTTTTTACAACAATAGATTTTATTTAATGCAAGCAAGGTTCGTTTTTAACATATTTATAAATATAGCTGTATTTCAAACAATAAGCACAACAATAAATTTTATATTTGCAAAAGCAGCCACTAGGAACTAGTTTTGTTGTTGCACGAGTGGAAGATTGGAATGGCGCTCTACTACAAGGCTACTAGTTACAAAAATCATAACCCGTACGATGAAATGTAAAAAGTAACGGACCAAGGCTAACAGGATACAATAATACAATACATATATTTTTTAGCAATGAACGTAAGAGAGTATCTTTGAAAGCTAGGAACGTGCATGGATAAACCAGAACACGATCTAATTCACTAGTTAGACGAGTTAATACGGCGTTAATTACTGTCAATCTCATTGCCTTTTTTCCTGGTGTAGCACCTTTTAATGGTAACCATAATGCCTCATAAAAGCAAACAACTATGCGATATATGACCTCTCAAGTAAGGATTTGCAGTGCTATCCTTGTAGCTATTGTAGAGTTTTGAGCGTATTCTTTAAATGCACTTAAACTGTAGCTGTCCAAATCTAGGAGATTAAAGTTTTCAAGCACAAAAGTAGCTAACAGCATTTTAAAAACAAATAAAATATAAGAATTGATCATTTCGGCAACAGCTCTTTTCCACATGGGGGGGGGGGGGTATAGTAAAATATAATAACCAGGTGTTTGATTAAATGGAGCAACTTTAGAAGTGCCAATTTCAGTTACATTATGTCCCTGAGAGGACTGTAAAGAAAGCTTGTAGTAGTTCTGCCATAATGCTTGCATTTCCATATTATGCTGTTGAGCTTCAGCACACCATTTTTGCAACTTCAACAGATACTCGTCTCTAGTATCTCCTTCATTGTTAGTTTCAGATTTTATAATATGTAAAGGATCACGATTGGCCATTTTTAAAACTAAAATAACAAGTTCTATGTTTGCTTTAAATTAAAACGAAACCATACGCCAAATCATATTCTTGTAACCAGTCTTCTTGTTAAACATGTTTAACAAGAAGACTGGTTACAAGAATATGGCGTAAGGTTTCGTTTTAATTTAAAGCAAACATAGAACTTGTTATTTTAGTTTCAAAAATGGCCAATCGTGATCCTTTACACATTATAAAATCTGGAACTAACAATGAAGGAGATACTAGAGACGAGTATATGTTGAAGTTGCAAAAATGGTGTGCTGAAGCTCAACAGCATAATATGGAAATGCAAGCATTATGGCAGAACTACTACAAGCTTTCTTTACAGTCCTCTCAGGGACATAATGTAACTGAAATTGGCACTTCTAAAGTTGCTCCATTTAATCAAACACCTGGTTATTATATTAATACTATACCCCCATGTGGAAAAGAGCTGTTGCCGAAATGATCGATTCCCAAATTTTATTTGTTTTTAAAATGCTGTTAGCTACTTTTGTGCTTGAAAACTTGAATCTCCTAGATTTGGACAGCTACAGTTTAAGTGCATTTAAAGAATACGCTCAAAACTCTACAATAGCTACAAGAATAGCACTGCAAATCCTTACTTTAGAGGTCATATATCGCATAGTTGTTTGCTTTTATGAGGCATTATGGTTAGCATTAAAGAGTGCTACACCAGGAAAAAAGGCAATGGGATTGACAGTAATTAAGGCCGTATTAACTAGTCCAACTACTGAATTAGATCGTGTTCTGATTTATCAATGCACGTTCCTAGCTTTCAAAGATGCTCTCTTACGTTCATTGCTAAAAAATATATGTATTGTATTATTGTATCCTGTTAGCATTGGTCCGATATTTTTTACATTTAATCGTACGGGTTATGATTTTTGTAACTAGTAGTCTTGTAGTAGAGCGTCATTCTAATCTTCCACTCGTGCAACAACAAAACTAGTTCCTAATGCCTGCTTTTGCAAATATAAAATTTATTGTTGTGCATATTGTTTGAAATACAGCTATATTTATAAATATGTTAAAAACGAACCTTACTTGCATCAAATAAAATCTATTGTTGTAAAAAAAGGTTGATTTTAAAAAGTATGAGTGGTTTAATTCCCAAAGAAGATTAAGAAGGACCTTTATGTTTGTTTTCAAATTTTGTTTTCAATTTAGCGACTAGGAAACGGTTTATATGAAGTATTTCTTATTATTAAATAAAAAAGTCAGTAAGTTGATACGTTCTACTTGAAAAAATGACTTGGTTTACACGATTTTTATTTATATGCCAGCAATTATTATTTAAAAAGCATTAGAAATAGCGTTTATGAATTTACCGCCAATTAAAAATTTGATAATAGAAAAGAATGTTTATAGAATGCTGAAGTGTTAGAAATTGCTTAAATAAATCTATTTATTCTTCCCGTTGTGCTTAAAGTAGATTTTTACTTGATTGTAGTTACATAGTTAAACGTATACAAAGAAACAAATTATTTACGGTCTACTAAAGAAGTAACATTTAACTAATGACACCAATTTTTTGGGTAATTGAAATGTATGGCTATGTGTTCGTCCAACACAAACCCTAAATAAGGAGGGTTCCTAAATACTTTCAGTCCAGTTGCGTTTTATCTCACCCTAAAATGTCTCCATAAACTCTGATTAGTCCCTGACAATATCACATATAAGTACACTAGAACGCGGAAGAAAAAATCACAACCGCCAACCTTCTCATTCGTTTTCTTTTTGTTTCAGGCTGAACTTTCCTTATCGCAAGTTACAACTAATGCTTCAAACTGTTCGGAGACGTGGAACGAGTTCTTCATCCTTTCGAGTTGTCTAGCAGGTAAATCATCACATATTTCCTTCTTTTTATTATGGCGTGTTTGTAAATGCTACAGAAATATTATTTTAGTACGTGTTTACAGCGTAAGCTTACAGATTAAAGGTTATTGCTGAGAAAACACCCTCCATAATACACGATGGCGAAATTGAAACGTTTGTCGCCTTCAGTCAAATTTATTAGAGCAGTGATTTTGTGGGAAAAAGTGTAGAATTTGTATATGTAAGCTTGCGCCATCATTCATTTCATGTGCCGGATGGAATGTTTATTTAGTTTTCAAAAGTATGTACGATAACAGATTGTATCAGATTTATACACACACAGTACGCCAAACTAACCCAACCACATGTCAGTGACTCGTGATAGCTTTCAATTACCCATTTATTAAAATTGATTTAATTTTAGACTCTCGAGAGTGTTCCCTGGATCAGCTCTTGCTGGATTTCATCATCATCAAGGTATTTATTATGTAGGAAATAATTTTGTTTACAATTTTTTTATATACTGGGTGATACCACTTGACGTAATAATACTGACACATCGTATAGTTTAAATTAAGTTGTATATTTTGCATAATCAACGTCTTATAATTTTCATGGTAAAAGTACGTTATCAAATTTATGATACAGAATTTGCTTATAATTTGGTTCTTTAATTTAGATTTGCTGTCAAACTTTTGCAGACAGCAACCTTTACGAGATTCAAATCTATTTTACCGCTGTGAACTCATTTGAGAACGGTTTCAAGAATCTATAATGAACTTAAGTTCCTTAATAGTTAAACACCTGGAAAGGCTATGGCGTCTTACGACGAATTTATCAAATTTTTATCATTTAAGGAATGCACTACTCGTACTTTGTAGTACGAATTCTAAGAGAAATGTTCATCAGTTCTTTAAAATATTAATTCATTTTATGGACCATGTATTAGATAGATTTCCATTAACTAAATTTCTATTTAAGGCAAGGATTTTAAAAATTAACCATAGAATGCTTGCTCATGATAAAATTTCAAAACCCTGTTGAACGTTTGTTAGATTAGATATCTGAACGAAATCTTTATATATTATTATAATGGAAGGTACCACATTGAAATCTTTCAATGCAGCTACCTAAATAGACCGCTAGTCTCAGAACCACAGTTAACCTGGGGCACAGGTTAACGGGTTGGTTCTATACATTTTTTGCCGATTCACTGGGTTGTCAGGTCCCGTATAAGCAATCTGGGTTTAATTCCAATGACTCATCATTGACCTGGTGAACAATGAACATCTAATCCGATCTTAGCCCGATGAGATGTTGCTAACCAGTACACACTACAGACACGCCAATACTCGGATGCTATAATGTATAAAGGCCATAAGCTAACGTGACTAAATACAAATAAATATATAGCTAGTTATATGTAATTTATTAACTATCATTAAAAAGTTTTCTTTCGTATAAAGAAAAAAAATGTGTTTGACTTCTGGAAACCTTGTCTAGAATGAAAAGATATACATTTAAAATTAATTTTCATCATCATTAGGTCTTTAGTCCTGAAACTGGTTAGACGTGTACTTCCTATTCTGAGCAAGCCTACACAATCCTTGAAATTTCCACAGTCTACATCTTTCAGTATCTCTGCGTAATAACCATCTAGATATGCATCTTTTTCTGCTTCTAACATATTCCACATTATTCCGCCATGCCGTAGAACGTGTAATATCATTCCATTTCTCCTATTTTTTTTTGTTTTCCACATACATCTTTCTTCCCTAGAATTTTTAGAACCTCTTTGTTTTTAATTTTCCCTATGCTTGATATCATCATCATACCTTGCAAGACCCACATTGTAAAGGTATCTATCTTTTTCCTGTCAGCGTCTCCTACTGTTCACATTTCACAGCCATACAGTGCGGTGTTCCACACATATCAGCTGCAGTTTCTTGTTAGATACGTCACGGCCTTGTACCAATTCTTTTCTTTTATACGCTTACACTTTCCCATCTTGCGTTATTTGGCTTCCTAAGTAGCAGATATCTATTGTCTCTTGTATGTCCTCGTTTCCTATTTATATTCTTGTTTTTTAATTACTCTCCGTCCTTTATATACTAGTACTTCAGTTTTATTTTTGTTAATTTTCATACCTCATCTCTCTATCAATAGTTTCCATTTCATCAAGAGCTGCTTCTAACTCTTCCTTACCAAAAGCTAATACCACTATATCATCTACAAATTTAACCGTACTAGTCGTTTGTCCCTGCATAATATTTCCAAATGTCTTTTTGCATCTGACTGTATTCACTACCTCTTCTATGTACAGTTAAAAATTAACGGGAATAGCTCGCTTCCTTGTTTCACACCTTTCCTAATATTTATTTCTCTACGCTCGTGCTCTAATGCTATTACAGCTATTTACTCTTTGTACAAGCTATGTACTATTCGTCTATCCCTATAACCCGTTCCAATCTTTTTGAGTATTTCTACCTTTTTTTCTGATTTAACATTGCCGAATGCTTTTTCCGATCTACAGACCCTATATACACTTCTCATCCATTTTTATTGTTTTCTCCATTATCACCCTTAGAACTAAAATGGCCTCCCGTGTTCTTCTGTTTCACCTTGGTCTTTTCTAGATAGCTTCAGCTTGTTTGTCTAAGCGTCTTTGTACAATTACAGATAATATCTTCGTCACGTGTACTGTTATACTTTTTGTTTGGAAATTTTCACATATCTCTTTCTTGGTACAGTGATTGTAATGTTACGTTTGAAATCTTTGGGTATCTTGCTTGTCTCATACATATAGCTTACAAATTGGAAAAGACATTATGTTACTGTTTGTCCAACGGTTTTTAGAGTTTCTGCTTGCACCTTGTCTATATCCGGCGCCATATTATTTTTCAGACCCTTTAACGCTACTTCAAATTCATCTCTAATAATAGACTATTCTAAGTCATCATTTTCAATGTCTGATTCCTGTTCTAGTGTTGCTAGTTCCTGCTCTGCATCTAATTATTTATATATTCTTGCCATCTAACCACTTTCTCTACATTTTTTATAATGGTGTTTCCTATCGCGCCCCTTATATTTTTGCTAAACGGTTGTACATCCCTAAAATTAATTCTAATTAGTTTGTATGCTTCGCGTGTCGTTCCCATTTCCATCTTAGTCTGTATCTCTTTGCGCTTTTTTTCTTAAACCACACCGAGTTTTAAAAATTATCTTTATTTACGTTTTGAATCATGACCTAGGATCGTTGTCAAATTATTCTGACAACGGTCCCAGATAGTTTAAGAAAAAAAAGTGACTTGGGATCGTTGTCAAAATAGTTTGACAACCATCCGAGGTCATGGATCGAATCGTAAATAAAGACAATTTTAAAAACTTTGTTTAATACAAAAAAAGTTTAAGGAAAGTACAAAACAAATCACAACTCTTTATACTTTTTATCGATTCGTTATTTTTTAGCTTTACTGCATTTGCAAATACTTTTCCATTTGATGGCTTTATCTCTCTGCTTTCCTGCTTTGCCTAGTCTGTTTTTGTATTTTCGCCTTACTTCTACTAAACTCACAATATTCTTTGTTACTCATGGTTTCTTATTTTGTTCTTGTTTATACCCAAAAATATCTTTAACCGCTGTGTCTCTGTCTGGATATAATGTTATTTCATTTTGGTTCTATTTCCCTAGTATCAGAAATTTTCTCGACGTCTCTCACTAATTTGTTTCACTATTTTTCAATTTTTTTGGAGATTTTTATCTTTTAGTTTCTAAAAGTCAAAGTGCTGTTTTTTGTTTCTTTTTTCAAACTTTTAAATTTGAACGCGGCTTTCATAATCACTATGTAATGACCACTATTTATATCTGCTTCTGGGCAGCTTCGACAGTCCTTTATTTCATTCATAAACCGTTAACTAACAAGAATGTAATCTGTTTGGTATCTTTCTATATCTCCTGGCATTGCCCACGTGAATCGTCCTCTAGCACGATTTTGAAGTAGTGTTTTTGTGATAATTATTTGGTTTTTGTAGCAAAATCCTACCACGCTTATTCCCTTAGCGTTTCTCGTGCCGAACCCAAATAAACCTGATATCGCTCCCTACCTGCTCTCAACTACCGCTGCATTAAAATCTCTCGAATTGTTAATCTACTAATCTTAGTATACCTTCGATATCTATGTATATCGCTTCCACTTATGCCTAACTGAAGCTAGAGATGGGGATGTATACTTGTATTATTACTGTAATAACTGATTTAGGTTCTAATCTCCCTATGTGTACTCTTTCGTTCTTTTGTAATTAATTTTCTACACAGTGCCCTATCCTTTTCCGCATTACTATTCTCCCACCTAAATTTCCTTCCTTTATCTTAAACTTTCCGTTCAAAAAATCTACGGCCTCTGGGCACCGAACTTCGTTAATCGCTACTATATTTAATACTAGCCTATCCATTTTAATTTTCAAGCTCTTTAGCTTGCCTATCTGCCTCAAGCGTCTAACATTCTATCCCCCGACTCGCAAAATGTCCCGCTTCTTTTTTTCTCGTTATTGAGCTTGCCGATCACATTCTTCGAAGTAGTCCCCTCCGGGAGTTCCGAACGGGAGACTATTCTAACTTCGGAATCTTTTACCCCAAGGAATGTTATAATTTTTTAGTACTGTTTTAGTACCCTGTGTATTTGGGAGGTAATGTAGTCGTTTACTGTTGCCTTCCACATTGCAGTAGTATGTCTTATAGTGCCATACCTATCCCTAAGGTCTCTGCCACTCTAAGTACCGAAAGAGCCGCAGTCCTCAAATTAGTTTAGAGAACTATCCCACAAGTCGGCCTCTTTCATTAAATATTGACAACGAAAATATTAAATAAAAATATATTTTCTAGCATCAATTAATATTGATTCAACATTTGTGTGACAATTTTGAGAAATTAGAGCATGGACAGTTGCGAGCGTGAACAAAAATTTTTACGAAAGCAATGCAATGTATAGCTTTTGCCTTAATTACTATGAAAATGCACGCAAGTCAATTAGGAGATTATTGATTTTTGGTTCTTTGACATTTTTAGGCAACACGGATTGTACAAAGCTGAAAGATTAAAGATGGAAAACAATAAATAATATTAATCTACTGCCATAGAATGCATCCACTTTTTCATTATTTAGATACTCGGGTCACATTAATGTTTTGCATTCCCGTATTTAATTTGCGTTTTCAGAATGGTACACCTATGGATTAACTTGAACTACTGTGTCTTTCGGTTACTTGATCAGTTCGGGTCATCAAGTTAGTTCGGGCTTTTGGAGAATTGTGGCTAAGGTATTAGTTCAGACTATTTTGGTTCCGGGTCACCGACATTCAATCCGTAGGTGAGCAGCGTACGCAGATTTAGTCACCTCAACATCACCCACATTGCACCTTATACCAAGTTGTTGTTTTAGAGTAGATTCAGCAACCGTCAATAAAGGCGAATTTGTATCCCTCAATGTTGTCGAGGTTACGCCATGCTGCTTAACCTGATGCTTCTATAAATTGTCCCTTTTGGTAAAGATAATGTCGCAGTACTCACAGTCATAGTTTTTTCTATTCGTTTAACCGAATGAGCTTGTGCCGTGCTGTTTCACTTGGTGAGGCATGAGGGTAATCCTTACTGGTAGAGGGACGTAACCGAAATTGCAATTAAAAGCGTTTGCAGGTCCCATTTGAGTACAAACCAAAAACTGCTCTATAAGACTTTGGAGACGTTTGTAAGAAAACTAAGTCATAACTAAAGGATTTGCTCTCGTGTGGTTGCCTAATATACATTACGGAATCACCTGAAAATTGCCGAAGGCACCAGAACAAGATTAAGCACTAAGTATGAGAACCAAACGGTGCAATTTTTTTTAACACAACATGATTTTTATTTCGACACATCCTGAACATTTTAATTTTTAAACTTTTGTTACGGGCCAATTCAGCACTACGACACCAAGGGACGGATCGGGACCCGTGAATGGCCTAGCTCCAGCCGGTGAGGGGTAGGTCAGACAAAAGTCGTAGATTGGGATTGCTAAATGCCCTAAGATGACAATTATAATGAGATGTAAATTCGGTAAAACGTCAAAAATCGGGTGGGCACCACCAGTAATGTCACAATGCTCGATGACAAAAGGAGAATCTCGTCACTGGTCGGTAGACTCCTTGCAGCTCAATATTTAACACAAAATCCTCAGAAAATCTCGCAGAGTAGAGAGGTTGAATTCACCCTACTAACATAAACTTCTTACTAAAATAATGCACGTAGACAACTTTACTTAATTCCATTAACAAATCCCAACGACTGAAATAAATACATGGGTTGGTTACATAAACAAATATGGCACATACATATATGACCAAGTAAATGTAAACATTACCACAAGTTATATTGTCGATAAAGTAAATGGCATACAATTATTATTGCTATAAGGTTTACTGGCCAGTAAAGCAATGTGTAATAAAATTAAGGTGGAGTTGAGTGCACAGGACACCCCCACTTTCTCTACTTACACAGTAACTAATAAAATATTTGAAACGTAATGCGTAGGACGCCGTGTGAATGCAACCCTACGCTAACTAACTTAACGGCAACAATAACTTTCAATTCAAAATGTAAATTGTGATCTTAATTCAGCAAATATGTAATCAAAATAATTTTGAATATCTGGAAGTACCAGTACAACTGTCTTAAATATTACGTTAATTGGAAATAATAGGGTTTAACTATTTATACTGATTAATGTGTTTGTTGTTCACGATAACGGTAAAGTATCAATAAAGCGCACACACTTTAGGACTCGGTGATAAGGGATTAACACAACTTCATGTACGGGTTGTGCTTAGTTTAATTACACAAACATTCAATTATAATCGACGTATTTGGGGCTGCACTGTAAAATCTACGAATACAGTCGCTTACCTTGTAAGGTGGATAAAACCAGTCAACACTGTGAGAGTGTCGAGTTTTCTACTTTCAAACACGTGACAATTAATCTATTACTTGATCCCCAACAACTGGGTTATAATTACGGGCCTACCGCAACCGTAACGAGATTTCCATTCATCCTCCAGACAGTAACTCCCAAATTCATTGGCATTAATTAATACTTCTAAAACGTAAACAACAAAAGAGGATGCCTCAACCTACAACAGAATGATTAACCACGTGCAGCACGTGACGTTATTAGCGAAGATCAACAATCAAAACTCGGCACTTGTATTATAACTTCCCATGAACTACCAAAATAAACGATCGATTAACTATGATATTGTAACTACATATTTCATGTAAAAACTGAATAAATCCGCTTTAAGCGATTTAATTTCTGTCACAAACTCAACTTGACAAATTTAACTCCTAAACGTCACAGACCTCGGCCGTCTTGAATACCTCCAAAAAACTGTCGAAATTATGAAGGGATGGCGGGCAATGCGCTCTTTGTTATATTTTAAACTGAGGAATTATTTACACAAACTAATTGACTTTATATACATATTTCTATAATATAAGGTAACAAAATAAACGGAACGTTACACTTAAAATTGCGAGAACCAATAGGTGCACCATGGTTCGCGTTATCCATGTTGCGAGGATGACCAATAGAAGGACTATGATTTTAAAAATTCTAGAAGAGTGTGAGTTGGGCAGGGTGATCGAATATTAAACTTGCGTCGACAGGATATTACCCTCTGATAATTCTGATCGCGCTAGAGCGCTGTTCGTTTAAAGTAAAAGTAAAATGTCTGAACAATACGTTGCTGTTTTGAAAAGGTTTTGCTGTATTTTAAATAGCAAGCTGACGGAATGTAGTAATGAATGTGCAAGCTGCAAAAATATGAAGAACGCAATCGAATGCTACAGTGCTGCATTGGTTTTTCACGAAGAATTCAGGAATATTACGTTGTTATGAAAAAGTGTAAATTGGATCTAATCAAAACATTTGTAGCTGTTAATGCAGAAATTTGTTTCGGTTTTCCCATATAACCTTAAACTATTTTCTTCGACATCGTATGCTTGCAACAAACTGCATATATTTTAATTAATATTTGAAAACTGCAGTGCGTGCAAACAATATGTTCGCGGATTTCGAAAAAGTGGTAAATAGGTTTGCTACCTATTTACTACATGGCCAATTATGTTGAGCGAGAACTCACATGAGGTTTAAATAGAATGTTTTACATGTGTAGATTTTACGGCAGCCATGGGATGCTGTACTGCTTCAGCTATAAACCTGTGCGAGAAAACTGCAACCTTCGACAAATTAAAACACTGTTCGAGATTTGTAGATTTTCCCTACCGCAGATGTTTAACCGAGAACTGTTATGTACCACGCATTCGATGGTTTACAAATAGGAACAGGATTTATGGACGTCTTTTACCGCACAAAAACAAACAAAGTAACAATAGGTTTTAGTGATTATGACATTACAACGGATGTGAGAGTTCCACAAAGAGATACATTAACTGGTAGACAGAACTGCATATTATCTAAAAAAGTATGAATAAGATAAGATAAACCATGTTCGTACGCGTACGAGTCCAGAAAACCGGTATTTTATGGGATTTGACATGGGAAACTCAAAGGTCCAAAAAAAACATTTTTTTAGTTCCAAAGGTCATTCACCCCTTCTCTAGCGTGACCCCTACGCGCCAGTCTCACATGATCCTATGACGTCAAATCCTCACCACATGGTTCCCAAAACCCCCTGCACTTATCTGTAGATAAGCTATGTTAGTTCTAGCACAGTAAATCATTCTACATCACTTCCAATCTCACCACATTTTCCACCCATCTGCACATTCCTCCACATCCCTCCACCACCTCCACCTCCCTCCACCTCCATCCACATCACTCCATATCCCTCCACATGACTCCACATCACTCCACATCACTCCAGATTACTCCACATCCCTCCCAGGTAAACTATGTATGTTCTGGCACAAAAATCGGAAAAATAGGAAATTCTAAGGTTCATTTTACAAATTTTTGTGCCCGTGGTGCAAAAAGAATCTTAAAATCTGCAAAATAGTTTTTTTCAACTTAGCATTTTTTAGCTCCAGGCATGGCTAATTTAATTAAATTTTAATTTGCCTTTATCTTACAGTATACCCTTCCACCATATTAACCAAATATTTGCACATTCAGTAACGGTATTAATAACATTGCCATCTTAAATCTGCACAATAGTTTTCTTCAACCAGTCATTTTAGACTTCAACATGGATCGTGCTGTCGACACTCTGAAATGTACCGTCGGAACTGGCAATTTTTGTAACCCTCAAGGTTATTCATTTTAGAATCACGTGACGTCATCATTGACAGCCTTTCACTTTTCAAGTCGGGCGGGCTGGTGGGTACCCGCCTGCCGCCCGACTTGAAAAGTGAAGGTGAAAGGTTGTGCATAATGACCTCACGTGATCCTAGAATGAATAACCTTAAAAGGTACAAAAATTGCCAGGGTCCGACGGACCAGATTAGGGTGTCGTGAGCAGGATCCATACCGTAGACTAAAAATGATTAGTCGAAAAAAACTATTGTCCAGATTTATAATGACAATGTTATTTAATATTGTTACTGGATGTGGGGATATTTGGTGAAAGAGTATACTGTAAAATAAAGGTAAATTAGAATTTAACTAAATTAGCCAGATCTGGGGCTAAAAGATACTTAGTTGGAAAAAATTATTGTGCAGATTTTACGATTTTTTTGCACCACGGGTACAAAATTTTGTAGAGGGATGTGAAGTGATCTGTAATGATGTGAAGTGATGTGGAGTGATGTGGAGTTATGTGGAGTGATGTGGAGTGATGTGGAGTGATGTGGAGTGATGTGCAGGGATGTGGAGTGATGTGGAGGGAGGTAAAGCGAAGTGGAGTTGGGTGGAGGGATGTGGAGGGATTTGGAGGATGTGGTGGAATGTGGAGGTGGGTGGAGGGATGTGGAGTGATGTGGAGTGTTTTACTGTGCCAGAACTAATATAACTTATTTACGGGTAAATGCAGAGCGTTTTGAGAATCATGTGGTGAGGATTTGACTTCATAGGGTCATGTAAAACTGGCACGTAGGGGTCACGCGAGAAATGGGGTGAATGACCTTTGGAACTAAAAAAAATGGTCCTGTTGGATTTTAAAATTTTCCATGTGAAATCCCATAAGAAAACCGGTTTTCTGGCCTCGTACGATCATAGCTTATCCATTTATGAAGTATCCACGAATTCGCATTATCACAATATCGAACTGTGGTTCGATCTGTTGGGCGGCATAAGACCAGTAGGCGACTCCGTGGACCGGACAAGCGCGCGTATGACTGCTGATTCTAAGGTCCCGTGTTCGATTTCTGATACGAACCGCTTGAAAAATGTTAGACAAGCATACTTCATAAAAATACGCCCTCGTTCGGATAAGAGGTAAAATGTAGGTCACGTGTGTGTGTGTGTGTGTTTTGTCAGGCATGTTGAGGAACCTTACCTTGCTTAAAATAGTAAAATTTCGAAAAATTAAACATTTTGAGGTAAAAGAACCCCGCTCCCTGGCCAATGCAGTACCTTCGCGTGGAGCATTGGAAAATCAAATGTATTGGCATGTAAACAGTCATTCAAATCGTGTACTAAAATGGTGCTTGTACTAAAATTGAATTATAAAAACTGACTATGTTTTGCAATTTTCAGTTCAAAACCAAAATAATACAGTTCGCCAAAGATGCTAACCACGTTAGAAGTAATTGCGGCGACGTGAAGGTGGGTCCGAAATATATGCAGTTTGGCCGAAAATTTTTTAAAAACTGTTTGCGGATACGACGAATGCAAAAACCGCATTATCGGAAATGGTGTGCACAAGGAATATTCGTTTAAATTAGGGATTAGTTCTAGATTAAAGGGTGTCGAGTGAGGACTTCCAAGAAAATTTTCACCCATCAAGTGCCTTACACGCTGAGAAAACATTTATAAATTAAAAAGTTAGAAAATTTGGGTTTAGGGGTTGTAACTCAATAAGTGTTGATCTTAGGGTAAACAATTAAAAAGTTGGGAAATAAAAGTCGTGCGGAGTCGATAGGCGCCGAGAGGTACCTCGAATATTTTAAGGGTAAGTTTATCGATTTTTAGCGGTGGAGAGCAAAAGGGATGATTTAAGTAACAGTAGTGCTGATCTAGGTTAGTTATAAAATCGTTCGGAGCACACAAGCGGGATCCCCTGTGCGGAACCTCTACCTCCACCTCCATATGCGTGGTGCTGAGGCGGCTGCGCTGTACGGGAAACCCCCATATCCTCTACTTCAGTGTGTTTACTTTATTTAAAAAGATATACAAAAATGTGTTATAAAAAGGTTGCAGAGTTTTGCTATTATTAACATTTAATGAATGTAACATTAGTCAACAATACTAAACTGCATTATAACTAGATTGTGTTCCTCAAGATAAATATAAAAAAAACGGCTGCTTAAACCTTACGATAACGTAATCGCCACTTCTTTAATAATTATCCTCCCAATTGTATAAATAGAAACATGTTATGTTTTTCAATTCTCAAGTTATTGAATTTATATGAAATTTAACAATAAAAATTGATCAATGTAGTTATAACTTACAATATTAGTAATTCTTTAAAATAAAAGTTTTTATAGATTACCACAGTCAGCAAATATACTAAAATTGAACCTCAATAACTCATAATTCATATTTTAACATTACAAAACATTATGATATTTGAGTTCAAGTTAAGCTCGAATTCAAATCAAATTCCCTAAATAGCAACCATAGATCTGTGCTTGTATATATAGTACATGACTATAACTTAATATTGTATTAAATCAAGCAAATATTCCCAAAAACAAACGTTGCATACTTATGTGCAAAACTTACTCACCCACCTCATTAGAAAAGTAAGTGGATATTTATCTTACTAATATTCCATATGGCAGCAAGTTGTTGTCTCAGAAATCAGCAAACAACACAATAATAAAGTAACATCTGGACGTGGAACCATATTTACTTCAACATAATCGATTTTACTAGACTGTACGAATTTTGTTAAACACCACCATCTGGTTATGAAATTACTCCAATTTTCTGATAGACGACATCCTACTGAATAATTGTGTGCTTCAAACTATGTTACAATTACTTTTAGATAGAAATCCTTTATTACGGACCTTGAAAATCGATTATTTCAACGACCGTGCATCGTGAAGATGGACCTATGTCGATTGACGATGCAAGAGCTAATGATGTACTGGATTTTGGATCTTGTTCACGAAAAGGCATTTGTGATAGTTGCGAAATAGGCGGCCCTGGTGAGTGTGAGCCAATTGAAAAAACCTGTGGAGAATATTCACTTAACAAGGCTGGAGACTTTTCTGAAGTCTTATGGCCTGCTACGTTGCTGCTGAAGATAGAAAGTCATCTATAATACTTCTCTATTAAATGGCCAAATTACATTGAATTTAAAACCATCTGTGATATTATTTGGAGTAATTGTTAATGGGTAAGTATTTCCTAATAAACCGGCAATTTTATGTATGGTGATTGTCTTTTCAGGATTCATAATCATCGAGTTATTACATACTATTCTAAAATTTGTTTTGTGACATACTCAGATTTGTCCAGGGACTGCAACTTTCCGATAGTACGAGGTGATGAAGTCAATAATAAATGTCATTGCGTTTACAAAACTCTAGAGAATCAATGGTTGTATGTGAATCATGATTATCTAATATTATAATAGGGGTGAGTCTGGAGTACTTTTATGACAGCAATGAAAATGTTTTAAAATATCGATAAAAAGCAACTCCATTGACCCAGCCACGCTTTGCAACATTATCTGCTATTTCTGGAGGTGCACATGTAAGCATTCGATCCATAAAACGAACTCTCAGAAATACAAAGAAGGGTGGTATCGAATTTCTGGTGGCACTAATAAAACAGCACGTTGTAACTAAAATCCCTCTACCCTCTCCCTCTCTCCTCTCTCCTCTCACCTCCTATCAACTCCTCCCGAAGTCACTTGTCCGATTTGCTTTAAATTTTTCTGACCTATAATTTTTAATGGATTATGTACAGTCGTTAAGGCTCTTGCATCTAGGCTGTAAATGTTTTGTGGTAGAGAATCATTTGAAAATTTACTGAACGCAATAGATAAGTTGTAAAAAAATTTGTTGGCTGTGGTGCGGTTGAAGCTTTGTAGCTCGTTGTAAACTTATAGCTTCGGGTTTTCTGCTAGAAAACTTTGGATTACGCCTCATATATCTATATAGCTAGTCTACACCTACTTACTGCGTCATATTCCAAGAGTCAGCATATTTCCAATTGTTTCTTTTAGATAATTGTATAACACTTTTTCGAGTTAATCCGCTCTGCATTTTGGATGCTGTAATAAGATACTAGGAATGTCTTTCATGTTTTGCATACTACATAGCTGCCGCTACTAATCAAATGTCAGTATTAAAAAATTAACCTCCATCTTTAGTTAACTTAATCTAAATTTTTAGTGCGATACGTGTGGTATTGTAGATACAACGAACTGTCAAAGTTAATAAGTTAATCGAAAATTGGAATTACACAGTGAAAGTTTTCGCACAATAATTTTTTATAGTTTTCGTAGACAATTATCTTAGAAACAAGAATACCTCGTCGAGTATGTTTCTATTTTCAGCAGTAAAGCACCACATCAGTCGACAACTTCTCGTTGGTATAGAGAATTCAAACGTGGACGGATTAGTCTTAGAGACGATCCAAAAGTGGGTGCACCAGAAACGGTAGTCACTTAGGATAACGTCGATGCTGTGCGCAAGCTCATCAACAAAGATCGACATGTGATACATCGTGAAATTGAGGCATCATTTGAGATTTCAATGACTTCAATTCAAAAAATTGTGCATGAAGAAATGCGTGTTAGATACCGCATCTGTTGACCGAACAACTGAAAGCAGATCGGGTGAATCGGCGTCAAAAAACTGTAGACCGCTTCAAAACAGGAAATTCTAAAAACGTGTACTACATCGATAGTGGTGATGAATCTTGAATGTACTAATATGAGCCAGAAAATAACCGTCAATGTCTGTTTGGTCATTCCAAGGTAAAGAAAAGCCTACAAAAGTCATCCGTTCTCGAAGTATCGCCAAGAAGATGGTCGTAACATTTGTGTTGGAAGCAGGTCATGCAGTAACAATTCCTATACAAGATCATAGAACTGTTACTGCCGATTGGTATACAACTATTTGTTTGCCGTAAGTTATCGCGAGCTTCGAAAGTCACTCTAGGGCGCAATACAAATTGTAGGAACTCATTCTTCTAAACTTTAAAATTTTCATCTAATGTATTGAAACCAAATATATCAAACATCAATAACTCAAAGTCACTTTCAATTTATGTCATAAATGTCAAACTTAAATTTTTTTATTATTTTGACAACAATTCTAGGTCATGGATCGAAATGTAAATAAAGATGATTTTAACAATTATGAGTGGTTTAATTCTCAAAGAAGATTAAGAAAAATGCATCCAGTTTAATACGACTGTAAAATTGACACCCAGTTAACACATATTCGACAAGACTGCTGCACGCTCATGTGGAGCAGTAGGATGAATCAACGAACAAGGAAAATCTATAGGGAGAAATGAATCAAAAATTCCATTAAAAATTGAATTTAGAGCTACTACTATTGAGACACAATGTGCTATAAAATCTACCAATGGTAAAGTCGAAGCTATCGGCTTATGACAAATGATATGAATCATGACCAAAGGCTTTTGGAAACGAATTTTCAATTTTCAGGTAAAGTAAGGTATGTTGATTCTAAGTTATAAGTTCTAGTAGAAAATAAATACTCAAAAAACAAGTTGCACTTACCTACAAGTCACCAAAAAATGTTAAAAATGAAGCACAAATTTTGACATCTAAAGGTTTCACTTGCGGCTGTTGTGGGTGTAAGATACGTCTGCTTCTACTACTGTCAATTTCTTGATCAAACTTATTTTGTTGTGTTATGTAATGCCTTAATAAACGCTGGTTTACAAATTAATTATCCTTTTTATTGTATAAACATAAACAGTGACAAGAATGTTCTTATTTTAGTTTTTTAAAAAACAGCTTGACATTATATTATATTATTGCAACCATCAAAAAGTCACTACCTACTATAAAATTAAGTGGACTGTAGTTTCCCTCATTAAACATTAAACATTATTAAACATTAAGTATACTAACAAGAACGCTAGTAGCTTGGCTTGGCGTAGTCAGGCACACAAGTTAATAAGAAATTAAAATTAGGAATGAAAATAAGCCAATGACAGTCAAACATGCTGTCCCAAAACAAGTTATTCCCCAACAACTACTATATGAACTGTTGTTTGTACATTATCATTTGTTTTAAGTTTGCGCCTCTAAAAGCACTTTATTCTAATAAGTGCTTGGAAATAAAACAATTCAGGTTTCTGGAGAACGTTACAGAATACTTTTGCTCTAATATGCGTATCAATTTTGAACCTTATCAAGATCCTATGCGTATTTCTCTTACCCCTAATTTTAACTATCAGAGCAATAATGCGAATGTTGGTAATGTTGACTTCAAACTTGACTAGATTTTTAATGGACTCTCAGGGTAACTCATCAGACGACGATTAATTCTTCTGGCCCTGAAAAAATGTCGCATTGGTGCAATATAAAGTAGTTAATAGTATATCCCTATTAAAAGTTGATAATCATATGTATCAGTATGATAAGATCACAGGTGTTCCCATTGGGTAACTCCGGTGATATATTAAAAAAATTGTTGCAGAGAAAACACATCTCTCGCAATTTTACTATTCGGTAGATCACACAAATTGTCCAAAGACCTTCATTACAAATTTGACGATGATGTTTTGGTAGTCTGTGTGACATAGTGTATGCCATGGTAATGGTACAAAGGTCGGGCAATATCTACATTTGACTTATTATCTGCAGATAGATGTCTGTTAAATATTTTTGACATAGATTTTTACTTGCATTATGTATGGAGAAATGCAGTAAGCGATATCAATCTTCGATTGTTTGTTTGGAAGAATTAAATTTACTCTGAAAGCTTTTTATGGTAGTTTTTACCTCTCAGACTTAATCATATAAACCACGTGTGTTAAAATTGTCTTTAGAACTAGAGGTACAATTTTTAGCGAAGATATACTCAGGTTTCTTCGATTTGATGAAGGTATTTAAAATTACGTTTGATTACGTCAAGTTTTTCTCACCCAGTATATAATAGTATAAATCTTAGCTTATTAATTATGACACTGCAATTTCCACCGATGTTCAGAACTAAATGTAACATAGAAACGTAACTGTATATAATATATCAAAATTATTAGAGGTTTGTGATGTGTATCAAAAATCCAATTTTCATGTGTAGGAGTGCGCAACAAATAGACTTCCATTCGTTACAAAAGTAGTGTGAATCTCACACCCCCGAATTCAGGGTGCGCATGCTTGTTCGTTATGGTGCGCTTCTTGCTATACCTCCATATTTAAAGGTGGTCATTGTACATTTACAGGTGGCCTGCAGTGAAGGAAAGAATTCTGTACAAATTTTACATTCCAACTAAACTAATATTCTCTTGTTCGTTATTTAAAATTTGAAGTAATTTTCTCTGTAACTGCAACATTGAGGGAATCACTAGTTTTATAATGCCTATTAATTCTAATGTAATTGCTTATTCATAGATCAATGCCCCTTTGTTTAAATGACTTAACAATACTGTTTTAACGTATCTAGTTATAACCACTATGATAGTAAGTTGTATTAAGCCGTAAAAGTAAAATAGCTTTATAATTCACCCACTCCATTTGGAAAATATTAAGGTAGCATTGAAATTAATTTTTTATGAATCGTTTTTAAGCTAAGGTCAATCGGGGCTACTTTTCAGCGCAATTTTAATGCTGCTGCTGCAAAAGTTTTGTCTCGTGTTCACACGCACCGCAAAAGTAACACACAGTAAAACGTTTTTTGTGCTGTGTCTACTATTAAAAACTGCGAATCCAATAAAAAATTGCAGTACTATTCAGACAGGACACATTTGTTCAAATAGAATCGAACAGCTGCTGTATGCATACGTGTAGTATTTAGAAAGAGTTTGTAATGTTTGTCTCAATTTTGTTTAAAAAATTGTTCAGTGTAAAATACGAATTCAAATGATGAAACAATGGCAACAGTTTACTAGATGTCCTCTTAAAACTGAAGAAGATATCGTCGACAGGTCATCAAAAAAAAGATGATTTGGTAAAAGAATGGATCAGAAAAAGAGAAAGCTTTGGAATTATTAATAATTTGCTTAGAGAAGTACGCTAATCAGATGAAGTACGATACAAAAACTTTTTGCGAATGGCATCGACAGATTTCGAATATATATTACAAAAATTAACACCTATAATAAAAAAACAAGATGGAGTTGTGGGGAAAGCGATAATTGTTGCTCAAGTATTAGCCATCACTTTGGATTATTTCGCTACAGGTAATTAGAATTTCTTATACATTGCTACGTACCTAGACGTATCCGGACGAATAGTAGATACCAGGCTAACTACCAACCGCGGAGAGTGGGGAGATTCGCCTACATACCAAAAAAGAAACAAAAAAAAATAAAGTACATCGCCCTCGATTATCTATTAACACATAAAAATAAATAAAAGATTCTGTACAAACAAGCAAAAGAAAAATAAATTAAGCGTTACTATTATACAGCCAACAATTATATTCTACGGACAAATTAGAAATTTAGCTAGGAAGTGCACATTCCGTATTTACACAAAATAAAATTAATCAGTATCGAATAAAAATTGCGAGAGCTTCTGTCAAGTGTTTTTAAATTTTTACCTAATAATTTTTGTAAAGTAACTAGTTAATAAGGCGAATAAGCATGTGCGTTCTTTTGTCACGCATCTTTAAAAAATAGTATATCGCACCTGTAGAGTGATAATATCGGATCGCAGCAATAAATAATAGTTCTACAATGTGACGTTTCTTATCACGTAACTACACCAACCGCAGATACGGAATATGTCATTGACGCACACAAAAGAAAACAAGTTGTATACCTGTAGGTATCCTGATACTTAGTTCACAAGCCGTCGGGGTTGAGTCAGCATAGAAACGCCATTGTCGTCAGCAAATATTTACTCTACTACCATAATTGCAGCAGCAGTCTACGGACAAAGGTAGTCGTTCTACGTGAAGAAAGAAGTTGTTTTACATAACGAAAGAACCCATTTGGCCTCCAGCTAAAAAAGGCTAAAAAGAGCATCTAATTAGAATGGGTACGCGCGGGGAAACCTCACCAAACACACGCAAGACGCCTCATAGTTGTTGAACAGAGAAACGTGCATCACTTTTTGAAATACAGTGATGAATAAAATGTAAAAAACGCTTCGACGCACACGCTGCAGAAGCAAACTCAACAATGGTCCAAACAACAGGAATTCGAACTGCCGATTCCTGGCTTAGCAAAGCGCGTTAAAACTGGAAAACTTGGGTTTATATCGGATCCTGCGCGACCTTATCTCAACAAGTCGTTACCTTCAATATTGAAGCACCATAACGTCATGGCGGCCATATTAGTTGTGGGCAAAATTATAATTTGAATTGCATTAAGAACATGGGTTTAGTCCAGAGCGTGTACACTATATTTTGTAATTGAGAAAAAATTTCCACCTTATAGCTTTAATATATAAAATTAGTATATCTTGTAAATATGCACGCTTACTTAACATTTGGGTATTTCTGCACAAATAATCAAATAACAGATAAAAACAAAATATACTAGATTTAAGTTCTTAATTGGACTTCTAAATAATGAAACTGATACGCACTTTCCTAAGAACTTAGTTTTTCTGTAATTAACCTATAATAACATATTATTACCTAACATTAAGAGCTTCATAAGTGCAACTAATTTAACTAATTGGTCATCATGTCCTATAAACACTTATAAATGCAAATACAAAAAAAATTTAGAAAAGGACTTATTGATTATTAAATAAAATTAATTTACTTAACTAATGACGTTTACTAATTGGTTTTAAAAATTTATTATCATAGGACAACAAGCTTATTTTCAAATATCGGAGAGCAACCGCTCTTATGAATTGTAATTTGTGTGGTTCTTCAAAACCTATTTTAACAAAATCGCATTTATTGTGCCTTAGAACAGAGTTGTACCTGGTCACGATTTTTGACCTGGTGACCCGAAAACAGATTAACCCGTGATCCGGGACCCGAACTGACCCAATGACCCGAACTGACCCGGCGACCCGAACTGACCCGGTGACCCGAAATGACCCGGTGACCACAAGTGACCCGAAGTGGCCTAAATTGACCCGGCAACCAGAAGTGACCCGAACTGTTCTCCCAAATGTACAACTTTTTTCTAATCTAAGCGTTCTTCTAACTCTTACTGGTTCCGAGATCGCAATGGTGCCGGTGATAAAAAACGATCTGTGGATGTGTTTTGCTGTGTAATGTTCGAATAAATTGGAGGTGTTATTGTTGATTATGTACTAATATTCTAACTTATAAAAATATAAAAAATATTGCAATTTAACTGAAAATTATTACCTATAGATGAATGAGTTAAAGGACAAATTTAGCATTGACTGTTATAAGTGATGATTAAATAAATGTGCCACCCTGTGTGCTAAACTGTTAGCTGTTAAACAATTTTAAAATAATTTTTACGTATGTTGTATGTATTATGTACTTATTTGTTTGCGCGGCCCTGCTATTTTACTGGCTGGTATTTAAGTATTACAGCAACCAGGTACCTATGCGCAGGTCAATATCAGGAGCATATACTGCTAACATCTGGTCAAAATCAAGTCACCGGGTCAATACCGAGTCACTGGGCCAATACCGGGTCACTGGGTTAATACCGGGTCAACGGGTCAATACTGGATCACCGAATTAATACCGAGTCACATACCTGACCCGGTGACCCGACCGAAAAAGCGATCTGAAGTGACCCTGTTCAACACTGCTTTTGAAATATAGATATTTCGAATGCATATTTATTTAATACCATTTTCAAAATAATTTTATCTAAAGTTTTAATAGCTAAGTTTGATGCACTCCTAGTTAATAAAATAAATTGATGCTCTACTTCTGATACAATTTTAAAAACACTTGCCGAAGCAGACATTAAATCTCCTCTCTTATGCTTTAGTATGTGGCCTATCATCCTATCTCTACTATTTACTACAGCTTTCCACATATTTCATTCTTCCCCTACCATTTCTAGTACCTCTTTGTTTTTAACTTTGTCTGTCCTTATAGCTTCATCATACGTCTGTAGCACTACATTTTAAAGTCCGCTTATCATACTGTCCAGGTTTCAGTCCTACAGTGCTGTGCTCCACACATATGTTTTAACCAATCTTTTCCTTGTTTCTATGTTTGTTGTCTTTGAACACAGTAATTGCTTTTCTTGTTAAATGTAGCACGACCTTGTGATAATCTTTGTTTTATATCTTTTGCTCTCTTCCCAACTTGCGTTATTTGGCTTCCTAGGTAGCAGAAATCCTCAACTTCTTGTAAGTTCTTGTTACCTATTTGTATTCTAGTTTGTAATTTAATTTCTTTTTTTTGGCATACTAGTACCATAGTTTTATTTATGTTAATTTTCATAACGTATCTCTTTGCTAGAACTGTTTCCATTTCATTAACAGCAGCTTCTAACTCTTCCTTGCTAGATGCTAATACCGCTATATCATCTGCAAATCTAAGGATTTCAATCTTTTGTCCCTGCATAATAAATCCAAATGTGTTCTTGCATTTGACAGCAGTCATTGTCTCTTTGATGTACAAGTTAAAAATTAATCGGGATAGGGCACATCCCTGTCTCACCCCTTTTCCAATATTTACTTTTTTATCATCCTGCTCTAATTTAGTTACCACTGTTTGGTCTTTGTACAAAGCTATGTACTATTCGTCTATCCCTAAAACTCATTCAATCTTTTTGAGTATTTCGAACATATTTTTCCATTTTACATTGTCGAATGCTTTTTCAAGATCTACAAACCCTATATACACGACTTCTCCTTTTTCTATTGTTTTCTGCATTATCACCCTCAGAGCTGAAATAGCTTCCGTGTTCTCCTGCTTCGTTTGAACTCAAATTGATCTTCTCCTAGTACCTCCTTAGTTCATTTTTCCATTAGTCTTGACTTTTTGACACGTGTGCTGTCAAACTTATTGTTCGAAACTTTTCACATCTACCCGAGCCTCTTTTTTGGTATAGAGTATAGTGACTATGATGTTACGTTTGAAATCTCGCCTGTCTCATACATATTGCTTACAAGTTGGAAGAGGCGTTCTGTAACTGCTTGTCCAGCGGCTTTTAAGTTTCTGCTTGCACTTTATCTGTAACCGCTGCCTTACTATTTTTCAGACCCTTTATGCTAATTGAAACTCATCTTTAAGTACAGGATATCCCAAGTCATCCTTTTTAATGTCTTATTCTTGTTCTAATGCTGTTAGTTCCTATCCTGCATATAAATTCCCTATATATTCTTGTCATCTATCCACTTTCTCTACATTTTCTATAATGGTGTTTCCTACCGCGCCCCTATATTTTTATTATACATTTTATATCCGTAAAAATCATTCTAATTAGTTTGTACGCTTAGTCCGTCTTCCCTATTTCCATCGTAGTTTGTACCTCTTTGCACTTTTCATCAATCCATTGTTCTATAGCTTTCTTGCATTTGCGAAAAATTTTCTATTATATGGCTTTGTATCTCCATTGACTGTTTCATCTGATCTATTTTTGTATTTTCGTCTTTCTTCTATTAGATTCAGGATATCCTTTGTTATTCATAGTTTCTTATTTCTTTGTATGTATACCCCAGAATATCTCGGACCGCCATGTCTAAGCTGGATTTAATGTTATTCCACTCTGTTTCTACTTCCTTAGTATAAGAAATTTTCCCAATATCTTTCAGCAATTCCTTTGACTTGTTTTCAGATATTTCGGGAATATCTTTATCTTTTAGTTTCTTAAAGTCATAGTGCATTTTCCGTTCCTTTTCCAAATTTTTAAATTTAAGAGAGGCTTTCATAATTACGATGTTGTGGTCAGTGTCTATATCTGCTTCTGGGTAACTTTGCAGTCTTTCACTTGTTTCCCAAACCGTTGTCTCACAAGAATGTAATCTCTTTTATATCTTCCTGTATCTACCAGTATCTTCTACGTGTATCGTCTTCTAGCATGCTGTTGAAATTATGTGTTCGTGATGGTTAAACTGTTCTTGTTGCAAAATTCTAGCAGACTATTTACCCTGTCATTTGCCGTGCATAAATCAAATAAACCTATTACAAATACAACATATAGTTCAGGAAATTGTGTCTATCAATTTGAGTCACTTGATATTCCAAACGGATGTTAATAATCATGGTCTAAGCACATATCCTACTTTCAGTATGTCCCATTCACGCTTGTGTGTTCATATAACTGAACCGCCAGACCTGAATCTCAAAGTAAAAAAGATATGGTATCCATTATAGCTGTATGCTTGTTCCTATCACCTGTGAGACGTTAAACCATTACCAAATGTGTGCATCATAGGCACTTCCAGGAAATCGTGCACTAAGGTTTAAAAATTTTAGATTTTGATTGCAATTCAGCAATAAACTTGTAGCTAGATTGCATTATAAACTGGTTTTTGGTACATATTCCGTAGTGCTACCATTTCCATTTCCCTTAGGCTTCAAGGAAATTGTACCCATTTATTAAAAACTGCAGGGTTACATACTGTAGCACATACTTGGTGCAACGCTCTGCTTACGCTGACCTGACCAACTGCTATTAATAGGTTAGTGCCTATGATGGCATGGTAGCTTCCGGTAGCAAGAAACCAAAGTGTACATAGCATCTAAAAGATAGGTTTGTACTAAGCTTCACTATCATATATTTTGTGCCTTTCTCTCTATTCTCAAAACAAACTTTCGCATAGGTTGGGGTACAAATGGTGTAACCACCTCAACTATTGTACGAGTTACCTACGATGTTACCCAAAAAATTTTTTCGGAATATATTTGAGGATAAATTAGATTGATCTTTGCATCTCCAACCACATCGGGAATTGCACCTTGTTCCTCTGTGTAATGTATTTACTCTATGCCATCCACTCTACATTATACTAGTCTATCTTTCTGTTCTTAAAAAGTGAAGTATGCAACTTAACCTATACTAAGAGAGTGAAATCCACGTTTTACGTTGTTGTATAAAATCTTACGAACTACTCGTTGTATTTGAATTATGGAAATAAATGTAGTTTACTTTTGCTATTAATAGCTTCTATTCGTGTTATTTTTGCGGGCAATCGTTATACAACGATTTCCATACATTGCACTCTGCATCGTCAATGTCTACAAGCACGTGTAGTACCCCACTTGCTTCTTATGGATCCATACTCAAACCGCTGTTAACAGTCTACAACTATAAAATTGAGTTTACAAAGGCACATCAATATTATAAGAAATAACTACTTATGGAATTATGTTGTCTTTTACCTCTACCTTTATAAATAGAGATCGGTTGCTATCATTTTATTCCAATACTTTCACAATCACTTGCTCCCTTCTAGAAACAAAGCGGTCAACAGGGTGGGGCAATTTGAATTGATTATATATAATTAGACAAATATCAAATTATCATCTTTTTCCTGACAGTTCTCACTTTCTTTGACAGTTAACCAGGAGCATCAATTTCACTCTTCGTTATAGGAAAGAAATTCTTTCATGCCTTCACAAATAAGTATAAGTAATTTTATTTACCAGAGGGTTGTGTCCTTTTTCTCCTTCTAATTCTATTCGTATGAACTCAAGAATAGATGCCCAGATCGCTTCACAGACTGAGAGAGTGAATTCACTTTGTTTTGTAGAGATTGCCAGCCTACTTGGTGGGGAGAATATCTTCATGTGTTCAAACAAATTCTAGTAAATTGTTTGTTGCGAAAGATCATTTCAACCTGCGTGGTGAGGAGAATATCTTCAGAAGGAAACCCTGAACAATTTAATTTGCGTTTTATTTTTAGTTTACTACTGATGATTACTATATAGTGGTCGAAATACGTATTTAGTTTTTTAAAAATATTTTTGTGGTAATAAATTATTTTAAATTATTCTAACTGGTTTGTTTTAACACGATTGCACAATCCTATTTTCTATTTATACCTTGTCTATTTCTATCTATGCTTCCATTATTTTTAATAATCGTCAAATCTGCAGTTTCCTAGAGAGCATGATCTATCCTTCAATCCCCCACGTGATTAAATTAAACAGCCGAACATTCGTGTTTTTTTCATTTTTACATTCCACTTTTTAAACTTCTATCGCCACCTAATTTACTCCACTCACTATGACTATTCGAAAACAAAAAACAATAAAAACAAACAAGTCTCTTACCAATAACACTAGCCGTCATTACATTTGATTTTCCAATGCTCCACCCGAATGCACTACATTGGCCACGAAGCGAGTTTGTTTTTATCTGGAAAATTTGAAATTTTTTGCCGAACCCTTGCTGGTTCAAGGAAAGTGGGGAGGGATCTTTAACGTGCATGACAACACTCACACACGGGACCTCCATTTTACCTCTCATCCGAACGAGGGTGTATTTTAGCGAAAAATGCTCGCCTAACATTTTTCAAGCGGACCGTGTCGGGATTGGAACCCGGGATATTGGGTGTAGTTATCACACACATATCAACTACGCAACGGAGCCGCCTACACTAGCCGTCAGCTGATTCTTTTGGAACTTTGGGTATATTTCTCACACCGGACTTCTCTATCCATTAATAACAATAAAGAAAGTCTTGCCGTCTTAATTTTACATTTTTGTTCTATAGATAGATTATTAAAATAACGACCGTCGTTTATTAAGAAATCAACTACATCGTCATTGTCGTGAGACACGGCCACTTTTAAAAACTAAATAAAACGGTAATACTATGATCAATGAACAAAGCGCGTATAGTAATCTGTAAGACTTTATGTAATTTTTCAATTCTTCACCCGAAAGTACTACATTGGGCAGAAAGCGAGTTTTTTTTTACCTGGAAATTTTGAATTTTGGCGGACTCTTGCTGTTCCAAACAAGGTAAGGATCTTTAACGTGCGTGATAACACTTACACACGGGACCAACGTTTTACCTCCCATTCTCTCGAGAGCGTATTTTCGTGAAAATACTCACCTAACATTTTTCAAGCATGCGTGTTGGGAATGAATCTGGGTGCTCGGGCATAGTAGCCACACGCTAACCAACTGAGGACCGCAGCGGTCACTAAATTGTAGGCCACTAGCTAACTCACACTAATTCTCGTGTGCTTTCAATCTCACCCCGACCGCATTGTGAAATTGTACAAACTCCGTTAGAATTCGGCGGTAGACTGCCAGGTTTCACTACAAATACAGGACTGCAGTGTCGACAACCGGCAGTTTAACAAGGGTTCTTCAAGTTGTGGTTTCTTCAAAGGTACTATATTTTTATACATCGAAATATTAATAAAATGCGTTTATATCTTCGATTAACATCCAGCATCAAGAAAACGAAACGTCAACTATCTAGAATACAGGGTAGGCTGCGAGTTACAGCCTTAATAAATGCTTCTCCATTGAGTACGCGCACACATGCACGAACACACATAAACACGGAAGTACGCAAACAGACACTAACAGACACGCCTGTTTGCACAAAACTACACGAAAGAACACACGCCCCAAGCAGCTAAGTATGCCAGAGCGCAACCTTGGAAGAACGCCGGCATACGGTACTCAAGCATCCAAACATACAAACACATTTATACGCTAACTTGCAAGCACGTACAATAGGTAGCAAAACGATCACTAAACACGCAAGCAAGTGCAGTACAATGCAAACGTAACAGGAACATGTAGCTACCAAACATGACAGGTTGCTACAGCTCGCAAGTACCAGCACAAGTACACGCCAATTCGTAATTGTAAGCAAGTAAGCATGTTAAGCATGTATAGCACACAAAAGCCACCAAGGCTCTCAAAAACTACGCAAGTAACCCACTGCAAGTACGCTCTAGCAAGGAAGTACGCAAGCATATATCGAGAACGTAAATTTCGTTAATATGTAAAAGTACAGTAGCATAGTGTAGGCATACAAGTACGAAAGCACATATGTATGCCAACACGCAAGCTGCAGTCACATAAGCACACAAATAAGAGCCACCAAACTCACAAAAAACTACGCACGCTATAACTCCACTCAAGACGCTCTAGCAAGGAAGTACGCAAGCGCATATATCGAGAACGTAAATTTCTTAATATGTTACAACACAAACACACATGTATGCAAGCATACAGATACGCAAGTGCATGCCAAAAGGTGTAAGCAACTAAAGTCGGAAGTACGCAAAACCGCTAATACACAAGCATGCTATCACGAAGCAGTTGAGAAAACAGGAACACGCAATGGTGTAAGCACGCAAACGTGTGAGCAAGCAAGCTTGTAAACGTACTTATAAGAAACTAAGCACGCAAACTTACAAAACTTCAAGTACGCAAGCACACAATCACGTAGGTACGTATGCATTCTAGCAAACAAATACTCAAGCACGGAAGCACATGATTAGTCAAGCATACCTGCGTGCAAGCACACAAACACGCAAGCCATCACATGTACACGCAAGTTCGTGTTCACGAAGTGTTGAATTTAAGCGTCCATCCACCCGCCCAACCATTGGTGCTGCAAACGTACACTTGCAATGCAGCATGCTGTATGTGTAAACACATAAAAACCCTCGGACGCACGTACGCATATCTGCAAACTCTTTCATAGCTACCACGCGCTTGCACTGCGAGCTTGTATATAAATGCGCTCACTTAAGAACAAATGCATGTCCGTGTAACCACGGGCTCTTACCGACAGACGTTCGCTCATTTACATGTAATCACGTAAATACAGTTGTACTCGCTTCGAGGCGGCTCCGTGGCGTAGTGGTATGTGTGTGACTACTACGCCCAAGGTCCCGGGTTCGAATCCCGACACGGTCCGCTTGAAAAATGTTAGGCGAGCATTTTTCACAAAAATACACCCTCGTTCGGATGAGAGGTAAAATGGAGGTCCCGTGTGTGAGTGTTGTCACGCACGTTAAAGATCCCTACCTTGCTTGGAACAGCAAGGGTTCGGCAAAATTTTAAATTTTCCAGTTAAAAAAAACTTGCTTCCTGGCCAATGTAGTACCTTCGGGTGGAGCATTGGAAAATCACATGTAATGTACTCGCTTCGGCGGTACAAGTACTAAAATTGGATTGATACAGAGAAGATTAGCATAGCCCCTGCGCAAGGATGACATGCAAAATCGTGAAGCGTTCCACATTTTTCTTTAAACCCTATTTTTAGTTTCAGTTTGTTAGATTTTGATTTAGTATTGATTAACGTGAAATTAGATTAAATTTGGAGCACATTACTTTTCGCGTTTAAACCCAATGCAGTACCTTCGGGTGGAGCATTGGGGACGTAACCGCAAGCATAGCGGCCCTTAATTACATTATAATGTAACTCCCGTTGTTGTAAACGGGTTCTAAAAAGAACATTTTGTTTGACTACGTTTGAATGGAACCTCCAATCAGTCTTCTCGCTGCTTGCCATTACTTCTTGTCACTATCGAAATGTTGTTTTTCTGGTTACATTATTGCTTATATACTACTGGATGATTTAGGTTTTTTGGTTGTTATTGGGTTTTCACTTTCCGTTTGACCGATGCGGCGCTTTGTTGCACTTGGCTAGTTCCAGTTTTGTTATGTGGACAATTCTCTTCATCTTGATTTTTATGATTGCGATGGATTTTGTATTTTCACGTCCTTTCTGTGCCTGGCATTTTAACGTGTTGTGCTGAAGATAATGTTTTTTCGTGGTTTTGTGCAGAATTTTAAATTTTTTCTCCTCCTCACGTTTATTCTTTTGTTTGGTGCACGCTACATATAGAATTCTCTAGGTTCGTCGATTTTGTATATACACTTTCGTTATTGGGATATTAAGGACAGTATTTGTTTTCTGGTGTGATAAGAATGTAGTTTTTATTTTATTTTTTAAGACATGCTTATGTAAGTCGTTATTCTTTTGAGATTATGGAATGGGTTTATATATCTTCTTCTATTGTTTGTTCGGTAAAATTTGTACCGGCTTTCATAAGAGAATTTATTTTGTATCAAAGAATAGCGAGGTTTTTCTTTTCCAGACATAGGTGTTGTATGTGTGTTTGAGTTCAGGATTGTGTTATTTGTGTTCTAATTATACTTTGCAAAAAACTGTAATTATTTTTTGTTTTCTAATGTACGTAGATGTGTCGAATAGGATTTTTCCCATTGGCTACAATTTTGATGGCGGAAGTGTTCTATCGACCTCCAATCAAAAGTTATTCGTACCTTTAGAACGGAACGTTTTATTATGTTATGTTTACGCTTATTATAATACAAATTATTCCTATACAACGTCACTACCGAATCTCAAAATTTTTTTTACATTTGATTTTTGTTTACACGGTACCTCTAGAACATTCCTAATTAGGTTTCAACAATAATCTGTGAGCATTGCGGGTCTCTAATTCTCTTAGTAACTGTTTTTACAATATATATTTTCTTGGTGAAAATTTATCATATTTGTCACTACAAAACTTAGACTTGCGTGCAAAAAGTCCGACGGCTCCGAAGCTTAGTTGCGTTGCGTATGATCGGCAAGTCCAAACTCCCGGGTTCGATTTCCGGCACGTACCGCTAGCAAAACTTTAGGCGAGCATTTTTCATAAAAATACGCCCTGTTTTAAATTATGCGTGTGTGTGTGTGCGTGTGAGCGTGCGTGCGTGCGTGCGTGCGTGCGTGAGTGAGTGCGTGCGTGCGTGCAAACGTGCCTGCGTGCGTGTGTGTATTGTCACGCACGTTAAAGATTCCACCTGGCTTGCAATAACAAGAGTTCGGCAAAATTCAAAATTTCCAGGCAAAACCTCGCTTCCTGACCATTATAGTATGTTCGGGTGAAACATTGGAAAATCAAATATACAGGGAAAAATTCCAAATGGGAGTAAAATAAATGGATCTTTAAGACATACTACAACCTATTTTACTTTATGTGGAAATTAAAAGATTCACAATTGGTTTGTAATTTTTGCCTTTGTATTTCCTAAGAAATTGGAACATACCTCTTTAAACGATAACCAAATAGCAGCCTCAATCTGAGTCAATTTTGAATCAGATACACTGTCCTTTATGATGTGATAAAGCCCAATAAAAATTCTTTCTTTTATGTTGCCCCATTTAGTCTGGGAAACTTTTTTTTCAGATATTGGAATCCTTCACCATATTTATTTTAAGCTTTAGCAAAGTTTTTTATCAGTCCTGGTTTTATGTGCAGAGATGCTAGAAAAACTTTTTTATATCAACTAGAGGAGGATTTGTAACATTTTTTCTCTTTAGCAACAAGGTTTTCTCGCATTTTCCAGTCTTTTACAAGGTAGTGTTTATTCATTTCTTTGTTGTCAAATTCATAACAAAAATGCTATGACCTTTAAATAACCATATATGCTCCATCCATGTCTTTTATGTTATATGTCATAGTTTTCCTTTATATGTTCTGCGTGAACAATAGGAACAGAGGGGTGTTGTTTCCATTTTGGAGGAAAATTACCGTCAAGCTTATAGTAGAAGAATCAATAAATAGTCTTCATCATTAGTTTTGTATTTACATCCTAATGCACCCATTTGTCCAGAAACATATGCGTAGTACACCAGCTGATACACACGATGTAAAGAAATAAAGAAAATCTTGTTTACGTCTCCGATATGTGGAAAAATATGCACCATTCTGTAATAGATTTCATTCTTGCAACCTGATCTCAACCTTCGACTCGAGCTTTTGACAAATTTAAATCCCGTACAAAGTCGTTAAGGTCAACTTGTCAAAGTATATGTAGAGTACCTATATCAAATGATTGGCAATCAGGATCAATATCTTCTTCCATAAATTCAGCGATATTATCTTCAGCGGCATTCTTATCATCGGCAAGTGTATATGATTTTGGACATTTGGGGGCAGACACATTCTGACTATGAGACATTGATCTGAGAGTTGATAGCAGGTTTGGGTTCTGTACAGTATGCTTCGACACAGTGAAATTTCAGATAGATTCGTCAAGCAAAATAGCAATTTGTCATATGATCTTTAGGTTCTCCCTACACCATTGATCCACAGTTATAGATTAACCATCTCCTTTAATACACATGATATGCGGTGCACAAAATTAATCTTAATCTCCTAGTTTGTATCAAAATTAAAGCTGATCACTTTTTTTGATTAGTTTAGTTATTATTGTCTTTTTGTGAGATTTAGTCGTAAATTCGTCACATACGTAACAAATCGTATCCGCTACATTTACCCACTTTTGCGACATTCTGTAGTTTATCGGCAACGTATACTATACAGTAAATTCTTATTTCTCCGTCTATACATGCGTTTGGGATATCAACTGCTGCTCATCCTGTCCCCGGCGCTTATTTATCTAAACTCGACCCTTCCACCGATTTGTAGCGCCTTCGCCAAAAATTATAACGCTGCTTATATTTCAATGATGAGTCAGTCGTCGGATTACGTTTGTTATAATATGTTATACAATGAGAACACATATTTTAACACCTGAGAATGATATGACCAAAAATAAATTAAAGACATCCATCGTGTTAGTTACCGTTATCGATTTTATCAGTCGCATGCGGTAATGAAAAATATACTAAAACTTTTACCACAAATTAATTCTTTTTGAACAGTTTTAGAAAAACAGTTGATTGCACTAAACACAATTACCAAAAATATAACAAATAATACACGAATTCCGTAATATACAATGATCAATTTTCTCTAAATCTGTTTAAAAATGCACACTGAAGTTTTTGGTTTCGCATTGAATAATCCAACCTGAAATTAATATAGTTTGATTTTTACTTAATTATCTTGAAATTAAGGTTCGTTTATTTTCTGTGCAAATGAACACATTTTGAAGTCGATTTAGGCAGTATTGAAATTTAAATTATGAATAAACGGAACGTCCCACATCTGCTTTTTTATTAGTCGATGAATATTATAACCAGAAGTAAGGATATAAAGTTGATTTGCAATTTAATCAACTATACAGTCTCCACATAATCGATTTATTTACATGTTTCAGTCAGGTTTTTGCGTTACTTAAGAAGCCAAGAAAAATGTAATTAAAGATTTAAAACAGAAACGTGTAAATACAGAGAAAACTCTTTTTGGCCGTGCTCTGAGTCTCTTCTGATTATACGTTCTTCTTTATTTTTATTATACAAAGTTTTTTAGAGCTTTATAGTCATCGTGTATAACTCGTTCACTTACAACCCAACAAGAAGCGAACTCATGCTTGGATATCAGTTTGATACAGCTTTATATCGAAGCTGCTTGGAGGAATGACCGGTAGATCGCACGCGCATCGCCGATCTGAACCGACTAGCTCAAGGCACGAGGACTGCGCGTTACATGATTTCAGTATATGCTTGCAACCTGTAAGTTGATGTTTGTAACGACGTAAGCGCGCGTGTTCGTATTATATCGCGAAATTAATTTTTTCTCAATTATTATCAAATTTTTTAATAACAGTCGTCCAAAAAATTTCTAACCTCAATAAAATATTTAAATAACGGAATGGTCCACTGGACAACCCTAACAGTGTGAAATACGGAAGATCCCGTAGAAATAAGATATAGTCCCATTTAGTAAAAGTGCCGCATTGTTAAATTTATTAGGGGCTGTCACTTTTATTGTTAGGGGTACAAAAACTTCTGGTTTTCATTTAGCGTGAAGACCCGCTCTGATTTGAACTATTAAGTTGAGTGACCCGAAAGGTGTTATATTATCACAACTAATGAGAATTGCTTTTTTTAAAATAAACATCGGTGGAAGTTGTTTGTTTGAAAATAAAATATTAATGTAATAAAATTATTTTGTTTGTTTCATAATTAATTGTCGTTCGTGCTCGACGACGACTTCTTCTGCACTGTGATGTGTGTTTGCATCCTTCTTGTGCTGGTGTGAATTCATCCCGCGAACATCATCCTCACCATCGGCGACCCCGTGGCGTGCGCCGCACCAACTCTGTACGATCATGTACATCCACCCGGATCCTCCCCAGCCACCGGAGCGGGGTCTTCCACCGGGGTGACGTGGTGGTCGATGATGAATGGTGGTTTATACGAAGAAAGTCCACCACCTGCACCTCAAACAGCAACAACACCGATAAGCAACAGCGGAATGACAAGCCCAGCGACAGCAGCACCACCAATCACATCCACGACGTCGAATTCATCACCGTCCAGCGTAACCAGCAACAGCGGCTCTGCAGGTCCTTTACACATCCCAGCAAAACGTCTAGGTTACGGGGAATGCGCGGAGGCAAGTGTCATCAGACACCCCCACAGTCAACATTGGAATTATTCACCTTCAGAAAACCATCACGGTTTTGATATAAATCACCATCAGTATGCAAATGCTCCTACTTACTACAACCTTGCTGCTGATCCCACAGGGGGTCGCGATCGTAAACCGAGTTTATTTTGGTCTCCTGCTGCCACTGTATCTGGTGGTAATACACCTGAGTATAAATACAGTGTTACACCTTCTGGACCGAATGTTGACCCTGCTGCATCGTCATGTCATCAAGGGTTTACATCCTCGTCGTGGTGTAATTATTCACCTTATTCAACGGCATCCAGGCACCACATGGATGCTCATCAACCCGTCCCTTATTTAAATTCTGCAGATGAGCGTGGTCGTGTTGCTGCAGCTGCTGCGATGGTTGCTGAAAGTGCTGGATTCAGTCATCCGCATGACGGTGGCTATGGACTTAGAAACTACGGACCTGAACCTGTTCCAGGACCTTATCCACCGCCAGGTAAGTATCTTATTTTATCAGATATGCACAAAACACAAATGAAATCAAATTGCTTACATTTTCTCAATTGATTGTTTTCGTATATTTATACTGTTAACCTTAAAATATCAAATACCGCACTAGAAAATTTAGTTTTGTCATGCCGAATATTAATTACATATTATGACTGAGGGAGTTTCGTTTTTTCAGATAGGTGCAGATACGCGTATTAGTTTTATATCAAATATTTAAAATTCCCAAAAATCTCTCTAAAAAATAATTGGGTTTATCAAACAACAAAAGGAAAACAATATCGTTTTGTAATAAACTAAATGCCCTAATCTAACAACACATTTGAAATGAAGGTTCTAGTACAAGGGTGGCATTAAAAATGTATCTCTAGTTTTAATTCGTATAAATGTCAAGCATTTTGAGCGAGATCTTTTTTTTTAAAAAACATCTGTAACGATACACCTGTTCCGTCAAAACTGGTTTGCGTATCAAAGGAGAAAAAGTGTTAAAAACTTGATTTCGGTAACCCTGTTAAATAAGATATAATTTAATTACTGCCTTTCTTACAATTAATTGAGTCTTTTGTTAACTTTTTTACTCGAAAACATCAAATTCTAATAATTGGATAATTTTTTAGTACACTTTCAAATAGCTATTAAAACTAACATTTTTAAATTCAAGTTCACGTAAACTATAAAGCAACACTGAATTATTAATGAGCAATCGCCTACACAAACAATTCAGTTTATATGCACCTTTACGTTCTCTCGTCATTCATAATAAATACTCCATTTTTTTTGGACACCCGATAACAACAAAAAGTACAATTACGGTAAAGTGTCTTGAAGTAAAGTCAGATATAAATACAATACGATTTTTCAACTATTCAAATTATTCAAAACCAATGAAAAAATTACGCCCGACGTGGGATTTGAACCTTCCATCTATTCTTTTACGCAAATGTAAAGCTTATACCGTTTTTATTCAAAAAGCTCTGATAATTCTTTTTACAGATTATAGCACTTTCTGGAATATAATTATATTTAGAAAAAGTTATCTTACAAAAACTCAAGCGTCCTATATTTCGGTAATATATTTATTACAAGCAATTCTAATTTTTTGGGAATCGGTTGCACATTTATAATTTGTAATAAAGATTTTTTAAAAATACTAACGTATTACAATTAATAAAATGAAATAGTAACTTAGACTTTTATGCAAAGCCCAAATGATCATTTTAAATCGAGCTAGTAATTGAAAGAAGGAAAATATAAGGTCTTGGACCAGACTTGAACCTGTATCTTAGTCTTTCCGGAACTATGCGTTTACCAATTACGCCACCGAGACCTATGACGATAAATGGAAAATTTACAAATCCAAGTCGTGTACACAATTATACATAAATCTAACTTTCAATTACGTTAAACATTTTTGTCAATCATATCTGACAATTTATTAATTGTAATACGTTAGTATTTATCACCTTACCTTGTGTATAAAACTACCTAAAATATTAATTGAAGTTAGGTTGATGTATGGTTGCGCATGATTAAAATCTGTTTGTCTTTCCGATTGTAAGCAACCGTCCCGGTGATGCCGTTGGTTAGCGCATCGGCCGCGAAAGCCCAACATACAGGTTCAAATCCCGTCCGGAACCTTATATTTTCCATTTTTCAATTACTAGCTCGATTTGAAATGTTCACATAGGCTTTGCATAAAGGTTTAAAATGGAATTTCTTCTTATTAGCCTATGCTGTAGTATTAATAATCAACCTATATTCGTATTTAGTAGTTGGTTTTGTCGTAATTTTAAGCATTGTTTTTGTCTATATCTGAGATAAGTAAAAAAATTGACACTATCGGAGATTATTTACAAAAATGCCAAACGTAATTGAAAGTTGGGTTGATGTATGATTGCGTAAATGATTTATATTTGTATAATTTTCCAGGTGCTATCACCTGTCCAGGTAACGTAATTGGTAAACATTTCGGCCTTGAAAGCCGAAGATGTAGGTTCGAATCATTTCCGGAACTATATTTCCTTTTTCAATTAGTAGCTGGATTAGAAATGGTTGTTTTCTTTGCACAAAACTTAAAAATATAATTTCTTCTTATTACTTAATATTATAGTATTAATAAACAACTTGTCCTATGTAATTATCTACTATGTATACCTAATAGTTGCCTATCAACCGCGATTTTGAGTATTGCTTCCCGTCTACATCTGACATAGGCCAAGAATTTGACATTGTCAAAGACGATTGACAAAAATGCCAAGCGTGATTAAAAGTTAGGTAGATGTATGGTTGCGTAAATAATTTATATTTATATATCTCTTCAATTGTCATCAGCCGTCCAGGTGGCGTAATTGATGAACGCATCGGCCGCCAAAACCGACGGTACAGGTTCTAATCCTGTCTGGAACATTATATTTTCCATTTTTTAATTACTATCCCGATTTGAAATGATCATTTCAGCTTTGCATAAAACTGTAAAATACAATTTCTTTCTATTAACTAATATTAGAATATTGATAATGAACTTGCATTGTGCAATTATCTAATTTTGGATTTAATAGTTGACTTTAGTCGTAATATTGAGTATCACTTCTTGGCTCTATGAACTTGACACCATCAGAGACAATTGACAAAAATGCCAAACATAATTGAAAGTTAGGTATACACACACACACAGAGACAGATATATATATATATATATATATATATATATATATATTATATATTTATATGCCATGGAAGTCCAGGAACAAGGTTTTAATATCAAACCCTACGAACTGGACGTCATAAATTTGCCGTGAAACCTTTCAAAAATTCGTGCCCCTCCTGGGCCAACATAAAAGTTTTTAAAAAAAAAAAGAATTTCTTACCCATTATTTTGGACGCCTTCGAATTTCCTTGCTCACCCTGGCTAGCTCAGCAACCAACTTCTTCTTAAATACCTGTCATTTTAAGTACATACTTCTCTCTCACACACACACACCATCAAATGAAATTACCAAAATAATACAACAACCATACAACCTTTTATTTACACATATTAACAGATAAAATATTTACACTAGAGTACAAACCGTTTGGTACAATTGTTACCAGTTCAATTATTAAATGCTTTAAAGTCCTCGGTTTCTTAATATAACTTAACAAAATCTACATGCTCCGAGTGAATGGACCCCACATGCAACCCTAGTTTGACTTCACACTGGTCTATTGTGAGCTCATTATAACCCAGTTTTTGTAAATGCCTTTTTAACCTTACGTTTAATTGTAAACAAATTTACAGACCCGTTTACTTCTTACAACAACAATTTATAGCATGAATAACCTTTATATCATCAATAAACCCTTTTTTAATAATCAAATTAAATTGTCCTGCACATGTACTTTTTTAAACAAGTTTTATAGGTAATAAATACACCACCAATAGGTCTAACACACAAACATAAAAATATCCACACGAATGTTTATACAACAGAAATTTAAAATTCGTTACCTGGAGTCAACTTCGTTCCTGGTCACCGCTGAAGATGTTTACCAAAAACCCTCGTCGTTGTGTCCATCTACTACGCTGCTGTCTGGATGCACAGATCCCCACCGTGCAATCTTCGCTACCAATACTGTTCTTCTTCCCAGATATACGCTTCGTCTCAAAAGTAACATTCCATACCAAATAATTCATGCATACAAATTACGTTTTCAGTTTTGCTTACCCCAAATATCATCTCTTCATTTAATAGCTTTGTCGTAGTAACGGTACCTTTTATTTAAATAAGCACCAACTCGTGCAGTATCACTTTTATAACATGCGATACGCTACTACGGCTTTCATGATTTTTACACATGATGTTAATGCAACTTTACCGAACACAATAATTGATAACGGTAAAACCATTTACTACTATTAGGTAGTAGATCTAAACCCGTATTCAGATCTAAATGGAAAGAACGAGAAGAGAGCTTTAATACCGTTGTTCGTGTATTTATATCATTTTTAAACCCCCCTAGTGGAACCTGTTTCCTGTGAAAAGCTTACTTTTGAAGCCCCTTCCTAAAATTTTGAACGAAACGAACACTCACTTCTCCAAAAATCCCACTTTCGTCGTCCTGATGCATAGAAATTAGTTTACCACCGTAACGTACGCGCCCTTCTCAAAAACTGTTGGCCATCGACCATTGATAGAATTTTCTTACATCACAGCGCTTCACCTATCAGCTATACATCTCCGTTCTACGCGTATTTCTTGTCTTCTTTAGAACCCCTCTTAAGTTACAGAAAATCGATATCGTAGTCGTCCTTCACTTTTACCCGTGCATATCGACGTGACTTCTATCCAACGCTTTATTTATCCGTTTCTCTGTCTGTTTTATATTATCGATCGTTCATTCCACTCACTCCTCAAACCATTTGATATTTAAACAGTTTATACTAATCGACCGTTGCAAACAATTTCTATGGAATTCTATCTTAACGTTTATTTAAGTTCCCTTAACGTAGCTTTTAACAACAGGTATTTCTTGAAACAACCGACCGTTTAAAAATAACAATTCTCGATTTTTCTTCCCTTCTTAGTATTGTATAAACGAACGTTGTCTTTTAAAATGGAATAATTTACGTTTGAAATTACTGATTTTCTTATGCCTGCAAGCTCCCCTTTCTGCTTCCATACGTTTGATTACATTATTATAATTTTTTATGCGTATCTTTGAGCTTTTATGTACTCTAAAACTTTCTCTTAAGTAATTTTAACATTTCAATTTAAATATAGAAAAATACCTTAATAATCAGCTAAAATTTTATTGTCTACACCTATTTACCCCCTAAATCCACAACAATATATATATATATATATATATATATATATATCAAACAATGAAATTTAATGGCGAGTGACTCAATATTAGCCACAAGGGCATCCTGTCGACGCGTTTCGCCCTAATTGGGGCTCATCAGGACAGGAGTAGCAAAGATGTAATATGTAACACGAACACATTATGGGAAGTACAGCATCACCTAGCTCACAATTTGTGCCTTCGTGCTGTTTCACCTGACTTTGCAGGTTTTATCAACAGTCGGCACGGAGGAGATCCGGTTCAACTGCCTTTTTCCATAGCCAATGATTATAATTATAAAGAATAAGTAAATTTAATGAGTCCTAAAATAATATTAAAAAATGAAATTTAATGGCGAGTGACTCAATATTAGTCCCAAGGGCATCCTGTCGACGCGTTTCGCATTTCGCCCAAATTGCGGGCTAGGTGATGCTGTACTTCCCATAATGTGTTCGGGTTAAATATTACATCTTTGCTAATCCTGTCCTGCTGAGCCCTAATAAGGGCAAAACGCGTCGACAGGATGCCTTTGTGGCTAATATTGAGTCACTCGCCATTAAATTTCATTGTTTGATATTATTTTAGGACTCATTAAATTTACTTATTCTTTATATATATATATATATATATATATATATATATATATATATATTCAGAGCCGCCCTGTATTATGAAGATCCAAAGACTATTAATTGAAAACATAAAAATGAAATGATGTGGATTCTTACCTTATTTTATCGGTTTTCTGTTGCTAGCTCAGTGACAACTCTGATGTGGAGTTTATGAAAATAAAAACAAACAAAAAATCTCAAGAAATATTTACGAAGAATTCTCAATATATTGAAAAACATTCTTGTTCTACACACATTATTGAAGAAATCTACTTGCACACACAGCTATAAAGAAAACTTACAAATGCAATTTTACAGCGTTATTTTAGATAGTAACAACGTTTTATCACCACTTACATAATAATACAATCTTTACATAATCCTTGTTAATATTTAGAAGACCCCAAAGCATGTAAGTCACAAAATTTTTATGGATAATGTAAATGTACTTCTATTACACTGTCTCAGTGTAGCTCATTAGCGATATTGAGCAAATAATTTAATAAGGGCCAAAACATCTCGAGAACGACACCCAAGATTGCTAAAATAAAACTATCCATTCACAGATAATTTTCTATACGCAAAAGAAAAACATAATAATACACGAATTGTCTTTTTAGGTTAAAACAAAAGTATACTTGCGTTTTGGATTATAAAATTATTGCTCTTATTCTTATCTTTATGACTACCTGTATGCATTTGTTTATAGTGCTATCTAAAAAGTCGTTTTCATCAGAATTAACAACGTCGAAAAATCCCTGGTTTCAAAATTTTAGATTTTCATCATATGTCAAAATATACTGCATCAGTTTTCGAAAATACTCTTATTTCTAATAGATTAAAATAGTCGGTAACCTTGCATCAAATTAACTTATTGTTTATATTGGAGCAATAATTAATTGTCGTTGCACTCCATAAAATAACGATATATCAATGATCAAATATCAACGGACATATGTTCAAATCTTCAATACTAAATTTTGGATGCCTCCTCATAAACTTCCATCTTTTATATAAACACATTATAAGTGCGTAATCGTTCTCAAATTTCGATTACATTCTATAAGTATGAATAAATTTCATGCTGTAACAATTAACCCCAATTTTGTGGTTTTTATCTTTAAAAGTCCACCAGTTTAAATTTATTGCGTCATAAAAAGTTTCACATTCTTTATTAATGAATGAAACCAACTGCCGGTTATCTCTCTCCTTTACTAGCTTTTCAATATATAGCCATTAAAACTTGTTATCATATCTGGTTTAACAGTCTTTCTAGGTGTTATCGTGTTCCGGGAATCGACGTGTATTCATTCACGGGAAATAACTAGATGTGCTTTGGTTATTTACAAATGATTTATGGCTTTGAGAACACTCTCCAAAGAATGCGGATAAATGCAGTAGTTCTAGTATCTTAAATAATCTTTCTAAAGAGGATGAATGCGTTATTGAATTTACATTTTAGAAAATACGGGTTTTCAATCAAAAGATGTTTTTATATTTTCGTCGGTTAGAACTCGTTTTTAATGATGTACTTTAAAAAAGATAACTTGACATTGACACTATTTAGTATTTATAAAGCGACTGCATGTTTACCTTAAATTTGTTTTACTATCTTTTCAGTCTACATAAATGCAATAAACTTGTTTTAAACTGACATTTTTCTGAAAAATAAATATTTACACACGGTTTTTGTATATTAACACAATCAATAAATGTTCAAGATTGCCTTGCTGACCGCCACCTTTCTGCGCCGCTAAATAATCTAGAATAATTTTACAATTCACACAATTAAATTCGTGCCTCGGCTAGCTCAGTAATACCCTGCACAGATTGAACGACAATATGATAACAAAAAATGTTTAAACCCTTCCCTGTTTGTGTTTCATACCTGAATAAGATAAACGAAATACACCAAAATTTGTATAATAAACCAAGAAATATGTACAATTTACACCTCTACAACCTTCGTAATGTCATTTGCTATTTATAACATTCGAATCAAACTAAAATAAATATTCAATTTGCTCTTTTAATCAATTAGAGCCAGCTAAAATAGTTATGTACTATTCAATGTTTCGTTGAACGTTCGTTGAACCTCTCCTTTTCTTTTAATGTAAATCTTTCATGACCCTTTACACAAAAGTACATGTATGTTTCAAATATTCAAAAATAAGATTTATGCTATTGGTTGAAACATAATGCTAACCTGGTATTTTTCCGATTGATTTCCTGGTTCAAATCAGTCGCTAGATTCGAGGATTCCAAGTTGTGTCGCCGTAGCTTTGCGTGCACCCCAATACTTCTAACTGCCTCTACACAGCGTGTTGTTAACCCGTAACTTCGTGTTGCTTTAAGCTTTAGTTGCACTCTTAACGTCTTGATTTAGATTTTCCACATTTATTGTATTGTAGTTTTACGTCTGTACTTAGTTAGATTTCTTATTGAATTGCTTAGTTCGATTTCTTATTGAATTGCTTAGTGCCCTAATTAATAAATTGTAAAGATTTGTTTATTGCTAAATTAAAATTAAACTTACGTTTTATATCAACGGCGGATTTCTTATACACTCGTATGTTTGAATGCGCACTTGACTGTATTCTTTACTTGCAATTTTAATTACTGTGACTTTCACTTATAAATTTTGTATAACTTCAGAATTGAACTTTGCGTAATACTTTTATTTAGATCAGTATAGTTCGTGCTTCGGTTAAGGAATCAATGAATGTAATCAGTTTAGGTGAATTATATATAGACTAGCCCCTAAAATTCTCTACTTCACTTTTTACTGTTTTAGTCTTTTGTTCGCTGGTTTTCAAAATCGAACTATTAATTTTGTCCAGTTTTATGTTGTTCGTTTATATTAGCACGTTTTGTATTTATTTCTCAATTCTTTTGTTGGTATTTCTAACATTTTCTTTAACATTACAACATTAATAAATACAAGGTCTTAGTTTTGTGTAGGATACATTCAAATGTTTAAACGGCTCAATCTGCAAAAAACTAAAGTATCAATCAAGTAAGTTGACAAACGTTATCACTAAAATATTAAAAATGGGATATTCCATTTGTAATTTTGGCACACAGATTTCCAGATACCAGTTTATACACAAAATGTACTGAATCCTTAATTGATCAAGGCGTCTTCCTTAATAGATTTCTGCGCAAACAAAACGTCACATCAGAGATCATGTTTCACAGCTTCCTTTTTTTTTGTTTCTTTTTGCGCTACTTTTTTATTTTGGTTAACCTTATTAGTATTGTTTTTCGATAAGATTCTTTTAACGTTTGTCTTTGTTTAATATTTTTGTCAAGCTTAACTTGTTTCTTTTTTATTTTTTCTTACAATAGCAATAACTTGTTTCGTTTTTCATCTATTGTTTTCTTTTCGTAATCATGTCTTTAAGTGTGAATAAATAATTTCATCCACTGATTTAGGATTTGCTTATTCAAACACTATTATAATGAGAATTATTTAAACAATATTCCAGAATATGTACAAATAGAGTTATTTTGCCATTTATGTATTCTCTAACTAAATGAATAATTCATGAACCTGCTGGTAATATATCTTGTAGATAATCTTAGTAGATTGACTCAGACTCACAATTCATTTATTTTTAGCCACATCCAGGGTTATAGCCCATCCTCATCGTACATGTTACATTAATTAAATTTAAATAAAAATATATTCATTTAATTAGTCAATTTATCAAAACAAAGTGAACTTTAATTAGTGGTTTCTTGAGGTCCAAATGTGAGGTAAAGTGGCCCCACCGTCGTCTGCACAGGTGAGTGTAAGTGTGTGAAGGGTTTAAGGTAAATGGTATTTGTCTTTGGAGTGTGTTTTATTGTTGTGGATTTTATATAGGAGGTTTGTTGCTTAGGATTAATGTCAGAAATTGGTCTAATTGCTGGGAAGGTTTGCGACAAAGTAGTTTAAGTTTGGGGCGGAAAAGTAAGAATCTAGGTCTATTTCAGATTTTAGGCTTGTCAGTAGAGGAGTGGTGAGGCATATATTAGGCATATTTTAGGTGGATACAGGCTAAGTTGTCACAGGCACAGTGTGGAAAAGGAGTTAGTTGGAATTCATAAAGTTTATTCGGAAACTTCCCAGATCGGTTACAAATTGCATTGTGACAGGAGCGGAGAGGGCTATGTGAATATGGAGATCTGTTGTGTCCGGGAAGATGTTGAAGGTGTAGCGGGAGAGAGGAACCATGTATCTTGCCAAGAACAAAGGAGATAATTGTGGATTCATGCTTTAATTTTCTATTTCGGAAGAGTGCGGTAAATTTCAGGGGATAGGGTTGCATCATGGAGCTTGATAGGGAAGTGATGATTAAGGTGGCGGATTTGGATGACTGCAAAAAGTTGGGTTTCTATTGTGGTGATATGGAGTAGAGTATATTAGAAGTCGGTGAGGTCGTTTGGTAGGTTCAAAAGTTGTATAGTTGGAAGGGTCCAATTATTGTGTCTAGCTTGTGTTTGAAGGAGGGTGGGTTTAAAGGGAGACGGTTGTCTGCTGTATATCGGACCATTGGGATTATAATTTGCTTCAGGATTAATCGTTGTGTCGGATGGTGAGGTGTTTTAAGTGGGGGAGTGATTGTAGGAGATTTTTCAAGATAAATTTGATTTTGTTGCGGAGTTTGGAAAGGTGGGTGTCTATCATGAATCTCGTATCTATGCGAAGTACTAAGTAATGTGCTGTCATTGATTGATAAGTGACTTGAAGTGTTTAGAAGTCGGATTAGGGGGGGGGGGTGTCAGCTTGGGTTGAGAAATCCTTTCGGTAAGCGCATTTGTGTTTAGGGAGGAAATAGCTGTTGTTTGTTCAATGAAGACCAGGATTTGACGGAATTTATAAGGACAGCGGCAACGTATTAGGAAAGTGATATCATCGGCATAGGCATGGGTGGCTGTAATAGGGATATCGAGATCGAGCAAATGATTTATTATAAGGCTTCAAAGGATCGGTGACGGATGCGAGTCTTGAGGACAGCTTTCTGTGGGTGTTTTGGCTATTGTGTGGAAGCTTAAGGCTAAAATGGCGATTCAAGATGCAAGGAACGATTTAATGATTAGGAATATGTTAAATGGGGAGCTTGTTATTTTTATTTGGATAAAAAGGTTTGGCCACCGGAGAAGATTAAACGTTGAGTGGAGGTCGATTCAAAAGGCGATTACCTAATTAGGACAAGAAGATTAAACCGTGAAAATCAGCGGGTGGATCGTGCAGCGGCTTTGTGGCGTAGTTGGTATGCGTGTGGCTACTACGCCCAAGGTCCCGGGTTCCAATCCCGTCACGGTCGGCTTGAAAAATGTTAGGCGAGCATTTTTCACAATAATACGCCCTCATTCGGATGAGAGGTAAAATGGAGTTCCCGTGTGCGTGTGTCGTTACGCACGTTAAAAGGTTCGGCAAAATTCAAAATTTTTCAGGTAAAAAAAGCTCGCTTCCTGGCCAATGTAATACCTTCGCGTGGAGCATTGGAAAATCACATGTAGGGTGTGGATCGTGCGTTATGCACTATGTTCCGGTCGAAAACCATGTCGATTGGAAGAAACGAGAAAATGGAATTTAATATGACAGTTCATTTTGTGTAGGATAATCTGTTCGAGGATTTTTCCAAGTGTTACTAGATTTTCAAATAAACGCTGCACTGGTATTTGTGCACTTTATTTAGTTGTGTAGGTCATTTAAATTGCTTTGGTCCAGTACTAAACTACGCCAATTATATTTTTACTTGCCGAGTATAAATCTTCAACATCACAAGCATGTGAACTACTTCCGCACCAGACGATCTGTTTAATTGTATGTTCGCCCCCAATTTCAGTCACTTTTTATTAGATGCCCCATTTTAGCAAGTGACCCCCCGAGGAAATACCCCCGTCCTGAACCTATTGAACACCATCCATGGACTTCCTCTGGGGTATATGCTTTAAAGGGAAACTATCTGGTGAATCGATTCTACTATTTTTTGTGTTGTTTTGTTCTAAATTTTGGGCGAAACATCAATTTCAGGTACAATATTTTACTACTTTTGCATTTGTTGATTTTCTTGGGTGCTCTTAGAGTAGTTCCAACAAAGTTTCATCCAAAATGTTAAGACTTTAAGGGCACCTCAAATGTATTCTGAATGTACCTTAGTTTTGTCTTCATTTGACGGGTACAAGCTGGGAGTTGTTAAACTTAGCCTTAAATTTCCGACTACAGTCACAAACTGACGGATTTGCCCAATAATATAGGACCGTTGCTACTTTCTGGGTACCATTCCTCCTCCGTTAGTCTAGGAGATCTTCGAATTTTTGTATTATTAGGAATTCCTTCTTGCACGATCGTATGGTCTTTGGAAAAAATGACTATGCTATCATACCTCTATCATTCACTTCCCGATTGTCTTAAATGGGCTACAACTATGTTTAAATAAACATGTTTTAAATACCTGCATGTTGAACTAACCACTGCGACTTTTGAAATATTGTGTCTACTTCTGGCACTTTCTATGGCTTTGTACACGATTACTTATGAAAGAACACTACCATTTGCGATACCACTAATTACTATTCTCAGTGACGTACTCAAATGCTCCTGTATTCTCCCCATCTGCTTCATGTTTCTGGGCACCAGGATCGTTATACACCCATGATCATCCGTAATTATCCTTCGTGATAACTGTACAAATTTGTAAGGCGGCTCCGTGGCGTAGTGATATGTGTGTGACTACTACGCCCAAGGTCCCGGGTATTTCACAAAAATACACCCTCGTTCGGATGAGAGGTAAAATGGAGGTCCCGTGTGTGAGTGTTGTCACGCACGTTAAAGATCCCTACCTTTCTTGGAACAGCAAGGGTTCGGCAAAATTCCAAATTTTCTAGGTAAAGAAACTCGCTTCTTGGCCAATGTAGTACCTTCGGGTGGAGCATTGGAAAATCAAATGTAATGTACAAATTTGTAGCGTTAAATTTTTGAAAAGGACAATATCTTTATAGTTAATAACTGTTACGAATTACAAAAACACCGTAGCGTTTAATATTTGAAGCCATTTTTGAACTGAAATTATAGACTTTTCAGATTTCGATACTGCCCTTTCATAGATAAATCTGTTTGTCCTGCTTATCAATATGTTTTTTAGCCACACCTTAGCAAGCGAAAATTACTATTCTGCTATTATAGTAAACGCCTTTGCAAGATGGTAGGATTCTCAACAGGTCTTGTACTTTTTCCAAGTATGTTTAGTTAGCGCATTTTGAAGTACTTCATAGACATAAGCCATGTAATATGCTTGATCTTCAGCATCGAGCGGATTTGCAGTACTTGTAATCTATGTACCCGGAAGTCCTTTACCAATCTTGTCACTCTGTATGTATAAAGAGAGTATAATAACAGTTAAAATCAAAACAAATACAAAAAATGAAACAGGAGATGTAAAGCATGTTGTGATTTAATAGGCTCGCGGTCATCAAGTTTGATTGTACCTATTTAATGTACCAGATTAAGTTTTACAGACTATCATAAGGTTTCTAAGAAAATACCTAGTACAGTGGTACCTCGACGTACGAGTGTAATTCGTTCCGTAACTTTGCTCGTATGCCAAATTGCTCGTATCCCAAAGCAATTTTCCCCAATGAAATTAATTGAAATGCAATTAATCCGTTCCAGCTCCAAAAAAAAACACCTCAGCTGTTTTTTTAAGTGTTTTTGAATAAGAACAATGTATTTACAAATACATATTCTATAAAAACATAATTAAAAGAAAAAGTGAAATGCATACGGAAGCGCTTAATTTTCGTCACTGATCTTCACTTTTTTCGTCACGCTTTGCTCCTTTTCACCTGCAGATCGTTTAAAAAAACTGCCCAAGGAGGTTTGTTTCTACCTCCCTTTCAGGATATTGCGGAAATGAGTTAAGCAAGTTTCGTTGAACAACTCCTATGCACGACCAGTTGCAACTTTTTTGGGTGATTGTTATCCACAAACTCTACAACTTTCTCCCGCATTCTCAAGATCTCCATATCTCTTGTAGAGATAACCTCCTCCATCTCTGGCTCCTCTTCAAAACTGTTTTTTCGTTGAACTACCGTATGCTGCTGCGAATGTAGATCGTGTAACTCCTGGGTTGTCAGCTCCTGAGACTGTTCCTCAACAAGTTCGTTCACATCTCTCTCATCCACCTCCAGACCCATAGATTTTCCCAGAGAAACAATTTCCTCTACCACTGACACTTCGGGTTTCAATCCTTCGAGGGTCCTTTACAGCCTCACGCCACAGCTTCTTCCGTGCAGAGGTTAAGGTCCTCGTTGTAACACCCAGCCAGGCCTGATCAATTATTCTTAGTTATATTACGATGTTTGTGCGGTCCTTCCAGAACTCTCAAATGGTAAGGTTTGTGTTCTCCGTCACCTCAAAGCAGCGCCGAAAATGTGCTTCGTGTATTAGAAATCACCTGCTGATCTATTGGCTGCAGGATAGGAGTGGTGTTGAGTGGTAGGTAGAGAACCTTTATAAACTTGAACCCTTCGACTAAATCATCTTCGAGATTTGGTGAGTGAGCAGGGGTATTGTCGAGGATGAGAAGGATTTGCATGGGTAGGTTGTTTTCCTGTAGATATTTTTTAACAGAAGGGCCAAACACCTGGTTTATCCACACCACAAAGAATTTCCTGGTGACCCACGCCTTCGGATTTGCCCTCCACATAACTTGCAGTTTTTCTTTTAAAATCTTATGTGACTTAAAGCCTCTGGGATTTTCCAAATAGTATCTAGTTTGAGGTGGGAAAAACTGTTAGACGCTGCATACACACCAATATGCGCCCGCATGTTGGGGCCGTGTGCAGCAAAATGTTAGGCGAGCATTTTTCACAAAAATACACACTCGTTCGGAAGAGAGGTAAAATGGAGGTCCCGTGTGTGAGTGTTGTCACGCACGTTAAAGATCCCTGCCTTGCTTGGAACAGCAAGGCTTCGGCAAAATTCCAAATTTTCCAGGTAAAAAAACTCGCTTCCTGGCCAATGTAGTACCTTCGGGTGGAGCATTGGAAAATCACATGTAAGGTCGTGTGCAGCGGTGTAGTGTGCGATTCCTCGTATCTCAAATCTTGCTCTCATCTCAAAGCAAAATATTGCTCGCTCGGCGGCGGGTATCTCAAAACACTCGTATATCGAGATACCATTGTTTAACTTATGTAGTGATATATTTTTCTTGGTTTATCAATTATAGTATTTTCAATAGATCACTTGCAGTACGTTCTAATGGTTGCAATATGTGTGTTCCTAAAAATGGAAGAAATGCATGACTATCTCATTTCTAATACGAATATCTAAGCTTTTTTATGAATAGATGTGGTTCAAGATTAACAGTGATACACATGACTTCATACTACTGTTAAAACTGACCTCGCTGTGAATTCCGCAATAAATCATCAGTACCCTACATTTTTTCAACCATATGTAGGTAATTTTTTTAGCTCGTATGCATTAAACGCATTGACGCATTTGATTGATTAAGTTATGACACATTCTCCGACATATTAAAAAATAAGAAAAAAAGGTGAAAATGTATGTCGGCATGTTCTCCATAAACGCAACAGTCAATCATATGGCGAAAATGATGACCCCAGACAATTTTACTATCAACTGGATAGTTTGTAAGAGAAATCAACTGTTACAGCGTTTACTGTAACTTTTGTTCCTGGCCTAATTATTTCGTCGATATCCATGGTATTATTTTTTCAAAGGCATAGGGTACATAGTTGGCTATATAAATACCACAATGTATACTTTTTTACAAATGTATTTATAATGATAATAATCTATTCCAAGATTTTTCTGCTAACTTCAATTTCTGGAAAATCATATCTAGTTCAGATAATGTGCAACTCATCTCACAGGTCGATGACCTTAAGCAAAAGTAAACAAAGTCTTTGTTTATAGAAAACTGAAATAATTGTCTTGTGGATAAACAAAAACGGAAAAAAATTTTCAAGAAATATTTAGTCCTGAAAATGAAACAACTAGGTCATATACTATGCAAAATAGTATAAAGAAATATAATACTAAGTAGTGTAACGCTGATCTGCACCCCTATTTTTTCAATACAACATGTTCAAGTTCTAGCGTGGTTTTAAAACTTGATTTTTTATATAATAAACGTTCTATACAATTGAACGAATAAAAGCTCCTTCAGCTAATCAGATAAAAAATCTAGTCATTAGTTAAGAATTTGAAATTATTCAAATTTAGTCCAAGCCGTCGAAGGACCTACAAATCAGACTTTATCTGGAATGTGGTTACAGAAAATGTTGTTTGTATAGTTCGCCATGTGTAAGTAACCTCGTTCTTACTGCTTTAAGCTGTTTCTGTCTAATTAAATAATTCCCGGGAAAAAATTTCTGGTGTTTATTGCAAATTCCTTACGGTCTCACTAACTTAGTAACAATTTATGAAGAAAGGATGCTACTGGAGTTGAAAGATTCTCCAGTTATATTTTAGACATTTTTGTATAGGAATGTGTGATTTTGTGGGTAAGGTATTTATTTTCTCTTTATTTATTTCAATTATTTATTTATAGCTTATTTTTGTTACCCCAGGTAAGAACACTGCGATCGTGTTGTTAATGATTATCACAAAATATATTATCTTGCACATCTGTTTAAAATAACAAACGGTGATTTTTTTTAAATTCAATAGAGTATATATTTGTGATGCTAAATCGAGATAACGTATTAGTGTTCTTCTGAAAATCGTTTGAATTTATGATCGAAAGGTTTGGTTGAGATTCTATCTTTGGCTTCATATTGAGGCAAAGTTAATTATGTAAATAGCCATTAATAATAATTAAGACCTTTAATTGTAGGTTTTAAGCTCGAGAGATAGTATTAAAACACCTCAAACTACTTTAAAAGTCACCATTGCTATAATTAATTGAAGTTAAATGTTGTCGATAATTTTTCGTAACCAAAACTAATTAAATGATTGGAAATGCATCTTAAACAATAAATTTCATGCGTTATCTAGGCCAATTTTATCATACAAATCTGATAATTGTCAAATATAGCCGAAGCGATTTCAATATTTCATACTTTAATAATAGAAATTTCTATAACTACCATGGTTTTCATTTAATATGCAACTTCAAACCATGTAAAACCTGATTCTAATTAAACATTTCATAATTAATCAGGTTTACAATACTCAAAGCGCTAAATGAGAACAAAATTTTTCTAATTAATTACTTTCCGATTAAATACTATAAGTCAATTCTACAAATTTATTTGCATTCACTAAAACTGTTGAGTTTGTTCAATAATATTAAGTTTCCAAGCAGTATGCGACATCATATTCCTGTAAAAGAAATAATATATAATTTTTTAAAGTACTATATAATAGACTTTTGACTTGTTTGGTGTAATGTCTGACGCTGATTTCTAAATGAAACGTCATTGTGCCGAGCGGATCGACATAGATGCAGAAATGTTAGGGAAAACCTAAACACTAAGATAATTTATATAACAGCGAGGGTGCTAGTATAGGTATAGGATAGGTAGCGGAACGTATAACTTTCGAATCGGGACACGTATTACGATATGAATCCCTGGAGCACTCAATGCGTACACTAACCAGTTCGTGTAGTTAATACAGTTCCCAATTGTGTGATCCTCAACAAAACTTGGCGATTACAAGAACTGTGACAAGTGTAACGATATACAAGGGTGATTTGAAAAGTTCACAAAGCGAAGGGGAAAATGAAAAAATTTGTTTTTAAAAAATAGTTTATTTTTCAACATAATCTCCGTCAAGTTGAATACACTTCATCCAGCGATGTTCCAAACCCATTATGCCATCACGAAAGTGCGATTCTTGAAGGCCTCCAAAATAGTCGTCGACAGCTGCGTTTACTTCTTCGTCCGTGAAAATTCGTTTTCCCCCAAGGAAAACTTTTAGTCGTGGAATTAGGTGGAAGTCAGAAAGAGCCAAATCAGGCGAATAAGGTGGATGTTGCAACAGATCGTACTTCAGATCATTCAATTTTTGCATTGCTACTGCATTTGTGTGTGGACGTGCATTATCCTGATGGAAAATGATCTTCTTCTTACGGAATGTAGGTATTTTTTCACGAACATTTTTATCCAGTTGGTCTAGAAGTTTAGCGTAATATTTTCCGTTTATTGTTTGGCCCTTGGGAAGAGAGTCAATAAGTAGGGCACCTTTAGCATCGCAATAAACGGATGCCATAACTTTTCCAGCCGACTTCACGGACATTGCTTTCTTTGGTGGTGGAGAACCCCTACGTCTCCATTGTTTAAATTGTTGCTTGGTTACAGGGGTACAATAGTGAACCCAAGTTTCATCTGTCGTAACAAATCGTTGGACGAAATCGGTGTTATTAGAGTTAAAACGGTCTAAACTCTGTTGGCAAATTCTCTTTCTCTGAAGGTTTTGATCAATTGTCAATATGCGCGGCACCCATCTTGCCGAAAGCTTTTTTATACCGAATTCCGTAGTTAAGATATGAAATGCTCTTTCATCTGCGATACCTGCATCCTTAGCAATTTCGGAGACCTTTAATCGACGATCCTGCGTAACCATATCATATTTTTGGACGATTTCAAGCGTGGTGGCAGTTTTTGGTCGTTCCCTGCGCGGATCATCCTCTAGGCTTTCACGACCACATTTAAATTCTGTCACCCACTTGTGCACAGTTGTAAAAGATGGAGCGGAGTCTCCTAATGTATCCTACATATCTTTATGTATTTCTATTGCTTTCCAACCCTTTTTTACAAAATTTTTGATAACAGCGCGCGTTTCAGTTTTATCGATTTAGAAAAACTCATAATACTAACTTTACTTTCATATAGCACCGAATTAATACTACTTAACAGAATGTCAAATTTAACATCTGCGCACTAAATAGTTGGATGCATCAATTGCATTTATTTTATTCGAACTGATGCTGCCGTCTGTGCTCCATTTTGCTAACTTTTCAAACCACCCTCGTAGTTTAGAAATCGTAGTGGTTGAGAAAGTAATAAATCCTTTACAGCACCCACAATGTTCTAATTGGCGTCGTCAATGTACGTTGCATTTCGCACTTGTAAATTTTACTGCAGGCTTGATTTAAAAACCGTTTCAGTTTCTATTTACTTGAATATACGGGTTTGCTACACTTTCATTATTTCAAGTTTGAAATAGGATAGTTAGGCAACCAACTTTGCTGGTCTTTTTATTTAACTTACGAGCCCGCATTTAATATATTATACGTTCTGGTTTCTTATGTGGTCATGCGTTGGATAGTCAAGAATTCCCTGAATGTTGCTATTTAAATATAATTGAAAATCGCTTTTGCTCTGTTGTTCTGTGGTCACTATATTTTCGAATGTTGGTTTGCAAACAGGCTTCCTACTAACACATTATTACGATTTTTATTGTAAAGCGTGTTTCAAGTCAATTTTATAAGTTTATTTGTATTCACTAAAGCGTTCGAAACTGTCAAGTTTGTTCAATAATATTAAGTTTCCAAGCAGTATACGACATCATATTCCTGTAAAAGAAATAATATATAATTTTTTAAAGTACTATATAATAGACTTTTGACTTGTTTGGTGTAATGTCTGACGCTGATTTCTAAATGAAACGTCATTGTGCCGAGCGGATCGACATAGATGCAAAAATGTTAGGGAAAACCTAAACACTAAGATAATTTATATAACAGAGGTGACCTAATTTTTAGCTAACGGACCACACTGATATGAAAGTTTGATCGCTGGTCAATTAAAGAGTTGTTTTATTTATAAAAACAATAACTGGACTTTTTTAAAATTATGCCTGAACTCCAAAATAAGCATATTGCCGTCATATTTTCAAAATTGTTTGTGGCTTTATTTATGCCAGAGTCCAAGTAAGTGTCAATCATCATAAATAATATGTATAGACAAATTTGTAACTGCTTTCTTGTTGAATTTACATTTTGACAGGGCCTCATCGTAAAGGCACTGAAAATTCACTTATTATTTTTATTTAAATTAAATAATTATTAAAATGTTCGGCTGGGCAGAGGAAATTTTAGCACGGAACGAATCCGGCCCTTCATTCGCCCAAACCTCTTTTACAAATTTCTCTTGTGTCCCAGTGCGTTTGACTGTGCAGGAAATCGAATTACACATGACTACCCTTAAAGATAATGCGCATGGGGGATACGACGAGATTATTATTTGATTAATGAATGGTGTTCAGTATAACATGCACGTTTATTTTTGCAATACAGAGATATGAAAGTGAATAAATTAAAGGTTTGGAGGGTGTAGTGTGCGCATTTTAAGATTTTGAAAATGTTGAAGCTTAATTAACCTTGATCCCGTTGACTATAACCAGAGATGTAATGATATATACAGATTGATTTTTTTAGTACAGGGTCTTCTTTATTTACTATGCACGGCAGTATTTTTGCTTACTGAGTACAACAATTGTTTTGGTAACCGCGTACAAGGATAATCTGCGACTGCCACACATATATTGATGGACAACCAAGTAATATAACTTCATTGAAATATCAACTACAAAAGGTATACTGCATTTAAATGCGACGAGTAAATGGTTTTTCAAACAGAGCCGCAGTATATGAGGTGCAGCTCAGTTGGGGATCAATAACCAGTTATACAAGTGTTTGGAAGCAATTTGAATAAGGTCAGGACACTGGGGTAATTTAGAGGATAAGACGTCTTATTATTAATCGACGTTAGCATTATTTATCAGCCATCAGCCGAGGTCATTTTTGAAGGCTTAGGGTTGAAGATGTAGGTTAACGATTAATTTATTATTCAATAATTTAGAAAACCTACAACCTTAGAAAGCTTTTTGAATTTGAAAAATAATTCCGATGTATATACTAATCTAAACAATTAGTATTTAACTTATTAATATTAGAAAAGAACATCACCGCTTAGTAAATAACTTTATCTGATACAAATGTTAATTTGTAGGTTATTGCACAGGTGTACCGTTATTAGAAGTAGCGCTTTAAATCAAATTTGTGATTTTAATTAGAAAAAATCGACTTGTGAATAGGATTTGAATCGATTACATATTTTCGCCAATGAAAAGTTGAATGTTTATATACGTGTCAGTGCGAGTATGCGTATATTTTGTATGAGTACATAAATTATCATCATCATTGAGTTTTAGACTTGGAACTGGTTGGATGTTTACCTCCGTTATTTACCATTCTTAGCTAACTTAGACATTTCCATAAAATTTACACAGCCAAATTTTCCACTATCTTTGTGCAATAGTCTAATTTAGGTCTACCTCTACCTTTTTCTTTTCTTTTCTGTTTCTAACATACCTTGCAGTATTCCCTTGTTCTTTAGTACGTGTCCTAATACCTTATCTTTTCTATTTTGTATTGTTTTCGACATATTTCATTCTGCCCTACCATTTCTAGTAACTATTAATTTTTAACCTTGTTCTATGACATCTTCCATATATGTCTATAGCACCATATTTCAAAGGCTTTTTCTATATTTTTTTCTATCCACCTCTTCTACTGTACACGTTTCACAGCCGTACAGTGCTGTGCTCCACACATACGCTTTCAGTAATCTTTTCTTTGTTCACTGTTTGTTGTTTTCCAACATAGTAGTTGCTTTTTCTTGTTGATGCAGCGGGGCCTTGTATTAATCTTTGTATTATATCTTTTGCATTTTTCTCATTTTGCGTTATTTGGCTTCCCAGGTAGCAAAAATTCATAACCTCTTGCAAATCTTTGTTTTCTATTTGTATACTGATTTCAGACCTTTTTTTCCCTATTCTACATACTAATACTTTAGTTTTATTTTTGTTCATTTTGATGCTGCACCTTTCTGGTAGTACTGTTATTATTTGATTAAGAATCGCTTCTAACTCTTTGTTGTTAGATGCTAATACCACTATACCATCTGTATATCTAAGCTTATTAATCGTTTGTTCATGTGTCATAATTCCAAATGCCGTTCTGGATCTGACAGCATTCATTGCATCCTAGAAATGCAAGTTAAAAATTAATAAAGATAATGCACATACCTGTTCCACCCCTTTGCTAATGTTTATTTCTGTATGTCTCCATTTTAATTCTATTAATGCAGTTTTTTTCTTTGTATAAGGTATGCAGTATTCATCTATCCCTATAACTTATTCGTATCTTTCTGGGTATTTCAATCATCTTTTCCCATTTTACATTGCCGAATGTTTTTTTCCAGATCTATAAACCCAATGTATACTCTTTTTTGTTTTTCAAGTTTTTTTTTTATTATCACCGTTAACACTAAAATGGCTTTTCGTGTCCCTGTTATGTCTAAACACAAATTGATCTTCTTCCGTTATTTTTTCGCCCGTTTTTGATCCCTTTTTGTGCAATTCTAATTAATAATCTTGATACCTTGTGCTGTTGAACTTATTGTTCGAAAATTTTCACATTTATCTGCATCTCTCTTTGTTTGTATATGACTATGGTGTTACGTTTGAAATCTTGTGTTTCTCACCTGTCTCTTACATATAACTGGCATGTTGGAGGAGACGTTCTGTTACTGTTTGTCCAGGGGTTTTTAGAGTTTCTGTTTGCACTTTATCTATACCCAGCGCCATATTATTTTTCAGATTCTTTGATGGTAGTTTAAACTTATCTTTATGTATAAGATATCCCAAGTTGTCTTTATCAATACCTGATTCATGCTCTCGTACCTCTAGTTTCTGTCTTGCATATAAATTCCATTCTAATTAATTTATATACTTTGTTTGTCTTTCTAATTTTCATCTTAGTTTGTACTTTTTTGCACTCAATTCATTCTTCATTAGTTTTCCTGCATTTGCGAACAATTTCTCATTTTATAACTTTGTGTGTCAGTTCCCTGCTTTGTTTGGTTTGTGTTTCTATTTTTACCTTTCTTAAATTAAGTTCAGAATATCTTCTGTAGCATATGATTCCGCATTTTCGTTTTATGTATGCTTCAGAATATCTCTGGTCGCAATATGTGAACTAGATTTAATATTATTCTATTATCTTTCTATCTTTTTAGTATAAGAAATTTTTCTGATGTCTTTCAACAATTCGTTTGACCTTTTTTTAAACGTTTTGTAAGTATCTTGATATTTTAGGTTTTAAAATGTTAAAGAGCTTTTTTCTATTCTATTCTTTCAATTTTTTAATTTATACATAGCTTTTATAATTAGTATATCTGCCTTTGGGTAGCTTCTATAAGGTCTTTTATTTTAATTCCTAAACTGATGTCTGACAAGAATGTAATCTATTCGAAATCTCTTTGTCTCCTGGCATTTTCTACATATTTCATCTTCTAGCATGATGTTGAAGTAGTGTGTTTGTGATGATTAAATTGTTTTTGTCATAAAATTCTGCTCGCCTATTTCCCCTGTAGTTTGTCGTGCTTAATCCAAATAAATCTACTACCGCTGTTTGCCTACCTTCACCTATCATTGCATTAAAATCTCACATAGTTTTTAAATTTGCATGCCCTTTTACGAATCTTAGTGTGTCTTCAATATCTTTGTAGATCGTTTCTACCTCTTCCGCACTGCAGCTAGAGATGTGCATGTAAATTGTATTATTATCGTGTTTACAAGTTTAGATTCTTCTAATCTAGCTGTACTCATACGTTCTTTTGTAAGTATTTTTCTATCTTTTCCGTATAACTATCCTTACATCCGAATCTCCTTCTTCTAAGAATTACCCTAAAGTCTCCGCTTCAAAAACCCTCCGCCTCTGACCACCGAACTTCGCTAATCTTTACTATATCTAATGCTAAGCTATCGGTTCCAATTTTCTAATTCTTTAGTTTACCTACTTGCTTCATGCTTCTAACATTCCCTACATTTGATCTTCTGATGCTACACCTGAAGCTACCACAGTGGTCAGGAAGCGGTTATTTTACCCGGAAATTTTGAATTTTGCCGAACTCTTGCTATTTCAAGTAAGGTAGTGATCTTTAACGAGCATGATAACCCTCACACGCGGGACCTATATATTTTTTCTCATCCGAACGGGGTGTATTTTGTGATAAATGCTTGCTTAACATTTTCCTAGCGGTTCATGTCGGAATTCGAACGTTGGACCTTGGACTTAGTAGTCAAATGTGAACCAACTAAAATGCGGAGCCGCATGCTTTTAACAGTTCCCGCTCCGACTCACAAGATGTTTTTGGTTCTTTATCTTCCTATTGGACTTGCCGAATACAACCTCCTACGTGGCCCCTCTCGGAAATGTCAATGGAGGACTATTTTCATTCCGGAATCTTGTACCTCAGAGGATGCCATCATTTTTGAAAACGTTTTTGGTACGCTGTGTACTTGGGAGGTAATGTGGTGGTTTCCCATGGCGATAGTGTGTCTTAGAATGCCACACCGAACCCTATGATCTCTGCCACTCTAAGTACCAAAAGAGCTGGTGCCTTCTTTCGGGATCATGTCTTAGCCTGTTTCCTCACTAAATATCCCACTAATTTGGTTAAAGCTATAGTTCGATTCTAGTTCACTGAAACACGTAAGGCACTCTACCCGTTCTTGTATTCTAGAATTTCTTCAAGCCGCAAGTCCGTTCAGAATTGGAATACCTAAATGTAAGACGTTTATTCCATGCTTTCATTTGAATTGGACGTTTTAATCTAAACGGTCAAATGAAAATCAAGTGGGCCTTGCTTGTTATGCACTTTTTCCTGTTTCCAAGTTCTGCATATGTGAATTTGCTAGAAACTTTATTAGTTGTGGTGTACATTTTTCTAAAATGATGACAGTCGGTTGTAATTAAAATCGTACTAGTTTAAAAGTTAATGTAGACAGACTCCTTGTTTTTGCTTTTAAAACAACTTGGAGTCAGTCATCTACGTTTTTCTAAATTTATGAGCGAATTCTTTATCTATTTTTTTTCTATTTTTCAAGACGACCTAATATAGCAACAACGTATATATTATTCGTTGGTCTCCTTTAGTTAATATTTTGCGTTACCGTTTTAAAACAGCTTTACATAGACGAACCATGAAAATTGCACATTTTTATCTATTGTGCTAAAATAATTGTTATTAGTTGTCAAAAGTATCTTTAGTCAAGAAATTCCAATAAGTAGAAAATGAATGTAGTAAAATAATTAATGCCCGATTTTCTGTAATATCATATCCAACAATTTTTCTGACGCTAAAGCTTCATATGCTGCTAGTTACAGATATTCCAGTTTTCGAAACTTTTCATAAGTTCATGGGTAGAACTCTACATTAATATAACCTCAACGTCATTCAGCATTTTAATTATGTAACTTAAATTCAGCTCATTAGCATTGAGTACGCCAATTTAAAGTATAATGCGTGACTATATCCACGAGATGGCGTGTGCTGTATTAAACACAGCATAAATAGCATGTGTCTGGCCCAACTTAAACCTGCTTTAAAAGGGTCGAAGCGCCGAAACCCTCATACACACACACATTCGCGTAAATGGGGTCAACAGACGATGACTCAAGATAAAAAGGTTGTATCTGACCTTTTTTCTCTTTACAAACTTCCGCACTCACTTGACTACTATCTTATACACATGGAAAATAAATTGAGGCGATTGTTTTTATTCGAGTGTATGCATTCACTTTCCCTGTCTGACACAACTGTTTTAGAACGCACGTTTGCATAAATGATGATATTAAATGCAAAATATTCTTGTGCTGCTCGTTGAGATTCAATGATCTAGTAACAATTCCCTAACAAGTAATAAAAACCGCGATTTTAGTGCTATAAACAAAATTATTTCTATTTATAAAGTATTTTATAGACGTGTAATAATAATTAATAGCTCTTCATTCAACATTTTTAAAGCCAGCGACTTTATTGTCTAGGTCAGTTTAATTACTTTATAGTAAACGACGCCACGTAAGTACGCGACGCGTTTTCGTAACATCCCCTGTTACCCATGAAATATTTTCAGCAATTAAATAAATAAGCATATTTTTTTCTGTTACGAAGGTTCGTGTTATATAACAGTTGTGTGGTGTCATTATTTATGTCGCTAAACGACGCACGGTTTATCGACCGACGATGACGTCACGTCTAGCAGCTGATTCTATTGTAGACTTGTGTAGAGGAAGCTCATCGTGTTTATGGAGCTTTGAACAGGTTTACTAACAGATTGTAAATGAGTTTCCATAGTTGAGCAACAGCCATGGATTTTTGTTGTTGATTGTGACCGAACATTCCAAGCATTATTCAAGCAACTCTTAGAGCGAACGTTTTGTCTACCCTGAAACAATGTTAATTTGAGTTATGGTTTTAATTCAAGCAACATTTGTTTTGCATAAACTCGTTCGCGCAGCTGTCCGTTGTGGTTACCAATAATGACCAGAGAACATACACAAATAAAAAAGCTAGACTACCTTGAGAGTTTACATAAGTTAAGTACAGATCGCACCCGTCGGATGGCACTACTAACACATTTTTCTTGTCATTCTCAAAATTCATCATCATTTTTGCAGTATTTGTTTTGTTGTGGTCGTGTTCCATGTTTTGCAATTATTCCAGAATTTGTTTCCGCGTTTGCTTTTTACTGTCAAATTAATTATTCATTTGTTAATCATAACGTTCGCGACGATGGCCCATGTGAAAACGTGTTGTGTTCTAAACTGTAAATTATTTTCTTTGTAAATAGCAATTGGATTGTAAATGTTCCTATTCCGAATATGATGAAGTTACAAAAATTATCCATCATCATTCATCATCATTAGGTCTGTCCTAGAACTGGTTGGACACGTACCTCCATTGTTTTCTATTCCGAGCTAGCCTACACATTTTCTTAAAATTTCCACATCCCACATCCCACATCTTTTACTATCTGTGTGTAATAGTCAAATCTGGGTCTACCTCTTCCTCTCGTTTTCATTTCTCTGCTTCTTATAATATATTACGCACTATTTCCTCAGGCGTTAGTATGTTACACATCATCATATCTTTCTTGTCTTTTATTGTTTTCCACATATTTCTTTCTTCCCATACCATTTCTGGAAATCTCTTTGTTTTTAACTTTGTCTGTCCATGATATCTTTTATCGTACGTCTGTAGAAACACATTTCAAACGCTTTTCTACCTTTTTCCTGACCACTGGTCTTACTGTCCACGTTTCACAGCCGTACACTGCTGTGCTCAATACATATATTTTCAATAATATTTTTCTTGTTTATATGTTTGTTGTCTTTGAACATACAGTTGCTTTTTCTTATTAAATGCAGTACGGTTGTGTGCTAAGTAAATCCTTACACTCAATTAACATTAGTCGAAAATATTGCCTAGCCAATACCTGTAGTTGCTTATAATAATCATCATGTTTAAGTACAGTTACTTTTTTCGTCATTAGTTTATCCATCTTGGGACTTGTTGGAAGCGTACCTCCATTGATTTATATTTTGAGCTAGCCTATACATTTCCCTGAAATTCCTACAGCCTACATCTTTCACTATCTGTGTGCAGTAGTCTAATCTAGGTCTACCTCTACCTCTCATTTTTCCTATCTCTGCTTCTAATATATTCCGCACTATTCCTTCATGCCGTAGTATGTAACCTATCATCCTATTTCTTCTATTTTTTACCGTTTTCCACATATTTCTTTTTCCCTACCATTTTTAATACATCTTCGTTCTCAACTGTGTCTATGATATCTTCATCATACGTGTGTAGCACCACATTTCAAAGGCTCCTACATTTTTCTTGTCCGCTTCTCCTACTGTTCAGGCTTCACAGCCGTACAATGTTGTGTTCCACACATATGTTTTAAGCAATCTTTTCTTTGTTTCTATGTTTGTTGTCTTTGAACACAGTAGTTTCTTTTTCTTGTTACGTGTAGCATGACCTTGCGCTAATCTTTGTTTTATATCTTTAGCGCTTTTACTATCTTGCGTTATTTGGTTTCCTATGTAGCAGAAATCCTTAACCTCTTGTAAGTTATTGTTACCTATTTATATTCTTGTTTTTGATTTATTTTCCCCTCCTTTGCATACTAGTACTTAAGTTTTATTTTTGTTAATTTTCACACCGGATCTCTCTGTTAGAACCCTTTCCATTTCATTAAGAGCAGCTTCTAACTCTTCCTTCCAAAATGCTAATACCGCTATATCACCTGCAAATCAAAGCATATCAATTGTTTACCCCTGCATAATAATTCCAAATGTCTTTCTGCATTTGACGGTATTTGCCTCTCCGATATACAATTTAAAAATTAACGGGAATAGAACACATCACTGCCCCACCTCATTCCTAATACTTACTTCTTTACGTTCCTGCTCTAATTCTATATCTGCTGTTTGCTCTTTGTAAAAGTTATGTATTATTCGTCTATCCCTATAACTCAATCGAATCCTTTTCAGTATTTCGAACATTTTCTCCCATTTTACGTTGTCGAATACTTTTTCCATATCTACAAACCCTATGTACACACTTTCTCCTTTTTCGATTGTTTTTTCCATTAACACCCTTAAAGCTAAAATAGCCTCCCGTGTTTCCCTGTTTCGCCTAAACCCAAATTGATCTTTTTCTATTATTTCTTCAGTCCGTTTTTCCATCTATCTCTATACAATTCTAATTAATGTTTTTGTCACGTGTGCTGTCAAATTTATTGATCGAAAGTTTTCACATCTACCCGCATCTTCCTTTTTTGATATATTGACTATAAGGTTATGTTTGAAATCTTTGGGTATCTCGCCTGTTTCCTACATATAACTTACAAGTTGAAAGAGACGTTCTGTTACTGTGTGTCCAACAGCTTTTGGAGTTTCTGCGTGCAACTTTATACCCGATGCTTTATTATCTTTCAGAATCTGTAATGCTAATTCAAACTTAACGCTTATGTGTAGGATATCTCAAGTCATCTCTTTCAATATTTGATTCCTGTTATATGCAGTTCCTGTCCTGCGTATAAATTTCGTATGTATTCTAGCCTTCTAGCTACTTTCTCCACATTTTCTATAATGATGTCTCCTCCCGCGCCCTTTATATTTTTGCTATACGGCTTTATATTCCTAAAATTCATTCTAATTAGTTTGTGTACTTCGTCTGTTTTTCCTATTTCCATTTTAGTTTATCTATCCTGGTTGATCCTGCCCTCTCAGGGTGCGTCTAGTAGTCAGCGTTAACCTAGTGGTTTCTGCTGTCTTGTCTGTATCATTTGTAGTGCGAGTGTTCTAGGTGTCTGTTTTTCCACCTAGTGGTCTGGATCTCGTGTAGTGTCCTAGTTGTTTTTTTATTTAGCCAACTAGTTGCTGTCTGGTGTGCTTGTCTGATGTTGTGTCACACATCTAGTAGTCAGCATGGTCGTTTTTCGATTGTTTGTCGTGTGCCTTGTAGCGGTGCGACGTCTCATATAGATGGATGTGGTGAGTTGTCTATTGTTTGATATGTTTTTGTGGCGTTTGTTCTAAAGTATTAATGTACTGTGGGAATGTTTAGGTCGTTGCGTATCGTATTGTTTCTGACGAACCACCGTGCGTCGGTAATCAGTCAAAGGATAATATTCAGAAAAGCTTCTAGTCGTTGTAAGTTTGTCTTTGAAAGGTATGTCAGCCATGCTTGTGATCCGTAGGTGATGATCGGTCTTATGTGCGTTTTGTAAATTCTGGTCCATGTTTCTGTCGGTAGTTTGTTGTTAAATGTCAGCATCGGATGTAGGTGGCCTTTGGTTTATCTTGCTTTTTTAAGCGTCTCGTCAAGATGTTTGTGGAAGCAGAGGTTTCTGTCGATCGTCACTCCGAGGTATCGTATGGTGTTTTCCCACGGAAATTGCTGCCCTCCAAACGTTGGCGTAGGGTGTCGGTGTAGTTTGTGTCGTGAAAAAAGTATGGTCTCTGTTTTGTCGACGTTGATTTGTATCTTCCATCTTCCCAACCAGTCGGGTAGGGTATCCAGTTGGCGTTGTAATCTTAGTGTCGCTAGTCTGGGGTGGCGTGCTGTTGTGATGAATAAAGTGTCGTCGGCGTATAGTCTGCATTTGACGTTGTCGTTGCATGGTATGTCTTGTACGTAGGCGTTGAACAGTGCTGCTGAGAGATATCCGCCTTGCGGAACTCCAGCCGTGATAGGTTTTTCGTGCGATAGCTGTCCGTCTACTCGTACTTGTAGTTTTCGTTCTGTGCGGTAGCTGTCAAGTAGCTGTATGTATTGTAGTGGTACTTCGTGTATAGTCGCTAGTTTGTACAGGAGTCCTCTGTGCCAAACCTTGTCGAATGCGTTCTGTATGACCAAAAAAACTGCTGTCGTGACGTGAGCTTTGTTATAGTTTTCTGCGATGTGGTCTATGACGTGTATTACTTGTAGTGTTGTCGAGTGATTTTCTCTGAAACCAAATTGTTCTTGTCGGTCTCGTAGGTGATGATTCAGTTTCTGTAGTAGTAGTCGTTCGAATATTTTTGATAACGCACTGAGGAGCGATATCGGTCGGTAGTGTAACGGGTTTGTTCTTGTTTTGCCTGTCTTGTGTATCATTACAGTGATTGCAGTCTTCCATGTTGTGAGATAATGTCGTTGTAGAAGTATACCGTTGAATAGTCTCGTGATGTATGCCAGTGTGCATTTTGTGATGTTTTTGAGTTAATGGTTTGTAATGTTGTCTTTTCCGGGTGCTTTTCTGTTTCTGTTTCCGAGGATTGCTTGTTTGACGTCTTTTGGTGTTATGAGTAGTATTTGGTCTTTTGGGTGCGTTTGTAGTAGTTCGTCCATGGTTTCGTTTACGCGTGTTTCATGTTGCTAGTGTGTTGTCGGGTTCGGTGAGTATGTTCCTTGTAGTGTCGTGCCGAATATGTTTGCCTTTTCACGGGCGTTGTAGATTTTTCCGTCTGGTCCGTCTAGTGGTGCGTTGGATTGTTAATGTTTTCTTATAAGTCCTCTGTTGGGTCGGTGTAAGTTCCCCTCAGTCTCGAGAACATTGAGTATGTGTTCCGTCCACTGTTGCGTATTGTGTTCGTTTAGAAGGGTTTTCAGTGCAGCTTGTGTCGCGTTTAGTTGTGTTTTAATGGCTGGGTCCCTCGTTATCTGCCATCTCCGGACTAACTTCCTTTTCTGCTTGACGATGTCACGAAGGTAGTCAGGAAGTCGTGGTCTGTTAGTGTTCCAGATTCTTGTCGTAGTTCTGTGATTTAGTGCTTCTTGTAGCGTATTGGTGATGTGTTCTGTGGCTGCGTCGATTTGTTCGTGTGTGTCGACGGTCGGGTTCCCAGATGTTATTTTGTGCTGTAGGTATTCGTTGAATTTCCTCCAGTTTGCTGATGTGACGGTGTTATTCGTCTCTTGTGTATGTGGCGTTGTGTGAATCGTAGTTAGTATCGGTAGATGGTCGGAGCTTAAGTCTTGTATCACTTCTGTCGTGAAGTTGTACGGCATGTTTTTCACTCGCGTTATGTCTAGTACGTCAGGTTGATGGCCTGGGTTCGGAGGAATTCTTGTCGGTGTGTCTGGTCCGGTGATGTCGAAGTCTTTACCCAGTGAGTGAGTGAAGAGCGTCAGTCTGTCGCGATTGTTGATTCTGGAACCTCATGTGGTGTGTTTAGCGTTTAAGTCACCCATGATTATCGTAGCGGTGTCTCCGAGCGTTAAGTTGTCGATGTCTTGCGTAGATAGTATTCTCGTTGAGCTTCGGTATACGGAGATGAGTCTGAGTAGTCGTCAGTCTGCGTATATCTCCACGCCTGCAGCATCTAACTGTGTTTGTGGAAGGTCTAGTACGTGATGCGTGATTCGTCTGTGTATAAGTACGGCTATTCCTCCACTTGTTATTTATCCTGGTTCGATGGTCCTGTCTTTTATGTGAGTTGTGAAATTTGCGATCTTGAGTACGTGGTTCTGGTTTAGTTTCGTCTCCCCAAGCAGTGCGATTACGATGTCAAATTCGGTCAGAAAGTGTCGTAGTTCAGTTAGTCTGTGTTGGGCCGTAAAAATGTCGTATAGTGCCTTCAGGAGAAGCGGAATAACGAGTTCCCCAGCCATGTAGGTCGATATAAGTCGTTGTGTCCACTGCAGTGCTTTGTTCAAGAGTCGTTTGATGCTACTGTCCTGGTGGGTGTTCGTTTGTGGCGTGACTGCTTCAGGTGCTGGGGCAGCTGGAGCAGTTACGGTGGTGTGAGCTTCTGTTGTAGGCGTTGCGGTGATAGTCGATGCGGTTATTTGTGTCGACTTGGTCTTCGTGGAACGTCTGCGTCTTCGTTTCACTCGTTTTTCGGTAGCGCTGTCCATACTGACGTCGGTGGAGCTGTCGGTGTCTGCTGTTTAGTTTCTAACTCTTTATACTTTTCATCAATTCAACCCTTTTTAGCTTTCCTGAATTTAAGAATAATTTCCCATTTCATGGCTTTGTATCTCTGTTTTTGTGCTTTGTCTAGTCTATTTTTGTATGTTGGCCTTTCTTCTATTAATCAGAATATCGTTTGTTACCCAAGGCTTGTTATTTTCTTTTTGCTATACCGCAGAATATTTCTGGCGACCATATCTATGCTGGATTTAATGTTATTTCATACAGTTTCTACTTCGTTAGTATCAAAGATTTTCTCGACGTCTTTCAGAACTTCGCTTGGCGTTTCTTAAATCTTTTGTAGATATCTTTATCTTTTAGTTTTTCAAAGTCAAAATTCATTTTTCCGGTCTTTTTTTTCAAATTTTTAAATATAAACACGGCTTTCATAATACGATGTGGTGGTCAGTGTTTATATCTGATTCTGGGCAGATCTTTACTCATTTACTTATTTTCTAAACTGTCATCGAACAAGAATGTAATCCATATCTTCTTATATCTCCTTGCGTCTTCCATGTATATCGTCTTCTAGCACGATGTTGAAATAATGTGTTTGTGATGGTTAATTTGCTTTTGTAATAAAATTCTACCAGCCTATTTTCCCTGTAATTTTTCGTGCCTAAACCAAACAAACCTTCTACCGCTCATTCCCTGCCCTCACCTACCATTTCATTAAAATCTCTCGTACTTATTACATTTATATGTCCTTTTACGGGTCTTGGCGTGTTTTGGATATTTTTGTAGATCTCCTCACGGTAGCTAGAGGTGGGCACGTATACTTGTATTATTACTGTATTTACCGGTTTAGATTTTAATGTAACCACTCTTTTGCAAGTTGTTTTCTACAAAGTATCCTATATTGTTACGCATGACTATACCCATAACCCTAATTTCCTTCCTCTGTTCCTATATGAATTACTCTAAAGTGTCTACTCCAAGGATCCCCAGCTTCTGGTCTTACATGTGATTTTCTTTTCCAATGCTCCACCCGAAGGTACTACATTGGCCAGGAAACGAGTTTTTTTACCTGAAAAATTTTGAATTTTTCCGAACCCTTGCTGTTCCAAGCAAGATAGGGATCTTTAACGTGCGTGACAACACTCATACACCTCCATTTTTTCTATAATCCGAACTAAAGTGTATGTTTGTGAAAAATGCTCGCTTAACATTTTTCAATCGGACCGTGTCGGGATTCAAACCCGGGACCTTGGGTGTAATAGCCCTGCCTCTGACCACCAAACCTTGCTAATCGCTACTCTATCTATTGCTAGCCTATCCATTTCAATATTTAGATTCTCTAGTTTACCTACTTGCTTCGTGGTTGTGACATTTCTCGCTCCGACTCGCAAAATGTCTCTTACTCTTCTTTTAAACATGTCGATCACATCCTCCGAAGTCGTACCCTCCGAGAGGTCCAATCCCTTTCAATTTTCAAGTTCTTTAGCTTACCTACTTGTTTCATACTTCTAACATTCCACACTTCGACTCGCAAAATGTTCCGGACTCTTATTCTCAACTTTCCAATCCTATCATCCTAAGTAGTCCCTTCCCAAAGATGCGAATGGGGGATTTTTTAGCTTCGGAATCTTTACCTCAGAGTATGCCATCACTTTAAAACATTTTCAGTACACTTGTACTTGGGACGTAATGTCGTGGTTTCTCTTTGTCTTCCACATCACAGTAGAGTGAGCTAGAATGCCATACCTACCCCCACGGTTTTTGCCACTTCAAGTATCGAAAATGCTGCTGCCCTCTTTCGGGGGCCTGTTTTTGTCTGGTTCCTCATCAAACACCTTTCTAATTTTGTTAAACATATGGTTTGGCTCTTTGGCTCACTGAAACACGCAAGCCATTCTACCCGTGCTAGTATTTTAGAACTTCTTCAAGGTATAGGTCCGTTGAGAATGGAAAAATTATCCATATAGAGAATAAATTTGTTTGAATTTAATTTAATCATTATTATTGAATAAAGTTGGCGTATTATTTAAGTTTTTAGTCTACCATAAGTTGGGATCGTACCCGTTGCAATGCTGTTTTTTCCTTTCTTTGTAAAACATCTTTTTTCTTTTGTATATGTTCCGTTATAATAACCGAAAAATATTTACTATTTACAGTTGCATCATTTGTAGTCATTAGTTGTAAAAGAGAAAAAACCAAATAGTTTGGATTTGCACAAGTCGTTGATACCGCTTCGCTAAAGGTATGCGATTTATTTATGAATAGGCGACATCTACAAAATTCTGTACAGTGTGTTCTAGATTCCTTGCAAAACCGGATTGCCACGGTTGTTATTGGAGCTAGAGTCTTGCGGTTTTGAGAACCGTTGCTACTTTTTGTTAAACAGAATTTTATAGTCCTCATCGTTTTCGAGTCCACGGTGAAATTGAAATTCTGCGCTTTTTAGTGGACCTCTATATCTCGATAACCATTTAATATTGTGCAAAGGCAAAAACTGTGTTTGATAGATATTTATACGTAGAATTTTGGCGGGTAGTTTTTGAAATATGACACAAACAAATAATTTTTTTAATGGACCAACCTGTATTTTCTTGCACAAACGAATAGGTCCAACTTTTTTTATTTCAGTGATATATATGAGTAAAAATATTTATTTTTCATATATATAAAATTATAAAAGTTTGATTATTGAATGGTATTTTCAAATATCTTAAGGAGCAACTATTTACCAGAACAAGAGAAACTATTAATTCAACGTAACATTACTAGCAGGGGGGCCTTGGGGGGTACTGGGCGACTGCCTAGTGCCCAATGAACAAAAGGGCTCCGCGCACCGCAATGCATATTTTAAAAATTTGAGTTGCACTTTATTTAAAAAGATAGCAAAACTGTTTAGAGTATAGCTTTATGCATCATAAATCTATACAATACCTAGTACATATTGTGTAGTTTACAATTATAATCCTAATCACCTTCTTCGAGCGAATGAATCGCCGTAAGAAACTTCCATGCTAATAATAACAAATAATGAAACGTCCTGTAAGGACAAAGATAAATATAAGAAAGCACTAAGCACTTACATTGTGTACCTAATATCTTTGAAACTTCTTAAGACTGCACACTTTACAAACTTCATTATCTCTTGTAAGGTGCCACTGTAACATTTCCTTTTTGTTGGTTGTTCTCCCTACAGATAATCAGTGTTCAAACTAAGTACGGGCATCTTATTCATCGTAATTGTTAATTGATGGTTCCTTTTTTTATTTTCATGTTTTGTTTATTTTCTACATTTAAATTGAAGTTACTTTTAAATATTAAATTACAATTCATTTGATCGTAATACAGTTCATGTAAAACATTTTATATGTTAACAATAAAAATCAGTATCTTTGGTAATATTGAAATCTTTTGGGCCTTTACCAAAAAATGTAAGTCCGCATTTCGACAGCTTTAAATTTTGATTTTACGATAAAAAGGCCCCACAAAAACTTTTTTCCCAGGGCCTCGCAAAGTCTAAGGCGGCAAGTGGTTACCAGACACAACATGAATTTCACTTCTTCATTTTCTCTTGTATAAACTTTTGCTCTTGTTTTAGAGAAAAATCCGAAATTCGGCAAGTTATATCTGTTCCAGTAAATTGCTGAGATATTTCTCTTTTTTCCGGAAACCTATATAAGAATACTTTTTTTTGTTAACGAAAACAAGGCTAATATCAATATAGCAATTACCTATTCAACATCTTAGTCGCCTGAAAGTAGTGTTCATTGCACTGATTGAAACAACTTAACGTGTCGTATTTTTTTCTATTGGAATATCCCCTTTCTTCCATTATTAAATATCAGTTTTGTATTTCACACTGCTATTCTTCAACTAATGGACAGGTAGGGGTAGGAATAGTGTTAGGTAAAAGATTAGGATGTAAAGTTCAAGAGTACCTACAATTTAGTGATAGAATAATTATGGTTAGGTTGAGTACGAAACCCACGGACACTGTTTTAGTACAGGTTTACATGCCAACAACTCAGAACGAGGATGAGGAAGTAGAAAAGGTATTTATTATTGTTGTTGTGTTGTAGGGAAGTTGACCATATGTTTGTCCAGTAGTCTGTTAGTTCTTGTTTCGAGGGTATTTCTGTTTCATTCTTTCTTTCTTGTGATTTTATTGTTTTGTAAAACTGTTTCTTGTTTTTTTTGTAGGTTATGTTCGCATCTTTCCTTTCATTGGACTGTTAATATCTGCATAGTCGGTTGACATATGCAGCAAGTTTTTGTTTCATAGTATCGAGAGTTTCTGTTCTGTTTGTGTTGTATTATTTTTTACTATTTTTGTTATGTGTCTTTCTATAGCCATTTATGTATCGGGTCGTATGTCTTATATCTCTTTGTAGATTTTTTATATTATTATCTATTTTGATTTGCCAGTTTGGTATATATTTTCTTCTTGTCTTCTTTGTGTGCTGTTGAATTCGTGCGTTAGATAATTAAGGATTGCTATGTTCATTTTGTTGATAATTTGAGTTTGAGGGTATTAGGTTTGAAGATAAGTTTTTGGATGTGGTTTCTTAGATTTGGATTTACTTCTAGCAAATACGTTAGTTTCGTTTCCATATCCTAATTGAAGGTTTCTTCTAGTTGTAGGTTTATATACATTGTTGGGAGTTTGGGTAGTTCAGGTGGTTGGATTATTGAAAGTTGTTTATTAGGTCTGTCGTGTGTTCAGCTGTGGGTTGTGAGTGCGCGCGTGCATTTACATTTTCTGTTATTTCTTTTCTGATAGTTTCTATATTTATGTCTTTTGTGTTTTCATTTTCAATATGGAGTTCTTGGGCTACTTATTTTTTTTATTGGTTCTAGTTCTATAGCAATGAGTTTGTTGCTTTTTAGGACTAATTCTTTTCTGATCTGTTAGGCGTTGTTCTGTTACAACTTACGATAGTTGTGCGCGTTTTTTGAAGAAGAGTGCGTGTAGTTCGAATCTCTATTTTGTAGATGTGGTTTTGTGGCTTTGTAGTAGCAACGTATGAGAGTCCGGTTTATTTAATCATTCCATGTCATCCGTTGTGGTTGGTAGAAATCCAAGTAAATTACGTTGAGCTGGTGTAGTTGATGGTGGTTAAATGTCTTCTTTTCCTACTTCGTTCTGGGTGTTTGTGCGGCGTGAACGTCGCTTTTTTTTATTTAATATAGGCAAAATCACCGTATTCCCACGAGTACCTGGGAAAATATTCTGTCGACCAACGTATAGTCCCGCAGTACGCTTGTAAGACTATGCTTAAACAGGGTGTCGCCTTTTCTCTGAGTTCCACAGTTAAGATACATATTTCTTGTGTATCATTCGTCCGTTCGAAATGTGTGTCACACTTTGGAATTGGGGAAGATTGTTTACCGGACCTTACCGGTCTCCTATTAGTCGTCGTTTATTACAGGCAGGAGCTACCCCTACATTTGATTTTTCAATGTTCCACCCGAAGGTACTACATTGGCCAGGAAGAGAGTTTTCTTTATCTGGAAATTTTGAATGTTGCCGAACCTAGGACTCTTTAATGTGTGTGACAACACTTACCACACACACGGGACCTTCATTTTACCTTTCATCCGAAAGAGGGCTTATTTTTGTGAAAAATGATTGCTTAACATTTTTCAAGCGGAACGTGTCGAGATTCAACCCCGGAACCCTGCGCTCAGCATTTACAGGAATACCATGTGAGCCACGGAGCCGCCTTGTTAGGTTTGACACTACATTTGGTTTTCCAATGCCTCACCCGATGATACTACATTGGGCAGGAAGCGAGTTTTTTACCTGGAAATTTTGAATTTTGACAAACTCTTGCTATACCAAGCACGGTAGGGATCTTTAACGTGCGTGACAACACTCACACGCGTAACCTACAGTTTACCTTTCATCCTAACGAGGGCATATTTTTGTGAAAAATGTTCGCGTAACATTGTTCAATCGGTCCGTGTCGGAAATCGATCCCGTAACTTTGGGATTAGTAGTCATATGCGAACCAACTTAGCCATGGAGCTGCCTAGGCAGGAGCTTCCGCAGCAGTATTCTTAATCGCAACTGCATGGCGTTTAATATTATTATTATAATCATTATTATTATAAATAAATATTATATACATAGAGGTATGCATATTTATAATCCTAAAAAACTTTACCTAACCACATTCATGTCAATCCTAGTTTTCAGTTTTCCATTTTTAAAAATTATTATTTCTTTACAATTTAAGCACATCATTATTTATACAATCGGTACAGGGGTTAATATTTCTAGCTTAGGATTTTAGTAGTTTTCTTTATAATATTTTAATAAAACTAACAAAAATATAGCAAACTATCATGGTAACGAGTGTCTTTTTTCTAGACTATTTGTGTTATTTGGGTTAATAACAAATCTTTACAAAAATGTCTACAAAATAATTGAACTCTGTTTTTTGAATTTGCCCTTCCTAACCGCGACAAGTGTAATCGGTAAAGAATTAATACTTGAGTGATAATGTGTTTTTAAGAAAAAGCTGAATGTAGTCGATTTCCTTTATCTTACGCTAAGGTTATATAGTGTATAGTCATCTGATGATTCTAAGCTGTCAAACGAATTAATAAAAAACACAACTTTCCAATGACTTCTCCTTCACTAAAACAAGTCTGTAAACCATATTGAATTGTAAACAAAACATATTTCAACGTATTGATCATGTGCTTTCATTACACAAAGGTTATTAAAATCTGATTTGCGTGAAGTTACCAACATTCTTTCAACACAGATTGTAGAGGCCAGCAACTGCAATTAAAATTTATGGAAAAGGTATTCTTGAATGCTTCGGAATAAAGCAATACGCAAAACTTCGTTAAAATTTCATTATGAGCTGTAATTACTCTACCAGTAAAAATAGTTATAAGTAACAAATCGCTGCATTTAACAGCTCTTATGAATATTTTGGGGTTTTAAAACTTGTTAATCTGTTGACAAATATATGGTAGCTTTAAACTTTAAAGGCTGGAAACATACTATAATCCAGATGTGCCTATTGTTACACATGCTGAAACCTAAAATAGGTCCAATCATGTATAAGGTTTTTACAAAATATGAACAAAAAACCCTAATACAAATTTCAATATAAAAGAGCAACAATAGTAAAAACTGAAATAAATAACCAAAAATGAAAATTCATAGGAATTGTATATAGCGTTAAAAATCCAACTTCTGTCAACGATAAAACAGATATCAAAAATCTGAACAAGTCGACCACAATGTCATGTAATACAATAAAAACATAACAACAAAAATAGCTCAGGTAATTGTACATCTAAAAGACGATACCACCATATACATTAATAAATCGCCTCCTACAAACATCTGCACACTACCATCAAAACAAAGAAAACCTACATGATACAATGTTAACCTTATCAATTAGTACAGGAAGTAATAGAATGTCAACTACCATCAACTACACACTGTAAAAATAACAGCTTTAAATTATGTGCTTTAAATTTGGGTGTTGTAAAATTAAAATTAAAATTTTTTTTAACCTTTTTAACTTTTCGACTATTGCTAGTGATGGTAAAATTAAATGTGTGTAGATGTATTTAATACATCTTCATTCCCAAGAAAAGGAAAACAAAGTATTATATATTGTAACAAATTCTCTAAATTGTCTTTAGCCTTTATTTTCAATAAATACAAGTCTATTAATTATTCTTCACAATTACAAGTATTTACAGTTTTATTTACATTAGCACTAGCTTAATTACTATTTGTAGGCACTAATTTGATCTTCTAAATACAACGAATTAAATACTATTATTGCACTAATATTACTCGTAATTTATTTATTTAACACTTTTATATCACATCAGCGAATTTATCTTTACAAATTTATGTACCTCAAACGTTTATTAGGATCGAGTTCAAACTAACATTAACTGTCGCAACCAGGTTCATGCTTATATACAGTTATCCTACATTCTAGTTAAATCGGGAAAATATCTAGAATATGAATGAAAACGGTATTGCATTGCAATATCTGTCAGTCACCCTTCGTTACCGGTAGACAGATACGAGACCACTTTAGTAAAATCAGTATAATATCCTTTCTAGAATGTTCCATATATTTCTTAATTACTCTTATACTGCGCCCCTCTTAAAACTGTTTCGTCCCAGAATATATTGACATCTTAAATATCACAGATGTTGAAGTCATATAGTAACCTAAATTCAAAAATCACGCTGCAAAATACTTATCAAGGCTGAGTATATAAATGCATAAGACCTCAAATACTGGCCAGTCATTTATACTTTCTTCAAAATAATGTCCGTTACGGGGTAGCACCCCCTCCTCCCGTAACTTGTTGGGTTCCTTATTCTGGAAGAAAAGGAAAGGTAAATATATACAAGAACGAAACATACCGCCCACCGATTAACAAAGTGGTCAATTTCTGAAGAATTGTATGTATGTGCTACAAAGTCAAAACAAACAAAAAAGAGCAATACAGATAAGTTGATGTAGGCTGCAACGTGCGCAAGAAATATATAAGTATATACAAAAAATAAAAAATATGAACCGCACGAGGATATAAATAGTATAGTAAGCAAAGGGAGATGAGAAGTTAATAGTTATGGGCGATTTTAATGCGTCAGTCGGAGAAGGGAGTGAGGGAAAAATGGTAGGAAATTTTGGGTATGATAGACGAAATGATAAAGGAGAAAGATTAATTATGTTTTGCCAGGAACATAGATTAGTAACTGTAAACATCCTATTCAAACAACATGTAAGGAGAAGATATACGTGGAAAGCGCCAGGCGATAGGGCTAGATGCCAAATAGATTATATTTTAGTTAAACAAAGATTTAAAAAAACAATTTAAAAACTGTCGTAGTTATCCAGGGGCTGACATAGATAGCGATCATAACTTAGTTAAAATGAAGTGTGAGCTAAAATTCAAAAAATTGATCTAAGTAAGCTTAATGATAGTGAGGTAAAAAAGGAATATAAACAAGTATTAGATAATAATATCAAAGAGATAGCTATAGGAGGGAACGTAGAAAAAAGATGGAAAGAAATAAAAAGGGCTGTACATGATACAGCAACACAGACTATAGGTACGAAGAAAATAGAAGCGAGAAAACCGTGGGTAACAAAAGAGATATTAGATTTAATAGAGAATAGAAGAAGGCTTAAACCTTTCAGAGAATTGGATAGTAAAGGTAAGCAAAAGTATAATAGAGTTAGAAATAAGTACATGAGTGTAGAAAAGCTAGAAATAAATGGATGGAGGAGAATTGTAAAGGAATTCAAGTTGATTTGAGAGTATGTAAGACAGACAGGGCTTACAGGGCAGTTAAAAAGTTTTTCGAGGAAGATAAGAAAAAATATAATGGTATTAAAGATAAGAAAAATGAGTTTTTAATAAATAAAGTTGAAGTAACAGATAGATGGAAAAGATATTTAGAAGATTTATATAAGAGAGACGATATGGATGAGTTAGAGAACGACCAAGAAGAGGCTGTAGAAATAGGTTTCTCAATATTAAGAGAAGAATTTGATAGAGCTGTTAGGGATCTTAAACTAAATAAAGCGACAGGGATAGACGATATACCCGCAGAATTAATAAAATATGCAAGTCAGAAAACTTCAGACAGATGATTTGAACTATTAAAAGTAATATATGACACAGATGAGGTCTCAATAGATTTCAAAAAAATATTATTATCCCAATCCCAAAAAAAGTCAGGAGCTGATAGGTGTGAGAATTTTAGAACAGTTAGTTTAACTTCCCACGCTTCCAAAATACTAACAATAATAATTAAAAATAGAGTATAAGCTTTGCTGAGAATTATTTAGGCGAAGACCAATATGGTTTTCGTAAAAACAGAGGGACTAGAGAACCGATACTAATGGTTAGGGAAATTATCGAAAAAAGGTTACAAAAAAATAAAAAGACTCATTTCGCGTTTGTAGATTTAGAAAAATAATTTGATAGGGTTAATTGGATTGTTATGTTCAGGGTTTTGCGAAAAATAAGAATCTCACATAGGGATAGAATATTATTTACAGTCTATATAAAAACCAAAGCGTAGTAATTAGATTTGATGAAATAGAAAAGAAAGCTAAGTTTAGAAATGGTGTTAGTCAGGGCTGTATACTATCTCCTTTAATTTTTAATGTTTATATTGAGGAAGCTTTAAACTTAGCTAGAGAGAGAAAAGAGATAAGTGTTAGTGTACAGGGACAGAAAATAGACGTTACGTTTTGCAGACGATATAGTCTTTACAACAGAGTCTACAAAAGCGTTAGGAGAGTTTTTAAATATTTTAGAAGATATACTACAGAGTAACTATAGTATGAGAACTAACTCGGGAAAGACAAAGATAATGACAAGTGAGTTACAGTCTAGTTCTAAACCAAAATTAAAAATAGGTAATACCGAGTTAGAGGAGCTAGATGAATTTTGCTATTTAGGTAATATAATTACACAAAACGGACGTAGCAAAAGGGATATAGTACTTAGAATAGCTCGAGCTAAAGAAATGTTTTTAAAAAAGAAAGACTTACTAAAAGCTAATAGTATTAGTTTAGATAATAGAAAAAGTTTCTTATAGTTGTACGTATGGAGCGTTCTATTATATGGTAGTGAGACTTGGACAATTAAAGAGGTAGATAAGAAAAAGATAGAAGTTTTTGAAACTTGGTGCTATAGGATAATGTTAAAGATTAGTTGGACAGATAGAGTAACAAATGAAGTTTATAGAAGGATAGGTGAGGAACGCTGTATGTGGAAACAATTAAAGGTCAGGAGAGATAGAATGATAGGGCATCAGTTAATTCATGAGGGACTATTTAGTAAGGTTTTAGATTATAAACTACCAAATAAAAATAGAGTAGGAAGACCTAGACAAAGCTATATTAGTCAAATTTTTAGAGATTTAGGTTGTGAAGGGTATGTAGACCTTTTTTGGTTAGCTCAGAATAGAAAAGAATTTAGAGCTGCGTCAAACTGTCCTTAAGTAAGTTCGAAAACAAAACAAAAAAAAATAAAAATCAGTTAACTAAATATCACAATGACATAACTTACGATTAGTTAGCGGCCTGGCGTGTTGGCACCGATTCGTTACTTAAGCCTTATCATAACATATAATTTAACACTTTCTCTTTTTTAGAAGGGATAACCAGGTAATATTTCATTTCCCTATAAATGGGAATCATGTAAACATGATGGAAGTCTTTAACAACCGTCAGGTTACTAATATCTATGTAGAGCCAGATAGATAGGAAAAGGAAGGATATAGGAAGACCTAGACCAAACTATATTAGTCAAATTATTCGAAATTTAGGTTGTGATGGGTATGTAGAACTTTGTAAATTAGCACAGAATAGAAAAGAAGTTAGAGCTGCGTCAAACTGACCTTAAGTAAGGTTGAAAACAAAATGATGAACAAAATGATGATGATTGTTACTACCACGCTGTAGTACATCAAAAAACTCGAAATGAAAATAACAGATTAAGTAAATTTGTTTTGATTTTTTCGTGGTAGATTTGACTTCTGCAAACAATTGTGGTATGAACACACAATAATAGTCAAATTGGAAATGAAGACTACCATCAACTGGGGTGACTTTGACTCGTTACAGGTAACTTTATCTCAATTTAACTATTTATGGTTCCGGGTTGGGACCGTGTCATTATTTTATAAATTAAGGTCGCCGTTTCGCCCAGTTTTGTAAGGGGCTTCATCAGGATAAGAAAATAAATAATAAAATTAAAAATATAAAAATAATAAAGATAAGAATGATAATATTAAATAGACAAGTTAAAGTATAAAGGAAAGAGTTATTCCTGAACTAGCAGACTCACTAGCCCATACAAAGCCAAGAGGTGTTTTGTGGCGAAGTTACTTCGCCACAAGAAATGAATTGAAATGAGAAAATTTGGACCTATTCACTAGCGTAAGAAAATACAGTATGGTCAATTAAAAAATCAGATGTTTATGGCATATTTTAAAAACTGTCCCACAAAACAATTGTTTAGCTACGCCCCTGAATTCTACGAACAATATCTATCCAACACAGTTTTGACTTTTCCACAATCTTAAACGGTTCAGCTATAGACGTCCTCTAAAAAGCTAAAAATTTCAATTTCACCCGGTAACTCAAAAACGATTAGCGTTATGAAAATTTTGTTAATGGCATCGTAAGTTTCTCAAAAAAAGTAGCAACAGTTCTTGAAAACCGCAATTTTTTAGTTACATTAACAACCGATATAACCCGTTTTGCAAACGAATCTAGAACACACTGTACATGTGCTTAATTATGACCTAGAACAACTTCATGGTATCGAAGGGGCCTGCGTTCTTCTTGAAAACTCCAGGTTACAGTTAGGATTTCGGGACTCCTACTCTATATCTTGTAGTTATTTATGTATCAAGGTATCAAGTAGATGTTTATGACCTTAGGGTGACGATAGTACAAACCCGAAAGGTTGTAAGTCATCCAAGGGCATTAACATCTATTGTACCTCCGGTGAATACAATCCTTTACGACATGCTAGTTCGTTATTGCATTTAGAATATAAATAATATAAACAAAAGTTCTAAAACTTCATTTGGTGTTTGTTTTATCATACAGCCACTATCCTTGCAGGTTTAAGCAAATTTTGTTAGTTGTTAAACTTAGAAAGCCAAAATGCAGGAAGTTCTAAAATTTTGACGAAATTATTGAAAAAGCAGAAAAAGCAGCACAAAACTTACTACGGCAAAAATCAAGAAACGTCTACGACGAAGAATATGACAAATTATTAAATCGAATGACAGAAAACTGTGTATAACTTATTAATGATACTGTGCTGCTTGGATACTTCGATAATCTTGCTAAAACATTTTCTCCCAGCTCCGTATGGCTTCCTATGTGTCTTAATGCCCGCGCGAATCACAAAATGCAGTTTTTTCTCACACGGGCATAAAGTACTCTGCTATGTAATTGACAACTAAGCAGTAAAACACAATAATGAACTAGTATGACAAATACCATAATAGTCCTAGAAAAGCATTAAGAAAAAAATGAAAAATATTATTGATCGCATGTTGTATACATTTAATAGAAGAACGACGGAAATACAAAAATAGATTAGATGAAACAGGAAAACAAAGATACAAAGCCTTAAAATGGGAAATTATTCGCAAATCAAGGAAAGCTAAAGAACAATGGATTGATGAAAAGTGCAAAGAGGTACAAACTAAGATGGAAATAGAAAAGATAGACAAAGCATACATACTAATTAGAATGAATTTTAGGGATACAGCACCGTATAGCTAAAATATAAGGGACGCGCGAGGAAACGTCATTATAGAAAATGTAGAGAAAGTGATTAGATGGCAAGAGCATGTAGGGAATTTATATTCAGGAGAGGAACTTTCAGCATTAGAACAGGAATCGGACTTGGGATATCCTATACTTAGAGATTGAGTTTGAATTAGCATTAAAGGGTCTGAAAAATGGTAAGGCACCGGGTACAGATAAGGTGCAAGCAGAAACTCTAAAATCCGCTGGGCAAGCAGTAACAGAACGTCGCTTCTAACTTGTAAGCTATATGTATGAGACAGGCGAGATACCCAAAGATTTCAAACGTAACATCGTAGTCACTATACCAAATCAAAAGGAATCGCATAGATGTGAAAATTTTCGAACAATAAATTTGACAGCACAAGTGTCAAAAATATTAACTAGAATTGTACAAGGCGAATGGAAAACTAGCCGAAAAAATACTAGTAGATCAATTTGGGCTTAGGCGAAACAGGGGAATACGTAAGGTTATTTTAGCTCTGAGGGTTATAATGAAGAAAACAATAAAAAAAGGGGAAAGATGGTATGTATTGTGTTTGTAGATCTAGAAAAAACACTCGACAACGTAAAATGGAAAGAAATGTTCGAAATTCCTCAAAAAGATTGGAATGAATTTTAGGGATAGACGGATAGTACATAGCTTATACAAAGAGCAAACAGGAATATCACCATTAATTTTTAACTTGTACGTCGAAGAGGCAATGAATACTGACAAATGCAGGAAGACATTTAGAATTATTATGCAGGGACAAAATTAATATGCTTAAATTTGCAGATGATATAGCGGTATTAGCATCTACCAAGGAAGAGTAAGAAGCTGCCTTTAATGAAATGGAAACAATTGCAATAGAGAATACGGTATAAAAGTTAACAAAAATAAAACTTAAGTACTAGTATGCAAATGAGGGGAAAATAAATAAAAAACTAGAATACAGATAGGGAACCAGAACTTACAAGGGGTTAAGAATTTCTGCTATCTAGCAAGCCAACTAACGCAAGATGGGAAGAGCGCAAAAGATATAAAACCGCGGATATACAGAGCAAAACCCTCACGAATAATATTGATATTTATTAGCAAGAACTGGAATACGTTTTCAAGAGATTAGAGGTTTCCGCACCAAGTCATAAAAACGTATGAGATGATTGAATTTTTACAAAATTAATTAAAAAATAACCGCTCAAGCGTTATCAACAAAACCTACAAGGAACATATCTTTCCTACAACATGACGCATCCTGGCAATTGTTTCCACTTGCAATCAAGTTATAAGTCCCTCGAACTACATTGGCTACGGTCAATGCTAGGTATTACAAAGGATAAGTTTATATTTAACATGGTATCTGCGAATAAATAAGTTACTCTAACCGAATCAAACAGAATTCGAAAAATTCCAATCAGCAGGAGACCGACCAGATGTCTCGGTTGGAAAATAAAATTCAAAATAGGGCAGCAAATGGAAGCTCTTAGTTATGATCTCTCTTTGCACTTGGTGAAAGTTAACGGAGAATTCTTGAAATTTGCTTTTTTTAAACACCTACAGTAACTCACGCTTGAAGGAAATCTAGCTTTCTTCATACAGAACATACTGAGAAACCTATACTTTAGAATCACATTTAAAGTATGCTCACATGCACGCAAAATAAAGCACGGAACACCCAGAAATTTTACTTTAGCGTGTCACTCTTTGCAATTTCAGTAGGTTCTCTTCTGATAGCAGTTCTCAATATTGTGAAGTGCTGCTGAATGTAGACAACCTAGCTTTGTATTGTTCATTAACATACGTGAACGAACTTGAAGAATTATTATAGAGCATTATTGATTGTGTAATTGCAGTTGGTGATTTCAGTTTTTCTCAAAGAAATGTAACAATATAGATTTCTATAGGCTAGGACATCAGCACGAAATCTTACCAATAACTAACAAAGCTTGCGAATTTTCTTACAATTTCTTTACTTGTAGAGATCGCATTTGGAACTTGTCATCTGTTGCAAAAGATTCCTGAATAATATAGATCGTGTTTCAAATTGTTCTTGCGACGAACGAAAATGTTCGCCTAACATTTTTCAAGCGGACCATATCGAGAATCGAACCCAGGACCTGCGATCGGCCGTCATACGCAAGTTTATGACATCCACGAAGCCGTTCTGTGTAGAACCCGCTACTCAATTCATCTCTTACAAACCACGATACGTAAGGTGATATTTAAGAAGGCTTCCATTTTCTGTGCGTTCGTTTGAGGCATGTTATCCATGCCGGCATAACGTAGTTAACGATAGGTAGCAAATATATCTTCTTAATCTAAAGTATTGTGTCTGGTGGAAATTTGTTCTGATTCGTAAATGTAGGGTAGAGGTAACCTCAGGCAGGCCTGAACTTCATGATGACTTTGTTTAGATGTTTGAAAGGTAGGTTCAGGTCGATTATTATTCTTAGGTGTTTTGTCTGTCAAGCACGAGTTGCTATTGTAGTTATGTACGGTATTGAGAAAACATTATAGCTTCTGAGTTTTCCGAATTAAGGGCGATCTTCCATCGTGGAGACCACCCAAGTAGTTGGTATTACTGTCTCTTTAGTCGTGTTATGGCTTGGGACGAACCTCTTCCTTTTGAAATGAACAAGGTATCTCACCCCTAACATATGATTTTCCAGTGCTCCACTCGTACGTACTACAGTGGCCAAGAAGCAATTTCTTTTTACCTGGAAATATTTAATTTTTCCAATGTATTGCTATTCCAAGAAAGGTAGAGATCTGTAACGTGCGAGATAACATTCACATACGAAATCTACAATTTACCTCTCATCCGGACAAGAATGTATTTTTGTGAAGAATACTGGTCTAATAATTTTCAAGTGGTCCGTTTTGGGAATCGACCCCGGAACTTTGCAATCAGCAGTTATACGCAAACCAGTCTCATCCACGAAGCTGCTTCATGTCTACGATACGTAATTATTTCATTTCTTACGAACCATGATGCGTAATGAGACATTTAAGAAGGTTTCCATTTTCTGTGCGTTTGTTTAAGGTATGTTATAAATGCCGGCAAAGCGTAGCTAGCAATATGTCGCAAGTACACCTTGCAAATCTGTAGTCTCGTGTCTAGTGTAAGTTGGTTTCGATACATTAGAGTAGGTTAGCGGTAACCTCAGGCAGACCGGGATTTCATGAGGACTTTGTTTGCCGATGGCTAGGTTGCGATCGACTGTAATTCCTAGATATTTAACTTGTGGTTTCCGTTCGATGTATCGTCTGTCAAAGGTAAGTTGTTGTTGTAGTGATGTATTGATGCCAAGAAAACATTATGTCTTATGATTTTTTCCGGATTAACGGCGATCTTATGTGTTGGAGACCACTCTTGTAGTTGGTATAATTGCCTTTGTAGTCGTGTTTTGACGTGGTACGATCGTCTCTCGTCTAATATAAACCAAGTATCACCCCTGACATTTGATTTTCCAATGCTCTGCCCGTAGGTACTACAGTGGCCAGGAAACGAGTTCGTTTTTACCTGAAAATTTTGAATTATGCCGATCTCCGGCTATTCCAAGCAAGGTAGAAGTGTGTGACAATACTCACACACGGTACATACATTTTACCTCTAGTCCCAACCAGGGCGAATATTTGTGAAAAATGCTCGCCTAACATTTTTCAAGCGGCATAGTATTTCTATGTCATCGTCCATACCTGCTACCGTTGAGATGAGTGGGTTCCCATTTGTTATTTGTCGCTACATTTTTTTATTGAACCTGCGCTGGTTAGTGATTTTTTTAGTTGTCTTTCATCTGTCGCGTGGTTGTGTTATCACGATGGGAAGGTGATCCGAGCTCAGATCTTCTACGACTTCAGTGTACATGGAAAAGGGAACGTTCCTGGTGATGGTGATGCGTAATACTACCTGCTGATGGTTTTTGTTCGGCGAAGGTTCCGGGCTCGAATCCCGATACGGTCCGCTTGAAAAATGTTAGACGGGCATTTTTCACAAAAATACGCCATCGCTCGGATGAGAGGTAAAATGGAGGTCCCGTGTGTGAGTGTTGTCACGCACGTTAAAGATCCCTACCTTGCTTGGAACAGCAAGGGTTCGGCAAAATTCAAAATTTTTTAGGTAACAAAAACTCGTTTTCTGACCAATGTAGTACCTTTTGGTAAAATCGTATGTAATGTTTTTGTTCGGCGGTATTCTGCTAGAGACATCTGGTCCGGTAATCTCGTAGTCTTTACCTATTGTATAGTAGTATATTGTGCGGTGCGTCTTTCGGTATTTTCCACCATCGATCTCCATGTTGATCGCTTGGCGTTAAGATAACCTGTTATTATGGTGGTCGCAATATAGTTTAGCAAGTCGTCTTTGTTTTCAGGTTCCAAGGTATCCGATTTTAGGCAGCGATAAGCAGAAATGAACCATATGTAAATCTATTAGCTTTGATACATATTCCAATGGCAATATCCAGTTGTATTGTTGACAGTGTCATTTGTCGTATAATACTATTTTGTTGACCAGGGCGGCTGTTCCTCCGAGTGCTTATCGCCCTGGAACAAGGCGTCTGTCCTCTTAGTACATGTTGTGGTTGTCTATTTTCAGATGTATTGCCGGCATCAGTTTAGTTTTGCCTGGGAGCACCACATCCATGTCATTTTTGTTAACGAAATGTTTGAGCTCGATCGTTTTGTTACGAATGCCCTCGACATTCCAGGAGAGTAGCTTGAGGTTTCTTGGTTGGTCTACTGTTCGTTTTCAATATTTGAAATGTCCATGAATGCCTGCCGTAGCATGTTAGATATTAAGGCTCTCAACATTTATTTACGTTTCAGCCGCTGAATCCACTGGAGTATTTTGTGTAGGATTCTTATTAGTTTGGATCATGTGCTTTTATTATTGTTTGCTCTGTGGTCGGTGAGATTTGAAATGGCGGTTAGTGGTGGTGTTCGTAATGTGGTGGTAGTTGCGTTGAGGTTTTTCTTGTGGCTATGGTTGATTTCTACGCTAGTTTATGTTTGCGGAGTTTTTGTGGAACACTTATTTTTTTGCCTCCTCTTTTGGATCGGATCTGTCTTTTGCCAGTACGCGTAGGTTCTCGTCGCCGGATGAATTTTTTACCCAACACTTTTGTATAGTTTTTGTTTGGAATAGTAGATGCTACATTGTTTCTTTGAGGGTGGTATTTGGTGACGCCGGTTATCGTGTTGGGAGCATGTCCATTGCAGGTGGTAGTAAATCTCTCATCTGTTTCGGTTGTCCCTGCTGTATGATCGGAGGTGGTAAGTGTTTCCCTGTTTTTTTCTGCCGCTGCAGGTGTTAATATACGAGACAGTTTCTATAGTTCGCTGGGTGAGGACCTCTACAGTTGACGCAGGTTGGTGTTTTTTCCGATGTGTTCTCGCTCTTGGACCTATGGTGTTCTTTGCTGCATCTTAGATACCTCGGTTACAAGCCGAAGCTCAGGCTAGTATGGCCGAACCTTTAGCAAGCGAAGCATTGCAGTAACAGTTTAGCATGTTTCTGATGTAGATTTCTTGTGACTTGGGAGGAATATGTTGATATGAATTCTCTTTTCCCCTGTAGTTTTGTAGCGTAGGTGGCTTTATTTGACGTATTATTTAATGTTGTATATCATCTTTTCAACTGCAAAGTTTTAAGCTCTCTCTCTCTGTCTCTTTCTATCTCTCTCCTTCTCTCTCTCTCTCTCTCTCTCTCTCTCTCTCTCTCTCTCTCTCTCTCTCTCTCTCTTTCTCTGCATTCACCTCATACGTGTAGAATTAGACGTTACTTTCTTCAGATAACCTCAACGAAGCGGAATTCCGCGGAATCTGTAATATATGTTTTGGCGCTTTATCTGCTTGCTCCGATGTCAACTTCTTCCTTCAGAAGCTTCTGTTGTACTTGTTGTATAAAGTCCGGAAATTGTTAAAAAAATGGGTGGTGTGCAACTGTTGGTTGGCGGTCGCTGTTCAGCTCTGATGCTTCTATATTAGATATGGTAGCAGCGGTGCTGGCATAGATTCTAAATACTATTGGAGTATCCCCGGTAGCGTTGGTGGGGATTGTGGTGGTGATGTTGCTGTCTGGTTCTATTACTGTGGTCGCTTTCTTGTGTTTCTTCTTCTTTTTGGTTTTCGCCGCGGTCTTAAAATCAAATGTTAAATGAGAGTCGCGTGGCTTGTGATTGGCAGAGTTCTCATATTCCACGGCGGTGATCTTGTTTGTGAATGTGACCGAAAGCTCTTTCTTGAAAAAATTCTTAGCTGTAGAACCCATCACTGTTGCAGTATTAATTTTGGTTTGAAAGATCGGTTAAATTCGTACACGTTCACTAAGTGCTAGGAATAGTGGTGTAAACCTTAGCAACTAAAAGCTGAGGGCCATCCGAGTGCTGTTGGGGAACAGTGCTTTGATGATACAAAACATTTCTCCAGTGGTGTTCCTCTTAGTCTTCTCCCTAGGGAGGTCGAACTGAGACTCGATTCTATTAGCTCGAATTATTGACGATAGCCAAATAAAAGGTACACGATTACCTATAGATTCATTTGTCATTCAGTTATATTCTTGCATTCCGAAGTAGGAGTGGCTCCACTATTTTCATATAGAAATCGTTTTGTAGTTCAGCATGACAATCAAATTTAGGCAAACAAAGGTATCCAAAATTCATAGTTATTTTTGATACACCAACAGGAGTTAGGCATGGTAAGCGGCTTGTAAATATCAAACTACTTATGGTTAAACCTCAAATTTATGCCCGAGGTTAGAAACCTCGTCAATACAATTATTGTATTTGGTACAGTCAAAATTTCCAACATTATGTTGCAGTCGCCGCTGAAACCACTTTTATTGAACTTCCCTTCCCTAATTTCATGTTGTTCTTTTTTACCTAAAATTGAAAGAAAAACATCAAAACTGCCGTTTGATGCAATTATTTCAAAATATATGCTGATGATGCATAAACCCTATATGTTAACTTTAGAAATGGAAGCAAGACATTTTTTGAATAGAACTATTTGGATCTTTCTACGTTTCCGTCCAGACAAAGCTTTGATAAGGGACCTTTTTTTTCTATTCTAGATTTCTTAACTAAGAACCTCTTTAAATTTTAGTAATCAAATGAATAAATAGAAGATGTCAAGTAGCCCTAAAGTGTGTTAAGTACCGATCGCAATTTTTCCTCAATCTTTTGTATTTATCTTACTGAGTAAACAACCTGTCGGCTATCTTTTTGACAATGGGGCAAAAATGTGAGACTCGCTTCGCTTCATTGGTAGAACCAACGGTAGCTCTTGTTTGTGTTTCAAAATTTTATCCTGTGTAGTTAACGCTACAGAAATAATTTTAACAGCAATGAGGTCTTGTTTAGGTGTACCAGCTACTCACATGTGCTTCTTCTACCTGTAGAATACGCTCTAAATTGGTAACGCTTCTGGATAACAAATATAATGACTATAAATTAGTATAATTTTGCCCGATAACTATTAGTACAACCGATAGATAGCCTTAACTTTTATTATTTACAACCTCATATTTTATATAAAAAGGCTATTTAAGTTAATTTGCGCATTTCTAAATGACTTTAATGATTTAACCGAGTTATATAAATTAAAATTTAAGGTTTATTTAAATTAGCTTCAATTCACTTAATTGCGTAATAATACATTTTTATGCAAAGTACAATCTTTAAAGGAAACTGGGATAGGCATTTTCACTACACTTGTTGCTTAAGTAGATTTTTGGGCACATGATTTTACGATTTTATGAATATCATAATCCTCGCTGTAGAACAAATATGTGAAAATACATTATTTTTGTGCACATTATGCCTTATTCTTGTGCGAGAAACATAAAAATTCACTTTGAATTTCCGGAAGTAAAAAGTACTGAGAATACAAAATTTTTAATTGACTGCCATTTTTGGAACCCCTAACCATTTAACAATGATCCGTTGCATTAGTTCTGGCTGAAGCGAATACGAAATTTTTAGATACGAATCTAGGAAGGCGTAGAAGGGTCACAAAAAATAGCTCTACTTATTTTAGTTAAATTTCGACTTCGATGTCGAAATTTAGTTAAATTTCGACTTTGATCTCGAAATTTATAAAATTTTGACTTCGATGTCGAAATTTAGTTAAATTTCTTCTTCCATCTCGAAATTTAGTTAAATTTCGACTTCTATGTCGAAATACCAACAAGAATAAAGTTTTGACTGTAAGTTAAAATTCCGGCAAAATTTCGAGATAGAAGTCGAAATTTAACTAAATTTCGACGTCAAAGTCGAAATTTAATAAATTTCGAGATCAAAGTCGAAATTTAACTAAAATAGGTGAGCGATTTTTTGTGGTCCTTCTCCGCCTTCGTACGAATCTGTTGAAATTTTATAATGTATTAAAAAGCAAAAATAGCTTAAGTTCAGAATTATTTCTTAACTATATATATATATATATATATATATATATATATATATATATATATATTGCTGTGAAACCTTTAAAATCCGGGAACTACGGTTTTCAAATCGAGCCCCACAGATTGGGCGTCAAGTAAGTTGTGATTCTCTGTATCAGATTCGAGCCTCACGAATTGGGCGTCAAAGAATGCTGTGAAACCTCTTGAATTACCTGGTCTGTTGATTTTCTTCTGTTAATCGCCTCGGCTGCTCACCTAGTTAACTTTCATCCTCATTCATAAAAAAACAAACACATTCCTACCACAAACATCAATGTTAACTCTATTTACATCAATATTCACAATACATTAAAATTTCAAAATTAAAATTCAGCATAAATTTTAATATCAGAAAATTTCAAAATTAAATTTATTATCATTTTAATGTGCATCCAGAATTAAAGTCCTTGTAGGATGCCTACTAATTACTATAACAATATATGCAGACCTGAGTCTGAGTACAAAGGGAGCATCTACCACCCCTTTACGGTAATTATCCAGGTTCGTCTCATTGAGCTCAAAAACATACCCAAATTTTCATCATAATCCAGAACATCAATACTAAATACCCCTTTCTACTTAAACAAGCAAATTTCACCTTAAAATTAAAATATTATTGTTAGTACAATTTCACTACTGTCCATTTTAAGTAAATCAATTATAAAGTTATTCAACACACACCAAAATATCAAAGTTCGAACAAAATAGTATAATTTACCTGACGGTTACTGCACTCGTAGCTTCAATGTACATCGTCCCTTTGTTAATCACATCATTCCAACTGGGTTATATTTACGGCTTCTGATTCTCAACGCTTTAAAAATTTTCTCCATCACCATTTATTTAAAGTTGTTTCAGGGCTTTTCCGGAACTCATCTGTGTATATCTGAACCTTGTTTTGTGGATCCAGACACGTTTATGCACCATTTAATTATTAATACCCCCGAAAAATAGCAAAGAAATTCATACTTCTTTCACCAATATACGCCAAAACTGCCTACTTTTGTGTATTCATTTGTCGTTGTAAATTTTACTAATTGGTACAGTGATATTAAACTTTATTACCTTGTATCTTCTTTTCTAAGTGCACTAAAGTACATTCATTGTAGCACGTAAAGAACAAGCTGTTTTAAATCACCAAAAATATTCGAGCAAACTGTTTAAATTATTTAATCCAAACCGGAAAACTAAAAAGCACCGTTTAACGCGTTGAATCAAGTCGAAGATCTAAGAGAGCTTGTTCATATTCCCCTGAGTATATATAGAGGTTAGCCTGTCTGTCGGTCGAGTCCTCAAAACGGACAATTCTAAAGAATTTCGCATGCTATGTTCCCATTCCGCAGCCCGGCATGCGATTTTGACGAATTTTGCACTCGCCCCAGTTAAATCTCAGAAATTTCGACACTGCACGCAACGTCTGGAAATAACTAATTGAATTTTATACAGAAATGTTATTTTTACCTCTCAAATTTTGCCTTTTACTTTCAACCAATCGCAACCCCATGACGTTGCTCTACTCACGCCTTTTACTATATGTGTCTCGGTCTTGTGCATATTATCTGTCTCTATCTACCCTGTTCTTATTAGTTCAAATTGATATTCTTTATTATCGATTATTTCAGTCCATGTGGACTATCTGGGTTAAATAACCCCGTATCGCGCCTTCCCGTGAATATTAAGCCACATATGAACAGAGCACACCAAGGAAGTTTTTTTTTTATTAAGTTTAAACAAAAAAAAACTTCCTTGGTGTGCTCTGTTCATATGTCATTTACATGTCTGCTGTTTTAAAGTTTTAACAACATCCCCATGTTTGGGGTTCTTTTGATTATTTGGCATTAGATTTTAATATCTTTGATAAAGGCAACGACCTTTGCCGAAACGTTAGAATATTAATAAATTGATGCAAAAATAATATCGTATCATTCTTTGGACGACACTATCCCAATTTGAAAACTACAGAAATTGATTTTAAATATATATATATATATATATATATATATATATATATATATTGCTCGGATACCGCCGCACGCCGATGTGATTAATGTTCAGTTTCCTGCTGTGTGTATCTAAACAACCTCATTTTTAAAATTTAAATATACCTCTTTTTATATCGCTCAACTAGCTAAGTTTAATCCACACAGAGCGCACGACGATGCGATAACAAAGAAAGTTTAACCCCCCCTTTTACTCTAGATCCTTTCTATTTAAATGATATAAATGAAATATACCAAAATTTGTATAATGACCAAGAATATATACACTTTACAGTTTAATAACTTTGATAATTTGATTTGCTATTCATATATTAACCCCTGAATCAAAATAATAAAATTAATCTGATTATGCTCAATTTATAACTCCCTTAAAGCGAGCAAAAATAACACTGTAAACTACTAGAAGCACTTTTGAACGTTCAAACGACCATCTCTCTTTACGTATATATTTAGAAAATTTTTGATGACTCTTCACCATTTAATTACTTCAATATATGAAAAAATATAAGTGTTAAAAATTGAAATAAAGCCTTATGCTAATAAAGAATGTTCTTATTTCTGACTTGTGTTGTCCTTGCTTGTTTCCAATTCTTAGAACTGCCTCTGCATGTGATTGACCAGCACCCCTGGATTGTTTCCACTTAAACTTTCTTGATTATTGCATAGTACAGCTCGCCCAGTCTAACCCTTAGTTGATTAATTTGCGCCTTCGATGCTCAGATACCAATGTTTAGACAAACATTTAAAAGTAGTTATTTAAATTCGTTTCTTAGCGTTGTTATTTAGAGTAGCTCATTAGATTTACTTAGATTTATCAAAAATGACCGCCCCCCCCCATTGTTCTCCTACATTTCCAAAGCTAAAATTTTGATTTTAATAGGGATGGTAGTTATTGAGCCATACATTTTCGGAAAACTGCAGGTCTTATTGACAGTGTAGTAGTTGCTGGAAAATTTTTTAAAACACAGTAGTAGATAACGTACTTACTAATGTACCAGTACAATGTGGGACAATATATTCATTTTTCAGTTATCGCAATCAAATTCGGATAAGATTTAAATATACACAAAAAATAAAAACAGCTTAATTTGGTTTATTGATTGCTCACTTTAGTATTGGTACGGAACCCTAATAGTGCGAGCTCGACTCGCTCTTGGCTAACTTTTTCCTTTACAACATACTGATATGCCTAGAATCTAGTATGTATATGATAACCTGGTCTATATAGTACTGCTAAAAGTAAAAATAGTTGTGAAAAAGACATTAATTAGGAAGTTCCCATTTATTAGATAAAATTGTACATAAAACGCCCGTCTTCAAAACAAATCATAGATTCAAAAAATAGAAAACAACAACAAAAGCACATAATTAAATATAAAGTATAATGCTGTATGAGTATAAAAAATATATAAAATTATTGTATATAAATTTGACACAAAATTTTGCATCGAAAATGTTGTTGTTAAAAATTTGTGGCAGAGTCGATGCAGCGTGATTTTATGTGTACCAAACAAATGCAGACACCACAAAGCTTGCAAGAATATCTTGAGTTCCGGTCCTTGCAGAATTTGCACCTTTTTCGAGCCATTGAAGTCGTCGGCTGGGATTATTCTGTTAATCTTGAGAATTTAGCTGCAATTCTTACTTTTTGTGTTTTCTAGCTTTAAACCTTTTCCAAATTTTCAAAAATCAGTCGACTACTTTTTGAAAATTCTCCATCTGCATTGTTAGTTTTATTTATTATAATTGATTAGACTACTTTTAGATTGAGTATGCCGAAAAAAGACCAATGGTTGGCCCATCGTCTTGTGTTCCGAGCTAAACTGTAACATATAATCATTCTGCAGACTACATGAACACCACTTTTTTTGGGGAGTTGTAGAATGTTAGCATCTCTTGTTTTTATAATCGCCAGTATTTTTCTCTATTTTGTCACCGTAGTGCATAGACGATACAAGTAATGCATTTTTTGACCTATTTGGGATATTATTGTTACATTGGCATGGAATTCAGAGAATGAAACCTATACAAACATATCTTTGCAACTTTTAACTTCTGTCGGCAATTACTTTCGATTGGCTTTTATTATACCAACTACTGTTAGACGGTGATCATGCGACAACTGACTTACAGCTTCCACGTTAGTAAACAATGGTTCATGATAACATTCCTTCCAGTTCCTGAGATGCGATCGTCATTCTTAGAATAACAGTCGCTGCAGAACTGTCTACCTGAAAGGGACCATCAGACTTGGTTCTAGCATATATTTCCAAATGCGACGTGTAAACGGTTTTTGCATCCACTGTAGAAAGCACTTTGATCCCTTGTTTGTTCGATTTATTTGGAATGTAAATCCGAAAGCTACATCTTCCACGAAATCGTAACAATATTTCGTTTAGGGTCACATATTCTTCCACACTACAATATTTTTTACACTGTACATTAAATTCTTGGGATATATCTATAACGGCACTACATTTGATTTTCCAACGCTTCACCTGAAGGTACTACATTGGCCATGAAGCGAATTTTTGGTTTACCTGTAAAATTTTGAATTTGGCCGAATCCTTGCTGTTCCAAATAAGAAAAAGGATCTTTAACGTGCTCTTCAACACTCGCACACGGGATCTCCATTTTACTTCTCACCCGAACGAGGGCGAACTTTTGTGAAAAATGCTCGTCTAACATTTTTTAAGCCAACCGTGTCGGTATTCAAATCCGGACCTTGGAAATAGTAGTCACACGCATACCAACTGCGTCACAGAGCCGCCAGTCTCTAACGGCAGCAAGTTTATTCATCTTCTTTTACTCTTTCCTTTTATCGGTATTGTCGAAACGTATACACGTCGTCAGAAGTATAAATCTTTGCTAAGACAGGCTAACAGGAGAACTCTAAGCACTCCTCAGATCAAAATTAGCATAATATTTTACGTCTCTAATGCTGAGAGTTGGTTAAATATAGAAAACGAACAAACGCCTTCATTTCCACTTTATTAACAGGTGCAACGTCGTATTTACCCTTGTATCTTGGTGCTACTTTTCGTATATACAAATTGGTATTTACTATAATTGTGTTTAAATTTTCTCGAAAAAGAGCATCCAACATTGAATTGAGCAGTTTGCGTTAGTAGCACCTGCACGAACACCTAGGTGGTCGATATCGATGTTTTGTTGCCCTGTTCCAACACGTATAGGTGGCGCATCCCTTTTCTGCTTGGTCCCATTTCCTCTACAACAATACAGATATCTAAAGGTAGTATTAGGGGTATTTGATTGGTTGTCATCTTCATCTCCGTATTTGTATCGTATTCGCTAATTATGCCTTGCGCATCTTCATTTTCTGTCTCAGATACTTCAGAAACTTCCGAAATTAGTACTTTATGATGAAATACCTATAGTGTAATAATTTCCTGTTTGTAAGCATCTATCTCGCCAAACAAGAGGACTGAAGCGAAAAACGTCACAAATAGCAAACAACGCTGACCTTCACTTGCTGTTCTAATAGAACCTAACCAAAAAATCCCTTGCCACCAATTTCATAAAGAAGAGGGTGTCCCCTGCAGAGTAAGGAAAAAATCCCCTAAACGCAAGCAAAGGACTGTCAACATGCAAAACGCTCAGGAAAGAGAAACAGTGGAAATATAGGAATATACCGTTTACAAATGATTTTGCTCGAATACGTAGGGTGCATAAGAATGCTTTATGGATAAACGAAATAAAATTATTCCCTTTACTAACTACGAAAAAATAAACAGTAAGAAAAAAAACTTAGACGAATACACGGGTTGAGTCTGACTGGCCCAAAGCCCCTCTGGCAGTCAAACGACTGAGAATAAAATTTAAAAGCTTTAAAAAAATATGTTTTTATTAAAACCAGAAAAGTACCAAAAAGCTAAAAGATATTAAAAAAATAATTAAAAACTATAAAATAAATAAAGTACATATATACCAGCCCCACAAACCCATCCCGTCAAACGAAGGGTTAAAGCACTTAGTTGTTATGTGAATGAAATATTTCAATTTTCGGACGTCGCTAAAATAATGAATTCGTAATCAATCTAATTGCGTACAATTTGTCTATTACTTACCAATAATTACTGGTCGTCATATTAATTAAAAAATTATTTACTTTATAGTAACTTATTTTCTCCAAGTTATTTTTGTCATATAGAAGGATGTTAAGATTTAAAGTATAAACAAAAATTCCTAATATCACTTGTTTGCCGTCTAATACATGCATTAAGTCTAAATAAAATCTCATGTTATAGCTTAAGTTGTTGGTTGTCTTAAAATTAATAATGTATAGAGTTATTAGTGTTTATTTTTTGAGTTACTTAACACATTCACAGAAATAATGTCAAAAGTTATTTCCTTTCCGTTTTATTATTTATTTTAATCTGGTGTTTTTAAATTGTATCATTATCGCTTATATAATTGGTTAACAATACCGGCTCTAAATAGATCAAACAATTCAGATATTTCAAATAAATTCAGTCAATTCCAATAAAACAAGTAAATTCGCTCATGTCCAATATCAGGTTTGCAATTCAAATAAATTGTCAATTCAGGATTACCCGTTATGGATAATTAACACAATTTTCTACTTAACACGAATCCAAGTACTATAATATCCTTTTTAGTAGCTTGTGTTGATAAAAAAATTAAGACTTTAAGCCAATTTGATAATTCAGGTTTATTAAATAAGACGTTACGGAAACATTTGTGACTGTACTTTTCTGCTTCTTCGTGTTTCCCAAAAGTAGCTAGTTTTCTCTTAATTTTGTTTTAGCTTCGTGGCGCATTCCTAACTGCAACTTTCCAATAGAGCAGATGCATATGAAAGCCTACCAAAAAGGTAAGTTTCTTTACTACTAATTAATTGATATTGGTTTACCTAAAATCCTGTTATTCGATATGTGACCCGCCTTCAATAACCAGCATGTACATGACTCTCTTCCTAGGTTTGCTTTTTTATGGCCAGGTGGGCTATTATGCATGTATAACTTCTACTAATATGAACCGTTCCATCATCCTCAATTACTTCTTCACCAGTTTTCTAATACTGCAGTTCATTCTTAAGTTACAAAATGTAAATCCCTTCTATTCAGTTTTTTAATTTACTGTTTCTGATAGAACAGTCTCTACATGAAATTTTTTTCAAAATTTTTGAAGTTTAAAACTTCGGTCATTTTACTTGGAGAACTAATACTTTTTAGAAATTATCACGCGTCTTTTTTCTAACTTGTTTACATCCCTTATCCCATTAAAGTGAAAATTATTTTTTAAAGCCTTAACGCTTATCCATACTGTTTATATATAAACTTTCACCGAACTGTTAGAGGATGAAGAGGGTGGAAGAGAATCAAAACAAGGCACACAATAACTTGTTGATGGTGGATGATGTTATACGCAACAAAAAACCGTGGTGCGAAAAAGATTCAAAATCAAAAACTTGGACAGTTATTTTGTTTTATTATCTCGCTATGATCACATAATAGCTCAGTTGGTTAGAGAGTTAAACCGGTAATTCAATGGACGCAGTTTCAAATCCTGCTGTGGCTGTTCTTTTAGCAAATTTCAATTACCAGTTCGATTTGAAATGGTAATTCAACTTTACATAAAGGTGGGATTTCCATTTCATCCTATTGCTGTTAATATATTAATAAACATGCATTTGCATTCCAAATATGGAGTTTTCTTGTCACTATATATATATATATATAAATATATATATATATATATATATATATATATATATATTGCTATGATATCGTTGCAATAACCCGATGCCCTCCTTTTTATCTCAAAAAAATTAATTTTTTATCAATGCCTCGGCTAGCTCAGTTTTAACCACGCATGGAGCTTGCGACGATACGTCAAAAAAGAATTCTTAATCTCCTTTTTATCTCTACTTCCTATATAATTTGAGCTAAACACAATTAACCTTAATTTATATAATGTTTTCAATATATACAATGTACAAAGCGTTTATAATGTTGTTGAATAGAACTCCTTTTATAAAATTGAATTAAATTCTCCCAAAAATTATAACTTCCTTTAATTGATCAAAAACCCAGCAAAAATCACCCTTTTTATTATTACTTGAAGCCCTATGAACGTTCATCAGTCTTCATTTTACGTAAATTATAACGTATGCAAAACGATTTTGGTTGACCCTCACATAAATTTTCGTAAATGCAATATTTTTAAATATTCAGAAACAAAATTATTAATGCAACAAAACATTTATAATGGCTAACCCATTGCCCCTTTTTGGCATGTCTCGTTTCCCAATTCAGGCTGGTTTCTGCTCCAGTTATATCTTCTCTTGCTTCACGTATATTCCTTATTTGCTGATTCAGCTTCAGCTTATAGTTATTCCTTGAGTTACCCAAATAGGATTTAGAAATTCTGCGCCAGGTGGATTCTTCAGGTATTTATTTAAATATTCCAGGTCGGATCCAGAAATTGTTTGGACATGTTTGTTCAACTTCTCCAGGTCGGATCCAGAAATTGTTTGGACATGTTTGTTCAACTTCTCCAGGTCGGAGCCAGAAGTTGTTTGGACATGCTTTCAACTTCTCCAGGTTGGATCCAGAAACTGTTTGGAGTCCTTTGTTAATATAAATTTTAAAACCTATTTAAAGCAACCTTTTATAACTTACATTTTGAGGATTAAACGACGAACCTTGTTTAATTATTCACTTATTTAACTATCATCACATTTAGATTATTAATTATTAAATCACTTCCAATTATTTTACGTAAAAATTTTATATCAGGTGTTGTGGACCGTGCCCTTATTAGAGTCAAACCGATTTGTTTATCAAATCTCGTGGTATTCAAGGAAAACATTTATCTTTTTGTAATTGGTGGGTCAAGCTCATCATTTGTTAATAATCGCCTTGTACCTTGCTTTTCACATGCAGACTTGGGTATTCCTATGAAATTTCCATGTATAACAAAGTCGAGACGCTTTCATTGCACGTATGATTTCAGGTTATTTGCATAAATTAATTGGAATTTAACATCTTTCATGGCCTTTTAAATTACGTACACTTTATTTGTACAGCAAATTTGTTGAACTTTGCTTTATCCTCTTGCTGTTATAATTCCCAAATTATTAAGGTGTTGGATTTTCATACTTTTGTATTTATTGATGTACGAAATTATATGCGTTTATCCGTTTAACGCATTGACAAACCTGCTCGTTTAAATGGAATTCCTTGTATAATAATGATGCACTACTCACGCGTTTTGTTTTATAGCTTCTGTCCATGTGGTTTTACGACTTGCAAGGTTGTTGATTTAGTTGAATCTTTACGAATACTCTTCCTTTCTTTGAATATAATTGTAATCATAGTTTATATACAGGACGTTGGTATATGAGTTTTTGCCTAATCGTCGAATTTTGCATTTTTTTTTGGTAAAATGTCGACTTTTATGAACTCTCATGATGTTTATATAAAGTGTACTATCTTAGTGACCCTGAATGACCCTATTATAATACCAATATATATATATATATATATATATATATATATATACGCACACGCACACGTACACGCACACGCACGCACGCACGCACACACCACACACAGGGTGTTCCAGACCCCCAGGATAATTCGATAGCTGCGTTATTAACGAAGTTACCAAAAAAACTTATTAACAAAAGTTGTAGACAGAAATGATCTCTATAACGCAAAAATATTTGCAACTATACAGGGTGTCCCAAGAACGAGTACGGTACCAAACTTATGTTTTTTTAAATAGGTTACGCCACATTTTTTTACCAAATTGGATTCAGCATCAAAAATAAGTATGAGTTTATTGACATAATAAGGCACCTGTAGCGAGCTGTTACGCCGCTACCAATTTTTTTGTAATATTTTAGACTCATTTTGAAAAATTCAGTGAGTAGCAACAAATGGAAGTTGGCACATGGCATTTTAAAATTATCATCGACCCAATATCTAACTACTATTAGAAATACTTAAAGTTTCCAAGTGTTTTACAAAATGGTGGCCTATTGAATATTTGTAACAAAACCCAAAATCAATGAAAACATCAAAATCTTAAATTGAAACACACACATTTGATAGGCACATCTACAGTAAATTTAATTCTCTACAAATTTGCTTTCTTGCAAAAAAATTCTAAACCGTGCGGCTTAGGAGTTTTTTGGCAAAGCATATTGTAAAGGATAAATCATGAGCCACCAGATTTAATAATACAAATAGTGAAAGCAAGCATGCGTAAATTATAGTGATTTGTCATTTGTTGCAAACATTTGAAACAATCAGTATTTATGTAATTCTGTTAGATAGGTATGGGCCGCTTGGGGTTCCTTTTTAAAAAAGACTTTATTTCCAAAACACTCCTATCAAGTGAATTTTTATAATAATTACAATAATTTTGACAATTGTACGTTATATCCATTAACGACTTGGTTTCAAAAATAATCAAAATTAAAATTCACTAAAATTAATTAAAACTAAAATGAGTAGCTTGAACGACCAACAATGTTAAAGTTGTAAAGCGCGAGACTGATTGGCCATCTTGGGTTCCTGCGGGTATTTATGCTATCCCTGCTCTTACATCACTTTGTGGGAAATGCAGATCTCTTGTCTGCTATTTCCTGACACAATACAAAGTATTACATTTTAATAATCTTAATTCCAATATTTGCTGTCTTATTGTCTACTGTGACCTGCACCTGCAGTATCATATTACGTCTGGAATACAATGTAACTATTTCCGTTCTCATGTCTGGTTTGTGAACTTTCATTAACCTTTTATTATGTTCTTCAATTATACAATGTAACAATATTTCTTAAAACTTATAATTTCATTTATACTAAAAATGCATAACAAGAAAAAATACTGTTGTAAATTTATCTACAAAATGTTCTACTTCAAAGAAGCTTGAATTAAAATGATATACGCATTAGGAGAAGCCGATGGAAACTGTTTATTGGCTAGTCATTTATGCGATCAGCGATTCCTTTGATTTGCGACATCCAAGAGTGGATGCATTCCGAAAGCTACAAAAGCACTTCAACAGAACGGGAAACTTAGAATATTCACCGCATAAAACATTTCGTAAAACTTTTACCGAAGATAAGAAATTGGGTATTCTGCTAGCTGTTCAAGAAAACATGCAAGTACTCGCGAGATTGCAGCAGAAACAGGCATCAGTACGTCGTCGATCAATAGAACTTTACGGAAACATAAATATCATTCGTATCACATGAAACTTCATCAAGAATTATATGACACTGACTTTAATAATCGGGTAACGTATTGCAACATAATGCTGCAAAAAACAGCTGAAGATCCCTATATTTTTCCAAAGGTATTATTATCCGATGAAGCTATTTTTAAGAGCGATGGTTCTGCAAATAGGCACAATATGCACTATTACGCTGTAAAAAATCCTAACTGGGTGCGGTATGTGGATGACCTAAATATTTGGAGTTTGAACGTTTGTGGAGGTATAATTGACAATTATGTTATCGGTCCTAATTTTTTTGAGGGTGTTCTAAATGCCGAAAGATACCTGCATTTTTTAACAAGTGATTTGAATGCCTTGTTGGACGATGGTGCGACATATGGTATCAGCACAACGGTGCTCCGGTGCATTATCAGCTATATGTACGTCAATATTTGAACAACGTGTATGCCAACCATTGGATTGGAAGAGGAAGCGTCGTTCATTGAGCGGCTAGATCGCCCGATTTAACACCGATAGATTTTTTCCTCTGCAAATATGTGAAAGAAATTGTTTACCAAAATCGCCCCTCCACTCGAGACGATATGAAGCAACAGATTAAAGACGCCTTTCGGAGTGTAACTGCGGAAATGCTAGCAGACGTTCGACGATGAAGTGCTCAAAGACTTCAGTTGTGTGGGGAAATAAATGGTGGGCAGGTTTTTGAACATTTGCTCTAAATTATTCTTATTTCTTTGTCGTTTATTATGTTTTTGTTTGTGTTTACACTAATCCTATTTACTTAAATAATATTTTTGTTCAATATAAATTTATTCGTTTATTGGCATAAAAGATTTTAGTTTGACATTTCTGTGCAACACAGTGAATAAATACTGATTGTTTCAAATGTTTGGAACAATTGACAGATACTAGAATTCACGCATGCTGCTGTCACTGCCTACTATTTGTATTAATAAATTGGGTGGTTCATGATTTATGATTTGCAATATATTTTGTCAAAAACTCCTATACCCTACAGTTTATAAAATTTTTTCGAAAGAGCTAATTTGTAGAGAATTAAATTTACTGTTAGATGTGCCTATCAAATGTGTGAATTTCAATTTAAGATTTTGATGTTTTTATGGATTTTTGTTTAGTTTTAGAAATATTTAAGTGGCCGCCATTTTGTATAATAGTTGGCAACTTTAAGTATTTCTAATGGTAGTTAAATATCGGGCCGATGATAATTTCAAAATGCCATGTCTCTACTTCGAATTGTTGCTACTCACTGAATTTTGCAAAATAGATCTAAAATATTACAAAAAAATTGCTAGCGGCGTAACAGTTCGCTACAGGTGCTATATTATGTTAACAAACTCATACCTGTTCTTGATGCTATATCCAAATTGGTAAAAAAATGTGGTGTATCCGATTTAAAAAAACATAAGTTTGGTACATTACTCGTTCTTGGGCACCCTGTATAGTTGCAAATATTTTTACCTTACAGAGATCATTTCTGTCTACAATTCTTGTTAATAAGTTTTTTTGGAATTTTGCTAATAACGCAGTTATCGAAGAATCCCAGAGGTCTGGGACACCCTGTGGACTGAAGTAGTCGTAACGTTTAGAGCGTCAATAAAAGATGCTGTCGTTTGAAGTGATTTTTAGTGAGATTAATGTTTTAAATTTGCCCGTTTTTTAATTATTTTTAGCTAGCTTTCTTGAAAATAAAACCATTAGAATCAGACTTCAGAAATATTCTTTAATAAACAATCTTTCAAATACTAATTTGCATATATTCAACACATTTTCTCTTACAAACATATCTTATATATAACATTTAAAAAAACAACCTCACAACACAAACTTTAAATAGAGTCCAAAATTGCCAATGTGGCTTTGCTTTACAAACAATATTTTAAATCTATAAATATATAACTTTTGGATAATCACTCACTTATAGTAAAATAGAGTATAATTAAAATGAGCACACACTAATTTAGTCTCTTAATTTTCGTTCACACATAACTTCTTAATTAGATCTTATTATGTACAAAATTTGTCAAGATAAGTCAGATCACTCAAAATCCACCATTTGAAATCGAATTTAAACGTATTTGATCAGTTAGGTTTAATAATTTCTTTATATAATGGCAAAACTTCACCAAAGGCTCTCACCCTTCAAATAAAATTATTGACTTTTAGGTACAACTGTTACACAAAAACTTGAACACAAAACAAGCATTTTTTAATATAACTTAACTAATTAATAGTTGTGTCCTTTTTGAAAATCTTATTGTACCGCGAACATCTGTTTGTTGTTACCGTGAAAATGTGCTTGTTGTTTCTTTTCCAGATTGTAATCATCAATCACAACTCCAAATTGCTCAAATTATTTAACAAAGTACGCTTTTTTATGCAAATTGCTTCATATAACGTGTAGTAAACCATTCCCATTCCATGTCTTTGATCCCAATTAAGAAACTTGCAGTAGTTCAATTATTGTTTAATTTTTTATTGCCACTATAAAACCATAAAATGATCTTGCTCACTTTTGAGCATTAAAAATACATTTCCGTCGATATTTCAATAAAATCGTCTCTTAATAAATTTTACTTCAAAAACTGCATTATTTTTACTAGGTGACGTATTACTATCAGTTTTACTACATTGTGACGTTTGATTGAGGACTGACCAACTGCACACCTTCTATTGGGTTTACAAAGACGAGACTGTGTGTGACATTGGTATCGAAAATTTTTGGGTTTATTTGTGAGCTCTGTAATTGGTCAGATTTATTGTATTCTAACAGCCTGGAGCTATGATATAAATAATACCATCTACCTATGCGTTATCTTATCTTCACAACTTTATCGCTTTAACTCGTCTTAATTAGATGCACGTTTAAATTTCTTATCCCTTTGCTTCCATGAATCTAAGGCACATCATCATTCACCCTATATTCCAATTTACTACCTGATTATTCTAGGTCATTCAATATTCCTAGAAATTCAATATTTTCAAATGAAACACGTTCCTTCGTTAGGAAATTTAAATTTATTTTAAACTAATCAATGCGTTTTCGTCTAAATACTACCGTATGTTTGTTTATTAAATGAAATTGAAATTAAATATTATCCACACGACTTATGTTAAAATGAAAATTGTGCTTAAGTGACACACATTGAGTAGCTTGAATAGAAATTTGGATGAAGAATCTATTGACTACGTAATTAAATTTCTTTCCGTACACTTGTTTACGCATACTGAATACCATTGAATATAAACACGTTCTATCTACTTATGAATGATATTCATTTGTAAAATCCCTCCCCCCTTCCCTACGTGCAGAATACAGTGAAATACCATTGAGCTTATGTAACTAGAATGAAATAATTTCAATCACGGTATTCATGCATTTATAATTCATATACTAAATGTTTTTCCAAAAACGATTCTCTATACAAACAAATTAATATTTACTTAATTTAAACTTTTTCCTAAATTTGTTCGGGTTTGCGGCGTTGTATGTTTACAAGATGATGCTATATGACTCTCGATAATCTTTAATCACATCCTTATATAAATAGGGGGCGAAAGAGAGAGAGAGAGAGAGAGAAAGAGAGACAAAGACAGAGAGCACTGCTATAATTAGTTTTATTTTGAATCTAATTAGCCTCTAAATTGTAAATAAAGCATTTTTAACCATTTTCACTAAAATGCCATTTGACCTAACAACTTGGAACTTTTGGGAACTTGGTTAAATTTTATTGTTTATATTATTAATGCGGAAGTCAATTATTAATGACTTAACGAGACTGGCGTGTTAATTTTTCCCTCGCCTCCTTAATTTCCACAAATAATTCTTGTTTGAAATTATTTCTGCATAGTAGAGGGGTAATAAGACACTATTTAATAGATAAAATGATTTTAAATGACGTAACTTATATTTTTTTATCAATAGTATAATATTGTTATAATGAATGTTTGTTTTCACACGTTTGGAAAATTGTTTTATTATATGAGCCGCCTTTGATACGTTAGTATTCAATTTTAAATGACCCAATTAAATTGTAATTAGATAAAGTCACTGTGTTATTTTTCAGTGCTAGAAATAGACTGAAAGTTATTTCTATTCCATAATGAGTTTTCAGTGAGTATTGTTATGAAGCAATTTTAGAATACATTCGTCGAACAGGTTTACTATATTTTGAGTGTTCATTTGAATGAGTTCTTTTGTGATGAATTATATAAACTCAACCTGGCAGTTACAAAGTTTTTATAGTGAAAACTTGCTTTTTTATGCGGCTTATAGGTATTTGAAGGGCTATAGTTCTTTAATAGAAATTTTAATGTTTTCAGCCCGGATTTTATCCTACATTGTTAGATGCTTTGAACCAATCTTTCTTTGAACAACTCAGAAATCTCACATTGTTGTTGCAACATATTGTGTTTGACTGCCGTTATACGCAGATTAAGTTATGAGATAAGTACATTTCAGTTACCAATACCCCTTAATAGCCTACGTGAGGGAATATCAATGTAACCAAGATCACTGAGTTCGGGAAGATAAAAATGACATTTATCTTGACGAAGACTTAGACAAGCCGTCAAGAGACAGGTGAGGATAAGTTGATGAGTCGGAGATGTTCGTCCAAGGAGGCGGTAGCGATGATGACAATGATGATATTGTCAAGAAATGTGAAACAAAACTGTAGCTGGTTAGAACCGATGACCTGATCGATAAGTCGCTGAAAAGTGGCAAGATACACGCAACAAACTAGAATAAGGCCCCTCTGGCGCACGATGAAACCAGTAATGAGTTTAGATTCGCAGAATAATGGAGTTTGTCAGTAGGCGGAGCGAATATCTAGACAGGAAAAAAAACGATCATAAAGAAGACGACCCATAATCGTAATAATATAAGGAAGGGACGAGGCATCTATCTGGGCGACTTGGATGACTATGCAAAAGTCAGTACAGAACCTATAGAACGTATCTTACTTCTTTAACAGAATATTGTGGCTAGACCACGGATTGGTAGATAGTTCAACGACTTCGAAGCGGAGCATCTCAACTAGCTTGGAATGAGCCACTTTGAGAAGCGTAGGACAAACAGGACAGTAGCGTTGATAGATAGGATCTGCGCGAGTACGAATGTAATGGTGAACTAAAGTGGTACAACTATAGCCAGTAGGCTGTTTGGAGAAAGAAATTGAAGTCAAGGAATCTAGAAGGAGTTGTTGTTGAGTAATGAGTTCGGAAATGATATGAGTAGGATCGAAAGTGATGCTAGTCATAGACGAAGCGAAAACAAAAGTCCATAAGCCGTTGCGGAAATTAGGCAACCCACTGTACAGACTTCCAAAAATCAATAGCAAGGATGAGATGTGGGAAACTTCGAAAATTACTAACCTAATTTTGTGGTGTATGGGAAAGGAAACGGAACCTAGCATGGCACATTTATAATCAGCCGTTAGACTACGGGTAGAGGGAGATGAGGTACGAAAAGTTAAGTTAAGAGAACGCAAGGGGTGCCAACCGGGATTAGCAACAATAGTACGATGGGCTCCGGAGTCAAGAAAAACAGTAAAAGAAAATTTTACCTGCAAATAAGCACGTTCTTCGCCACGAACATCAGCATAAATGGAGTCTAAGAAGACGCAAACTTGTTCATCTAGAACCACAAAAGGAGAGCCCGAGATTAGGGTAAGAATAGGACGTCTCAGTACAGAAACCTCGGTTTAGAGCATCTTTACAGTTAGGTCAGTTGTGTCAAGTAACCGCCTTACGACCTCGATCACAGCAGTGTAGTACTTAAGAGCGAGTACAATGTGGAGAGATATGTCCCATCTGCTCACAATTAAAGCATGTTACCTGCTTAGCGAAAGTAACTGTCGGAGTAGAGATTGCAAGAACGCGTTTGGTTGGATTGTGCCTAGTACAAGTAGTTCCAGAACTGGCAGTAGCTCTAGATCATGGCATGTAAGAGATGATTCTACAGTTCCTAGTAACCCTAGGTTGAACGTAAGCTAGAGAAGCAGTATTTGGTGACGGTGGTCGGAAAGTGTCTATAACATGTTTACTAAATTCCAACCTTTTTGCTAAAGATAGTAAATGTAAAGTGAAAGTAATTTGTACTAATGCTAAAGCAGACTGAAAATACGGGACTGAACTGCATCGTATAAGCTCTAATTGTTGTTTTTCCATAATTTTACACATTTGTAAGAATAAACTTTGAATGGGTGCTACGTATAGACCAATGGCTTTAGCAGGATCCATAGTTCTAGAATTTATTTGATCTAGTAGACACTTATTACAAGCAATAGGTAAGGATTCGAATTTTAATAAATCGACCACGTCTTTCCAACATTTTAGGGAATGTGGTGCTTTCGTGTAAGTAATTCATAAGTAAAAGAACGTTGCTGAGTATATTAATCGAGACACTGATATGATTCAGAAAGTCATGTAACGAACCTTTACCTGAGAACGAAATATTTAATTTAGCGACTTGGTACTATTTACTGAAGGTTATAGTATGTTGGTTGAAATCAGGGCTGAAAATATTAAAATTTCTATTAAAGAAACATTACCTTTCAAATACTTGCGTCGGGTAAAGAGAAAGCAAGTTTTCACCATATGAATTTTGTAACTTTCCGGTTGGGTTTATAGTATTCGTTACAAAAGCACTCAGGCAAATAAAGAGTCGAAATCTAGTGAACCAGTTCAACGAATGTATTCTAAAATAGTTTTCTAACAATACTCACGAAAAATCCTTTATAGAATAGAAATAACGTTTAGTATATTTCTAGCACTAAAAGGTAACACAGTGGCTTTATTTATTTACAATTAAGCTAAATCATTTGACTATGATAAATATTGAATACTGACGAATCATAGACGACTTGTATAAGTTAGCATTTTTGAAACGTAAAAACAAATATTTATTAAAGCAGGATATAAGGTGTAAAATGCAGAAAATATTCAAACTACAAGCTCCTTTGCGTACATTATAGTTTTATTCGGTATTTCAACGATTCTAATATCTGCAAAGGTATCAAGAAACTTTGCAAAGCTGTTTTCAGTTCGTTCAGTTTTTTCATGTTTTAGCAAAGTATCGTTTCTCTATTTCTTTGTTGTGCTTAAATATTCTGTAATTATATATTGTAAATGGGCGTATTTATGTTGAAAATAGAGTATTAAATATGATTATTTTTATTACTATTTTTAAAAATACCGTGTCTTCTACCACCAGGTGTCGCTTTCGCTAATGTAAGATACTTAGCTGATGACAAAGGAAACATGTGTGAACTGCAACATTTAACTGGATTTAGCTGTATTTAGCATATATTGTATTAATACAGTTTTACTAAAAGAAATTGTTTCAGCTTATGACTACGATAAACCTGTTATTTTTTAAGATGTCTGGGATTATATTGGGTAATATTTTAATATTTATATTCCAAGAGATTACGCTTATTAGTTGCATTAAATTTTTATAATATATAATTACCGAGATTAAATAGACTAATTGAAAACAATAATTTTAAGATTTCTTAACCTTAGGAATTTGTGTACCAGTTACTACTAGTTCTACGCCTTTTTCATCATTTATTGCTATTTCTAGCTTTTTTAAAATAACTTCTAATTTTTTAATAGCCAACGCATAATCCTCAATTTTTTAGTTTCGATTCCCTGATGCATTTATCTTTAACGCTTCTACGCAATTTATTTATCATATCTCTCAATTCTCTATATTTTTATAATATTCTTTTTCGCTATTTTTTATATTTCTTTTCCTTGGAGCTTCAAAAATTTTTATTTTTTAATACCCGTACTGAACTTTTTTTTAAAATAGTACTTTCTTAATGCCTTCTCGACTATTCCTGTATGAAAGTGCCACTAGATTTATATCAATGTTACCAAATTTTTGTACTATTCTTATTGCTGACTTCTCTAGTTTATTTACGACTAGTTTGGTATTGTCAACCGTTTATCCACCCACCTCAATTATCTTTAACTTTGCTTTACAATTTACTACTATTAAATTATGCTTGGTACCTAAAACGATACCTAGGTAAGTTTTATGATTTTATACCTGGCTTTAGAATGAATCCTAATATAATATACAATTAATCTAAAACATGCCAATATCGCCAGGCATTTTACATACTGTATTAGCTATAAATAACTCATTTCTGATGTAGAAGTTAATTAGTTTATCACATCTACAATTTTGTTTGCATAAAACTTTCTTTGACTTTTAATAGCATAAAAAATTTTCGTTTCTAGTAATTCTCTTATTTACTTCTCCTAAATTTGATTATGCGTTCCTTCAATGTGTTTCTCTACCAAATGCATTTGTAATCTGATAATTTTTAATTAAAAAATCTTTTCTATTTTTAGAAGGTTACGAATATTTTAGGTTCCAATTTGTGAAGAGTTTTCCCGTTTTATACCTTTCTCTTTTTCACATCTTATTTTCTTCGTGAATTTTCGGCTTCATTAGGAATCAAATAAGGGCAGTCTGCAGCAGTAAGTTGTGATTCTAGAACTACATCTTTACCTATCTGGGCTATATTTACATTAAAATCCACGTTAATGATGTTAACTGTATGTTGGTTTCCAATTGTTTTCTACCTGACAGAGAAGGATAATCTTTAGAATGTTATGTGAGATAAGGAATGGCCAGTTGGTCCACTAGCCGGTTCTTACGACAGGTACGTAAATTCCAAGGAGTATTCTATTCCGGTGCGGGTGGAAAGGGGTTAGTAGTACTAGTTGGCTAATCGTTTTAACAAATTTTGGTAGGTAGAACTATCGCCTAACTGTCAATAGAGTAAGTTGAATCATTTTGTCTCAATCTCGGTGACCTTTTTTCTGTTGCGATATAAAACATAAATTACAATTTACTTAAATTATATATAAAAAAGCTATTTTGTTGCTTATCCTTCGTTATTTACAAAATAACCTAGTACTTGAATTGTTTGTGCTTCACAACTTGTACAGCGTAATCTCAATCGTTTCTATGTTAATCTGTTTAAACAAATATAACACCGCAACGTCTAAAGCAAATTCAATTATTCGCATGAACTTGTACATGCATTGAGTAAATATTGTTTTCATTTAAATCGTGAACTCATGCACTTAGATAAAGAAAATTGCTTTTGCCAAGAACGTGAAACCGTGTCCGTTCGTTTGGATGCGTTTAGAAAGGATTAAAAATTACTTCGTGGTTATAGAATTACTAGAATAACATGCAGTCCGTGGAAAATGATTCAAATAGGCATTGTATTTGTCTATCTACTTCTACACAATAAATCTCATATATACATATATAAGAAATATTCCTAAATAAAACTGCCACAATTTTGTTCAAATATCTATGATAAAACTTACTATTTAACTGAATTTACTTTACCTACCAGAAATTATAGTGATCAAAAATAATTTAATACCCGAGAGTCGTGCATATAAAACTAACTTACCAGAACAAACAATTGCACAACAATGATGAAAATATATATTTAATAAGTTGGTGTTCTATCAAATAACATATATAAAACGGATTCTTTTCGTACACGACGGGTTTCTTTGCCTTAGGTAGCCGTCGATGGAATATTTTTATACAGAGGTTGAAAGACACATAAATAGCGGCTTAAAAGTTGTTTATGAGACATGATTTGGCGAATAACGTATATGCAAGAATCAAAAACAACATTAGGTCTTCAGTTCCGGTTGGATGCGCACGTCTATTCTATTCCATTCTAAGTTAACCTACACATTTCTTTGAAATTTCCACTGCCTACATCTTCCACTATCTGTGTGCAATTGTGAAATCTAGGTATATCTCGCCTCCCTTTTTCCTTTCTCTATTTCTAATATGTCACGCTATATCCTCTTGCTTTAGAGCGTCTCGTATTATCCTATCTCTTCTATTTTTTACTGTTTTCCACATACTTTCTTCTCCTACCTAGAACCTCTTTGTTCGTAACTTAGTCTGTCCATATCTTCATCATACGTCTGTAGCACCAAATTTCAAAAGCTATAGATTTTTTCCTATCCGTTTATCCCACTTCCACGTTTCACAACCGCACACTGCTGTGTTCTACACATATGCTTTAAGCAACGTTTTCTTGTTCCTATGTTTGTTGTCTTCGAACATAGAAACTGCCTCTCTTGCTAAGTATAGCACGGCCTTGTGCTAACCTTTTTTTGTATCCTTTGCACTTTTTCCCATCTATTGTTTTCTAAAAATGTACCCTATTTCGACGATATTCAATGGTACCCGAACGGGATTAAACAATCTGACGGTTACCAAGATCCCCAACCACCTAGACACTTACCGAATCAATAATTTTCTAATTACTCCATTTGTACAATCAACATTTATTGACAAAATTGCAAAACAACCGCCCGTAGTGGTTTACGATAATCATCAGGCTTAAATACAATTACTTCTTCTATCTTTAAGTTGTCTGTTCTGGAACTGGTTGGACGTGTATCTCCATTGATTTCTTTCTGAGCTAAGCTACACATTTCCCTGAAATTCGCATCCTTCACTATCTGTGTGCAATATTCTAATATAGGTCTACCTCTACTAATCTTTTTCTTTTTCTGCTTCTAATATATTCTGCACAATTCCTTCATGCCTTAGTATATGGCCTATTATCCTACCTCTCCTGACTTTTACTGTTTCTCACATATTTCTTTCTCCTTTACCATTTCTAGAACCTCTTTGTTCTTAACTTTGTCTATTCATGATATCTTCATCATACGTCTCTAGTACGTCATTTAAAGGCATCTGTCCTATTCCTTTTTGCTTCTCCTACTGCCGATGTTTGCCAGGCACAAGTGCCCGGCTCTATACGTATGCTTTCATTAATCTTTTCCTTGTTTCTATGTTTATTTCTTTAAACACACCAGTTGTTTTTCTTTTTTGTTAAATGCAGCACTACCTTGTGCTAATTTTTGTTTTATATCCTTTGCACTTTTCCCATCTTGTGTTATTTGACTTACTAGGAAACAGAAATTCTTAATCTTTCATAATTTCTCGTAATTGTAATCTGGTTTTCGACTTATTTACTCCTCGTTTACATACTAGTACGTGGCTCATTTAAAACGCAACTAATATAGTTGATAGTGGTTCACAGACAATACAATATCAAATAAGTTGCTGCTAAATAGAAATTTTTTTATCATAGATACCAATAAATTCTAAAAGTGTCCACCTGCCTTATCTCGAAAGAGACGATATCGTCGAAGTAAGCTTCTAAACACGAGTTTTAATTGTATACTAATAATTGCGCGAATTTCTGTGGTAATTCTGGCTTTTAGTTCCTTTATGTTTCTTGGGCGACTGCAAAAACTTTATTTTTTAAGTATCCCTACAATAAAGAGTCCAACGGACTTAAGTCGGGACTATGGGGTGGCCGTAGACCCTTGGATACAAACCGTTCACCAAAAAATTCACAAAGATGTGCTATAGATTCGTTCGCAATATGAGCTGTAGCTCAATTTTATTGAAATATACAGTCGCGTTCATCGATCTCCAGCAAAGACAGAAACTGTGTGATGATGTCTAGGTACACTTCTGAATTGACAGAAGTCATAAAGAAAATCGGTCCAACGCTCCGACGCTGAGAAATGGCGCACCATACTCGTGCGTTTTCAAGAAGTAACTCGATTTTTCGGTACGTATAAGGATTTGTAGCAAACCAAATGCGGTAATTCTGAGAATTTACGTATCGACTACGTTAATACCTTGCATCATCGCTAAAGGAAAATTTTTGCAGCACATTGACATTATTTCCATTGGCAGTTAAACGAAGCAGCCAACGTTGAGAATTCAAAACACTTTAGTAAATTCGGGATTTTCAGTTCATGCTGTACCGAAATGCGGTAGGGCGCATCTTCAATTGGCCTAAACCACTTTATAGCGTTGTTCTACTCACACCTATTTGTGGAGCTCGCTTCCTTGTCGATAGAGTTGGATTCTCCGTAATACTTTGCCGAAAGTCTTAAAGTTTTTCTGCGGGTAATTTTGTCGACTTTCAGTTTTTCGGTTTATTTTGCACAGGGAACCCTGTTCGAAATTTGTAAATAATTCGTGAAATGGTGTTACTAATTGGTAGTTCAACACCTTCAAATACATTTGCAAATCGTTTAAGAACAACTACATAGGATATCTGTTTTGGTATTATGACTATGTTGTTTCGTTTGAAATCTTTGTGTATCTCGCCTGTCTGATACATGTAACTTACAAGTCAGAAGAGACATTTTGTTACTGCTTGCCCAGGGGCTTTTAGAGTTTGGTCTTGTACCTTACCTATACCAGGTGCCGTGTTATTTTTCAGACTCTTTAAGGGTAATTCTAACTCATTTCTAGGTATTCTGTCATCCCTTTCAGTGTCTGATTTTAGTTCTATTGCTTCTAGTTCCGGTCCTGCATATCAATCTCCCACATATTCTTGCCGTCCAATCACTTTCTCTGCATTTTCGCAGCTCTTATGTTTTTGCTATACGGGTGTATATTCATATTAGTTTGTACCTCTTAGCATTTTTTATCAATCCATTGTTCTTTAGTTTTGCCGCATTTGCGAATACTCTCCCATTTTATGGCTCGGTATCTCTGCTTTCCTGCTTCGTGCGATCTGTTTTTGTATTTTCGCTTTTTTTCTATTAATCATAATAAATTCGAACACTGTGGCACGATACAAATTAAAATAATTAATACCCCTTTATCACAAAAGATATTTTTAAAAAACTAAATACGTATTTCGACCACTATGTGGTCATCATTAGTAGTAAACTAAAAACTAAATCGCATTAAGAATTATCACTTGCTTAGGAAACCTTTCCGAGGATATACTTATCACCACATACGCTGAAGTGATCCTTTCCAACAAACAATTTACTAAAATTTGTTTTGATCACCTGAGGACATTCTCCTCACCAAGTTGGCTGGTTATCAAACTTTGTTTTGTAGAGATGACCAGAAAGGTTTCCTGAACAACTTTTAATTTTTAATGCTTTTTGTTTTTTAGTTTACTACTAATGTTGACCACATAGTGGTCGAAATACGTATTTAGTTTTTAAAAATTATTTTTTGTGGTAAAGGAGTATTAATTTCGTATTTTAATTTTTCTATTTTTCTATGGTTTCTTATTTTCTTCTTATTTATTCTCGAAAATACCTTTGGCCGCCATGTTTAAGCGGAATTTAATGATATTCCATTCTGTTTCCATTTCGCTAGTGTCAGAAATTTTTCCAATGTTTTTCAGCAATTCGTTTGACCTTTTCTCAAATCTTATGTGGATATCTTTATCTTTTAGTTTCTCAAAATCAAAGTGCTTTTTCCGTTCCATTTCTTCAAATTTTTAAATGTATATGCGACTTTCATAATTACTACGTTGTGATCAGTGTCTATATCTGCTTCTGGGTAGCTTCTACAGTCTTCTACTTCCTAAAACGTTGTCGAACAAGAATGTAGTCTATTTGATATCTACCTATGTCTCTTGGCATCTTCCACGTGTACTTTCTTCTAGCATGATGTTGAAATAATGTGTTTGTGATAGTTAAATTGTTTTTGTCACAAACTTTTACCAGCTTTCGTTTCTCGTACCTAAACCAAATAAACGTGCTGCCGTTCCTTCCCTACCCTCACTTACCACTGCATTAAAATCTCACGTTATTATTAAATTTTCATGTCCTTTTACGTATCTCAATACGGCTTCTATATTTTTGTTGATCACTTCCAGCTCTTCCTCGATGTAGATAGACCTTTATCTAGACGTGTATACTTGTATTATTACTGTATTTGCCGGATTAAGTTCTAATCTTACCATGAGTAACCTTTCGTTCTTTTATAAGTAGTTTCCTGCTTAGTGTCCCATTTTTTCGACATAACTAACCCCACTTTCGAATTTTTTTGCTCTGATCCTGTATGAATTACTCTAAAGTTTCCGCTTCAAAATCTCTCACTTCTGGACACCGAGCATTGTTAATCCCTACTATGTATAACGCTAACCTATCCATTTCATTTGTCAGATTCTTTAGTTTACCTACTTGCTTCGTGCCTTCGGCTCGCAAATACACCTCGCTCTTCCTTCGAGCTTGTCCATCTCATCCTCCGAAGTAGTCTCCTGCCTCAGATTCGATTGGGAGACTATTTTAGCACCGTAATTTTTTATCCCAGAGGATGCCATCACTATAAAAACATTTTCATTACGCTGTTCTTGGGAGGTAAGGAAGTGGTTTCCCGTTGCCTTTCACATCGCAATAGTGTGTCTTAGAGTGTCATATCGTACTCCAAGGTTTCTGCCAGTCTAAATACCGAAAGAGCTGCTGCCTTTTTTCGGGAACGTATCTTAGTCTGGTTCCTCGCTAAAAACCCCACTAATTTGGTTAAACCTATGTTTCGCTTTTTAGCTCACTGAAACACGCAAGCCACTCTACCCGTTCTAGTATTTTAAAAATTCTTTGAGATGCAGGTCCTTTCAGAATGGTATGTGCATGCGTACGTATAAAAACATATGTACACGTAGAGCGAACCATTTGGTTTCCTGTTTAGTTTTTCATAGAGGGCATCCTGAAAAACCGCTTCGCCGCCATCCCCTTTGGTAGCTATAACGGATATATAGTGCTTACTCACTAGGTATTTGGCATTGTTCCATTTCATATGTTTAAATAAGTTGGCAGAAGCAGGTCCTACCCACGGCCGGCACGGGCATCCAGTACCGTTCCATGGGCATCACTTCCTGCAGTAGTCGACTACGTCGCAGTATACTAGCACGTTGTTTCGAATGTAATAGACATTCCTACTTGCCGGACTGAAGAACACTGCAAGAATAAAGCTTCTGCAGTATCTCCTATGGCTGTGGGTCGCACTATCTCGTCATGCCTGAAGAGAGGTTGCGGCCAGAACTGGACCTTGAACTTGACTGACGAGGACATTTCATCGTTGTACATGTGGTGTAATATTGTCGAATTTACGTCGCGTTGTAGTTCTTTTTTATTAAACAGCATAAGTTACACATATTAAAACCTTTCAGAAAACACGTGAGCGCAGCTATCAAATATATACAAAAAAAAAAGAATGATGTCTAAATAGGGTGTCAAAATTTGTATTGCATAATTAAAATCTAAACGTATGATACCGTTTCTCCAGGCACCCTTACTTAATTCATTTTTATAGGTCAATCGTGTAAATTTATATCTATAAGTTATAAAAGTATTATAACTTACGGTTCATGGCTGTACCGGAATTAACCTCTCAGGGTTTTGGTTGTTCGGTTTTTTCAAATTTCTTTTACGCCGTTGTCTTCTGTATCTCGGTAGTGCCTTTTATGATAAGTGTAAGAAAAGGTAGGAACAAAAATCTCGAGCACGCGATAGTGCACTCCCGGAAAACATAACCCCTTCGTAGAGCCTGGTACTAAAAACGTTCACGTAATTAACCAGTTGTCACATAACTCGTTCGCCCCTAATGGGGTTGGACTAGTCAAGCCGGCTGATGTCTTACAACGAATTAGAATAGAGAACTTTGTCACTTCAATAGCGCATCATCACTAGGTCGTCAGTCCTGGAACTGGTTAGACGCGTACCTTCATAGTTTCCTATTCTTAACTAACCTACCCATTTCCCTGAAATTTGCATAGTGTGCATCTATTACTATCTGCGGGCAAAAGTCTGATCTCGGTCTACTTCTACTTCTTTTTCTTATCTCTGTTTGAAATATGTTCTGTACTATTCTTCAAAAATGCCTTAGAACGTATCCTACACTTCTATTTCTCCGATTTTTTTTGTTTTCCACAGATATCTTTCTTCCTCTACTATTTTTGTAACCTATTTGTTATTAACCTGTCTGTTTATGTTATCATCCTTATATATCTGTAACAGAACATTCCAAAATGCTTCTGTCTCTTTCCGTCTGCTGTTCCTACTGCCCCTATTTCATAGACGTACTCTGTTGTGCTCCACACATATGCTTCTTGTCTCTATGTTTGTTGTCTTTAAGCATATCCGTTGTTTTTTCTTGTTAGATGTATTTCGATACCTTTTATTGTTTTACAGTTGTTTACCCTATTTCACCAATATTCAGTGATATGTGAAGGGGGTAAACAGCCTGTGGCTGCCAAGTTTCCCTAGCACTTGAACATTTGTCGAATTAATAGTTTTTCCATTTCGCACAATCAACATTACTTGAAAATATTTCACAACCCACACCTGTAGCTGGACGCGTTCCTCCACTTATTTAAGTTCTGAGCTAGCCTACACTGTTCCCTGAAATTTCCACAAAAGCTTATATATAGCTCGGTTGCCCTTCTATTGTTTTCTAATTATATGCCCAATTTCATCGAGATTCAGTGAGTGGTATGTGAAGGGGGTTAAGCAGCCTGCAGCTGCCAAGGATCCCCCAACACTTAATCATTTGTCGAATTAATAGTTTTCCAGTAAATACTTTCGTACAATCAACATTAGTTGAGAATATTGCGAAACCAATACCTGTGTTGTTTGTAATAATGATCATGTTTAAGTACAGTTATGTATTTCGTCATTAGGTTTTCCATCTTGGGACTGGTTGGATACGTACCTCCATCGATTTCTATTCTAAGTTAGCCTGCATATTTCCCTGAAATTCCAACATCCTACATATTTCACTATGTGTGTGCAATAGTCTAACCTAGGTCTTCAATTTTTAAGTTTTCTAGCTTACCTATTTGCTTCATACTTCTGATATTCCACGCTCCGATTCGCAGAATGTTTCCGATTCTATTTCTAACTTTTCCGATCGCATCCTCCGAAGTAGTCCCCTTCCGGGGATCCGAATCGGGACTCTTTTACCTCCGGAATCTTTTACCACAGAGGACGCCATCATTTTAAATAGAATTTAAGTACGCTTTTTACGTGGAAGGTAATGTGGTGGTTTCACGTCGCGGTAGTGTGTCTTAGAATGTCATACCGACCCCTATGGTCTCTGCCAATCTAAGTCCCGAAAGAGCCGCTGCCCACTTTCGGGGACCTGTCTTAGTCTGGTTCGTCACTAAAGACCCTACTAATTTGCTCTAGTTTGTTTCTTTAGATGACTGGAACGCGGAAGCCATTCCACCTGTTCTAGTAATCTAGAACTTCGTCAAGGTGCAGGTTCGTTCGGAATGGTTCAATAGCGCGTGTTCGCATAATTTTCTCGAAAACGATATAACTCCCGAGGAGGTATCTTAACAAATTTTGTATATCAAAACTATTTTATTCCTACAAGTAAATAATGATGTATAAATCAATCTGTGCCGGATTTGGAAACAAAGCGTCCTTTACTTTTATACAAAATACAATAAATTTAGTAAATATAAATGATAGAAAGTTAGACATCCAATAAATGAAAAGGCATGTTACGGGTTAATTTTCTTAACACGGAGCACATATAATTAACGGGAAACCTGTCTGAAGGTAGAATGATCTGAATGATAACAGTTTTAAATATTCTTAACACAAAGAAAAATAGGCAAAAGCTTTATTAGTTTCAAAGTTGGCTGGTAAAATCAAAGTTAGATAATTAATTTTGACAAAATAATGGGAATATTAATTTTCATATAAGAAACAAATTTCTTCAAGTGAAAGTTTTAGTGTAAGTAATATTTAAATGAAATATTCTTATTTAGATATCTTTGATTGCATACAACCAGTAGATGATCGAATTGAACAAATCCTTTGAAATATAAGTTCTTAACAAAAATTATCGTCGGAATGGTTTACTAGACGTTCAATCATAAATAACTGTTTGTGTTATACGGTTATCGCGAATAAAAGCCAAAGAATATGGCAATGCACTTATCCTCAGTTACGAATTCAACAGATCTTGGTACTTTGTTATGATATAAGTTAGAATGGAGGCATTACATTTCTTAATGCTTGTGGTTGTAGTAATTTGTAATTAATGCGACTCCATATATAAGTTACATGATTTTACTTTATTGAAATCAATATGATTGTTCCCTATTATTTTTTCGTCCTTCAATTCCTTCAAGTTGAGTTATGTTTGTTACTTCGAACTATTAAAGATGCAATTATATTCTATTTTTAGAAGATAATTCCATTGGAAGTTTGAAAAAAAAATTCTTTTGGAAAGTGTATGCCGAAATATTCTTTATACTGAATTAACGAATTTTGACTTTTTCTGAGATACCTAAATTGTACGTTTTTTTTATTTACAAATTTTTAATTAATCAATTTAAAGTAACACAACAAAATTTGCAGCATCCGTATAGTTATTAAAAACTAGTTATCACTTTGCATATTTTTGTTTCAGGTTCCCTAAGTTCCATGGGAGTAGGTGTACCTTGCGGAGCTGGAACAAATCCCTTAGAATGGACAGGTCAAGTAACAGTAAGAAAAAAGCGTAAACCCTATTCAAAATATCAAACATTAGAATTAGAAAAAGAGTTTCTCTTCAACGCGTACGTTTCGAAACAAAAACGTTGGGAGCTAGCGCGAAATTTAAATTTAACGGAAAGGCAGGTAAAAATATGGTTTCAGAACCGTCGCATGAAAAACAAGAAAAATTCACAAAGGCAAACGCAACAACAACAAAATAATAATAACGTTAATACTAATAATCAAAATCACCATGGCCATCACGTTGGTCATCATCCGCATACGCCACACCATATAGTTAATCATCATGTGCCAGCCAATGGGACTATAAAGCATCATCAGTGACCTATGGATTTCTCTGGGGTTGCTTTAAGCCATCAACTTTAATTAATTTAACCGTCATATTGATTGATTATTATTAGTAATGCAACCTTAGAGAAATTGTGCTTTGCTGTGCCAAAGAAGTATCTTAAATTCCGTAAGCTCTTGAAAATACAACCTACGTATATTAGATTTTAATTGTATAAAAAACTATTGTTATAGTATTAATCGGTAATATTTAATCACTGGGCTTGTGCAAGTTATAAAAGTAAATTGGTGCTTAGCACCGTCAAACTATGTAGAGTAAATGGGACAATTCATCCAAAACCTATGTATATAGAACGACTATCCTATTATAGACAGTAAAGGAATTTGTTTAGTGTTTTGTATAAATCGAAAATTTCATTAACGGGTGTGTTTAGATTTATGCGGTACTTAGTATTTTATTGGGATTAAAAAGTTTGGAGTTTAGTTTCACTGTGGCCGCATCAATCCAGTCGCAAGGTTGATTGCGTGAACGTTATTATAACCATCATAAACGACCTATTAAATAACATAGTTGAACCGTCAGAATTATATATGCGGTTATAGACGAAGCAATTTCCTAAAAATTGTTCAAACTATAAAGATCCATGGTGTTAATTTTTTTAAAATATTTAAATTTCCAGTTGGCGTTTCACTTTCATGATTATGTCTGTATAACCTAAAGACATATCATCTTTATTACGGCAAAAGCGTCTTCTTAGCAAACCTAAATGATAATTTGTATTCAGTGGCATATTTATAATTTAATTTCATCTTATAGCATTCTGGGGTAAAATTGTTGATAATGCTAGTATGAACATAGTAAGATTATTCAGATACCATTCTAGAAGGACACAACGATTTCTGTTAGTATTTCGTATAGGGAAGAAATCACGAGGATTGCAGCGAAGGTGTACACTAAGAAAATGGACATATTATAAAGAATCGACTTCGATAATTATAAATTGCCAAATATGAATAGGGATATTCTAGCAACTTAACTATGAAGAAAACTTAAGTTTTGTAACGACATCTAAGCAATAATTAAAATACTTCTTATGCCATATCTTGAAGTAGGAAAATGAGTACGACATAGTTGAGTAAAAACAAATAGATTTCCACTTATGCATTAGTCTAAATTGTCTGAATAACGTAAAATGTAGTTTACACATATTTCAGAAGAACAAAGATCCCATTTAGTTCACCAATTAGAAACACATTGAATGTTGTCAAATTTGTATTAAATGTATTAAACGGTTTCTTAAAAGAAGTGTTATCGGGTTCAATCTTCGGTCATATAAACATTGCCTACTAAACGACATGGAAACTAGTAAACTATTTAATATATTCAGTCTTGCACAAAGATCCGCAGGTAAGAACTTCAAACGTCTACAAAGGAATAAAATGCTTTAAAAAGTGTCACTCAGAGTTGACTGAAAACTGATAACTTTATCGGTCAAACTTGTTTAGTTATAGGGTATCCGGGATAGATGGACCATATTTTTTAAATTTACGTTTTTTAAAATTCGTATAACGTAAACGTTTGAAAATTTCATTTAACCGTCACTATACGGTACTTAATAATATTGTTCATCTCTTTTATCGATACATTGAAAACTTAAGAGACAAAAATTCTTTTTAAAACTATTACGTGGTCCATATATCCCGAGAGTATCCAGGTTATAGTAACCATTCACAAAAGATGGTTGAACCAATGACCATTTGTCTCAAATCAGGGCATAAATTAAAAAAAAAGTTTTAGTAATTAAAAGTCGAATTTTATGTAGGCTACAATAATAAAGAAAAATTTAGTATAGGTTACATTTTATTTCCCCTTTATCATCTTCCACAGAAATCACAGAGGTTATCAAATCTTATACGGCCTCTATCGATCCAACGAGAGCATTCATACACTTAATACAGTCGTATTTTTTTAGTTTCGTTGTAAATTCCCCACAGTAAGCACGTTCATTTTCATCCCAGTTCAAATCACTTTCATGAAGTTGGTCGTTCAAAATTGTATTCATGTCAATATCTGATTCTTTCTTTTTTTGTACTTTCTTCCTTGGAATGATATTCTTTTTATGCTTCAAATTGATATTATCATATTCCATTAATTTCTTCTCTTTCTTTTTTCTTTTTTAATCTTAATTTTATCCTATTTTTCGACCTTCTCCTTTTTCACGGATTGAATGTTTTTTTGTAAGTTTAAAACAGTTGATATAGTTTGAGACCGTCTCTTTAGTGCTTGTACCATAGTGACACAAGATACTGGACGTATATTATGCAATAACTTTAAAGGAGTGTCCTTTTTCGACCTATCAGACACTAAAACCATATCACTCCCTGAACTAGGTCCAGGAGCAACAAGTACATCATTTACCAAATTACTAGGCCCAGCGCTTAAGTGGTCTGTCATTTGCTGATGGGTTGCTATTTTCTACAAACTCATTAGATTTAGGTGTTGCAGTTATTGGGATACTTTGATTGGGAATAGCTTCAGAAAAGTTAGTGGTTTGAGAGGGTTCGGTATCGATATGAACCCAAAAGAAATTATGCCATTTGTTTTTAATTCACTAACACCATTATTAACGTTTGTTGACTTCTTCTAAGTTGAGCCAAGTAAAGTACTAAACCGTAGTCGAGTCATTTTTTGTGAGGGGGTTATTTGTTGTGTAACTGTTGCCGACAGAGTATTGGTTATTCTTTAAAAGCTTGAAGAAAGCACGGTCTAAGGGCTGTAGCCATGACTGGTATGTTGGGAATACTCATTAAAATTGTCATTGTTTTCTGCAAACTCCAGCACTTCAATTCTAATAGTATGCGATATAACCGCCAGGTACAGGAGAAGAACTTTTCCTGGAATAAAAAGATGCCTTAACCAATCAATAAAAGATTAGCAGAACATACGCAGATCTTCTATTCATTCTTACTTCAACTCCAGGTGACACACCGTAACAAAACTCTAACTTCAGATTTTTCCTTTCATTATAAAAGAGGGTTGCAAAAACATACCCTCCCTACTTACACATGATAATACCGAAATAGTTTCATCTATTTCGCCAGACGTAACAGACATCACATTATTAGATTCTTTAGCCGCAACAACTTTAGCCGGTTTGTTATTAAAATGTGAACCTGTTTTGTACTAGGTTGATCAAGTAGACTAAGTGCCTTATAACCATCCCATATTAAGTTAAAATAATCTTTACCTACTTTTGCGAAGTTCTTTAGTTCTCTCGATTGATACCCCTTCAGGCTCACGAACACGAAGTTCTGGATTTCGAACAAAAAATAAAATAAGCCAATCGGAGCCGGCTTGTTTGGATTTCTTGTTAAAACTATGTTTTATTTTCAGACTTTCGGCAAAATAATTAGCTATGGAGATTCTAGTAGGAGTAAATCCACGTTACTGCAGCTTTTTAAGTGTACAAGTATTTTTTCACATTCTTGATGCCCAATAGTGGACATTTATACAATGAGCTTTTACAATAGATTTAAAACGCCTTTTCAAAGTAGTTTTCGGAATTTCAAATACTTTGAAACAGCGTTTATACCCATTTACTTACCGTCAATGCTTTTTTCAGTATTTTTGAGAGCATCTTCCGACCATTTCCCTCGGCCTATTGTTCTTCTACGTTTGTATACTGTTGGCACTTTTCTGTAAAAGAAAAGCCAACTTTAAAAATAACTCACTAATTTTTGAATGGAAAATGAATCTACCTAGTAGAAATTTATAATTTACAGGTGCAACTATCCCAAGAACAAGCCGCGCCACCTATTCCGCTTGTCAACGATTAATGTAACACCCTCCCGTTCACAAGCTCGTGGCTGTCAACACGCTCTTTTACATCTAAACACTTGCTTATGTAATACCATCGATATCATCTTGCAATAGCGTAAACTAAGTACACACTGTAGAATGCTAGTTTAGTGTCATATAATTTTCAACTTACCTAAAGTTATCAATTCCCTTTTTATAGACCTACGTATAATACCGACTACAACTGATAGACTACTACACTACATTCGATCTTCCAATGCTCCACCCGAAGGTACTACATTGGGCAGGAAGCGAGTTTTTTTCTTTACCTTGAAATTTTGAGTTTTAACGAACCCTTGCCGATACAAACAAGGTAGGAATCTTTACCATGAGTGACAACACTCACAGACGGAACTCCATTTTACCTCTCATTCGAACAAGGGTGTATTTTTATTAAAAATGCTCACCTAACATTTTTCATGTGGTACGTGTCGGGAATCAAACCCTAGACTTTGAGTTTAGTAGTCATACACAAAGCAACTAAATCACGGAGCCGTCGAAAGAGTACTACAACTGTAATCACTGTTTGCGGCACTGCTGTTGTATAAACTTTGAACTATCGTCTACCTTGGTGGTCCATCTATCCCACACTTTCCTTATTACGAGACCAGTTGCATATGAATTGGATCAAAGAAAATATTCAGCACACTGTTATTTTGTAGAACTAGCATTTATTTGAATTTCATAATTCCACAGAAACAATTATGCTTATTTGATAATATATATTTTTAACAATTAATCAACAATATCTAATACTTATATCAGCTACAGCAGTTATAAAATATAGACAAAAAAGAAAAAGTGTCTGGCGCTTAATAATTGGACCAAATTTTTTTGAACAATTTGTCGGAGTTACCACTGTGTACAATCACCCTTTCGTTTTAAAACTGCATCAAATCTCTTTGGCATTGTATCAACTAATGTTTTGCAGTACCCCGGTTGAAATTTATTCCAAATTTCTCGAATTCTATTTTTTTATTCTGAAATAGTGCAAACTGGCGAGGTTCGAAGTAGTTTTTCATCTGATGTCAAAGAGTTTCACTAGGGGAGAGATCAGGACTGCTTGAAGCCATTGTAAAACAGGCACAAACATTTCTTGCAAGCACGATGTAACTGATTTTGCTGTATGGCAGGCTGCACCATCTTGTTAAAATATAAATTACTCTTTTGGCAGTTGAATTTTATTAATGGACGGCAACAATTCTTCTGGCAAAGTTGTCGTGTATTTTGCAGCATTGACAGTGCCTTTAATTAAAAGCAGACGTCAAACTCCTTGTGATGACCATCAGAAATGCCGGAAACTTAACCTTTCTTTTGAGACAATCTCTGTGATATTCTTCCCCTGACATTCGAATAACTCTACTTCGTGAATCGCCAACGCATATCTCAAACTTGGATTCGTCACTCCAGATAACAGAGTTCCACTGACGACTATTCATTTTTTGGTGCTCCTTTGCCCATAAATATCGGTTTCATTTTTGTTTTAGTGTAAGGAGTGGTTTTTTCTTAGCCTATAGTAAAACAATATACCTAGTTTTTAAGTTTTTACGATTGTAGAAACTTACCTTGTAGAACCCATATCCCATATTTTTTTATTCTCCTCAGGTAAGTATCTTTTGGTATTGGCCTGCCAATCGCATTTGCCCATTTTACAGCTAATTCTCGTGAGAAAACTCGACGGTCTTCGTTGATAAGTGCCCGGAGAGTTCGCTCATGTATTTTCGTAATCTTTGAAGTACGCCCAATTTTAACTTTTATTTACATACTTCCGGTCTTTTTAAATTGAGAGATTATGTTTCTTACTGTTTCTTGAGGAATACTTAAATTTTTTGCAATTTTATGCCCATAAAGTCCATTTTTATGAGCAGCAACAATAGAATTTCGCACATCGATGGACAACGAACCATTTTGACAAGTTAATAACCACGTAATAACTTACAAAACCCAAATAAAGCTAGAATTTGTTTTTTGATAAAATATTTGTTTGAAGAAATAATATGAGATTTTGTTGTGTAAATAAATATTTGTTTGTTGATGGTACAATTAATATGCGCCAGCTATAACTTTGTTTTTTCGTTAAATTACAATTATTGTAGTTAATGCAAGTATTAGATATTATGCATTACTTGTTTAAAACACATGGAATCAATTGAGCTTATTTGCCTCTGCTAAAATAATGAATATCAAATACATTCTAATTTGGAGAAATAACATTGTATCGCATTTTTTTTTTTGGTCCAATACATATGCGATGGGCTCGTATACCATAAATTTGATGTTAGAACATAGACCATTTAAAAACTTAATCATTGCTTTATAATAGATTACTCGATACTTCTTGAAGTATACCTTTATGCACGATGCATAGAATGATTTTACATTTGCTTGTAGTAATTAAAGTTAGCTTAGGTTGGGTACAATGAGGGAATTGCAAAGACGATTTATGCCTGTCTCAAAAATACATTGGCTGTATTTTTGTGCTACTTAAATGTATCTTATCTAAATTATACCAATCCTCTATAAAAGCTTTTGAATAAAACTGCTACTATGTTTTTAGAACCCAAGTTCTCCAAGAGAGTATAAACGTGTTAGATGCTTATTGTTACCCTAGACAGTAAGTCAGCTAATTTTTACTCTTCACTGATATTATACACAAAATGCATTTAACATGTCCACAAATTCAAAGCATTTTTAGAAAGTCAGAGTATGCTACACTAAAACATGTATTTTTGGGAGTAAACTTTGTTAAATAGCTTGAATAAAATAATCTGTGCATTTCTCCAACGTGGTTATAATGATGAGATAATCTTCCAAATAGAACAAGTCGAATCATAGCTCTAGAATGTGTTTTCTATAATTACGTTATTAATTCATGTGTATGGCGTGACGCGTGAAGGATGGTTCTATATTTGTTAAACCTTACATTATAAAACACATTCTTAAAACTACATGCTTCTACATTTTGTAGATTTGTTTGGGTTTAATAATATTTTACTACTGCAAGCATTAATGTCCCATAATCTTCGGTTTAACATTCATAACTATATATTCAGTTAATGTATAAATGTCTAGATGTGCTTTTCGTGGACGTTCAAGATACTATTTTCTTGCATATTGTATCTTCTTCATAAAGGACATTCTATACCAGCACCTACCAGCACCTTTGGATTTAGAAACCACCTTACCAAGGTCGAAAGTAATTGAAAATAATAAGGGACTTGCTATCAACACCCTATACAGGATAACCTATTATTTTATCTAGTTTCAGACCTCCGTAGGCTAATTTCGTGGCTTAACAATCTACTTGTATCCCTATTTATTAGTTGTGCAGCTTTTAGCTTAAGATGTCTACTCACCTGCGAACTTTTGTAGTGATATAACTTTTGTTTTAAATCGGCGATAATATTTACAGACGTTTTAACACACGCAAGGATTTACCATTGTTTAAATAGAAATGTCTATTCCTATTTGTTCACTAGAAGTCAAATGTGTCAAAACTAACATTTGTACGTCAAAAATTTTAATCGGGTTTACTGAGATTTTGAAATTAATTTAAAAGGAATTGGTGCCTCGCAATTTTTAGAAATACCGTTGTGGGTACATATGTTGTGAAATTGTTTCTGTAACTGCAGCGCAAAGAAAATCCTCAACTTGTTACAAGAAGGGCTTCAAAATATGTACCATGCACTTGCTAGAAGTATAAAAATATGACAACCTCAAACAAAGATCAATAATAAATGAATTAGCTTTGGCTTAGAAAAGACCCCACCGAATACACCAGCGAACGACAATCGTAATATCATGTTTCCATAAATGCAAGCATGAATTTCCGAAAAGTTGAAAACGAAAAATCGTATACACATACCCGCACATTAACGTGTAAACATTCGACCACCTGACATAAATCTAAATTCCGAAAAATACAATTCACAAAAAAGTTAAAAAGCTAATTAGGTCTCATGCCAACACAAGCCATTGCGATCGTATCAAAATTCACTACTTTTTAATGCACGATTCGGAAAGTGTTGCTTTTGATAATTAAAAACTATGTTGACATTGACACAAAATGGTTTTATTTACACAAGTCGTCTACCAAGTACTATTCAGTACACGACAAGATGGAACTTTGCCAAACTTGAGGAATTGTAAAGTTAAAAACAGAAGATATACTCTAGGCTACTATAACACATACTTAATAAGAGCTCTCGTAATTAGTAGTTTGATCAGAAACTGAGAATTTTCCGCTATAGTGGAGAGAAAGTTATTTTTCGCGTATATTCAAATAGAACTTAATTTTTATTTAAACATGCATATTATCTGTACGAAAATTGTAAGATTGTTGGTTATTGTGCAAATGGCAGTATTCAAAAGATTTTTCAAAAGAACCAAATGATAGCTATATTGAACTGTCATTAGTAGATAAATGTTGAAATAGGCAAGCATTCTAACATAATGGATGCGTACAACGAGGGCGGCGTGATGAAAATATCCCGCTAGCAATTGTGAAGGTGCTAAAAACAATATCCCTAAAAACTTTAGCATCAAAATCACTAACCAGATGTTTATGGGCAATTTTGGATTGGAGAAGAATAGAGAAAATTAATAGTACACTTTCACAAAATGTACTTCTTGCATACTTTGATAATCATCAAACATCCTACAATGACCCACTTTGTGGATACTGTACTCCAGTTCGTACTTATATCACAACGTAGATAGGTAAAGAAAAAAGTAAACAATTTCATAACAAGAACCTCCGATGAAGAGTTTTTGTTCGCATAGGTAATTTGAAGGGTGCTTTACATAATTTAACTCCTCGGTTCATGTTCATAGTAACATTAATTTTTGACATAACCGGAGCAAACAAAAATTAATCAAAATTATTTTGAATGACACTAATTAAAATTAAAAATCTAAAAATATAAGACTAGCAGAAAATTAGCACGAAAAATTTATTTTACAGAAATACCAAAAATAAGCTGGAGTAAGATCGACAACACAAGAAACTGGATTTTTTCTAAGCGATTAAAATTCAAAATGCACCATATCAGCACTAGTGTAAGAAAATGTTTAAAAACAAAGTAGCTCAAAAACTGTATAATCAAATGACCAACGAATTTGAAGTTTTGTTATAAAAAAGAAACAATTTTTATCACTGTAAATATTAGACTAGCGGTAGTTTAATTGCGAACTGAGCTCATGACAATTTCGAGATCTGAGCTAGTAGCCACACCTATGGGATCAAGACTCACAAGAACCATTACCCAATCACTAACTATACCAATTTTGAAGTCTGTAATTTGGTTTGATTTAAAAACTCTAATCAGTTGGATAAGAACTGTCACACAAAATTAAAGGACAGTTTGTTGTATTCAGAACCGCTGAAATACAGGATACCACAGATATTAGTACATAACGCTATGTACTATCACGGATGAACGTTGCAGATGATGCCACCAAGTGGCCGATACCGTTAGTATTAGATGGTAGGGAGAGATGGTTTTGAGTTCCTTCTTTTCCTTACCAAGAAAACAAAAGTTGACCAGAAGATATCACTCTAATTTATAACACTGATAAAAAAAATAAGGTAATGAACATAATCCAAATGCCAAAACAAATTGTTATACATTGGGATCAGTGTTCGAAATGGCAACAGCTTTTAAGGACTACTGCTTACGCCATGCGTTTGGCAGAATGATTGAAGGCCATGTCAAAAGTAAGCCTTCAAACGGACCTTTAACTGCGGATGAATTGTGTATTGCGGAAGTAAGTCTCCATAAAATTTGTCAGGCGGATTGCTATCATGTAGGAAGTAGAACTTCCGTTGTCCTTGCTACGTGCATTGACGTAGCCTACAAAAAACTAAAAGTAACGATGACCGGGCTCTATCGGATAATAGGCGGGGTATTTCACATACAAAAACAAAGGGAGGCCTGAAATAAAAATATACTCACTCATACACAACTCACAACTAAACATACACAAAAAAAACTCTAATTAACAAAAAAAATATGTACAAAAGCACAATAGTACCCAAAAAAATAACAATCTATAATTAAAAGTTACACATAACAACACAATCAAAAGAAATCATTTTTAAAATGGCGAGTTGCCGCTTTTAGGTACCTACCCCCTACATTATTTAGTAACAAAGAAAAAAAACCCAAACGCAACACTAAAAACCACAGCTCTAAATCATTGTAAATATAAAATTAAACATATAGATTGGTCACGATAAATACAATATTAATTATAAATATCATCTCACTTGACGATAATCATTTTGAAAATTCTAAGGTTTAATCAACACGTGCAGCTTGATAAATATAATCATTCAACCAATTTCACAGGACCCATACAAGATAATAGTGCATAAACACTAACCGAGTCTCCACGGTGTAGGTTTGGGTCACACCTTCTCTAATGACAGGACGGAGCAGAGGAGCTTGAGATACCGAAGTGTGGGTGTCCTCCTATAAAAAAAGACCGGCAAAGCAATGGGCTGTCAGGTGCACTGGAGTAAGAAGCTACAATAATTACAAAAAAGATTAATTTATTCACGCCAAAATATTCAGGTTTATAAAACCATCATTACTCAACACGCTGTAGGGCGTGCGCGAAATTTTCATAAAGAAAAACGGAAACAACCAAAAGTACGACAAATGTTGTGTATATCGAAAAGAATGTGAATATTAATTTTGTTTAACGAATGACCAGAGCTCAAAGTAATATTGTTGTTATCAAACGTGATGAAGAAACTTGAAAACACGATTTATAGGATAGTCCAATACCTCATTTCAACCAGTTTTAAATTGAAACAATAGAAAAAGTAATTACACGTAATCGCAATGTATAACGAGTTCACGGATACCTAAAACAAGGGATATATTATTTAATTTATAGGATAAACGTTTTGTTTCAAAGCAACTAGATTTGAATTGAAAATTATTAGAAAGCGGGCTTATTATGAACAAGTAAATTATACAGGATGTTGTTGGAGGATTTACGAGTAGAGGCGGAATCGATGTAAATGAATAATGTAAGAGAAAGGTAGGTTTTAATTTAGTCGTAAAATAAACGTAACATCCTTTAGGAAAAATACCAATCAGCCAACACCAACAGCAGGCTCAAACAGTAAAATATACCATTTATCGCGATACTTGGACGGAGCAGTTATACTGCGAATAAGAAGAAGAATAGATGCCGCAAAATGTGTTGGATTCGATACAGAATGCCAATAATCCTGCCTGGTGATCATTATACTACCCAACTGTTAATAAGATTTTACAATGAAAGGATACATTTGCACCACGAGACTGTGATAAACAAATCACGATTAAAATATTATATGCCGAGGCTGCTCCAAGTGCTGAAAAAAGAATTTGAGGAATCTGTTTACGTTGCAAGTATTTAAGGTCAAAACTTCAACCATCGGAAATATGCGAATTATCTTGTACTCGATTAGACTTATAGACACACCCATTTATGTATGTTGGAATCGGTTGTTTTAGACTAATTATAGTATATGCTAGTCGTCGACGTGAAAAACGCTGGGTATGATTATTCACATGCTTTAGTGTGTGCGCATTTCATTTGGAAATTCTGCACGGGATAGATCACGACTTATTTATCTTGGCGCAAAGAAATTGTATACGAGGACGAACGAATATTGAAAGACGACATGCTTAACTCGATATGTAAAAGTTTCCTGAATGTTATAAGTGCTGAACTGAAATGGAACGTTAACCCACTAGAGAGCTCACATATGGGAGTAGTTGGGAGAGACTGGTGAGTAAAAAAAATGCTTTGTATGCTGTCTCGCCATATCGAGCACCTACAGATTTCTTGTTAATGAGTTACTTGGTGGAGGTAGAAAAATCATTATCTCGATATCTTTAACCTATCTTCTATTACATAACAAAGAGGACGAAGTACTCACACTATATTATTTATTGCTGCAACCACCGAGAAGAGGAAAACCAATTAGTATATTAGCAATGACGCTAAGCTATTAAAATCAAACTGGCTTATGCCTTAAGTATATGCCAAGCTATTTTGGCATAGGCGAATGAATGAATACGTACCTGAACTTTCACGTTGCAACGAATGGTATAAGCTGTTACAGCCGTTGAAGATTGGGAATAATGTTGATTATTGATTCAAAGTACACAAGAAACTGATGGTAAAAGGACGCAACAGTTAAAATTAGTACGGACAATGATGGCGAAGGTAAATACCTCTACGTGGCTATTGGAGCGCCCACCCGTCAAATTGCCAAAACGTGATATTGCATGTGTTGGTACATTGAATTATGAAAAGCTTAGTGCACCGGGTGCTAGATTATTCGAAAATGTTTAAAAACAGAGTAGCTGAAAAACTGTATAATCAAATAACCAATAAATTTGAAGTCTTGTCAAAAAAAGGGAAAAATTACAACTTGTTATCACTGTAAATGTTATATCAATGGCAGTTTAATAGTGAAATTAGTGGAAGTAAGGACCACGAATTATAAGTAGATCTGTTACCATGTTAAACTGAGTATACTTAATTTAGGTATCTGAAACCTAGTTATAATAGTTGCCTATTATTGTGTTATACACCACTAGCAGTTTTTCCATTAACTGAAGATTTATATATTCAACTGTGGCGTAATTGGATTAGTCAGATCGGTAGGAAATGTTGGCTCTGCTAAGGTGTACATAACTTATTCACATAACTCTCTTCAAGAACAAGTTTTGATAAGTAGGTACAAGCAAAATAAGTTGTATGCCTACTACAACAGCAAAATTCCTAAAATTTAATCATCCTGAAACGTATACAAGTCATTGGAGGAGGTATCACTAGTTTGAAGTGTGGAAGTCATCAGCTGTTGCTGAGGGATATAGCAATGCTTCATCAACAAACAGGCTTGACATCGCAACCAAATTTTAGGTTCTGTACTTGCGACATCTGAAGAAACAATTTTACAACCACAACCAGCAACAGTATAAAATAGAATTCCTTATCTACAACTATCAATATCAAGCATAATTACAAACACTACAATTTTTCATAACATCCATGATATAGAAACTAATCTTTCACCATTACAATTTACAGATAGTAATAATAATAAGTTTACATTTTGTAGAGCCGTTATACATTCTCATGTAGATCGATGTAGTTAATTTGCATTGGTAGCATTCCTATAACAAGACAATTAATTAGAATAAAAGTTAGGTCAATATTTACTCTATAAATTCTCCTCTTAAATAGTACACTTTAGAATTAGGTACACTGTTAACTTACATCTTTAAAGGTTGAGATGGAGTAAGTATATATATGTTCCAATTTTGAAAAAAATGTAATCTAACAAAGGTTGATACCAATCTTTCAAAACACTTGTTCATATATATTCCCTGTTTGTTTGTTGTGGTTTGTTTTAGCTTTTTCCTAATTTTTCTTGGGCATTTAGTAATTGAATACAGTTCATAACCGCATCTTATAGATTTAGGCAACTAACGTTTGGTTATGGTTGTCTAAATCACAAAATAATATCGTTTCAAACGCTGATTTATAAATATTAATATGGTATAATTTACCATGCTGTGATTTTCTATTGATATTCGACGTATCTTAGAAGATAATTCATTTATCTTAAAACGATATGCGTAGAACAATTTTTTAGAAAAAGACTAATTTCACAAAATGAAGGAACCATGTGAATTATGCAAGAATTATTAATTTCCACAAAGGTCTTGTCGAAGCTATTGGAAGTTTTTTCTACAGGTGGTTTGGATATTCACTGTATAAATTAGCATCTATGTCGTAATTAGTGTCAAGGGCTCGATAACGAATTAGCGTAGAAAATTTATATAGAGGGCTTTTTGTAAACTCATTACAAATATTATTGCGCATATATGTATTGGCTATCTGCGTGCTTGTTTAATAAACAATAACAGCACGTTAAGATTACTCTGGCTGTTTATAAACATCGGGTAACCACATCTACCGTTACAATATGCGGTTGGCCATTTGCTAAATACTAAAATCACTTCCCCAACTTGATCATTTTATTTTAAAGAACGTTTCCAAATGTCACCAATTTAATACAACTTTTATTTGTTACGGGTAAAATACGAGTTAAATGAATTAAATTTTAATTTGTAATTAAGGGACGGGTACTATGTAACAATATAAGGATGCGTCGGCTAACTGCAGTGGTGCGGGAGTGGGTTCCTATGGATAAATGGGAAAAGAAAATAAAAAAATTAAGTAGTACCACTCCAGTAGCTTGACGCGACGCTCTCAGCGTCGTTAAAGTGCCTTACAACTCTAGCGAGTTTTTTTTTTGGATTGTTGATGTTTATGTTTCTTTGAATTGTTGTGTTGTTTCTAGTAGGTTGATTTTCTTAAATAAATAAATATGTAGGACTGGATTCCAAGAGACCTGCTCCTGGAATCCTCTTGTTTTGGTGCAGTTTCCCGGATCTTCCCTTTGGTTGTTCTCCAACTACACAGTATTCCGGATCTGGGTTCACTGGTCTGTTGTTTTCGACCGACAGGATGGCTACTCGCCACAGGCCGCTCCTTCGTCTGGTAGCTCGTCTAAACAGAACTGACGGATGTGCATCCCCGACGACTTCACTTGTGTACCCATTCCTCGGCACCCCGCATATCCGGAGAACTCCCTTAGGACGTCACCGTTCCGCTTCTCACCTTTGATCGCCCGGAGACGGTGGTAGATACGCGAGTTGCTGCCTCGTCGGCGTCTGGGCAACAACTGCCTAAGTAATACTAAATAATGTGGCTTAAATACAAAAATTCTACGTTACATTATCACTTACCCTGAAAGGTTCCTTTCTCTGTAAAATCGATGGGCGCCAAGCCGTTTGTCACAGCAACTTTTTATGATAATATTTCTATACGGAAAGCGGGTTTTCCGCATTAAACACCCTCGCTTGATATTTTAAATTTTCTCACATATTTACTGTACTCAAATATATCTTAAAACGTATTAATTCTATCATATTTACATAAACTTGTAAAATAGAATACTTCCTGACTAATTTTCCATAACTGGGTAGCTGGATCTCCTGTGTAAATCACTGACTTTATCCTATTTCCTAAATTAATTCGAATACAAATTCAATGTATACTTAAACTATTTACATAAAACAATATCAATAAACTTACAGATTCTTCTTTCCTAAAAGAGACAATTTGTTAACATCAAGTTGGGCCAGATATTGCTAAAATAAATCCTAAAGAAGAAATATTAATTAAATCTAAGTCATCGACAAAATGATTCGCCACTCCAAAGTTTTCTTACTTTCTATTTAATTATGACATTCATAAATCTACAGTTATTGAAAATATCGTTGATAATAAACAAAAACAAACAGTTAAATACTAATCTGTTTATTGTCCTTTACGAAATACTTTAATACATAGTTTTTAATATTTTAAACTAATCACGTTTTGCCTAAACTTAATCACTACTTGTTCCGTTACGTTCAATTACTGTCCTACGTCAAAAAATACCAACCACGTTTACGTCCAACATTCACATATAAATTATAAAGAAACAACTAAACCTATAAAATTATTTACAGTCTGGTTCACCCATTCTAAGGTTTAAAATGTCCAGAACACACCAGTTTTCTATTTTGCTAATATAACAATTCCTTTTTTGTCCATCTTTAAAACGACAGCTACCATTAACCCAACACAACCCCAAAATTCCACCTAATGGCGGAATAAACTTGAACTGCCAAAAACTCCACTGCTTTCAAACGGTCACTACGACAATATTTCCATCCTCAGGTGCATGGAAAATACGTCACCCCACGCGAGAGTAAGTTTAAAATTTTAGCGTATGTCGCGCTTTGATTGTTTTACCAAGACAACCGTCTTTATTTATTTTCGTGCAGGTACGTTACCCTTCAACTTTGTACTAGTAATTTGTTTCACTACCTGTTTATTTTTGTTAAACTTATCAACCCCCAACGTTTTCAAAGCACTACATTTTGGGATGTTTCGTATTACGGAATCATATATAACATTTTAATTTTTTTTCCGTTGCGTCTAACATATCTAATTTTCTCCCACTGTAAATCATATTAAAAACGGTCAACATCTGGCTAATACAATGTATCAAGCTTAATTTATGTTTAGTACACAAGTTCTCGAGCTACATTCTATACAATATATCTGTGGAAAACGTATACGCAGTGTTTTGTCATATTACAATATCTGCTTTGCGGTTTAATTATGTCATCGTCATTCGTAACTATACAATGTAGTTAAAAGAATAAATTTACTTCCTCATCTGAATAATTTTTATAAAAGCAAAATTTTAATTATGATGTTTACTTAAAAATAATTATTTACAAAATTTTTTATACAAGCGCATCTCTATATTTTACCTCTTCAAAATTTAATTTTTCTTCTCTCGCATCTAATTTTTCTTAGCGTAAGCGTAACGCGTTATATGTTTTCCTTACGATATACAGCTACTTACAGTGTATTAAAAAATGTGTGTGGCCAGTTAATAAGATATTGTCTCTAAAAGCCGACCACAAAAAAGTTTTAACATTACGTCGTTTCGACATGTATAGTCGAAGTCTTCATTTTTACGCAAATCGGTTTTACATATAAATCTGTATAACAAAATTTGAGATAGCTTTTCTCATTTTTATGCAATTTAAACGAATCAGGTATACTTTTCAAGTCCACTGTAACACCTGTTGCATACCTACATATACAACTCGAATTTATTACAACAGTTGTCTTTTAAACCCATTCTGTCGATTAACCAAGAGCAGTTATATTTCATAATCGCCTGTTATTAGTATTACCTGTTCATTAATTATACCAATACAATTGGTAAACCAGATATTGCAAATATAATAGGAATATTAATCAACATTCTTGGTATAAACAATATAACAGGTACTAACGATATCAACAATATTGCTAAATTAGGGCCGAAAGTGGGCATGGTTAAGTATCATCCGTCGCAAAATATTACTTTTTCTTATAGAGATTTACCTTTAGCGATTGTTATTATTGACCAGAACAAAGATATTTCTCCACCAGTTGTTACTTACCGTTTTGACCTCAGAATATCTAGCCAGTAATTCGCTAAAAAACTTGGTAAAGTATCCCGCCAAAAATCCTGTTTTGGTAAAATACCGCAACCCTCGACTACTCAGTGGTGGTGTAATGTTTGAAAACGGTTCCGGAATGCTGTCGAGTATGAAATATGTCTTAATCTCGAAGTATCTTGGACGCCACCCAATTTTGCAATATTTCTAAGCAAAAACACTAAAAAGATTTACCAAAAAGGTGGTAGAACCTGAGATCGTGGGAGCGATTCTGGCTTAAAAATGTACCCGAAAAATCTTAAGGACATTATTATTTAAACATGAACTCTAAGCACATAGACCTATTTAAAAGTGCTACATGCAAAGAATGTTTCTAAAAGCAAATGCTAAATAATTTCAATATTCAAGGTAATTGCAAAATAGTTTATTATAGCAAAACTGGAACTATACGTTTACATTAGTTGGAAAAAAGGCATACAAGCATGCGGATACACTATTCTACACGATCGTGTTGTCAAGGATATTACACACACGTGTTCATTACAAATACATAACATACATTCTTAAGCAAATATTAAAAATTAAATATCTAAACTAACTTCTTAACCTAATCACATAGACTTACTATAAATACGTTTTATCGGTTCATGTAGAAATGAAAAATGTTCAGCTACTTTACAAATTTTTTTGACGGGTTAGTTTCAGATGGTTTTAAAAATATCCAATAAGTGATTGTACTGTAGTTATGGTGGATACCGTAAGATGTTTACGGCGACTTCGCAACCCCCAAAATGTTTACCTCCAATCTAGGTGTCGATCTGGGAACCAATGCGCCTCTAAAATTGAAAATCAACTTGGTAGGCTTTTATCCGAACATTTGACTACTTTGTTCGATAATCTATCTGTCAAAGGTAGCTGACCCACTAAACTGGCATGCTGATTGTTTGGATGTTCAATGCCAAGTGTTTTTAAAAAAGAACCTTTCCTTCCTAAAATAATTCGAAACACCATCGGCAAACTTTGGGCAGATAAAGTAAGACTGCAAAAGGAAAATACCTCGTGTCGTTTTCTTTATCCAATCAGTATGTACACTTAACTTACTGATAGCTGAATTAAAACCAGTAACCAACACTTTTTATTTATTTGAGTCAGTTTGAGTATGCCTGTGAAGTCTCCGCGCCTGGCCGATGAGATCGCTGGGGCTCCAGTAAATAAATTAAACTAATAATTATAGTATCAAGTTAGAAAAATGACATCATCTCAAACATTTAAAAACTGACATAATGAATTTGACAACCTTTGAGTATGAACCATATATGATACAAAATAATTTTACGAAAATTGTAGTAATCTAAAGATTATATTTTTTAAAGGAAATTGCCTAATCTTATTGGTTGAATTTACTAATATAGAAGCTCTTGAAATGAAATATGATTATAAGTATTTCAAAGGAACGTCACACAGTGTTATATCTTTTTTTAAAGTTAAACACTCCAAAGTGGCTTAAAGAATATTCTAATCACTTTAATATAGAATGTTTTAAAAAGTTTGAGCAATTTTTTCTCACTTTATGTAATTTTCGTGAAGGTGTGTCCTTGCAAAATATGGAATCTTTAATTTAACAAAACACTAAACAATATTTCTTCAACTTTAGCCTAAGTCTCCTGTCTAGCCATAACTTACAGTATGTAAAAGAGTTGTATAGTATTTTAGTGAGCCATTTATATTACTTAATTGGGTCATTGTAACGTCATTGTGTAAACTCGTTCTACAACACTTAGGAACAAATACTGAAGATTTGTATGTAGTACGTTATGTCTTAACTATGTAAATAGCTATACCGTAGAGTCCTTTAGGTACCTGTATTATATTTATATTAAATATTTGTGGCTTGTTGTATACGGCTTTAAACATATGTGTATATGTACCCAATATAAAAGATTTACGTTTTGCATTTTTATATGAAAGTGATTGAATTTTCGTAAAGTTTAAAAATTTTATTTTGTTGGTCCTGTTTATTGCATAATGGAGAACTTCTCTAGGAAACCGAATTTTAATGTTAAGTATAAAATATAATGCATGCGTCTTGTTAAAAAAGATTGGTAGACATTTGAATTACAATTATTGTCAAGCTAATAATTATGATGTGTAATTAACCATACTCAAATAAAGAAGACTTACTTAGCTAAATTAAATATGTAAATATAACTATAGCGATTACTCTAACTAAATAAATTTTATTTCTTGCACTTCTTCAGATTGTGTATGCTACTTGGTTCCTTGAAATTTTACCACATAGATCTCGATAGTTACTATCGTTGTAAAAAGCCTACCAATATTGTTTTCTATTTGAAACTTCATTTTTACTATTATTGTTGTGTTCAATATTATGCATAGTATTGTTGTGTTTATATATGTCAATGTACACACATTTTAAATAAGATGGCATATTATAAATGTGTTTTATAAACATTATTTTTGTTTTATATTGTCCATTGTAAATTACTGAAGAAATAAAATATTCAACATTTCTTTTATTATATATTTTGCCCCTTAGGATGAAGCAAGCATTTGGAATTTCAGCACAAGACGCTAAGGTAATGATTGTTGTTAGGAATTTATTATTTATGTACAACCGAAATAACTGTTACCTTCTCTGTAAATTAGCAAAATACTTCCATTTAGCTTAATCTATTATGAATGTGTTCGTGTTTTCCGAAGTAAGAAACTCTACGAGGCTACATCAATAGTGGTCGAACTTTTTTCTGAATCGATATCCCCTCATGATCATTATTTAACAGGAGGTTTGTAGTGTATTTACTAGATTTTAGGTACAGGAGCCACTACTGGAATAGGAAGTCAGTTTTAGTCGTGAATTTCAATGGAATGTAACTTGTTTTTAAATTTATGGGAGCATAACCCTAAGGCTCTAAATGTATTGTAATATATGAGGTGTTTGAGAAAAAACTCCCTAGTTTTAAGTATAAATTTAATGTTGTAATTAATAAAGAACTATATTATCGAGTACATACAATAAAAGAGTATTTTCAAGTTTCGTTTTAACATTAATAGTCTTCAACGTGGATCCATTTGTTGCCATGCACACGTCGAGACAATTAATATTCCATTTCTAGCCACGTATTCACCAACATACCAGGTGTAACTGTTCCAACCGCCGCGATGATGCTCCTGCGTAAATGACTGATGTCTCGGATTTTTTCACTGTACACAAAATTTTTTAGGTGGCCCCAAAAGAAAAAGTCCAGTGGGGTTAAGTTCGGACTTCGTGGTGGTCAACAAATTGGACCAGTTCTGCTTATCCATCTTCCCGGAAAGCGAGTGCTTAGAGGAGCGCGCACGTGGTTACTCTAAAGAGGTGGGGCACCATCTTGTTGGAAAAACACAAGCTCTTTTTTCGTCTCAATATCATACATTTGGGGAAAGACATATTCTGTCAACATGTAGTAATTGTCCCCATTTACTGTTTGCTCTATTAAAATGAATGGACCAGTCACACGATCTTCCATCAAGCCGCACCAAACATTAATTTTGGGAGAGTCACGTTGATGCTGAATAAATTCATTTGGATGTTCTAACCTCTAAATTTTGCAGTTGTGACGATTTACTGTTCCGCTAGCATCAACTGTAGCCTCATCAGAAAAGACAACATTTTTCAAGAAATTGTCATCATCATTCTGTTTAGATAGTCAACAGCAAACTCTAATCTTTTGATTTTATCAGTAGGTTTTATTTCATGTAACAGTTGCAATTTGTAGACACGCATAACATCATACATCTTACCTTTAGGCAATCCTAATTGTAGAGTACATCTGGCAATAACTTCTTTGGTCCGAGCACATGAAACACGAATCTCTTCAACATCTTCAGAAGTTCTCGGTCTTCCTGGCTATTTCCCTTTTGAAACATTACTTGTTTCCTAGAAAGCATGTAGCCAATGACAGATAGTTTTTGCTGTAGGAAGTTCTTCTAAAATTACGTTACACCGTTATAATAACCTAAGTTTGCACAACTCAAATAACACATTGCGCTCCTTGTTGCGGAGTAGACATTGCACTACATTACACACCTAAACTGAATTAAGCAAACTGAGCCCTGGCGCCATCTCAAGGTAAAGCAGGTGTGCCAAGTTGCGGGGAAACAAAACTTGGACAGCTGATGAATCAAACACCACAATCTAGAATAGTGTGTATCACTTTGAACAGTTTCTATGACACAATAAAACTAGTGAGTTCTTTTTTAAACACGCTGTATTATTTCTGGATGGCACAACAAATGCGACGAGGAAAAAAGAAAAGTCAAATTACCTTCGTTGATTATTTCTATGAACTGGATGAAAGCAGATTAGAAAAATCTGGTCAGGGTAAATATTTTGGAGCTTAAGCACATTTTTCTGCGATCCACATCTAATAAAAAAAGGCTTGTACGCAGTTGAGCATATTATTACATAACCACTTTACCCCATCGGTGTCAGTATTTAGGGAGCGGAATAACTTGTACAATACAAAGCAGTATAAAAACGAATCTGTAAGTGATTAGTATGTGCGAATAAAAAGTTTTCAATTAATTGTAAATTTGGAATTCAATTAAACGATACCCTAAAACATAAATTCGTCACAGGCATATTAGGTGGAAAAATTATGGAAAGATTATGCAAAGAGGGTTGTTTATATAAAACATTAGAAGAAGTTAAGGCATTGGCTTTAAGGAAATAATTGTTACCACTAAAATAAAACAGGAAGAGGTTTTTAGATTAAGGAACCTCCAGTACCGGAGCCTGTGCTAAAACCAACTTCAAGCAAAGTAAGTAAAATATGTCAAATAGAAATAGAATAAAGCGATCCCATAGGACAGGAGAACTAAAATCAGCATGTTTGGCTTGTGGTAATGAAAATCATAATCTTAAAATATGTAGATAAGAAATTTAAATTTTCAAATTGTAAAAAATTGACCATATAAAGAGTGCATGTAAGCAAAAACCGATTAATAGTTTTTCATTGCTAGATGATACTGAAGCGGATAATTTAAATCAAAATTTCTTGTTTAAGTTAAAGGATAAGAAGGCTAAACCATTTGAGCGTCAAGTTCAAATTAATGGTAATAAGAATAAATTTGAAATTGATAGTGGGTCAGCGCGCACGGTTATTTCTGCGGAAATATATTTAAATATCAGCGGCAACCTTGGAGGGGTTGAGGGGGGAACTGCGCGACCGCCTAGGGCGACCCCGCGAACAAAAGGGCCCCGCACACCGCAATGCATATTTTAAAAATTTGACACTTTATCTAAAAAGATAGCAAAACTGTTTAGAGTATGTATAGCTTTATGCATCATAAATCTGTACAATACCTAGTACAAATTGTGTAGTTTACAGTTATACTCCTAGTCACCTTCTTCGACCGAATGAATCACTGTAAGAAACTTCCATGCTTACAATAACAAATAATGAAACGTCCTGTTAAGGACAAAGATAAATATAAGAAAGCACTAAGCAGTTACATTGTGTACCTGATATCTTTGAAACTTCTTAAGATTGCACACTTTACAAACTTCATTATCTTTTGTAAGGTACCACTGTAACATTTCTTTTGTTGTTGGTTGTGCTCCCTGCAGATAATCAGTGTTCAAACTAAGTACGGGTATCTTATTCATCGTAATTGTTAATTGATGGTTGTTTTTTTATTTTCTTGTTCTGTTTATTTTCTACATTTAAATTGAAGTTACTTTTAAATATTAAACTACAATTCATTTGATCCTAATAAAGTTAATGTAAAACATTTTATTATGTTAACAATAAAAATCAGTATCTTTGGTAATATTGAAATCTTTTGGGCCTTTACCAAAAAATGTGAGTCCGCATTTCAATAGCTTTAAATTTTGATTCTACTATAAAAAGGCCCCACAAAAACTTTATGCCCAGGGCCGTCTGTGTTAAATATATTGAGTACAGTTAGTACGACAGTAAGGCTCAAGTATATGATGGCGGTGTAATTACACCGGTGTTGGTATGCGTGTGACTACTATGCCCAAGGTACAGGGTTAAAATCCCGACTCGGTCCGCCTAAAAAATGTTAGGTGAGTATTTTTCATAAAAATACGCCCTCGTTCGAATGAGAGGTAAAATGAAAGTCCCGTGTGTGAATGTTGTCACGCACGTTTAAGACCTATCTTGCTTGCAATAGCAAGGGATCGGCAAAATTCAAAATTTCCAGGTAAAAAAAGTCGCTTCCTAGCCAATGTAGTACCTTCGGGTAGAGCATTGGAAATTGAGGCGAAAATACACCATTGGGTGTAATCAATGTTAAGGCTGAAAACAATTATATTCAGGCAGGTGCTCAATTTTTTTTTAATAAAGAAGGGAGGGCCGTCTTTATTAAATAGGCACTTAATTTCTAAATTTGAGATAATAACTAAATTTAAAGATATAAATTATGTAAAAGGTAGCATCTCAGTTGTTTACGATTGCAATAAGGATGAAAATTTCCTATTAGTATAACCATTTCCCTTCCTTATAAAATGTGGTTCAAATACTTTTGCGCGTGTGCAAGTGTAGTGTAGTATAATAACAATCATTGTCTATTGAAAAGTGTTCGTGTAAGTGTAGAAGACCAGGATCCCGTGCCGATCCTGAACTGCACTATCTTCACTGTCTTCATTATAGTTACCCACATCAATGTGCCGGTGAGTACCACAGATTATATAAGTTCCTTTCATATTTCTTTTATCTATTTCACCCGCAGTTATCAAGTATACCAACCCTTACAGTCCGCTCTTAATACCTAACATCAGTACTGGACGTCAATCAGGTCCTAAATAAATATTCTAGTATATTTGATGGTAGTTTAGGATTGAAAAAAATTGCTAGGTGAATATACTTGTGAAAGACGATGCAAATCCTATATACAACAAGCCATATGTGATGCCTTATGCTTTAAAAACAAAATTACTGTTGAATTAGATAGGTTGGGCAGTTAGGCGTCTAAGAAAAAGCGAGCAATGGCTAGAATGCTTCGAGTAATCCATAGATTCCGGTTAAAAGTGACGGGTCCATAATGCTGTGTGCAAATTACAAGGCAACCGTGAATAAAGTAATTGATAATTTTAATTACCTTATACCTCGCATTGAGGATATCTTTCAGGCACTTCATGGAAGATAGGAATTTAGCAAACTAAATTTGAGTATGACCTACGACCAGCTACCATTTGATGAGAAAGCCATGTCCTTATTGGCATGGAGCACACATAAAGGCATATATATATATATATATATATATATATATATATATATCCATTTCGAATGAACCTGCGCCTTGCCGAAGTTCTAGGTTACTAGAACAGGTGAAATGGCTTGCGTGTTCTAATGAGCTAAGTAGTCAAACTACAGGTCCAACCAAATTAGTAGGGTCGTTAGTGAGGAACCAGGACTAAAACAGGTCCCCGAAAGAGGCAGCGGATTTTTCGGTACTTAGATTGTCAGAAATTATAGGGGTAGAGACTATGGGGGTCGGTAGGGCAGTCTAGGACACACTACCGCAATGTGGAAGGCAACGGATAGGTCCCACATTACCTCACAAGTACACAGCGTACCTAAATTATAATAAAATGATGGCTTTTTCTGGTGTAAAAGATTCTGGAGTTAAAATAGTACCCCATTCGGATTTCTGGAAGGGGACAGCTTCGGAGGATGCGATCGTAAAGTTCAGAATCAGAGTCGGAAACATTTTGCGGGTCGGAGCGTGGAATGTTAGAAGCATGAAGCAAATAAGTAAGCTAAAAAACGTAAAAATCGAAATGAAGAGATTAAATTTTGGTATGTGAATAGTTATGCAGAAAAAGATAGGATACTGTGTAGAAAATAACTTGCAAAAGAACGAAAGAGTACTCACGCTTAGACTAGAAACTGAACCGGATATTACAGTAATAATACAAGTATACATGCTCACCTCTAGCTACAGTAACGCAGAGGTAGAAGTGATCTATAAAGATATCGAAGACATATTAAGATACGTACAAGGACATAAAAATTTTATAATTAGGGGGGATTTTAATGCAGTGGTAGGTGAGGGTAGGGAAGCAGCAGTAGTAGGTTTATTTGACTTAGGCACGAGAAACGACAGACGAAATAGGCTGGTAGAATTTTGCGACAAGAACAATTTAATCATCAACAAACACATTATTTCAACACCATGCTAGAAGACGATATATGTGGCAGATGCCAGGAGATATAGGAAAATATCAAACAGACTTCATTCTTGTTAGACAACGGTTTTAGGAATCAAGTAAAAGACTGTAGAAGCTACCCAGAAGCAGATATAGACATTGGCTATAACATCGTAATTATGAAGCCCGCACTTAAATTTAAAATTTGAAAAAAAGAAACGGGAAAAAGCACTTTGACTTTGAGAAACTAAGAGATTAAGCCATCTGCGAAAGATTAGAAAGAAAGTCAAATGAGTTGCTGAAAGATATCGGGAAAGTATCTGAAACTAGAGAATTAGAAATAGAAGGGAATAACATTAAATCCAGCCTAGACATGGCGGCCAGAGATATTCTGGGGCATACACAAAAAGAAAATAAAAAACCATGGATAACAAAGGATATCCTGAATAAAATAGAAGAAAGACGAAGATACAAAAATAAATCAGACGGAACAGGAATACAGAGATAAAAAAGCTATAGAATGGGAAACTTTTAGCAAATGCAGGAAAGCTAAATAACAATGGATTGATGAAAAGTGCGAAGAGTTATAAACTAAGATGGAAGTAGGAAAGACAGATAAGGCACACAAATTAATTAGAATCAATTTTAGGGATATAAAACCGTATAGCAAAAATATAAGGGAGGCGGGAGGAAACGTCATTATAGAAAACGTAGAGAAAGTGGGTAGATGGCAAAAATATATAGAAAATTTATATGCAGGAGAGAAACTAACTGCACTAGAACAGGAATCAGACATTGAAAACGATGACCTCGAATATCCTATACTTAGAGATTTGAATTAGCATTAAAGGGGCTGAAAAATGGTAAGAAGCCGGGTGCAGATAAGGTGCAAGCAGAAACTTTAAAAGCCACAGGACAAGCAGTGACAGAACGTCTCTTCCAACTTGTAAGCTATATGTATGAGACAGGCGAGATACCCAATGATTTCAATCGTAATATTATAGTAACTATACCAAAAAAGAAAGACGCGGATAGATGTGAAAATTTTCGAACAATAAGTTTGACAGCACGCGTATCAAAAATATTAACCAGTATTGTACAGAGACGAATGGAAAAGCGAGCTGAAGAAATACTAAGAGAACACCAATTTGGGTTTAGGCGAAACAGGGGAACACGAGAGGCAATTTTAGCTCTGAGAGTGATAATGGAGAAAACAATAGAAAAGCGGGAAAGCTTGTATCTGGGTTTGTAGATCTTGAAAAGGCATTGACAATGTAAAATGGAAACAAATGTTCGAAATACTTAAAAGGATTGGAATGAGTTTTAGGTATATACGAATAGTACATAGCTTATACAAAGAGCAAACAGCAGTAATAGAATTAGAGCAGGAACGCGAAGTAAACATTAAGAGAGGAGTGAGACAGAGATGTGCCCCATCCCCATTAATTTTTAACTTGTACATTGAAGAGGCAATGAATACTGTCAAGTGCAGGAAGACATTCAGCATTTCTATGCAAGGACAAAAAATCGATATGCTTAGATTTGCAGATGATATAGCGGTATTAGCAATTAGCAAGGAAGAGTTAGAAGCTGCTCCTAATAAAATGGAAACGGTTCTAACAGAGAGATACGGTATGAAAATTAACAAAAATAAAACTAAGGTAATAGTATGCAAAGGAAGAAAAAATAAATCAACAACAAGAATACAAATCGGTACCAAGGACTTACAAGAGGTTAAGTATTTCTGCTATATAGGAATCTAAATAACGCCAGATGGGAAAAGCGCAAGAGATATTAAACAAGATTAGCACAAGGTCGTGCTACATTTAACAAGAGAAAGCAACAACGGTGTTCAAAGACAACAAACATAGAAACAAGAAAAGATCTTAAAGGATATTAGTATTCTTTCTTGTAAGGCGTGGTCGATTGCAAAACCTTCTAAAGGATCTCATATCCTACCGAATGGCACCAGGAGACAATAAAGGATATTAGTCCTCTTTCTTGTAGGAGGGCGGCAGTCAATTACGAAAAGCAGCTAAAGAATTTCTTTGTCAAAAAATATCAGAAGATCGTAAGGGATATCAGCCCCCTTTCTTGTAGAACAATGGTAATCAATGATAAAAACACCTAAAGTAGTCCTTTTTCCTAACGAAAACTAAATAAAGATCATAACGAAAAATTGTATTCTTTCTTGTAGATCGATGGCAGGCTCTTGCAAAAATCAAAAGAAATCCTTTTTTTTGCCAAAGAATATCAGGAGCACATAAATGATATTAGTCGCTTTTCCTATAGAGCGAGAGCAATTATTGCAAACAATCCAAAATATTCCTTTTTCCTGACGTAAGATATCAGAAGATCATAAGGATATAAGTCTTCTCTCTCGAAGGGTCTGGTCGATTACAAAACCATCTAAATAATTTCTTTTACTACCAAAAGTTGTCAGGAGGTTATAAGGAATATTAGTTATCTTTCTTATAGGACGATGGCAGTCAGATGCAAACCTTTTTCGTGCCGAAAAGTATCAAGTTCATAAATGATATTTGCATACTTTCTTTAAAGCGATAGCAGTTAACTGCAAACCCATTTAGAGCATTCCTTTTTCCCGACAAAAAGCTTCATGAGATCTAAGGCATATCAGATCTCTTTCTTGTGGGCGTGGTCGATTGCAATCCCTCTAAAGAATCTCCCTTTCTACCGAAAGGTATCACCAGATCATAAGAAATATGTCCTCTTTCCTGTAGGGCGATGTCAGTCAACTGCGAAACCAACAAAAGATTCCTCTTTCCTACGGAAAGGTATCAATAGATCATATAAGATATTAATCCTCTTTCCTGTAGGACGATGGTAATCAATGGCAAAAGCACCTAAAGTATTTCTTTTTCGTGACGAAAAGTAAAAGGAGATCATAACAGATAATCGTATTCTTTCTTGCAGTTCGATAACAGACACATGCAAGAAATCAAAAGTATTTCCTTTTCCTGCCATAAAGTATCAGGACCTGATCAGTCCTCTTTCCCGCAGGGTGAGTGCAGTCAATTGCAAACCATCTAAAATATTCCTTTTTCCTGTCGTAAAGTATTAAGAGATCTTAAAGAATGTTAGTTCTCTTTCTTGTAAAGCAGTGTAATTGCAAAACCATGAAAAGATATCTTTCTCTTGCCAAAGGTATATAGAAATCATACGGTAGATTTATCCCCCTTCCTGTATCAGAAAATCATAAGAAACGTTAGTCTCCTTTGTTGTAGGGCAGTGATAGTGCATTACAAAGTGTATTGATAAACCATCTAAACTATTCCATCTTCCTGCCGAAAGGTATCACGAGTTACTAGGGAATATTGATCGTCTTTCATGTAGCGCAAAAGAGGACAACTGCAATACAGTTTCGTTTTTGGAAAAGGTATCAGGAGTAAACAAGAAGTATTAGTCCTGTTTACTGCAGTGCGCTGTCTTCCGATTGCAGAACCAACAACATGGGTTCTGTTCCTGCCAAAAGGTATTAGGAGCTCATAAGCAATATTAGTCTTTTTTATTGCAGGGCTAGGGGCAGTCGATTACAATATCATCGGAATGATATCTTGTTTTGCCAAAAGTGTTAGTAGTCTATAAGCGATGCTACTCTTCCTTCTTATGGAATGATGGTGCTCGGTTACAAAAACATTTTAAAGATTTCTCTTCCTGCCAAAAGGTATCAGGAACTCATAAGCGATATTAGTTTTTTCCTTGTACGACGACGATGATCGACCGCAAACCCAAAAAGAGGATTATTTCCCCTATGGAAGGTATCAGGAGCCCGCGAGGGGTATTAGTATTGTTTTTTGTTGGGCGATAGTTGCCGAGTGCAAAACCATCTAAAATATTTTTGTAGCTCATAAGAAATCTTTCTCCAGGGCAAAGGTGTTTGATTGCAAAACCATCTGAAAAAGTTCTATCCTGACGAAAGTTATCAGTAGCTTATTAAGGATATTAGTCCTCTTTCTTGTAGGGCGATAGCAGTCAATTGCCAAACTATCTAAAGCATACCTCTTTTCTGTCGAAAAGTATCAGGATATCAGAACGGATAATTGTATTCTTTCTAATAAGGCAATTGCAACAATTGCAAAACCATCTGTATTCCTTTTTCTTGCCGAAGGATACCAGGAGATCATAATGGATATTCGTTCTGTTTTTGTATTGTGATCACGGTGTACTGCAAAACTTCTATAAAATTCCTTTTCTTCCGAATGGTATTAGGAGATCATAAGGGATATTAATTCTCTTCCTTATAGGGCGCTAGCAGTCAATTTCAAAACCATTAAGAGTTTTATTTTTTCTTAACTAAAGGTATTAGGAAATCATGGATGATATTGATTCTTGTAAAACGAAGATGGTCAGTTGCAAAACTATCTGTAGGATTCACGTTTTGCTGCCGAAAGGTAGCAGGAGATCATATGGGATATAAAAACTCTTTTTTGTAGAGCGTGCTCGGATACAAATCTTTCTAAAGGAATTCCTTACTATCAAAAGGTATCTCGATACCAAAAGGGATATTACTCTTTCTTACAGGGTGACGGCAGTCAATTGCACAACTATCTAAAGTTTTCCTTTTTCCTGACAAAGAGAGTCAGCGGATTATAACGGATAATCGTGTTCCTTTTTGTGGGACGACTGCAGGCATTTACAAAAGCATCTAAGGTAATCCTTTTTCCTACAAAAATGTAAAAGGAGATCATATAGGATATTAGACCTCTTTATTGTAGAGCGACGGATAATCAAATTCTACCTTGTTGGGCTATGACAGACAATTTAAAAAACCATCTAAAGTATTTATTTTTCATTGTCGAAGGGATCAGGTGATATAATCGATATGTGTTCTGTTTCTTGTATGGTGATAGCAGTCGATTGAAAAACATTGAAAACATTCCTTTTTCCTGTCGCAAGGTTTCAGGATATCATAAGCAATATTAGTCCTTTTTCATGTAGGGGAAAGGTAGTAAATTGCAAAACAATCTAAACGATTCATTTTGCCTGCCAAAAGATATTAGGAGATCATAAGGGATATTAATTTCCTTTTTTTGTACGGTAGTGTTAGTCAATTATAAAATCATCTAAAGTATACCTATGTCCTGCCGAAAGGTACCAGGAGATTATAACGGATATGATTCCTCCGCCTTGTGGGGCAATTGCAGTCATTTAAACCATCTAAACGATTTTTTCTTGCCAAAAGGTATCGAGAAATACACTGGACGTTAGTCCTCTTTCTTGTAGGGTGATGGCAGTCAATTGCAAACCTATCTAAGGTAATTCTTTTTTCTGACACAGGGTATTGGTAGTCATAACGGATAATTGTATTCTTTCTTGTAGAGCGACGCGACACTTACAAAACCTTCAAAAGAATTTTTTTCCCGCCGAAAGGTATGAGGTGATTATAGTGAACAGGGATCTTCTTTCTTGTAGGGCAATGGTACTCAATTACAAACCCATCTAAGGTATTCCTATGGAATTCTTTCTTGTAAAACGTTGGCAGACACAAAACCATCAAAAGCGTTCCCTTTTAATGACGAAAACTATCAGGAGTTTAAGGGATAATCCTCCTCTTTCTAGTAGCGCGATGGCAGTCAGTTGCAAAATCATCTAAAGTATTCATTTTTTCTGCTGAAAACTGTATCAGGAGGTTATAGTGGATATTAGTTCTCTTTATTGTAGGTCGAAGTTGGTAAATTCAAAACGATCTAAAGGATTTCATTTCCTATCAAAAGTTGTTAGGAGATAATAAACGGTATTAGTCATATTCTTAGTAGAGGGATGACAGACATTTAAAAAGCTATCTAAAAGATTACCTTTTCCTGTCAAAGGTGTCAGAGGGTTATAAGGATATTTCTTCTCTTTATTGCAGGGCAATGCTGGTCAATTGCAAAACCATTGAAAGGATTTCTTTTCCTACAGAAAGTTGTCAGGAGATTATGAGGGATATCAGTTCATTTTCTTGTAAGGCGATAGCAGTCCATCTCGAACTACTTAAAGGATTCCTTTTCTTGCAGAAAGTTTGTAAGGAGATAATAAGGGTTGTTAGTCCTTTTTTTATATGGTGTTGGCAGGATATTGTGAAACTAACTAAAGTATTCCTATCAGAGAATCGTAAGCGATAATCCTATTCTTTTTTTTTAATACAATCGTAGTTAGTTGCAAAATTATCAAACAGATCCCTTTTTGCTGCTGAAAGGTATCAACAGATTATTACGGACATTTAGCGATGGCAGTCAATTGCAAAACTATCTAAATGTTTTATTTTTCTTGCCTAAATGTATCAGGATATCAAAGGCAATATTATTAGTCCTCTTTCAAGGCGATGGCATCCAATTGCAAAACCATTAAAATTATTCGATTTTCTGCCGAAAAGTATCGGGAACGCATAAGAAATATTAGTTATCTTTCAAGTAGGGCGGCGGTGGTCGACTACAAAACTAATTTAATTATCTTTTTTGTGCCAAAGGTTATCAGGAGTTTATAAAAGATTTAGATTTCTTTCCTAAAGGGCAAAGGTGGTCGCTTGTAAAACCATTGAAAGGACTTCTTTTCCTACAGAAAGTTGTCGGGACTCGGGAGATCTTAAGAGATGTTAGTTCACTTTTTTGAAAGGCGATGGCAGGCTATCTCAAACCATTTAAAGGATTCCTTTTCCTGCAGAAAGCTATAAGGAGATAATAAGGGATGTTAGTCCTCTTTCTTATTGGGACATTTTCCCATTTTCTGTAAAGCGATTGCAGTCAATTGCAAAATCATCTAAAGCTTTTATTTTCTTGCATAAATGCATTAGGATATCAAAGGCAATATTAATCCTCTTTTTTAAAGGGCAATAGCGCCCAATTGCAAAGCCATTGAAAGTATTCGTTTTTCCAGCCGAAAGGTATCAGGAACTCATAAGAAGTATTATCTTTTTATTGGGGCGACTGTGGTCGACTACAAAACTATTTTAATGTTTTCTTTTCTTTACAAAGGTCATTAGGAACTTATAAGAGATTTAGACCTCTTTCTTGAAGGGCAAAGGTGGTCGCTTGCAAAACGATGTAAAAAATTTTCCTACCAAAAAGTATCAGGAGCCTATAAGCAATGCTATAGTTTTCTTTCTAGTTGGATGATGGTAGTCAATTGCAACACCATTTAAGGAATTCCTTTCCCTACCGAAAGGTATTAGGAAGCAATAAGGGGTATTAGTTCTGTTTCTTATAGGACTATGGCTGCCGATTGCAGAACGGTCTAAAAGATTTCTGTTCCTGCCTGATAAATATAGGATGCTGGGACAAATGACAAATGTCAATTGAGATAAAATAATTATTGTGATTAATAGGAATAATACAGAATGTAATTATTTAAAACGTGTTTATAGATTTAGTCAGCGGCGCAACCAGGATTTCACCCTGGGGCTACAAAAACTATATACATATATATTAAAAAGTAAGTTATCGAGTCAAAAATTAACAAAAGTAAGCATATTTATTTGCAAGTGATTCTAATAGGCCACTATATATATATATATATATATATATATATATATATACATATATATATATATATATATATATAAGATGGTCTAGTGTCGTTCGGAAATTTCATCCTCAACCTCAGGTGTTCTAATAGCGACGCGCGGACGCGCGCTCGTCGCTACAGGTTGAAATCAAGTCGGCGAGGACCGCGATTCTGAAGTTCTTGAATCACTTCATCAACGGATATAGAGATTTCTCGATGTATATTTAAATGTGCTAAACCATTTAATCTGCTTTCTTTCATAGTGTTTCTTAAATATGTTTTCGTTCATTTTAGTGTTGAAAATGATCGTTCAGCTGTACTAATGGAAACAGGTAACGTACAAAATATTTTGAGCAATTTATGAATGCTTGGAAAATAATGTTCATTGCAAATGTTTAAGCAGTCTATAGCATTTCTTTTTTCGTTTGGTTGTTTAATCATATCCTCTTGCCACATTTTAAATTCAGCTTTAAGGGCTGCTTCGTTGTTGCATTCCAGATCGTTTTTATAAAATGATGCTAAGCTAATAAAGTTGGCTGCTTGTTCAGAAAAAGTTGTTTGAGATGATTTGGTCAATAGACTGGAAAAATTAACGAGAACTGTTTTGTGTTTTTCAAATCTATCAGACATATTGTTCAAAAAAGAGTCTACCCAGGGCAAAAATATAGCTCTTCTGTAATATTCCTCTTCATTACTACTAGGAATGTTGCAACGTTTTGTTTGTCTTGCTGTTATTCTTGGTACAGTAATTGTAAACCCTAACAATCTGCTCATTTCCAAACCTTTCTGATACAAATGTATAAATTCTGTCTCTGAGTTATCCCTTATTTTTTTGGATAGAAGTAATAACAAGTTGAGCCTGGTCGATAGCCGTGTGAAGTTCTATGTCTGCACGCTGAAGACCCTTACTCAAGTAAAGTGTGTAACCGAATAAACACTCCGCGCACAGTAATGCTATTATAAATTCGGATTGCTTAATTGAATTTATTAAAATCAATGCGTCTGATGAAGCATCTTTATCATCCCAAGAAGTACAAATTTCTTCTAGAGCGTCAACGATGAACAAAAGTAATTCAATTGCAATCAAAATTGAATCGTGCCGTTGTACCCATCGAGTTGGACATAGTTGTTTTAATTTTTGAGCTTTGGAGGCATTTTCAGATTTAGAAATATGTTTTTGAAGCACTATTTGTCTTTTTGGATAGTTAAAAAAATTGTAAATCTTTCCAACTATTGCAAAAGAATTTCTAATAGAAGAAACGGATACGGAATCGGAAATGGCTAGATTCAAGTTATGTGAGACACAATGAACGTACATAGCTGTAGGGTATTTTTCTAAACTTCTTGCTTGAACTCCTTTAAATTTACCACTCATAGAAGCTGCTCCGTCATAACCTTGTCTTTTTAAATATTTCATTTCCACGTGGCAGTCCTGTAGGCTAGTAATTATAGTGTCAGCAAGATGAGCACCCGTTGTATTTTCTACTGGAACAAATTTAAGAAAGTTTTCGCAAATTTTGTATTCGTTTTCGTCCTTTTTTACATATCTAACGCAAAGTGCAAATTGCTCTATATTAGAAATATCAGTAGTTTCGTCGGCTAGTACTGAAAAACATTTTGCAGCATTAACTTCTTCGGTTATTTTTCGCATGATTATTGATCCACATGAATCAATAATCTCATTTTGACTTTTCCAGCTTATGTAGGTAGCATTTCGTCCACTTCCAGTTAAATGTTTTTCCAAATTTTGATCACCAGCGTCAATGCGAAATCGTAATAATGCTCGAAAATTCCCTTCATTTTTGGCCTGTTCTTCATTTACATCAAAAGCGCTTGATTCTCGCTGACCTCTCAAGGATAGTCCTTGACGTCCACAGAAAATTATGGTTTTTATGATAGAACATATTTTCAACCAATTCTCAACTGCTTGCATGTTTGAAGCGCTATCAAGCATTCTATCAATTCGTGTTGTCTTGCCCGTCATAATTTCGACAAAAGTTTTTGAACGAAGCACTGCTGCTCTGTGGTATTCCAACACTTCGTGATTATAAAAACGTTCTGTAGCTTTCTTCCACTGTTTGAAAGCTTTATTAACTAGTTAACCTGTTGCTTGCGATGCACTTATTCCAACCTCTTGCTTAGCAAACAGAACACAATATTTGCAATACACACCGTCTTCAATTTGAGAATAAGCCAACCATTTGTATTTATTGAGCCATGAGTAATTAAATTTTCTGTTTTGTTTACCAATTTGAACAACGGGAAATTGAAAGTTTTCTTCGGAAACCCACACATTTCTCAAAACTTCAAACTTTTCTTCGTCCTTCAATATTTTTCCTTTAAAATTAAAAATATCCATATGAGAGTAAGATATCGGAGTAGCTAACTGTGGTGTAGCGCAAGATGACGAAGAAGCTACTGGTAAAAGTATTTTCGATTGCACATCGACATCGGTACCGGTATTTAAGTCGGAATCGCACTTTAAATCAGTCGCCTTTTTTTTAGAAATAGAAGCTCCGCTAAAAAAATCGTGAATAGTTCTTTTCTTACCGGTAGGTGTACTTTGGCTCATTTTGAGATTTATAAAATTCACCAGAGAAATCAAATTTAAATTAATACCGTAAACTTAACCGAACTTTTGAAAATAACTTAAATGTTATATTTAAATACGACACTTAATACTTAATTCTTAGTTTTAACTTTAATGCAACTAAACCTCGACAATAATTCAATTAAATTTTTAATTCAACGCAAACACACGCAACGCAATTGGCACATGAAATAGTGTTGTAGCCTTGTAGCAGTAAAATTATTTCGTTACCGAGAACACACAATGAAATCTGACACAACAATGAAGCTGGTGGGGTAGTTAAGTATTTTCTGTTCTACAACTTGATGTAGGTGATAAGAAAGAAGTACCGTTTCAAGTTCAACGAACTATAAACGTTGGGTTAAATTGCTTGGGGGTGTAGCATGCGCATGCAAGTTATGTAGCAGGTAAATATAGTATTAATAGTCCCATAGAATATAAGCAAGCGACACTTCGGGACTCGGGGTGACCTTACAGAATATCTACTCTATTCATGATTGTAATTTTGGCACAACGATTCAATTGAAATCTGTTTTTATAGTTGCGTCCATAACAATTACACTATCAATGCATGCAAAGTGAGGTTGTATTAAGGTTATCTCTACAACTTTAAATTCAAAGTTTTGGGCCAAAATAACTATTATGGAAAGTGAATATAGGGCGTCAATCCGCTATTAATTCATCGTCGCTTGTCAGTGCCGCTGTTTCAAAACACGGTTTCGCAATTCAAAGTGATACATTTTAAAAAATATTGAGCTCCTCGGGGGGGCTTCAGCCCCCATAGCCCCCCCCCCCCACCGTAGTTGCGCCACTAGATTTAGTATATAATATTCTGGCGACGATGGCTAGCAATTTAGCTAAATTAAAAAAAAACTGCGTTGTGCTACGCGGATCAGTCACGCGTACCGAAACATTCCTGGCGTTAAGAACAGAAATGACTTACGATGAAATTACAACAACGATACACTTTCTTTCGAACAGCTTAACACAGTTTGAACAGGTACAAAAAGATAAAGAATTAGAAATAGAAGAGTCTAAACTGGACGCGGAAATGCAATATCGTTTCGAATTTCAAGAAATGTTCACGATTGTCAAGACGAAACTTATAGGTTTTAGAAAGAACGCAACTGTTACGCCACTAGCTACAGGTAGCACGACGTTTAATAATCTTAGCTCTACCTTATCGAAAATACCCTTACAACCGTTACAAGAAAAGAATCGTTTAACAATTTTATTAGAAGAATACAATTCTATTTCACACTGAACTATATCCATGAACCTCGTACGAAGGTTTACGTCTTCTTAGCGACACTCTCGCCTGAATTACACGAGAGAATATATCACCTCTTCTCCCCGGAGGATCCGCTTAGCATGAGTTTTGAACAGTTAATAAAAATTTAGAGGAATACATAGATCCACATCCGAGTCAATGGACACTTCAACACAAATTTATCTCACACTTACAAAATGAAAATGAAACTTGCTTCATATGCTTCAGAACTAAAAAAATCAGCTACAGTCTGTGACTTCAATTGCTCAAATTGTAAAAAAATCTATTGCTGAAAACTTTTTACCATACAATTTGTAAGAAGTTTACGTGATGGAGAAATTTGAACGAGAATTCTACAAGAGAGAAAAACATTCTCATTTCAAGAATTAATTCAAATGGCAACAGCAATTGAGATGAGTAAAACAGAGAATAAAATTATGTCGCTTCACAAAGCAGACCAAGAAGATAGAATAAATAAAATTTCGACAACACCACTAGTAATAAAAAATCAACTAGAACCCTACAGCAGCCAATACAAAATCCTCAATTAGCTTTTGTGACCTAAAAGAGAAATGTTTCAGATGCGGCAAGGACGATCATAATGCTAAAGACTGCGGGGGCAATAACGACACATGCTACAAATGTAACCGCAGAGGTCATTTAGGTAGAGTATGGCTACAAAAGAAAAGAGAAGTTCACTAATGCGAAGAACTGCACTAGTAGTGACAGCGCCTGTGACATAAATATGATACACACAGATATGACGGACAAAAATACATGATTACTGTAACAGTTGAAAATAATAATATCCGAATGGAGTTGAAACTGGCGCTACCCTATCGTTGATATCTTTTAAGCTGTTTAAAGAACTAAAACTCACCAGCAAGCTACACGATACCGACATACAGATGAAAACTTACACTGGTGAGATCATCAGGCCAATTGGAGTCACATATGTCAACTGGACTTATAAACATGAATCATTTCATGGAAACTATTCATAATCGACAAACCTGTATATTAGGCAGGAACTGGATGAAAATCCTTAAAGTAAATCTAGCTGATATCTGAACCTTGCAAGTAGAACAATATCCTAAACTAGACGATCTATTAAAAACATACTCCACGATCGTATTCAAACACGATCTTGGCAAAATACATACCAGCATATTGTGGACATCTTAGCTTATTAGGAAACGTGCAACCAATTTTTATAAAACCACGTAGAATTACATACGCTTTAAAAAAAAGTAGACAAAGAAATCGATAGACTTTATGCAGTAGGTATAATTACGAAAATCGGTCAATCAGATTGGGGTACACCGGTTGTACCAGTCGTAAAACCTAACGATAGAATTCGCCTATGTGCAGATTATAAAGCAACAGTGAATAAAGTTATAAAAGATGAACGGTATCTTATTCCGATAATCGAGAATGTCCTCTCAGAAATGAACGGAGCTAAGTTATTCTGTACACTTGATATCTGTCAGGCATATCTTAATATGGTTATGGATGATGCAAGTGCGCTATTCCAGACACTGAGCACACACAAGGGTACTTTTAAAGTAAACAGATTAATGTTTGGAGTGGAAGTAGCCTCAAATCTGTGGCAAAAATTTATGGATAGACTGTTACAAGGAATTGACGGAGTTAAACGTTCCTTTGATGACATAATCGTACAGGAATCAAACGAAGAACAACTACTTTTACGACTGGAACAAGTACTTGAAAAACTTAAGGAAAATAATTTACGTTTGAATAAAGACAAATGTCATTTCTTTCAAAAAAATCTCGCAACAATAACTGGACCTTTAAATAAATGACAAAAAAAATAAGATTTTGTATGGACAAAGGAATGTGAAAACGCATTCAAGAAGATAAAGAAAGACATCGCTAGCAAAAAATATTCTTATGCATTTCGAACCAAAGAAACCAATGGTCTTGGTCACGAATGCTTCTCCAATGGGTCTGGGAGCCATATTATCTCACAGACTACCAAATGGGAATGATAGACCGATTGCATTCGCATCATGAACACTCACAAGTAGTGAAAGAAAATATAGTCAGATTGATAAGGAAACCACGGCTATATATTGGGCCTTAAAAAAAATTTTCAACTGCTGCTACGGGCGAAAGTTTACTTTAATTACAGACAATAAACCACTTACATCAATTTTCCATCCACATAAAACCCTACCAGCTCTTAGTACGATGAGACTATTCCACTACGCCCATTTCCTGTCTGGGTTTGACTACAATATAGAATATCGCCAATCAGCTAAAAATTCAAATGCAGATTACCTCTCAAGATTTCTTGTAGAAGTCACACCAGATAACTAAGTAGACCAACATAGTAATTTCCAAACAAATCACTTATATAAATTAACGATAACCCAAGATAAATTAGAACAAAAAACTGAAAAAGATCACGAACTTAAGAAATTATTAATTATATTGCGTAGTGGTGTGAATCTAACGCAATACGGATACATAAACAACGAACTAACGCTACACAACAATTGCATCCTTAAAGGCATACGAATGATGATCACTGAGAGTTTGCGTCATCTAATATTAGCCGAATTGCACACTGTACACATCGGCATAGTGAAAATGGAAACACTAACTCGAAGTTATGTATATTGGACAAGGACATCTAAACGAAGCGAACTCATGTAGAGAATGTAGACTCAATCAAAATAAACCAAAGAAAAAACTGCCCACTAGTGGGAAGATCCCGGTGGGCCCTGGGAACGTATCCACATTGATTTTGCAGGACCTTGCGTCGGTCAACAGCTCTTCATAAACGTGGATGCTTTCACCAAATGGGTGGAGATAATACCTGCAAAAACTACCACTAGCACTTGGTGTATTAACAAACTAAAAGAACTATTCTGCACGTTTGGTCATCCGCTCACCGTAGTCTCCGATAACGGAAGGCAATTTGTATCTACAGAGTTTGAGCATTTCTTGAGAGAACACGGCATTATTCACAGAACTTGCGCACCATATTATCCTGCTATAATGGCTTAGCGGAACGCACTGTTCAGACAGTTAAAAAGTCTCTACGTTCCATGAATATTCAAGGAGGATGCCTACAAGATAAAACTGTCACTATTAAAAATATTCTTCGCCGCACTCCAAACGCTACGGGTTTAACTCCTTATCAACTAATGTTTGGAAGAGACTCACGCACAATCTTGCACGTGATATGTGGCAGACCGCACCGTATGAATCAGTCTAATCGAAGAGACAGTCCACGACGTGTCACAAAAGATTTCAAACCTGGAGACAGAGTACAAGTCCGTGTCTACGCAAGCCCTGGAGAGATGGCGTTTCGCCACTGTTGCCCGACGTCTCGACAAGTTAAGTTACAAGTGACAACAGACAGGCACGATGTGTGGCGCCGTCACATCGACTAAATCCTCCCTGCCTTCAGAATTGCGGTGGAGGACTGACATATATGAGCTGTTGGGAAAAATGACAGGTGTCAATCGAGATAGAATAATTATCGTGATTGATAGGAATAATTCAGAATGTAATTATTTAAAACGTGTTTATAGAATCAGTATATAATACTGCCAACAGATATTAGGAGTTTATAAGAAAATATTGGACCCTTTTCTTGCAGGGTGAATGTGGTCGATTGCAAAACCATATAAATGATTTCTTTTTCTTACGAAATTTATAATAATCTTGCGAGAGTTATTAGTCCTCATTCTTGTCAGATGATGGTGATCGATCCAAAGCCATTTCAATTATTTCTTCTCCTGACGAGGAGGAGGCACTGGGTTCAATATTTTGCCGCCGATAGTTACTAAGATTTTCATTTTCTCTTTTATGCAAATAGTCAATGTCATCAATCTTTTAAATAGTGCTAAAGTATGTGACAGTAATCAATGCTTACACGTAGAGTTGTTCAATAAAAGTTTGGTCTGTAGTAGAATAGATTAATTTATTGTTTCGTTTAAACAATCAACCCTGAAGTCTTCAAGAAAGGTGGGTTAATTAGAAGTTTACCAATTCAAATTGGTGTCTACACTTGCTCCATTTTGTATATTTAAAAACAGAAAGTACATTTTAAATGACATAATGCTTTTCCCCTTTTATTGAAAATGAGCAATAAACCTGAACGTTTTCAGCTTTATCTAATGCCTTTAAAAATTGGAGTTTCATATTATAATCGGATCTACTATACTTGTTGAACTGCTCCTCTGTGTAATTCATCATGCTTGCGCCGCTTTACTGATCAATTACGTTGCTAAATTGCAAATCGATCACATAATTTCTTTCTAAAATATGACACGCTAGTAATAAACATTAGCTGCAAATGAATTCATCATTAGGTTATGTCTTTCGTAATTGGAAGGAATATTTTAAATTCCAAGTGGCTACAGTGTAATAACGTTGCTCAGCAGCTTATCAAATTGTTGTAACGACAAGAAGTATTAATTTAGGTTTCATAATATATATTTATGCGTGGTATCCCACTGAGAAGTGCTATTAATTTAACAAAATATTACAACATAAGAAATGTTAATGATACGCAAAAAAAATTCATTTTAGTTTATTTAGATATATTTTGGTAAATTTAATCGTCTCAGGCATCTTAAAGGTTGCTTGATCGTTCAGTAAAATACCTTCACTGATACTGTGTGGTAGGTTTAAAGTTCTTGTTTTCATACGTGTAGAGCAAATAATCAGCACTTGAGTTCTTAGCTCCTCGGCCATAGCTGAAAACAATTTTGGATAATGATTCATAGTTCTAATTTATTAATCGCGTTGTCTATTAGATTCTCTGGTTTACCATAACGTATAATACCCTGCAAATAAACTACCTAATGCTTTTTTTTCTTCGAAATATATCGATTTATACTACAAATGGGAACCACAGTTGTAACAAATTCAAGTAAATTATATCTGTCCCACAAATTATCTATTAAAACAATCTTTGTTAAAAAATGGTTAAATCCATCAAGAAATATTGAATCTAGTTCAATAAGTTTCGGTCGCATAATGATCTAATATATCCGACCATTTTCAAGACCAATCATAACTTGAAATTTAATATAAACGTTATACACAATATAAAATACGAAAATGTTCCTATTTTAGATAACATGTGGATTAAACTTAAGGGGAAGTGGGGAAATGGTGCGCACCTAAGCGAGAATCGTTGTGCTGGTCAACTTTTAAATTCTAGAAAATAAAAAAAACGTCATCTGAAGTACTGATGAAATTACTTTCAGTATGTATCACGATATTTGATGAATTTCTCAACGTAATCATATACAATTGGAAAAAGTAAGAAGATGCATTTGTGCACCGTTCCCTCATCATCGTCACAAATGTCACGATCGTCTATGTCAGATACGTCGGATGATTCAGGCGTCGCTGCAACAAGTTAGAATATTAAACTGTAGGTGGCGTGACCTGTTATAATTCTGATTTAAAAGCAGTAAAAAAAACAATCTAAATGTGAATTAAAGCTAATGAGATAGTAAGAGCTTGAGTATGTAATACTCAGAAAGTTTCATATGATTCCATTAAGCAATACATTTTAACCAAACATACACCTTATATCACAGTTACAAATAAGATAAACAGATTGCTAATGTGATATAGATCGTTAAAAAAATAATAATTTGGAACGTATTAACCTGGGTTCTGATTGGTGTTCAAAAATAAATTTGCAAAATTATTCGTATTCCACGCTGACATTTCATTTAAAAATTGTATGTTGTTGTTTAATAACGCTGTTTCTATGTTAAAGCTTTTAATAAAGACCGACTTCCAGTAGGAATTAGTTGGTTGTAAAACTTTACAATCAGGTAATTGTGATTTAAGATGTTGTGCAAACGATGATTTTATGTCCGAGTGACTTATAGAGTAATATTGTGATTTAAGGTAACTTAAATTATCTTTTAAACTCGTATTAATTGAGCGTTTTGTCCTACCTATGTATACTGTTTTGACGTAGAAAGCCAGGAATTTAAGGAATTTAATAAATATTGCAAATACACAATAAATATAAAATAATGTAGGCAGGAATAATTGTGAACTTACTAAATTAGGTAGTGTGCACTAATTACTTCAACTTCGGAAGAGACGAACCGTGCACTTCGAGAGTCAATTGAACACACACACTTGGCTTATCACTTTTGTCCGGAACATTACCGGTGCGCGAGTATATCGGGCACGAGATGGCGCGAACATAACCGACCACCTAAAATGTAATATTTTAAGGGAAGGACAATGAAGTAGTTTGGCAATTCCTCCAAACGGGGACTACAGATTACCCGCTAGTGTACGGGAGTGAACGGAGTATGCGGAATAGGAAACAAGTGATTTTATTTAAATAAATTATATCAAAATTAAAATGAAATTAAAGTAAACGGGAGACACAAAAAGTATATTCAAAAAATAATAAAAATTAAGTTGTTATATTAATCAACCATAGGGAGGGAGAGTAGTTTATTGACCGGGCGTATAAATATATTTCCAGCAGTTCGGACGGAGGCAACACTTACAACGCCGTCAGGCCCTGGAAAGACCTATTCTACCCGAGCAATAGGCCAAGAAAGATGGGAAGTCGAAGATCCAGATAAAGGTACTACTTGTTCGGGTTATAAATTTGGTATACAAGTGTTCTATTTTGGACAAAAAAATTGGGAATGTAAATATTCGTTGGTTCAGCGTTTCTAAAATGAGGACAAAATTTGACGGAGCAGTTGCCAACGATTACGAAGTGACATATTTTCGGTGATTGGCATTTCCGGAAAACCCAGAATGGGAGCGCCGATTAAAATATGCCGTGAGGAAGGATAGTTTGTGCCATCATTAGGGTTCGAGGAGAGAAAACACAAGTGACGACTATTATGAACCGCTTCAATCCTAATAAAAAGTGTGCTAAAGTCTGCAAAAGTAAGGAGTCTATTCCCGACAAGCCGATGTAATAAACTTTCGAACTCCCAAATACTAACAAAATTAGGGCTTTTGGGAGGAATGAATATCAAAAAAACTTGTAGAGAGGCGAAGTTGGTATAAAGCTGGTCTTTATTTTGCAAAAGCCAAGTTTAAGCGTCCTTTAATTCGCGAAATGCACCAACAAAGTTGGTTCCGCAGTCGGAAAATTAAGTAGACAGAGTGCCCCTACGAGATACAAATCCGGTAAAACAAGCCAAAAATGCGGTAGTGATTCGTTCAGGCGGCTCCGTGGCGTAGTGGTGTGTGTATGACTACTTCGTCCAACGAACAGCAAGGATTCGGCAAAATTCAAAATTTTTCAGTTTAAAAAATCTCCCTTCCTGGTCAATGTAGTACCTTCGGGTGGGTATTGGAAAATCACATGTAAGGTAGTGATTAGTTCCAAAACGATTTCCAAGTGTACAGCATTGGTGCACATGCATACAAAAACACATAACTAAGTTTTTCTAATTGCGACGTTCTTTTTCTTGAAAGTTTTCAATAGAAAAGGGCCCGCAAAGTCAATGCCGACTTCAGTAAAAGCTCGAGCGGAAGGGAAATCGGACATTAAAGCAGGCGGTGGTTTACATTTTAATCTGTAGCACTTGAAGCAATTAAAAATATGCTTGCGTAAAAGGGATCGTAGAGAATTAATCCAATAATGGCGTTGAATAAACACCTGAGTAGTTAAAACGCCAGAATGCAAAGATGCCTTGTGATAATGATCACAAATATGGGTGGTCAAAAGCGTATTTTGGCTAATAAGAGGGGATGCTTATATTCATAGGGTAATATAAAGTAGTTTACTTCACCGCCCACCCTGAAGAGACCATTTGAATCTAGGAAAGGAGTTAGTTTGCTGAGATACCCGTTAAGCGGTTTACTTTTATTTAAAAGAGCAATTTTTTTCTGAAAAATACGAGATTTGAGTGATGGGCCTGCACTTTGAAAATTTTCTAGATTACTGGAACGGGTAGAAAACTAGAGAGTTTAAGTGATCTAAAGAGCCGAACTACAGGTTTAACCAAACCAAGTGGGGTATTTAGTGGCAGATACCATAGGGGCCGGTATGGCATTCTAGGACACACTACTGCCATCTGGAAAACAATGGGAAACCACCACATTAAATCCCAAGTACACTGCGTACAGAAATTGTTATTAAATATGATGGCATCCTCTGGGGTAGAAAATTCCGGAGTTAAAATATTGCCCCATTCGGATCTCCAGGAGGAGACTTCTTTGGAGGATGTATTTGAAAAGTTTAAAAAAAGAGTTGGGAATATTTTGCATCACGGAGCGTGGAATGTCAAATATGAAGCAAATGGGTAAGCTAGAGAATTAAAATGGATAGATTAGCATTGGGCACAGTAGGGATCTGTGAAGTTCGGTGGTCAGAGGTGGAGGATGTTTGGAGCGCAGACTTTAGGGTAATTTATAGAGAAATAATAAAAAAAAATTTAGGTGTCGGGATGGTTATAAGGAAAAAGATAGAACGCTGTGTAGAAAACTAACTACCTACAGAAGAACAAAAAAGTACTCATGGTTAGATTAGAACCTAACCCGGTAAATACAGTTATAATACAAGTATACATGCTCACCTCTAGCTACAGTTAAGAAGAGGTAGGAGCGATCTACAAAGATATAAAAGACACACTAAGATACGTAAAGGATCATAAAAATTTAATAATTACTGGGGATTTTAACGCAATGGTAGGTGAAGGAAGAGAAGGAGCGGTAGCGAGTTTATTTGGATTAGGCACGAGAAACGACACGAGAAATAGGCTGGTAGAATTTTGCGACAAACTCAATTTAAACATCACAAACACATTATTTCAACATCATGCTAGATGCACGTGGAAGATGCCAGGAGATAAAGGAAGATATCAACTATATTACATTGGATACTGAGGACCAACCATCAACGGTAAGTAAAAAGTTAGAAATGTTTTTAATTTTTTTTTGCATTATAACAAACTGTTTCACCACCTTCTCTTTCATTGCCATTCGTAGGCAGTACTACGGTGTTATTTAACACATGAAACAATCTTTGTGTCGCATCGTCTTGAAAAAAACTAAAGGGTAAATATTTGGTTGCTGTCCATCCAACCAACACTTCATCCCATTCCTGTTCCTTGCCAATTGACTGAAATAAGAAAAATATGTTTTAGAATATGAATAACCAATTAATCATGATACTTTTGAGGTTTTACAATACTACGTTACTTATACCTTCTACTTACAAAAGTCTAAACTCTAAACAAAAGATATACGTAAAAAGGACTAGAACGGCAAGAAATGAAAGCGATTTAAAAAACTGTCAAGTAAATTTAGAAATTGCAAATAGCTAGTATCACTTAATTCAGTAACGATTATAATTATACCCTTTTTATAACTTACCGTAAGTGAGTTACGTCTATTTTTGTTAATCATCTTCAAAATGGGATTTGATTTTGTTTTGGCGTGGACGTTTCTGGTTCATAAAAATACTGTTATAGACTGCAGCGTGTATTAACATTAGGTGTCTTTTTAAGTCGCTAGTATTAGAGCACTTCATTTTTATAACCGTACTGATTTTCTTTTCTAAACACAGTTTGCATGTCCCCGTTTTGTGGTTCCTGTCTTCCACATTTATGTGGTAATAGTCGCTCACTTTTATTTTCGATATTTTCGCTATTTTTGCACTGGGTATAAAAGCCTCTTCCTACATTTGATGATGTTGATGACCATGATTCCGTTATGGAAGAAAAAGTCGTACTGATTATCTTCATCTAAGTTGGTGATGTTCGCACTAATACTTGAAAGAAAAGAAACATTTGTTCGATCAGAAAAGCTGTCATCGCTGCTATATGGTTCAGGATTATCGACTTCTTCATTTCCATCTTGCTGTTTATATGAAAAGGCTACTTTTGACCGCTTCATCTTTCACTTTAAAATTTTAACAGAAGTTAATATGAATAAATAAGCAAACTTAGAGGTCAGAAAGTTTATATATGCAGCAAAACATAAAAATATTAAAGTGAAAGCTTTTAGTTTTCGGTATATTTATAGTTTGTACTTCAAGGATGACAGGCATTTGTTGTAGGATAAATTGTTATTCTTCAGACATACATTCAAATGTCAAACCTTTTTTAAATAATCTTAATTCCTTAGACAGGATGTTGCAGTTATAACAATGATTTCAGAGAAATAATATTATAGAAACTTACAAAAGGTAGATGAGAAAACAAAAGGCTTTTATACTTTTCGTACCCTTCAACTAGAAAGTAGGATTCGGTATCCAATTTTAGGTATACAGGTCACATGGTTTCTTAAACAAGTACATTGTTGAACGAAGTTTACAGGTTTTGCAAAATAAATATGAATCATAAATAAGAAAAGCCAAAGATACTGAGTACGGTTTATACAAAGTCACGATAATCCCTGAAAAAACCAGTATGTAGAGGTTGCTGCTTAGCTTATGTTAAGGAAGGTTATTCTTTTTAAAAGGTATGAAGTGATGTATGGGGTATAGAATATTTAGATCCTAAAAAGATAGCAAAAATTTCAAACACTATTTTGTTTAAATGCATCTTCTATACGTTTCTTGGGAAATATTTATCTTTAGGTAAAAATGTAATCCCAAATTTTGTTGCATCGCCGTCGGTTGATGTATAGTCGAAATTTAATTTGTTGGGTATTTTAAAGATTCATGCAACATTTAACTATTTTGAAATGTGTTAGCGTATATTGGGTGACGTTCAATGAACTATTTTTAGTTGAGACACAAGAAGACTTTTCCCAAGACGATTTTGTTAATAAGCTGCATTTATAGCTGACAACTTATTGTAGCATGTGATAGATAAACCAGGTACATACCTAGTTATAAATTGCAATTTTTAACCAGGACTAAATACTTGCAGAATACAGTGATTTGAAGTTTAATAGATTTTGCAAAACTATGGTAAAAGATTTCAAACCCTGACTTGTTCGCCACTTAGCCATAATATTACATGATTTTTTTTAGTATAGTATACAATCTATTGGTTTGCATGCGTTTAATTTGCATTTATTGTTATAAAAGAAGAATGTTGAAATTAGACGGCATTCTTATTAATTTATTACTTTCAGACGAAAGATTTTGAGTTCGTAATATTAAGAACGATTTAAAGAAAATACCTGAGACAGTGATCAAATAAAACGCAACCTGTATTAAATTTATATTATCAGTTGATTAATGCAATCGATTTTGAGTACTTACAGATAATTTGGCATCATTAATTTTTTTTGCGTTTACTTTCATTTTTCATAGTGTTCAAATGCAAATATATTAAGGTAATTTTCGCTTGGTTGCTTCCGAACTTTCGGGCTACAGTTACTAGCCATTCACAACAGAAGCAATTTAATTTATTCCAGTTTCAATATATAAAACCGCATATAGGTACTATCTGAATGTATTGCTCACATAGCAATTGGTGGTTCAAAAACATGTTGAAACTTGCAGAGCATTTTAGAAGTCGAGAAGTTGAGAATTCGAGAAATCTAGACTCGAGATCGAGAACGAGACGAGAAACATCCTTCGAGAACGAGAGCTCAACCAAGTTTTCGTCTAGAATTTCGAAACGAGAACGAGAAGTAAGCATTTCTGGTCTCGTTTTTGTCTCGCGGCATCACTAAATAAAATGTAGATGTAGACCTAGATCTGACTACTTCATGCCGGTAGTGAAGGATGTAGGCTGCGTGATTTTCAGAAAAATGTGTAGGTTTGCTCAGAATAGTAAACAATGAAGGTACGCGTCTAATCAGTTCCAGGACTGAAGACAATGATGATGAACAAGTAATTAACTTCATTAACATTCAATTCATGGAAGTGATTGGTTACCTCTTCTTAAACTAAATAACTTACAATCTCTTGATAAAACGGTAGTAATTCAAAATCAGTTAGGTGTACTACAAGGTAAATAAGGTTGTAGTATGTATGGAATGTTGTGATAATGTATATTTTACTTCTCGATATCAAGGATGTGAAACGAGCTGTAACGGCAGATGTGAAAACAACAGCGACAGGAGCTGCAAACAGATCGACGAAAGGATCTGCGAAAAGAGAATATTTGAAAGTATATTTGAAAAGGCTCTTCGAAAGAATTTCCGAAAGGATGCCCAGTGCTGTCGGTAAAACCCCAATTTCCGTTGTACCTAAAAATTCAAATAGCAGTATACAAACATGGATAGCGTCACCATAGTAATCATATCCTCCCAGGGTAGTCGCTAAGATTCCAGAATCCAGATATCCAGACTCACCGTGCCACTTCAGTACATCCAACACGGAAGCAGCTATTAAATTAGGTACTAATGGAAAGAATCCTGATCCGCTTATATTGTATAATTTACGACTTAATTTATTTTCGAAGTTGGAATTTGTTGATTAATTAGCTCCGCTCGGTTTATTAAAATATTATTGTGTGCAGCATATTAGTTCAAACACCGCGCCTGTACAAAGTACCGCCATATCGATAAACTGTGCACTTTGCATGTGCGAGAACTTTCTTATCACCGGCCATGGAGAAGACACGAAGCATTGTTGTACCGCTTTTCCTTGAAGACGGCCGCAGAATTACATGTGCTACGCTTCACCATATTGAAGAGTCTACTATCGTTACCCGTACTTGGCGGACGCATTCAACAGAGTTTTTTTTACTATCGTCATCCGTTTGAACGGCCGCATGAACATAAATGTGCTTTACTACGCTCGCATACAAGGTAAGTGTTTGAAGTAATTATTTGCTGTTTATTATCAGTTATTATATTTTTCGTATGTACACATGTCCACTTTTTCTCTACCATCAGTAGCTATCGAAATTTCCGCAAAAAGTTACAAATCCTAAACGGAAAAGCCACAATCAACGACCTTAAAGCTCAATTAGACCTACACCACTCTGTACTGTTCGATGGATCACACCATACTCTCCAAGAATTGCTATGGAAACTCATTTCATTCCAACTTCAACCAATCCTACTTAAGACTTAGAAGAATCTTGTAGAGACCGAATTCCAGGCTATTTTAACCAATTAACAGTTGACACGGCACGAAGTAACAACCACCTCAAAACGATTTGAAAAACGCTAGGATTATACTACAAACCCAGAAAGTCACTATCATGAAAACGTTCTGACAGACTAGGGCAAACACGACTAGTGGCGCACAGACGAGGATGTAACATCACCTTAACCGTTTATAACCCAGTTATAGATAAAAATTACTAACACTTGTAAACATATTACGCTAATCTTTACAATCACTTTTCAACTAACTCACATAAACAAATTCTTAAGTTAAAAACCACTTGCAATGCTAATACATAATATACAAGAACCGAAACATATAAGGATTACCAAATATTAAAACTATGTTGGAACTTACTAATATTCATCGCGATGACAATGTAATCATCGAACAGCAAACTGTAGGAATCTGTACAGAATAAAGTAAAGAGTAGAATTTTCTTAAAATAGACTTTTAATTTAATACAAAGATCATTCAAAGATAAACCTGTAGCAAGTTAACGCAATAGGATTACTTAGAACAATTAAGATCAGCGCAACACGCATTAAAACTGAAATCAAATATTACTATAGGAGACATTATAATTTTTGTAAATAAATATGTCTGAATTAATAAGAGTTCTGCGTGGATTTCAGAAACGGGATTTAAAAATTGACACGTGTGAAGTGTTACAGGTTCTTGATATTCGAGTTTTTGTATATATGGGACATACTAGTTTCGGTATACTGGAAAATATCTGTGTATATCAGCCTATAAGGTCAGATGCAACTAGCGCAACGTGATAATATAAGGCGAGTTCGTTTATTTGTTACGGAGTGGAGCACTAACCGTGCAAACGTGAATGGAGTGAATAGTCACGTGACTTCAGGATCTAAAGCGCATACAAAACCATTTTGAACGCATTTAGATCGTATGGTGTTCCGTTCTGTCAATAATGTCAAATGTGTTTATTTGGTTGTTTTGGTTTAGATACTAAACATGATAGAAATGATTGGAATAAGGGGAATGGGATACGTTTGTCAATTTGTGAATAACAATTTATTTAACTAAGATAGTGACAGCGAACGCGAAGAATGCTATGATGATAAAATATACAACTTTTATGAGGTTGCCATCATGGATATGTCGGACAAACAGTTTAAGATGCACTTTCGAATAGATCCAGATTCTTTTGAATCTTTATTTAGAATGATGCAGTCTGTCTACCATCCTGTTTTAAAAGCTGGAAGACCATCAGTTCTGTTGGAAAAGCAAATTCTTATAATGTTGTTGTACTTAGCCAACTTGGAATGCTTCAGTTGAGCAAGGGTCAAAATAGTAACTGCAGCTTACAGGCTGCATGTTTACATATATTTTTAGCAGCATTTGTTCTTTTAGATCTGTAGCAAATCGATTTGGTGTAACGAAATCAACATGTTGGGATATACTTTATCGTTGTTGTCATTTACTACTAAAAGTGAATATTAAATTGGCCTACTGGGAAAAGAGCTGTAGAAACAATCACAAAATTCCGGATTCGTCATAAGCTTAATGGTAAATATTGTATTTCTTTGGAATTTACTTCAATTAGTGTTTTTAAGGAGTCATAGGAGCAATAGATGGAAGTCATATTCGTGTTAAAGCACCATTGGTAAACCATAGTTCGTTTATTAATAGAAAGAGCTATCATTCAATTTTACTTCAAGGCGTATGTGATAGTGATTTACTTTTCACAGACGTATATGCAGGAGAAGCAGGATCAATCCATGACCTTACCTTGTTTAGAAGATCAGATCTATATCAAAGAATCCAGAATGGTGAAGTTTCTTTTCCAAACGACAGCTTTTTGATAGAAGACCTAGCCTACCAATTATCCACCACTTTATTAGTAGGTTTTAAAACTTACACACATTTATCAAACAGGCAGAAGAATTTTAATGTCACATTAAACAAAACTCGAGCAGTCATTGAGAATGCATTTGGTTTGTTAAAAGGGCGGTTTCGTAGATTGAAATCATTGGAAACGGTCAGACTAGATTTGATCAGTTTTTTAATAATTGCTGCAAGTATTTTACATAATATATGTATTTATTCAAATGACAGATTAGTAGATTTGTTAGACCTAAATGCACAAGTTATAGATGAGAGAAGAATTAATCCTAGAAATATAGAAGATATCGATATTGAAAATCCAGATATTGACGAGCACGAAATCAAAAGAATGAACTTGGTAAAGTCACTGCCCTTAATTATTTGAAAAGGCAACTAAAACTATTTGGATTTTTATATTGTACTATATATAATGCTCAGTATCAACGTAAGTGCTATGTTGTGCTGCATCACTATTCCATATCAACAATTGTATGTGAATGTATATGAATAATAAATAATCCTTATTGTGTAATGTGATTTGGCCAGTTTAGCGTTGTCTAATACAGTATTGCCCGAAATAAACAGTACTGAAACTAAGTTGGCGGTGTTTTTATGCGTGCGCTGTCACACTCAAGTTAGCTAGTATAGACCTGTCAAGTAAACCTCAATCAAGTAATTAGTAGGGTCTAATTGTTAAAAATGGTGTTAAGTACAGAGGAGAAAGTGTTTCTGGTAGAGCATTATTTTCGTTCATACGGAATCGGCCGACATAATGGTGCAAGTTTGCTATACGTGTCTGATCAATTCACACAAAGGTTTAATAAACGTTCTCCAAGTAATGCTGTAATTTTGAAGGTTATTGAAAAGTTTAGAAATACAGGTAGTGTATTGTGCCAACGAAAAGGAAACTCGGGGCGTCCCAGGACAGTTAACAACAACAATAACCATGAACGTGTTTTGAGCAAATCTTAGAAAATCCGAAAGTTAGCCAGGCAAGGACAGCGTTACAACTTGATTTAAAAAGAACTTCCTTTCAAAGAATCCTGAAGGAGCTGGGTACATTTTCGTATGTGATTCAGGTACATCAACAACTACATCCTCGGGATTATCGCAGTAGAGTGGAATATTGCGCCAGAATTCTCGCGTTACAGTATGAAAATCCTGAATTTTTAAAAAATGTTTGGTTTTCAGACGAAGCACATTTTCACTTGTCAGGCTATGTGAATCGTCGCACAAATCGATTTCTGGGCTTTGCCAGACCCGATGAGGTTCAAGAGGTTCCTTTACATAGTGAAAAAGTGAGTGTCTGGTGTGCTGTTTCCGGACACGGAATCATTGGTCCGTACTTTATCGAAGAGAATGGTAGGCAAGTCACACTTAATCAACAGAGGTACAGACAAATTTTAACACGATTTATCCCTGATCTACGTCAATTCTGTCGTGCACGTAACTTGGCATTTCGAAACCAATTTTTCAGCAGGACGGGGCAACTTGCCATACTGCTGCCGCAATTCGTCAATTTCTTCAAGAACATTTTCCAAGCAAATTCATATCACGATTTACTGACTTCCCTTATCCTTCACATTCTCCAGACCTCACACCTCCAGACGCATACATTTGGGGCATGGCTAAAAATGCCGTTTTCAAACGGGCACCACAAACCATCGATGAATTAAAGGATGCCGTTAGAGTCTTCTTCGCAGCCCTGAGACAACCCTTATTCAATAACATGACCAGAAACTTAGAACATCGTTATGAAGTCTGTCTCGAACGAAGAGGTGCACATTTAGAACATATAATAAAGTGTCAATAATATGTATTTTTTAAATATACAAAACAATTACAATTTCAGTACTGTTTATTTCGGGCAATACTGTATTATACAGGAAATAAAAGCTAAATCATTAAAATAATATATGTATTTTAAAATTAACTAAGGTTGTATTTTGATTTTCCAATTATTAGAACTATTGTATTAGTCTTTATGCTTTGATTATTACATACTTACTGCTCTTACATTGCTAAAACCTTCACCGAATCAATCGAAACCTAAATAACAATTAAAAACTAGAAACAATCTTGAATTACTACATGAACCTAATACTTATACTTCAATACTTCTACAATATACAATTCAACAAAATATCGAATAAGTAATTAAATCAAAATATTTGTTAACAAAGCAAATGTTTTATGACACAATAACTAATGCTTTGTAGCTAGTCGACTAACAAACTTCCCAAAAAGATTCAAGAATCCATCTTGTCGCTCCATTCTATCTTCTATCTTTATGTCGTTGTTCTGCTATATTGGTTTTGGTCTTCCTATGTTTTGATAAATTTGAACTACAAATTTCATTTGTGGAAGAACCTGCTGCATCATCCATGTTATTTGTCTTTACCAGATTTTCTGCTACTTGAAGGCAGCTGGTGCTACTTCACGTAGCTGATGGTGCTATTTCAGGTCTTTTAAATAACACTTCATGCATTGCATCAAAGAACTCCCAAAGATTCCGCTTCCTTCCACTAGTTTCATTATTTGATCGGATAGTTTTATATGTACGTTTTAACGACTTCCATTTTGCTTCGCATTCTCTTGCAAAGATTTTTCTTTTTAAAACATTTGACAAGTCATTGGCAATTCTTGTCCACACAAATTTTTTTAATGTCTTGTCAAAGTCTTCGTAGTGGGTTTTTACTATATCAATCAATGCTACAACATTGTCATTAATCCACATTTTTTGATCTGCCACACTTTCATCTTCAACTTCTGGCATATCTTCTTCATGATTTGGAGACACCACATAGTGGATATTGCATTAAATTGTGCAAAATAGTCATCTAAATAAATTCATACATGTAGTATTTAAATGAATATGTCTCTTACCTCCAAAATCAAGCACCTCCAAAATATGTTGGGCAATATCATTTTGGTCTGAACTGAAATGTTCACAAGCCCGGCAAACAAATACCAATGTGCCGTTTTCTACACTCATGTTGAAAATTTACAGTAGCTTAAGTTTAAAATTGGAAATGTAAACAAAATTAGAGGTTATGTTTGAAGTTGTTCTCAAATACACCGCCTAAAACACCTAGGGTTTTCGGAGCGCGTTCACTCAACTCTGTAACTGAATTTACAGACGACTATAGTGTGCATGGTGCTAACTCCGTTTTAATAATCAAACGCTACTAGAACGAATAGAAGCACTCGGAGTGCACCGAACGGAATAAAAAACGCAGCTATAGTAGTCCGTATTATACATTCTGCCATTCTCTTATCTATATTTTTTCTATCAATCTATTCCACAATAAAATTGTGGTAGATTAACATTACCTATTGAGAATTATTATGTACTTGTATCAAGCCCAGGGTAAGGTTTGGATGCAAATTGGCTTATAGTAAAAGAACACTCTTAAGACATTTAGCTAACTGGGTTTTTTGACCCACGGTCGCATGAGATTGGGTCAGTGGGTATATTTGAGTTGAAAGAAACAGAATAAAGGACGCCACCTAAATTTTTTATAAATCAACTGACTAAATGAATTTGCTTAAAGGAAAATTTGGAAACCTATATTATCATAAACCACTTTAAATACAAAGTTTGATTGTCGCACATATCATACTTACACCTGTTCGTCTTTTTCAAGCATCTAACGATGAGTGGGGTGACTCTGAAACATAGTTTCTACCAACATAGACACCCTATATATATTACGGATCAGTATGAATATAGAATCTTTGAATTAAGTTCAATTGTCTCTACTATCATGATACTCTTTCGGATAAGTTTACTTTGTAAACACCGTACAAAATTTGGAAAATTTAATATTACTGAAAAATGAACTGAAGTCCAATAAAAATAATTCTGTATTCTCTTTTAAGAAAAATAAATAACATCATGATAAATAACATTACTAAAAAAATTCAAATCTTATGAAAGTGATTTGTAAGTCAGATATTTAATTATGGACATTATATATTTTTATAAGATAGTTATTGTAGCGCTACGCAACCTCACAATGTTTAAATATTCCTTATTTAACTTTCGGCAAAAATCAAAAAATGACATATTACTTTAAGTTCCAATTTTCATCATATAGCATTCAGGTGTTATAACTTAACATATTAGTATTTCAATTAGTCATAAACAAGATAACTGACGAAGTATATCTACACCTGTACAATCGGTGAGATTTGATATCTTAAGTTGAACACACTATTAATTAGATATAGGTTATGGTACTCATTGTACTTTATACTTTACAAAAGGATCTTTTAAAAATTAATTGACAAAAACATTTATACAAATCATAATACATTGCATACAGCAATGTAATGTAAAACAAGTTTCAAAAGCAAATCATTGCATGCATAATTTACGTAATGGACTTTGTAACGTAAGCATTATTTTAGAAACTAATACTTTCTTACCGACAGCGGCAATGACCTGTAACCTTCAAACGACCTGTGCATCAGTAGAAGACGCTGGTTACATAGCGACGTCGGCCACGTGTGGATCACAGTAGTTTACTGATATGCCTTCTAAACGAGTGCCATAAATTTAACTAAATCATACCAAATAAAATATTTTCGTTGATCTTGGACTGCATCGAAATTACGTGAAATCACATCAAAATTATTACAAGACCATCCATATTTCCAAGGTTATAGAAGTTTTAACATTTTAAAGTTTCAAACTTTTAAAATTCAAAGTTTCAGAATCTCATGGTTGCAAAGTTGCACTATAATAAAATAATTAATTTCATATGCTTACTCATTTATACAAACCGTTCGCCAAGGGATTTGTACACTACATTTCTACATTAGTTGTCATGGACAACTTTTAACAGTCTGCTCATCTTTTACGACGTCTTCGCCAGGAAAACTTGATTTTCTTGCACATGTTGAATGTTTTCAACACGGAGCGATCTTCCAGTTCAACTACGAAACGAGAAGTGACAAACGATCGCCAATCGTCGGAACAATTTGAAATCTTAGATACTTTGAGATGTAGGAACACGTTAACAAGTTTGTATATATAAGTGTTATCAGTAAGGAATATGTAGTATGTAGTAGATTTTAAGTGTAATTTGAATTAAAGTGTGCTTTGGGAGTTTATTGGTTATTAAATATGCAATAATGACTGAATGAATTATATAAATGTTGTTAGATAACAACTAAAGTAACAGATGCACCGCGCTAAAGTCAATGAACAAATTTACCGAAAATTTATATGTTACAATTCTGCATCAAAAAGCATCCTAAAGGACCTGCAGGTTCAAACAGCAACCGCACATATGCACTCCAATCAATCCGTCCTTGATGATGCATACCATCATCTTGCAGCTTGACAAAAGTTAACTTTCCTACTTCACAAAATACCCTTCAATTATGTTTATTATATCAATTTGAGAAAAGAGCAATAATCATGATGATTCGGGCGAATGCGTAATAGCACCAAAATTTAGAAAGAACAACAAACGATGTCTTATTTCATAAATTATGTATTTGGCTTTGTTAGTAAAGCAAGCGGCAGTTTTCATTGGTGAGTTTCTATATTATTACGGTTTTGCTTGTTTTGGAAGTTTTATAGTGATGTCGCGAACTAAACGGATTATCTTTCGCATGTGATATGGATTATGCTTCGTTTGTCCCGCTCCTATTTTATTTATGTCATGTTGTCTCAAATCCAATTCATTTTGTAGCAGTTCCTTTGTTAGAACTTTTAGAAGACTAAAAGTATTTTTATTGTTGAGCTTTGGCCCAAGTAAATTTGCTGTTATATCGCGCGTGTCTCCCGACTGGACTTCTTTGATATTTCGCGATTTGTACTGGAAGGGCGTCTTTAATCTTTAGGTAGTAGCAATCAAATAATGTCAATTTTGATCTTTTTGTTATTGATTATGCAAACTGAGTAATTAACCTATAATCCTGATTCTCGAAATACTTTGCTTCAGATTACGCGTCGTGATACCCTTTAGGATCGATTTTTATATTAAAGAGTTAAATCACATCAGCAATTAAATAAATCTAAATTGAAGAATAAGTAAATTCTATCGACACCTATTAAAATTAGTTAAACCTGAACGCATATACATACGAGCATAATTATTTTCTTGAAGCCATTGAACCAACTGCAATCTACACTTCTTTATTAGGTTCGATACAAGTGTAAAAATTACAGATATTTATAGCGACGTTTTTCCACCGAAATGCCACTAGAAGAGTTTATTATTTCAATAATTACTAACAAAATTTACTGCACTAAATAAACATTAAGCGTATTTATTTTAATAATTTGTTTCATATCACTTGTGGATTAATATGCAGAGAACCAGCAGTAACGACGGTGTTAACATTCGACAACATGCTTTCGATACCTGTATAGATTGTGGTAGAATATATACTAATCATCCTTCATGCTTGCATTTTATCGGTTGTTTATATACACCATTATAGCTACAGCAGTAGACGTAGAACACGGATTCTTGTGCCCCTTCCACCATCCTCCACACTCCTCCAACACCCTCAACATTCCACCACCTCACTCCACATTCCTCCACCTCACTCCACATCACTCCACATCACTCCACATCTCTCCACATCACTCCACATCACTCCACATCACTCCACATCACTCCACATCACTCCACATCACTTACACTTCCACATCCCTCTACATCACTCCCCATCACTCCACATCACTCCACAGCACTCCACGCACCTCTTAATCCTTCTCATCACTCCACATCCACCTAACACCACTCCACATTCATCCACACCCTTCCACCTCTTGACCCCTCTACATCCCACCACATCACTCCGCATCCCTCCATACCTCTCCACTTCCCGTTTCCACCCACATCTTGACCCCTACACTTACTCCACATCCCCCCACATCCCTCCACATTCTTCCATATCACTCCACATCACCCCACATCACCCCACATCACTGCACATCACTCGACATCACTCCACCTTCCTCCACCACCCTACACCTCCTTTCTCATCACTCTACATCACCCACATCCCTCCACATCACTCCACGTCACTCCATATCACTCCACATCACTCCCCATCAAAAGAAAATGGTGGCACTGTATTGCTTCTTTTGCAGTATGCTTGCATTTATGCTTGTGCTATATATAATTTTTTAAATTCATAGTTCTGTCACCAGTCATACTGCTTTGCACACAGAATACACACACACACACACACAGAATTATGATCTCTTTTGTAAAAAACCTCCAAAACTTCACTTTTGTTTTTTTGTATGGACACGCTTCACTTCACAAATAGAGAAGCGAATCAAAATTGCCGAAAACACTCGAAGAGTGCGAAAGCGCCGTCACTAAACCAATTAGCAGTAAATCACAGCATTTCTTAATGAGAGTTCCAAAGTTCATAACTACTGTAGGAGAGTTATATGTACCATTCACTGGATTGTAGCAACGTATTTGATTTACACCTCCAATAATAGTTTGGAAGGAACGAGGGCGTAATAAATTTAGAAGATCCTTTATTTCACTATTTTCCTTTTTAGCAAATTTTACTAGTTTGACCAATCGTTTCATGTCTTGTCTTACGAAATCTAAATTTCGTTTACTTTTTCGTCCTTTTAGATACGAGTACCCATAATTCCATGTCAAAGTATCTTTTCTAACTACGAGTCCTATATCATCAGCTCTCATGTGTGGAAATAATTCTTTTTTTAATAATTCATCATGTTTAATTAAAGATCTTAGTAAAAGAGTTGTTTGACCAAGGTTTTGAGAAAGTTGCCTTATTCCCTTTACTTGTTTGTTGTGATTGTCTGGACAGTTCTTAGTATGCCGATATAGACTTTTTCTCCTATAAAACCCCAAGCAATAAGAACAAGGTAAAAATCATCTGTGAACTCTTTCTTTCTTAATTCTCCTCGTTAGACGGGCCTCAACTTAACATTTGTTCGATTTTTCAGAAAGTTTCTTTTTTTTTCTTCATGCAGATAACGCATTTCTTCTTTTCTTTGATTTAGGGTTATTGAAAATAATTTGCTGAACCTCTATTTCATCTTGGTGCCAAGTATTCACATGCCTTGCAAAATGGGAAACATCTTTCTCGCAATAAATGCAAAAATCCAGTTGATCGCTATAGTTGTTTCTCCTCGCCTTCTCAACTTCCTCCTAAAAATGATGTCAGATAAAAATACTTTCATTTCTGTCACTTACATTTAACTACATTATATACAGAAACTACGAGAACTGCAGAAATGGAGCATCAAAAAGTGAGTATGCCAGTCCACCAGGTAAGACAGAAAAGTTAAAAGTCGAGTGCCCAAAAAATATAACGTACTACTAACTTTTAAAAGGGTTCATTGAGAGAATCTTAAATTTGCAAAGTGTATCACAGTGTAAATAGAATTTTGTTTTTGCCACTGGTATTATAAGTTATTCAAGTCTTAAGTTATATGAGAGTACCCGTCAACGTTTTTACACATCTCGGTGGACAGCATCTTCATGTGAACTGTATTTGTTTGGTGATAAAGTGATAACTACTTAGTTTCTGAACAAAATATATGAATGCTAGAATTTTACAATTAACCAGATATGCCTGCAACATGGATAAAACTGAAGGTGGGTAGAGCAAGTTGGCAGTAGAATTGAAAAATACACATATGCAAATCTAAAACAATTTAATAACAAGTTATAAGCATAGAGTAATTTTTTCTAAACAAGAACTCAATATCTTTGACCTGCCACCTAAAAAATTATACAGCTTTCAAATCCAAAAAACTGAGATACTAAATGTACTTTTGGGAACAACGAGAGGTATACTATAATTCTCTAAAACTGTATTATAATATTACCAGGATAAAGTAAACGCTTTGATTTGTTTAGCCGATCAAAAAGCATCATTATAATGTAATTGCTTGCTTTAGAAAAAATAAAAACTCCTTTGTTAAAGCATTTATATATCATTTCTGAGTCATAGGAGCACTTCTAAACCTCAGTTGTAAGCCCACATGCATGCACACACCAAAAATCTATTGAAAAACTGTAACGTTTTTACGTTACTATAACTATAAGTCAGATGAAAAGACATAAAATTAAATTTATATGGACACTTGCCCATTATAGTAGATTTTATAAATACTTATTATTAAGCATGATATTTTATTTCTTTTGTTTTTAGAAAATATAATTTCAATTAGGTCATTTAATATATTTTAAGCAATCAAATAAATTTTTTAAAAATAAACTGGCACACTTAATACAATAACGCAAGTTGCGTTTCGGGCCTTGGGAGCGGTCTTTTTAAAAACTTCTTGCAAAACTTGCAACAAATTTTTATTATTTAAACAGAAATTAACATGGAATTGTGACAAACACTTTAAATTATTCTAAGTCGAAATATAATTTAGCTAAAGTTTAATTATGGTGAGTAGCCTAAGCAAAAGGCAATGTTAAAGCTGAAATACTCAAGACTGACTGATGGTCTTGAGGCTCCCCGGGTATTTATGTTGTCCCTGCCCCTCACATGTCTGTGGGAACTTGCAGAGCTCATGTCTGCTTATTTGTTAATTCTATTCATTATTCAATGTAATAATCTTAATTTCTAAGTAATCGCGGTTTCTTAACCGTCTGTTACCTTCCACCTGCAGTATCACTATCGTCTGGGATACAATGTATTGCATCCGTTCTCACAACTTGCTTGTGAAGTTTTATTAACCTTTATTTAATTATCCTTGAGATACAATGTTGCATCTAACTTAATAATTATTTATAATTCTTAATAATTTGTAATACTTTTATTAATGGTACCTATAGATTGGGGGATACATAACTCGCATGAGTCATTAGGTAGAAAAACGTAGCGATAAAAGCTGTTGAACCAAAATGTTCCATAAAACATACATTACATGTGATTTTCCAATGCTCCACCCGAAGGTACTACATTGGCCAGGAAGCGAGTTTTTTTTTACCTGGAAAATTTTGAATTTTGCCGAATCCTTGCTGTTCCAAGCAAGGTAGGGATCTTTAACGAGCATGACAACACTCACACACGGGACCTCCATTTTACCTCTCATCCGAACGAGGGTGTATTTTTGAGAAAAATGCTCGCCTAAACATTTTTCAAGCGGACCGTGTCGGGATTCGAAATCGGGACCTTGGGCGTAGTAGTCACACACATACCACTACGCCACGGAGCCGCCTCCATAAAACATACAATGTGTTAAATGTGTAATGCAAGAATGCTAAATATATGGGACTGAAAATTAGGATTAAAATTAAATGCAGGGCGAAATAGATTTGGAGTCGTTGGGTGCTATTTTTTAAAAAGTTTATTTCCAAAAACACTACTATCAAATTTGTTTCAATTCTATAATTACAAAAATGCTTTATTTCTTTTACAACAGACTTGAACGGTTATTTTCATTAAACGTAAAGTAATTGAAAAAATAATCTAAGTCAATATTTAAATAAATCAATAATTAATAATTACGAATGAGTAGTTTGAACACCTAACAATGTTAAAGTTAGGAACTTGATGACTGACTGACGATCAGTGCTTCTTACATTTAACATGAAGCCTCTGGTCTCACATCATTTTGTGGAAAAATGCAGATCTTGCTTTCTGCAGGTTTTGGATAAATCATACATTGTCTTATTCTAAGTAATTATAAATAAGTCTGCTTGATCGCAGTTCATTGTTTCTTCACCAGTGGCATCAAGTTGCGTCTGGAAAACAAAGTAGTCGTTTCCTATTGTTATTTCTGATATGAACTCTGATAACACTTATTATATAACCTTTTTTTATACAATGTATCATGCTATTACTAAGATATAATAATTACCTTTAATTATATATACGTATTAATATAGGTGATATGTAACTGGCATCATGCAATGAATAGAGCGTACATTACAAAAACCACTAAATATGCAAAGACTATTTCTGAGACACGGCTATGCGTTCAAGGGAAATTGCAACAACAATACAAAGTAGGTAACCTTTATGTAACAAATATGGCGAGTACTTTTTATTCAGTATAAAGTATGTAACATTATAAGAACAAAATTTGTAAAAAGGAAGAACGATATAAAACAACTAAACACCACAAGTTCAGAAAGTAATTAGAAACGTCAAAATGCAGTAATTCTAGCGTGTAGTAATGCGGGAGGGTCGTTTTGTCTCTGTACCTTTGCCGCAGTCGAGACCAGAAGGACCTCCTCACGATTCGTCAAAAGTGGGCAGGCCGAAATAAAAAAAAGTCAAAAGTTAGCAAAGTAAATACAGCTTCAAGATGCAACGTGGACTTCTCGAATGGCGAAATTTAAACGGTGCACGAGATTCTGTGTAACTTCGCTTGCAAGTTTGGACAAGAATGTTATTGTTTTGCGGTATGTGGAAGTTCGTGTGCCGTGAAAAAGAGGATACCGGTGGGTGTACAGCTCAAATATATGAACTTAAGTTGTGCTAAGGAAGCTGTAATGTGAAAGAGAACGATGGAAGGTTGAAGTTTCTGATCATTCTCAAACTTAAAGATGTATTGGAAATTAAATCGCGAGTAAAGTATGAGTTTTTATATAAATAATTTATCATTATATACGTATGGGTTTTAAATATAAACAGAATTGTATTTATGTAGTAGGAAATTAACAATACGTGAAAGTGATTATTTTGTTGGAGTTTGAGTTAGTGACACAATTAGTTTTGGTTAAATTTAAGCAGGATGTTATCGTGAAGGAAGATTGGAAAATTTAACGATGTTAAGAAATATCTACGTATTGATATTAAATGTAACCTTTGGTGGTATTTAGTGCTAACTAATCAATAAAATTTTAGTATTTTACACGGGCAATGGGATGATAAACGGATTTATGTAATTTAGCTTTTTAATGTAACATGAATGAAGATTACGGACATTTATGTTGACACCACAACTTCTTCCTTTTCACTTTACTGCCATATAGTCCTGAAGATTCTTTACTCTTATTTGCCATCAACTGATCCCTGAAGGAAAACACTGTTACGAGTGAAATGAGCAACACGTTATACTTTTACCCTGAACGAGCGGGACTCTGTACTAATTTTAAGGGTGCACCGGCTAACTACAGTGATGTGGAAGTGGGTTTCTGTAGAAGAAATAATAGAAATAGTAAATATAATATTCATTTGAAACGGCTGAAAAGCAAACACTGCGTTATAATATTCACTTACCAAGAGAAGCTTTTTCTATTGTTATGGTTGAGTGGCTCCTATCGTCTTGTCTGAGCAATTCCTTTTGTATTTTCCTTAAACGGGAGACGGTTATTCCGAATAGGTTTTCTTTGCTCTTGGTTTCCTAAATTTATCACACTATTAGTTGCGTTTTTCTACATACGCTTAAAACACCTATTAAATTTTGTCATATAAAAAAATATTTAAAATAAAGTACCCCTATTACATACGACACCATCACTGGGCTAGCTTGATATCTTTTAACAATTTTCTAATTTTATTTAATTTATAAACAAATGAAAATAAAATTCAAGCGGCACTTAACCTCTATGACATTAAATAATTACCATAAGAACACGATTATTTTCTTTAAAAAAACTTAGTTTTCTAACATCAGACTGGTCAGGTATTACTAATTCTAAAAAAAAACATTAGATCAATGAATGATACTAAGACACCATTGTTCTCCCCTCCAATATTGATATAAAATGTGTCCCCAGATATAACTGTACTTGTAAAATTCCTTACTTTGCATTTTAGGAAATTTGTTTAAGAATAAGGTACCTCTTATTTAAAAGAAAAGTATAAGTTTTGCTGGCAAAAAATGTTTAAAATTTCAATAGAAGCTCACATATATAATCTGAAAGTTATATCTCAAAGTTGACCTTTTATCTTTATTAAGTTAAGTAATAGCAAAATTTATATTAGTATAAATTTTGCCATCGTGGTTGTCTATTAAAAACAAAAGCAACTGAGAATTATATTTTGTATATTATAAAATTTCTGTAATAAATTGTAACCACCCTGTATGTTATTTCGTAATTTTAGTAGTGGCTGCAGACTTGCTAAATGAAGAATAACTGTTCTTCCTAAAATGTAAAATAATGAAGTTTAAAAGAAAAGTTAGGTTTATCCGGGGACACACTGTATGTACATGTATATATATATATATATATATATATATATATATATATTACTCATATTTAGACCAGGGTAGAAAATTAAATAATCACATCAAATAATTTTAATCACCGTGTATAAGGAAGTTCATTAGATAATACGCTTTATTAAAACCTTGAAGCATAAATAAACTCGGTCGTTTCAGTAAAAATAAGAAATTTAAATTATTTATAAGACGCTTTATATCAAAAGAAGCAGTAGTGAAAAGCTCTGCGTGTAATGTAATTATTCCTAAACAAATGGAAATTACGTGCAAAGTTTATATTAATTAACCCTATTTTGAGTAACCGGTATTAAACAAAGTGTACACATAACAATTAATATTTAAGTTGTATTCGCTAAAAATGAAAAGGATAGAAATCAATTTAATTGGAGTTAATTAAACCGTTAGTAACATATAATACCTATAGAAACTTGTAAAAACCCAAGATTAAAATACCACGGAATAAAGCTCTGAGAAGTAATATTATTTTGAACACCTGCGTAGTTTAAATGTCACATTCGGCGTAAAGTTTGCAGATAATTAATGTTTCAAAGAATCTTGGGGAAAACGTCGCATAATAGTTACGAGAATTGCTAAAGCTGGGTTATTTCACACTCCATGTGGACTAAAATAATCGATAATAAAGAATCTCAATTTGCACCAATACGAACAGGTTAGAGAAGGAAAGAAAATGCGTCAAGCAAAGACACATATTGTAAAGGCGGGATTTAAGCAACGTCACGAGGGTCACAATTGGTTTGAAAATAGGATGCAAATATCAGAGGTAGAAACAACAATTTCTGTACAAAATTAATTAGTTTTTCTCGGACATGCTTGCGTGCCGTGTGTTGAAATTTCTTAGATTTAAATGGGACGAGTGAAAATTCGTAAAATCGACGCGCGAGCGACAGACTGGGAACATAGAATGAGGAATTCTTTAGAATTACCGTTTTGAGGACAAAAGCGACGTGCCGGCTTTTTGCTATATATACCGAGATGAATATAAACAAGCCCTCTTAGACTTTTGACGATTCGATGCGTTAAAAGCTCGTACATACGCGACTTGATTGAAGATGTTAAACCGTGCATTTTAGTTTGATTTAAAGTTTGCTAGTATATTTTAGTGATTCAAAATAGCTTGTTATTTACGTGCTAACATGAATGTACTTTAGTGCACTTAGATACAAGGTAATAAAATTTAGTTTCACTGTACCAATTAGCAAAATTTACAACGACGAATGTATACACAAAAGTAGGCAGTTTTGGCGTATATTGGTGAAAGAAGTATGAATTTCTTTGCTATTTTTCGGGGGTGTTAATAATTAAATGGTTCATAAACGTGTCTGGATCCACAAAACAAGGTTCAGATATACACAGATGAGTTCCGGAAAAGCCCTGAAACAACTTTAGATGTATGGTGATGGAGAAAATTTTAAAAGCGTTGAGAATCAGAAGCCGTAAATATAACCCAGTTGGAATGGTGTGATTAACTAAAGAAACGATACTTTGAAGCTACGAGGACAGTAACCTTCAGGTAAATTATACTATTTTGTTTGACATTTTTGTGTGTATTGAATGACTTTATAATTGATTTACTTTAAATGGACATTAGTGAAATTGTTCTAACCATAAACGTTTAATTTTAAGATGAAATTTGCTTGTTTAAGTAAAAAGGGGTATTTTGTTTTGATGTTCAGGAATATGATGAAAATTTGGGTATGTCTTTGAGCTCAATTAGACGAACCTGGTTAATTAACGTAAAGGGTGGTAGATGTTCCTTTATACTCAGACTCGGTCTGCTTATATTGTTATATTAATTAGTAGGCATCCAACAAGGACTTTAATTTTGGATGCACAGTAAAATGATACTAAAATTAATCTTGAAATTCTTTTTAAAACTGAAATTTATGCTGAGTTTTAATTTTGAAATTTTAATGTATTCTGAATATTGATGTAAATAGAGTTAACGTTGATGTTTTTGGTAGGAATGTGTTTGTTTCTTTTATGATTGAGGATGTAAGTTATCTAGAGGAGCAGCCGAGGCGATTAACAGAAGAAAGACGACGGACCAGGTAATTCAAAAGGTTTCACAGCAATATATATATATATATATATAGCCGTGTAACCCTGGTAAAAGCCTCACCTCAGCAAAAATTCTTAATTTACAAAAATCGTAAATTTCACAAACAAAAAAAAATTCAAAAAAAACATATCTTACCCAGATTCTGCTTCCATCAACTTAATTCTTCAAGCGCTTCCCTGGCTAGCTCAGTTGGGCCTCCTCTTGGATACCTAGATTTACTATCATACTCTTTATCATTTACGCACACTCTCAATAAAACCACAAAATAATACAACAATCATACAATATTTATTTACCACTAGTCACAAATAATAATTCAAGATTATTTACATTTCGGTGGTCAAGTTACACCTCAATAAATTCTATCTTTGTAAAGTCCAGGATTTTAAATTGAAATATCAAACACATTGAATATAACAGGAGTAAATGGGACCTAAATAATACTTTATATATATATATATTTTTAATTATTACAATCTGGAGTATGGTGAGCTCATGATAACCCAGTTTAATTTATTAATGTATGCTTTTACTTTGCATACTCTTACTACAAACACAAAAAGTTCCATGTACTCTTAACAATAAAATTTTAAATTTATGAGGAATGTTAATAAGCTATATATACACCTCTAAATTTATATTCAAATACCATAATAAAAGTTAGTTATACGTATTCTTTTCAATACGCAAATTAATGCAAAATACCATCAAAGTTCACTCTCACACCTCACAATAATTTTCATAGTTTATATAAAAACAGCAAACTCTAATGCGTTACCTGTAATTTCTTGAAGATCCCTACTCCCTTGACGTTGAAGTTAAATTCCTGCACCCTCGGTCTCGATTCTGCTTTGCTTGCCGCCTCCAGCTATTTATAGAAGAACACCATGTAAGTTGTGCTGCATGCTATTCATTCACGATCCATCCAAATCCAAATCCAAGTATGTTTCACTTTTTTATAATTGCATAATTTAATTTATGTTACTTTACTTTACTTTACTTCACGAGCTTGTTAAAATATCTGATGCACCTCAATAAATTAAACTCGACACTTTCCGCGTTTCAAACTATGAGGCCTGCAATTTAACACTATTTAATTTATAGATTTTAAATACTTACAAGCTCGTTAGTAGATTTCAGTACGTAGTAAGCGTTGCAAATTAACGAAGTCAAAGAGAGTCAGAATACCAAAGAGAGCGATGCTAATTCTCTTAGAGTATTTATACAATTCTGTAATCTCTCCAGACCCTCCTAACGCGAAACATTTAATTAAACTAATTCGTTCTTCAAATTTTGGTGTAACCGTTTTCAAAATCTTAGAAATTTAGTCAGACGAATTCAGTGCGCCATCTATATTTTACTTATTCTTTAAAAAAACCCGCGCAATTTGAAACGCCCGTTACTTCAGCCACCCGTTGTGGGTGTATTTGACCCAACCAAAGCACTATGGAAGAACGCTTTACGACATTGGCAGAAGCGATCCGAAAATATAAATTTTACCGTTACAAAACTCAATTTCTGTAAAATCTTTGTGGCAGTGCTAAATGGTGTAAACTTGCCAGAGAATATCCGAAACGAATTTAAAAAATGCGGCATAGTTCCGTTTAACCCAGGCGCAGTACATTTTTTCGAATGCGTGCAAAATAAAGCTGAAAATGCCAATAACAAAAAGGAAGAAACACTACTAACTGGAGGGATTTTTTAAGCAAAAAAAAAGTTCTAATAACATTAGAAGGATAGCACTATCAAATTATATTAACCGAAATTCAAAATTTACATCAAACTTTCCAAGCAGATTTACCTAATCAATAAAATAAGGTCTTCGTTGACAACTATTCTATTTCAAAGGAAGGCTGCCACGTTTCAGAATATAATCATTTTGAAGAAATTACAATACCAACAGAAAACTTTGTCGTCCCTACAGAAAACTCTGTAATCTTTTTGTTGGCCTAAAACTACTTCCTAAAGTTTAGTGTATGAAACAAACATAATATCCAGGTTACCTTTTAATAAAAAACCTAATGATCTAAGTGATGATATTGAACCATTGGTTTCTATCCATTTTCAGCTCTTTTCTGCTCTTCAGCAATAGCGCCTCAACAAGACCAAAGATAATGCAATTAGTTCTCATAAATCTGTAAACATCAAATATGTTATTGACACAAAAGCTCTTACCAAGGAACATACTATCGATTATTCGAACTTTGGACCAACAACTGCGTTTAAAAAGCATTTAAAATGTCCCTTGCCGTTAAGGAAAAGAGCAAATAATATAGAACCTGCAGTACTTTTCCAAAGGCTATTGCGTCAGGTAGATGAAGGACCTATTTTAACAATAAAATGAAATAACAACAAGCTATAGAACAAAAAAAAACTAAGAGAGGAAGAAATTCCAAAAAGAAAAATTGAAGACGCTGCTAAAAAGATAAAAAAACAAAACAAACAGTAATATTAAAAGTAGTGACTTTAATCGAACGACAAAATGGTCAAGATTAATAGTAATAATGAAAATGTTACCCAAAAAACAAATACTGCATGAAGAAGAACAAGAAGTATGCCATGTGCAGTGATGAACTTTATAGTGAGACCCAAGAAGACCAATATGTGACATGTGTTCGCGATTGTATCTTGTATCATTTAAAGTGTACTCTGTAGGGCAATCGTTCGAATCTGTGGCATTTTTTAAACCAGCCACCCCGTTAAACTAGAAAATGTTAAATTTTCAAAAGCGGTAGCAACGTTTTCCTTCTTAAATGCCTATAAATCAATTAAAATTGTTAAACATAAATGACCCCTCTTAAACACTAATATAGGGCCCATAGAGCCATCGGCTTGCTTTTGCTATTGGTCCACAACCAGTGAGAAAGCAAGATTAATTTGGTTCCGCTTCAGTTGATTTAGAATTAGTATAAAATAAGTAGATTTTAGTTATAACATCACAAATCACTTATTTGTTGTGGAGAGCACCAGCCTGCGGGTGAGGAGAATATGCTCGATAGTGTTTAAAGCAACATTATAGTAAATTGTATGTTGGGAAGATTCACTTCGGTCTAAGTGGTGAGTAGAATATCCCCTGAAAGGATCCAGAACAACATCTAATTATTATTTAATTACAAATTTCCTACTGATGATGATCACATAGTGGTCGAAGTACGTATCTAGTATTTTAAATATTTTTTGTGGTTAAGGTTTTTTATTAATTTTTATTTAAAGACTAACTGTTAAGGTTATAAGTGAAAGTAATAATCAAATCTATTGCAATCTAGGTAGATACCTTCCTATCCATTCCTAATTGCTATTAAATAAATGTATTTTTTTAGTTTTAGATTTGAGACTGATGTTGATAATAGATATTTCATGTTTTATTTTATTGGAAGTTGAATATATTTCCTACGCTATTGTATCATACATAAAAGATACAATAGTATTATCAATGTCCAACAGAACATTATGTAGTTTAATTTGTTGTGATACTTTTTTTCAGTGACCGACTACTCCCTAACAGCAAAAATCTTCCCAGAATATTCAAAGAATATTTCAAACATTCCATTTATAGAATATTCTTCGTGGATTATTCAGAGAATGTGTATAGAATATACTAATTATACGACAACATTCCAATTACTTCTACTGTAAGAAAATTCATTACCTAGGTTTATTGAATATTATTAGAATAATTACATAAGTAGTACTTATTAATTTAATATACTTTACCAGAATATTCAGAGAATATTTCAAACGTTCCTTTTTGGAATACCTCATGTGCAAAATTTATAGAATATATTAATATTAGATGACAACATTCCAATTACTTCTATTTTAAGAATATTCATTCCACCAAGGTTCATAGAATATTAGTAGAATATTACATAATACTCAATAATATAATTTAATAAAATTAAATAAAAACCCTTAACCACAAAAAATATTTAAATTACTAAATACGTATTTCGACCACTACGTGGTCATCATCAGTAGGGGGAAAAAAAAAAAAAATTAGCTGTATAATTTACTATATTGTTGCTTTAAACACTATCGAGGATATTCTCCTCACCCGCAGGCTGGTGTTCTCAACAACAAACAAGTGAATTGTGACATTATAACTTAAATCTACTTAATTTATACTAATTCTAAATCTACTGAAGCGGAACCAATTTAATCTTGCTTTCTCATTGGTTGTTGACCAATAGGGGAAAGCAAAGCAGATGACTCTATTGGCCCTTTATCGGCGTTTAAGAGGGGTCCTTTATGTTTAACAATTTTAATTGATTCATAGGCATTTAAGGAGGAAAACGTTGGTACCGCTTTTAACAATTTAACATTTTCTAGTTTAACGGGGTGGCTGGTTTCAAATATATGTTTGGCGACCTGAGACCTTTCATATTTACCATATTTGAAGTGAGCAATGTGTTCTTTAAATCTTGTTGTTATATTCCTCTTGGTCTGACCAATATATTTTTGAAAACACCCTGGCCCTGCACAACTAATTTCATAAATCCCCGACTTTTGCAATTTTTCCACCTTGTCTTTTGGATTACCTAGCAAATCTTTAATTTTATTATTATTAGTGAAAGCAATTTTGAAATTACACTGTTTGAATATTTTATCAAGACCCTTTGTGGTTTTGTGAAACGGAAGTTTAACATATTTAACATTATCGTTAGAGGTGGTTGATTGCAAAGTCGTTTTCAATTCAACAACAAGTTGTACGAACAACATGAAGGCACAGCAATGGGAAATAGCTTGTCACCTTTCATAGCAAATTTATTTATGTCTCGTTTTGAAACCGAGTTAAAAGAAAACTCCAAATACTTCCCAAGAATATGGTTAAGGTACGTGGATGATATTTTTGCAGTTTTTGACACTTCTAAATCAAATGTTGATGATTTTCTTAAAGAAATGAATTCAAAATTTCAAAGCATAAAATTTACGTATGAACTAGAGAATAATGGACAATTACCCTTTTAGATACATTAGTAATTAGAAATGGTAATAAATTAGAATTTGACATTTATAGAAAAGAAACCAATGTAAATCGCTTTATTTTGTCTTCCTCTAATCATAGCATACAACATAAGTTGGCTTCATTTAACTTTTAATTAATAGATTATTGAATTTCCTTTAAATAAAAACAGATTTAATAAGGAATTTGCTCGTATTAAACAAATAGCGAATTACAATGGTTTCTCTTCTGATATTATAGATAATATTTTTAGAAAGTGTAAAAATAGGATCAACATCCGTAAATCAACGACTTTGCAATCAACCACCTCTAACGATAATGTTAAATATGTTAAACTTCCGTTTCACAAAACCACAAAGGGTCTTGATAAAATATTCAAACAGTGTAATTTCAAAATTGCTTTCACTAATAATAATAAAATTAAAGATTTGCTAGGTAATCCAAAAGACTAGGTGGAAAAATTGCAAAAGTCGGGGATTTATGAAATTAGTTGTGCAGGGCCAGGGTGTTTTCAAAAATATATTGGTCAGACCAAGAGGAATATAACAACAAGATTTAAAGAACACATTGCTCACTTCAAATATGGTAAATATGAAAGGTCTCAGGTCGCCAAACATATATTTGAAACCAGACACCCCGTTAAACTAGAAAATGTTAAATTGTTAAAAGCGGTACCAACGTTTTCCTCCTTAAATGCCTATGAATCAATTAAAATTGTTAAACATAAAGGACCCCTCTTAAACACCGATAAAGGGCCAATAGAGTCATCTGCTTTGCTTTCCCTATTGGTCAACAACCAATCAGAAAGCAAGATTAGTTGGTTCCGTTTCAGTAGATTTAGAATTAGTATAAATTAAGTAGATTTAAGTTATAATGTCACAATTCACTTGTTTGTTGTTGAGAACACCAGCCTGCGGGTGAGGAGAATATCCTCGATAGTGTTTAAAGCAACAATATAGTAAATTATACAGCTTATTTTTTTATTTTTTTTTCCCCTACTGATGATGACCACATAGTGGTCGAAATACGTATCTAGTAATTTAAATATTTTTTGTGGTTAAGGGTTTTTATTTAATTTTATTTAAATCGTGCCACAGTGTTCCTATAGATTATAATTTAATACATATTTTTTTTATAATTTTAACAAATACCTGCCATGTTTGTACATATAGATAATTAAAATAATATTAATATAATGTATGCACGTTTATTGCTCAATCAACGGTTTATGTATAAAAATAGATAATAATAAAAAATTATGTTGGCCATAATGAAGACTAATATTTATACGTTGGCAGCGCAAAGTTTAAAGTATCTGACAATTGCCGTTATCAAGTTATTTTTGCGCCTTTGCAGGTTAACTTGTAATGTGTTACACTTTTTACTATTTTAATAGAAACGCCGATTTGAACCTGACGATTATTATATCGTTATTTAGCTAGAAGCAACAACGATTTTTTTTAAGGTGAGATATATATATATATATATATATATATTACTCATATTTAGACCAGGGTAGAAAATTAAATAATCACATCAAATAATTTTAATCACCGTGTAGAAGCTTTGGGAAAAGGTACGCGTTATTAAAAAACCGTGAAGCATAAAAATTCATTCGTTTCATTAAAAATAAGGGAGATAAATTATGTACAAGACGCTTGCTATAAAAAAAAGGAAGCAGTATTAAAAAGCTCTACGTAAGAAACAAATAGAAATTACGTGCAAAATTTATATTAATTAACTCAATTTTAAGTAACCGGTATTAAACAAAATGTACTGATAATAATTGAATATTTGATTAGGGTATTATTTTAATTGGAGTTAATTGAACCGTTAGTAACAGATAATATCTATAAAAACTTGTAAAAACCCAATAAAATACCATGAAATAAAGCTCTGAGAATTAATAGTATGTTTGAACACCTGCGTATTTTTAAAAAAGCTTGTTCCGCGTAAAATTTGCAGATAACAAATGGGTTCAGAGAATGTTGGAGAAACCGTCGTTTATATTAACGGGAAGACTAGATACGGGGTTATTTAACCCAGATAACAGTCCATGTGGACTGAAAATAATCGATAATAAAGAATATCAATTTGCACTAATAAGAACAGAGTAGATAGAAACAGATAATATGCGCAAGACCGAGACACATATAGTAAAAGGCGTGAGTGGAGCAACGTCACGGGGTTGCGATTGGTTGAAAATAAAAGGCAAAATTGAGAGGTAAAAATAACATTTCTGTATAAAATTCAATTAGTTATTTCCAGACGTTGCAAGCCGTGTCGAAATTTCTGAGATTTAACTGGGACGAGTGCAAATTTCGTAAAAATCGCATGCTGGGCTGCGGAATGGGAACCTAGCATGCGAAATTCTTTAGAATTGTCCGTTTTGGGGACTAGACCGACAGACAGGCTAACCTCTATATATACCCAGGTTAATATGAACAAGCTCTCTTCCATCTGCGACTTGATTCAATGCGTTAAACAGTGTTTTTTAGTTTTCCGAGTTTGATAGAATAATTTAAAGTTTGCTCGTATATTTTGGTGATTTAAAACAGTTTGTTCTTTACGTGCTACAATGAACGTACTTTAGTGCACTTAGAAAAGAAGATACAAGGTAATAAAGTTTAGTATCACTGTACCAATTAGTAAAATTTACAACGACAAATGAATACACAAAAGTAGGCAGTTTTGGCGTATATTTGTGAAAGAAGTATGAATTTCTTTGCTATTTTTCGGGGGTGTTAATAATTAAATGGTTCATAAACGTGTCTGGATCCACAAAACAAGGTTCAGATATACACAGATGAGTTCCGGAAAAGCCCTGAAACAACTTTAGATGTATGGTGATGGAGAAAATTTTAAAAGCGTTGAGAATCAGAAGCCGTAAATATAACCCAGTTGGAATGGTGTGATTAACAAAAGGACGATGTACATTGAAGCTACGAGTGCAGTAACCTTCAGGTAACTTATGCTTTGTTGTTGGATTTTGATATTTTGGTGTGTGTGGAATAACTTTATAATTTGTTTATTTAAAATGGACAGTAGTGAAATTGTACTAACAGCAGATTTTTAATTTTAATGTGACATTTTCTTGTTTAAGTAGAAAGGGGTATTTAGTATTTATGTTCTGGATTATGATGAAAATTTGGGTATGTCTTTGAGCTCAATTAGACGAACCTGGTTAATTAACGTAAAGGGGTGGTAGATGATCCCTTTGTACTCAGACTCAGGTCTGCATATATTGTTATATTAATTAGTAGGCATCCTACAAGGACTTTAATTCTGGATGCACTTTAAAATAATAACAAATTTAATCTTGAAATTTTCTGATACTGAAATTTATGCTGAATTTTAATTTTGAAATTTTAATGTATTGTGAATATTGATGTAAATAGAGTTAACGTTGATGTTTGTGGTAGGAATGTGTTTGTTTGTTTTTATGAAAGAGGATGAAGGTTTAACTAGGTGAGCAGCCGAGGCGGAAAAGAGTAAAGAGGCGAGTAACAGAAGAAAATCAACAGACCAGGTAATTCAAGAGGTTTCACAGCAAACATGACGCCCAATCTGTGGGGCTCTAATGTTTTTTTTTTGAAAGGGCCAGTTCCCGTGACCAAAGGTGTCAGCAAAGGTTTCACAGCAGACATGGCGACCCAAAAGTGAGGCTCGAGTTCCAAATAAAATTTTTGTGATTTTATTCCAGGAAACTGGCGATCTGAGAGAGAGAGTTTCTGTGTGTGTATAAATTTAAGAGTATTTTGAGAGTGTGTGTGAGAGGGATTAGAACGTATGCAGAGAAAAGAGTGGTTAAGGAGTCAAGGAGTGGAAATTGGAAGTGACGATAGTGCATTGTGTGGGAAAAATTCGAAAATGGAAGAAGCAGGAGGCAGTAGGGATCAGTCGAGGACGGAATCAGGGGATCAAGGAAATGAGTTAATGATGAGAATGTTTGAGGAAATGCGATTAGCTAGGGAAGAATCTAATAGAGCGAGGAAGGAGTCCAACCAAAAATTAGAGCAGATAAGCGGGAAAATTGAACAAAATACTAAAGAATTTACAGAATTTAAAGGTAGTCTTACCGTGAAACTGGGTGAAGTAGAAAATAGGGTTGAAAAAAATGAGCGTGATATTACAGGTCTTCGACAGGAAATGGGACATTTAAGGTCCGAAGTACGCATTTTTGTGAAGAAGAGATTAATATAAAAATGACTGAAGTGACAGACTCATGTAGGGATCAGTTAGGCAGGGTAGAACGCGAAGTTAGTAGTATCAAATACAACATGTCAAATTTAACGGGGGATGGTCCCAGATTTTCTACAGGTGGAGTATCATTGGACCAACACATGAAATTTTATGGCGATAACAGGGTAAATCCACAAATTTTTATTAATAGTGTAAGAAATGTGTACTAAATGGTGAGTTATTTTAATAATACTAAAAAACATAAAATAGATTTTAACAATCCAATTATATTACAGATGGAAGACAAAAAATCAAAAAGAGAGTTTTTAGAAATGTGCCACATATACCAACAAAAAAATACTATGAACAAAAGAACAGATGTTAATGACTTAAATTGTATCTACACGTATCTTCTAAATATCAAAAATAAAAACAACCATACAACAACAAATTTATCAATGGATCTATAAGATAAATTTCTCTTAAATATATTACAAACACAAAAAAAAACACAGAAACACACACTACACACACATACACATATACAGACTCATACATACACTCACAGTATTACACGCAGGTACATTCTTAGTTATAATAAACATTTTTTAAGGTTGTCTTTTAATAACAATTTCTATCAAACTTTTGACTTTTATTTATTATTAATATTTTATATACATAATATTTTTACCTCTTGTTGTAATTTGGCGTTGTTATATACATTTTAAAAAATTTATAACAAAAATAACTTTATGTTAATTACCAATTTTATTATATAACCTCACCTTAGTAAGTATAAAATATGATTTACTGTTTATTCATCAATTTTGTAATTGTAGTACCTTTGAAAAAGGATTAAAATAAATCCGAAAGCTCAGGTTTATAAAAAAGAGTTTTCTTAAATAATCCAGCCGACCTAAAACCCACAATATTTTTGGAAAAATATATATATATATATATATATATATATATATATATATATTATATACTTTATTTCATTGAACCACTATATGGAATTAGCTGAACATCTAGGTGGAGTGTTACACTTGCGGTCTGTTTGTAGCGGCGAACTGTGTGACTGAATCGCTAACCCATATAAATTCAAATTCAATAGAATAAACACAATTCCATTAGTGTACTTTTATGTAAAAATATTTTAATTGGTTTAGCTGGTACTACAACTGAAACAGTAGCTGCACCAATTTATGCAGGACCTTTAAATAATACCATAAAGCTAAACATACCTAACAATTAGAAACATTTCATTTCAGATAAAGCATTTAAAAAATAGCTGGTAAGGTTTTTTGCCTAAACTATATCATAAGTTGGATCAAATACAGGAGAGATATCTGATATAAAACTTTATGCACAAAAGCCTGAAGGTAAAAACCAACGGAAAAAAAGATATATTGTTTGACTTTCTTCTAAAATACGAAGATAATTTATTGAAATTGGAAAAATTCCTTGAAACAAATGAGAATAAACAAGCTTTGGTATGTAAGTATTAAAATTATTTCAATAATATGGTTTTGTTTTAGATATTAGAACTGGCTAAAATTAGTGGCACCAACTATAAAGTGATGGTAAAAACGAATTAATGGTAAACTATAGATTGGATTCAAAAAGAAAAACAACTTTTCAGTGTTAACAATCGCAAGAGTAGGTATGTATTGTTGAAATTTACATTCTGTATTTAATCTAGTTTAAAACTCAGGAGCTGTGGAACGTGTCCACCATAATACGCAAGCAGATATTGAACATAAATATAGGGCTTTGGCTTACTAAAGCCAAGGAACGTACTAAATTGAAGAACAATAATAATTAAAAATATGTATATTTATTAACTAAATACATGTTATTATTATAATTTTTTATTTTATGTTCTCTGTTCGATATGCAATAAATTCAACGCCAGTAAATACATTCGTATACTTTTACAATTCTCTAATACAACAGATGCTTATTATACTGTTCTAATTATTTAAAATGTCTCATAATTCCAATGGTTCCGAAGGAGTGAAACTTGTGTGTGTGTCTCTATAAGCATGACACGATAAATAAATACAGTTGGTATAAAATTTTTGAGTGGTGTGTATATTCTGCATATGATTGTATCAATACTGGCTCCGTGGCGTATTGTTGAAACGAAAAAAGTAACTCTCTACCACAAAAAATATCGTTTTGGAACCTCTGCATACGTGTATTTCGACAACTAAGAGATCATTATTAATAGAAGAATTGTTAAACTAATACAGTTAAACTAAAATTAAAGCTGTATGATTCACTTCTAAAGATATTCTCCTCACAAACTGGGTAAAGTTTCACTTCCGGCTAATTGAGAGGAAAATATCCTTCGAAGTGAAACCTAGGTTTAATTTTAGCTTGACTGTTTTTTACTAACGATGACCACTTATTGTCGAAATACATATTTAGAAGTTCAAATGAAACAATTTTTGTGGTAATAAAAAGAGTACTCTTTTAGTTTCAGAATATTCTAAAAATCTACTATTGTAATTTTACGAAAGTATTCAGAATATACATAAAATATTATAAGTAATATTCTTGGTATGTTCTAAGAATATTAAAGTTAGTTACATTGTAATATTATAAGAATATTTGTATATTCCAAGAATATTCAAATGAATATTCTTGGCATGTTCTGAGAATATGAAAAGTAGTCCATCTTGTAATATTCTAACAATGTTCGTAGAATATCTTTATATATTCTGGGAATATTCATAATGTTCTGGGCCAATATTCTTTGAACATTTAAAAAATATTCGTCTGCTGTATGGGCTAAATCAATGACGAACGATTACCGGATTTTAGCGACCGACGACTGGTAAAATTCTTATTTTTTCAAACAAATGTCTACGAGTTTGATTTCGAAAAGAACATTTCTAAATTATACTAATGGCGCTTCTAACATAACTACCAGTTACTCGATATATGCCAAGTTGTCAATCTATAGTTGAATTTACATCCACAAATTTTTCATTTGTGACTGATTCCTGGCACAACTGCCCTATATTTATTTACCCATTGATATATCTTAAAATCAATCATATTGCAGTTGAAGTATTGATTGGCTCAGCTTGAAGCTTGTTTCAAATTCGAAACGAGCTTGGCGCCGAACTTATTCGCTTTATTGCATGCCGAGCCCAGCTGATTTAAAGCTCGACTAGCGTCTACTACGTAAAACTTTTCTTCAGGTGTATGTAATAAGACTAATAATAATTCTTATATTTATTTACTGCTTCTTTTGATTTTATTGCAAGGTTATGATAGTTTTTATAACTCATTGGATCCCTTTTTTTTCAGGACTCGGGAGACTAGATTTCTTATCTGTCTTTAGACTACCCTGATTCATATATTGTCAACTAAGCAACTAAATTTATTTTCATAATAACATTTTAAGGATCACGTTAGTAAAAGCAGTGACTAACTATATATAAATTTGCATCTAACATAAAATCAGCAAGGTCAAATGTTTGCATGCTTTAAAAAGTCCCGACTATTTATCCCAATTACAACCAATTGACTTGAATTAGAAGTGCACCAATAAAAACCCCAAACTACGACAAATACGTAAAACGCCAGACTTTTTTATCATTTTTCCATGCAATTCCGCGGCATCATATGCACAGCGATATCGATATTAAAAAGGAAAGCAAAAAAAATTCAGCATGAAAGTTCACGCTCTAATACAAAACAACAAACAAGCGGCGTACTAAGGGTCGTGGGGTGTACGTACGTAATACGGCGCGAGATACGATGGGGATGTTTACGATTTACGAGCGAGATAGTTTTACCTCAACAAGTGGTAATGAGTGGAAAGAAGACGGATACAGTCATCTCGGTGTATTAAAGAGTGTTCGTTCGTTCGGATCCGATGCGACGTGGGTGCGGGGGTTTCGCAAAGTGTCCTAAAAGTTTTACAATCGCTAGCTGGCTGTGCGGTATATACGGCATGCTTGATGGCCTATCTTCCAATGTGAGTAGCGGCCATAACACTAAGATGTATACGACTGCGCTGGGGCCCCTCCTATATGCTATATGCAATCCGCATGCCACATACCTATAGGTATAAACCAAACTATAGTGCAGGGTGATTCTGTGATAGTCATTAGTCGTGTTGTTCGACAGATAGATACACAGCCGCGAGCAACTAGAGGTGAGAAACCTAACCTACTTTCATAATTACACACGCGGCAATTACCATAGGCGCGGCGTGGGATCAAGAAATCTCGTCTTTCAGCACTCGTTCGCTTGTTGCTTTCAAGTAGGTAAATGTTTGCTTCTAAACTCCCTTCCAACCCGTCCTGTTAATTCTACTGTAATCCAACAAGCATGCCGTTGTTCTTAATTATAATGCACCAGCTACTTAAGCACGCCTATATTATACAGTCTAATGTAATCATCTTGTAGACATTGAGACATATACTTGGTTTATAAAGTTTCATTTAAGATACGCTTAACGTTTTCTGTTTTATATCCTAGAAAGTTTGCGGAATCAGCAAACAAAATGAAAGCTTAATTGAATGTGATGTTGACTGCGTGATGGAGGACGTCCCAGACGTCTATATAGCAACGATATATCCATGGACTGTGTTTAAATCGATGGCATACACCCCTCTTTGACTATTCTCGTCATTTCCTTTTATATTAATATTCCAATAACACATACGATAAAAATATTCCTAGAATTTTAAGCAAAATATATGCTGACCAAGTACTTATTTCAATGGAGAGTGTAAAACTTTTATTAAGTAATTAATTTCTTACTGTGAGACGATTCCCAGTGACACGAAGTTAAACTGTATGAAGATTTTAACCTAATTTTAACATAAATATTTGTATTTAAGGAATCCTTCGAGTAAATGCATTATTTAAATTCTTGAATGAAACACAAAATTTACGACGTTGATTAAAATACCAATTATTGGTAATTGAAGTAGACACAATGTATGATATACAAACATGGAAGACAATATTATCTAAATTTTTTTTCTTGGAGCTCTACTTACGTCCATTCTTTCGTCAAAATTTTCGATGAAATTTTGACATAAAATACGAATCTGATTCACTTATAACGCGAATAATTTTGTCCGGTAGCTGAGAAATCGATTGACCTTTTACATAATCCCAGAGAAGTAGCCCAACGATGTCACATTGCATTATCTTGAAGACCAATTAACATCACCGGTTCTCGGAGATTACACATACAGGAAATTTCACCTGGAACAACTCAATGGTTTAGTGAGCAGTGTGAGTTACTGCGTCGTCCTTCTAAAACTACCCCCCCCGTCTGTTTATTATTTAATTCTGATCGGTAGTTAGTTAACACCTTACGATATCAAAAAAATTCATAGTTACGTTTTCGCCAGCACCATTTTTGAAGAAGTATGGACCAATAAAATCTCCTAACCATAATGCACACCTAATATTGACTTATTCAAAATGTAATGTTTTCTGGTAGACCAATTGAAGATTTTGGTCATCTCAAAAACGACAGTTTTGTTTATTAGCAGAGCCATTAATTTCAAAACGCGATTCATTGGCAAATATGATTCTGGTTGTTTCAAGATCCAAACGACAAATCTAGGACGTTTGTAATTATCTAATAACTTTTTCACTGTGTTCTTCGAATCCTAAATGCCTTCAAAGTAAAATCTTTTCATAAAACACGCGGTATGGAATCACAGTCTAACTTGTTGTGCAACGACCAATGTACATTTCTGGATTTTCAGCAACATTTTCACAAACCAAATCAATATGCCAATAGGCTAAATCTTGTAAACGACCACTATTACTATCTTCTTCATTTGTTACCTGCCACCTTACCAGGTTCTTGAAAATTTTTGAACGATTCCATTAATAGTGCTATTATATGTAAACCGTAAATATTGTGCGATTTCCTAAAAACATTTCTCGATGAATGCCCAATGTCATTAAATAATCACTCCACAATTTGAAAGCGTTTATATACACCTCATTCGCCACACTTGTTCAACGTCATAAGACGTCAGCACCATCTGTGAATTAAAAACTAGATCAAGTTTAAAGATCTATTAGATGTTGCTGCAGATATTTATATTAATAAATAACAACCTATGCTATGTGAATACCCCAATCATTACAAATACTTAGATAATTAAAAGACATTTCTCTCGCTAGCGATATTTTTGTTTGGTAGCATCATTAATTTTAAACTAAAATGACTAATCACATTGAAACAGCAACATTTTAGTCATATATTGTCTTTATCTTGATAACAATAGTCTATTCGCTTTAACTTTAGGATGACCACAAATAGAGTAATGAGGTATTGGCAACACTATGCAAATCGGTACCTAGAATTGTGCACGAAGTCATTTAACACTATAAAGGTTGGCAGTTCTGTACGATATTGCCACCAAATTCTTCTTACAAACCGTAGTTTTTGCCTATGGGAATATTTGAATATCTTTTTACAGGTAAAATGTGAATGAAGTTAATTAATTTTATTTTCCCCTGAAAGGGCGGGGATCCCGTAACCTTGGCTAACTGCATTGGTACATGAATAGCTTCCCATCAAAAAATAAAAAAATAAAATAAAGAGAAATAAAAAATACAAAAATAATTAAGAAATTCACTGAAATACAAAATTCTGCGTTACATTTGCACTTATTCTGAAACGATTTTCTACTTTTGTTAAAATCGCGGGACGCTAAACCGTCTGTCGCAGCAATTTCTTCTATACGAAAGACAGTTTTTCCAAAAATCTTCCTTGTTTCGGTATCTTAAAATATGTCACTTTGCTTACAAAAACCATAAAACACGCTAATTCTGTCATAAATAAATAAACTTGTAAAGTAAAGTGCTTTCCAAATAATGTTCCATCAGTAGGGCAGCTGGATATTCGTTATTAGCTGACTTACCTATTTTCAACGAACTTCGTTCGTTTATGAAATCGATTTGTCGTCCGTCTGTCTGTCCGTCTGTCCGTCCGAGGCCTTTCTAATGGTCGGACATCAATGTGTGATACATCAATCGATTCAGCTCGGTGTCCTGAGCTTAAGTTTTGATGTCAGTTGAAATCGGGCCACGGGGACGCCGTGCCCCCGCGATATTCCGTCGGGAAAATTAAAATTTCAAATAGGTCCAAAATTAATGTGCGATACATATTTGGACTCCCCTAACATAGCTGAGTCGAAATATGGTACCCCACAAAATCTGACCACGGATACCCCCGGGAATTAATTTTATTTTATCTGAATACTTATAATTATTACAACATAATAATTTTAATTTCTTTAAATTGTTTTAAAGTAAGTCTACATTTGGAAGTTCGTTGCGACAATGCCTTGCATTTTCAACTTGTTTTAAATGAATTCAAATAAAATTCAACCCAAAAGTTAAACTCTTTTCACGTAAATAATATCGATAAAAATACAAATTTTTGTTTCCTAAAAAATAATCTCAACCTCAATTCTGATCAGGTATTGCTAAAATAAATTCTAAAGAAAAATATTAAATTCCATTCAACAATAATAATTTAGTTTAAACTTTTGCCGTTTTCCATACAAATCATGTGATATAAATCATAATTTGGTTGACAATAGACTTAATAACACCGGGCAAACAAACTTTTCGTTCTACTCTTTCGTTGTCCACTCCAAAAGTTTAAAGCTTTTATACTTTAACTAACATTAAATTTCGCTAATAGAACTTTATTTTAGACTTAATATATACCATTTCGTCACTAACTACTCCAACTTGCTAATTATTTTCTCGTGTAGATTAATTTCTTATTACATAAAGAACAACCAATATACATTTAAATTCACAAATACATGGATATAAATTCTTAAACATAAAAACTCAATCTACCCACTACGTATTCGAGGGTGTCTAAGAACATCAATATTTGCTTGAAATCATTCCAATTAACCAAAAACAGAAAACTGTCTTGCACGAAACAAGCTACTAAGTTCCAATCTAATGTAGGGGTGATTAATCCGGTCCCAACCCCGTTGAATTCAAACGGTTCTTGTTACACTATATCCGCGCGTGCGCATTTAAAAACTACCCTGGCACTTGCAAATGTTTTTTCCTTTAAATGTCGATACCACCTACTCCTCAGTTCGAGAATGTAATTAGATTTTTCTTGGAATTTCTGTACTTTCAGCCTCATTTTCACATATCAAACACTCATATAAAAACTAACAATATTATGTCAAACCCTCCCCCCTCCATTTGCGCGCATCCCTACATTATGATACTGATTTATCATCAGTTCACAATTAATTAAAATCAAAACTCAATCAGATGTCCAATTCAGGTATTATTTGTCCAGTTTATATATTATGTTGTAAAGCTCGGGACTTTTTGCTTCTGTAGCTCATGAAATCAACCCGGATAAGTACGCGTTATCATATGCTTTACTTAGATTTACATTTGAGTTTATCTGCTTGAATCAAAATTTATATGTATATATTGTAATCTATTGCACGAAAGAATTAACTCACACTTGTAATGTAATATGTTCCAATTTATCTTTATCAGTGTCTTGAGCTTTATATCGTATCGCAGTATGTCTGTGGTTTTCTTTGTGTATGCAACTATACCTATTTATACTATGTAACAGCAAATGAAATTTATTTAATTAAAATTTTTAAAAGCTCATATTTGGAATGCATATATTAATAAATTTGTTGATATATACTTAATCATTCTGAAAACTTTCTTAAGAAAAATGACATACTTCCACTATGAAATTTTACGGTTATAACTGATTTGTTTACATTTTGTGGATTTAAAATAATCTAGAACCCTGAGGTAAGTTCCAATATGTATCTATCGGAGATAAAACGGTTATTTTTGTGGTTTTAAGTTTAAGATTTGAATAAAAGTATTGATTTTACTGCAATGTCTCGTGTTTGAACACATATATTAAAATTATATAGGGTGGTTCAATAGCAAGCATGTCCATTTCAAATGCTTTTTCCCTTTGTCATCTAATGTTTATTTCTCGTAATGCCCAAACATTACAATTGTTCATTAAATATATCAGAATTTAAATAACCATTGTCAATGAAGCATTTTATCTTGTTGTGACGCCATCTCAAAGTTAAAGCAAATGGACTATGTATCCGTTTGTAATATTCTAGATATTTAGGTATTTAAAATACATAAATAATTAAACCGTTGCTTAATGACATAAAAGCACAGAAGAGAAATCTCTTAAGAAGTTGACGTTTTCTCAAACCTTATAAATAATAATAATTATTAGACCATTGCGATGTATTGCAGGCTTTTCTACATTAATAAGAATAAAATATTTCTAATCAGTTTCAATGAGTTATTTTTGCATTCCAATTATGCTCACGGCTTCAAGTAAACTTCATTATAATATATCTTTCATTTATTTGTACAAAGAAAAAATTCAATGAGGAGGTGCACCTTGAAATAAATTGCATACTCTAAGCACAGCAGTTGCTTTAAGTGATACATTTTATGTATCTATTTCAAACTACCGCACTCCTAGTATGGTTGCTATAGCAATATTGTGCATGTGCTTTGGTATGCGTTAGGTTTTCTAACAACCTGAAGTAAGAGTGGAGACCAATGAAGCGTTGGCGAACTTGTACTCAAGTGTCTCACTTATTGGGTTTCATGCGGATTTGCTTACAACTTCTGCGTTTATATGTTATCCATGGCGTATTTTACTTTAAATGTTTTTTTAGTTGGGAAAAATAAGAAACAGTTTTTTTTAGTATTCAAACATTTATGTTTATTTAAATGCAAGTAAATTTGTACAAATGAAAGATAAACCATAATTCAAATCTATGGTACTTATTTTTTGAATAAATGGTGTTCTCTGCTGTGTTTAAAATTTTTTGGTATAAAACAGTATTAACTAATAGATTTAACTTTTTTACTTAACAGATCCACCTGGTCTGTAATGCTAGTTTGATTGGGCTGCATTTTTCAATTGTTAAATGGAAGAGACACAATCGTTAGACCCACATTGGCTTCACAAAAAACAACGTCATTATTTTTAATTCTCTATCAGAACGTTTTGAACAAAACATCAAATACGGAAAGATCAAATAAGTAATGTAAATAAATTAAATATATAAAGTAATACAATAAATATCGAAAGATGTTTTGGACTTGTAAGGATTTTATTTTTTGTAGTGTATAAAAATTTCCTTACGGAGAAACAAAGTTGTATTAAGGCAATAGAAAAAATGAAAAAATTCGCCAAGTATATTTATCTGCAAACCTAAATAAAATTTCGAATTCCTAATAAGTCCTTGGTCACATACGGAAAACAGCATGCGATGTGTTTTTTTCAAGTTTAGTTAAATTGGAAGGCTAGTTCCATATTTTATACTCATAATAATATAGAAAATAATTCAGGTGTTTTGAAACCTTACTTAGAAAGTCGTAAGTAGCACTCTAATATTTCAAAGTCCATGTAACTAGCTTATTGTTCACAAAATATCTGTTTTCAACTTGTTTCACAAACACGGAGCGTGCTCAGCAAGCATTTGTTCTGATAAGAATTTCCTGGTCGAATTGTCTTTATAAGTTGTTTCCTCAATCCGTCCACTTCCATGTAATTTTCCTGCCAAGCAAGATGACAGTCGTTGATGCGCAAATACTTTCGAGTTAGAAAGCACTCCACAGGTCGTAAACCCTCGAACCTCCAAATACTCTCCAGTTAAAAAATACCCACAGATCAATGAAAACATCTCCAGAACAAGAAAACACTTAGAAACTAAGAAGGGCATAAGTCTCCTAATTTAAAATCAGTCTGGGTTTGTTGTATTTTACACTGGCAAGCAAACGGCTGGAGACGAACGGAAACTTGGGCACAACCAACGCAAGGATAGCAGTCGACGACCCGTGGTTAAGGATGAGTCTATTTTTGCTGAATATTTATACGGATTTGTTCAATAGCCTCCTGTACCACGAATGGTTAAATTTATAGCCATAAAACTCCCCATCGCTTCAGTTTGTAAAATCCGTCATTCAATTGTGGCAATCGCACTTAATATTGTCAAATTTATAACTAGATTTTTTTGTAAAAGATAAATCTTTCTTTAAATTTTGTTATATTTAAAGCTCTCACTTAAAAGAAGCTTAGAAGGGTTTATACTTGCAAATATCGAAATTAAATTTATATTAAAGTTGTTCGAAATTACAGTTTTTTATTAATGTGTTCATGACTGTCAGATCTGACACTCATTTAAGGACTTAACTGTTATGTAACGAAATTTTGTTCAACTATTCTCAAAAATAACTAATGGCTGTGAAATTATCTATTATCTATTTGTTAAATATGGTTGTTATTTGATGCAAATTATTTATTATGGAATAAGTATTCTATTCTGGTAATTTTCTCTACACTAAAGAATTCTGACCAATTCTCCAAGAATCTAAATGAAAAATTTAGAAGTATCAACTCCGAAAGGGTTACTGTATCTACTCTAAAATTATATATTTTTTTAAAACTAGCCAGATACAGTGGCGTCCAATTCAAATTTAGATTATTCTCAGTTTAACTAAGAACATTTGAATCCAGCCCATCTCTAACTCTTCCTTGAGGTGATAGCCAAGTTAACCGTCGGCAAAACAGCTTTTAATGTATCCACCTAGTACGCGTAAAAACGTTGATTATCGTTAAAGTACAGTAGGTACTACTGCGTCTCAAGTGTCATAATGGTGATTAAGCCCGCATCAATTATATAAAACTTGCTACATTAGCGCTATATGGTAGGGCATTTATAATTTTAGCAGGGTGGCCGTTATAATTAGCACGGATAATAAATAGATATATTTTAAAAACTGTTACATGCTGATTGAACATGTAAAAATAATAGGGAACAGTTGAATGAATTTTATCGCTAAAACATTTTTTAAATAAATAAACAAATACAGAATGTTTTAGTCTTTTATTATTTTATATTTATTTATATAAATCGATAAATATTAAACATAATAGTGAAACGTTTTGTAATTTTTCTTTGTAAAGACGTAGAATTTAAGAATTGCCAAAAGCATATTTCGTAGATGATGCGAAAAGCTCAAGTACAATTAAACTTTTTTGTAAATAACCCTCTGAGATTAGAATTTTAAGTTATCCTTAGATCATTTAATTTCTAGCTTTGCTTTACACATAAAATTATTCTTGTTACAAGCTGCTAAAATTCGCGGGCTGCAAGATTCTGGTATAAATAGTTTTTGGTTAAAGTATCAAATAAACTTATAATATAATTTATGTTTTCTGAGCAGGCGCTACAATTTTTTGTATAAGCATTGTTTTTCATTCTAATTCTTTTTGTATCGTATTCATGTGCACGTGTAGATGAGAATGGACATGCTGAATTTTCGAAAATGCCCTTGGCAGCCAAAATACTATATTTCTATGATTTTTTAATGTTCTTTCTTCTGTGTGCAACAGTATTGTAGCGCTGCCAAGAAGGCATTTTCTAAAGTTCAACTCCTCTATTTACATCCACACACACCCAGGACTACGGTGCAAAAAAAAAATTAGGTCAAAAAATATAACACAAAAGAGTTACAGGGTCCGTAAAGGAAAATATTATTTTTAAAACTCATTCCTTCCGTGCAGGTGCTGGACCTTTTTTGTATACTGTTCTTCATTCTGGTTCTTTTAGTTTTGTACTCCTGTATGTGTTTAAATATAAAGGGACAAGCTGAATTTGTGAAAATGCCCTCGGCTACCAATTTTTTCTTTTTGTTATTTTCTTCTGTGCCCAAGAGGACATTTTCAAAAATTCAGTTCAACAGTTCTCATCCGCACATACCAAAAAATTTGATACAAAAAAAAATTAGGGCAAAATACAAAGCACATAAAGTTACACAGTTCGCAAAGGGGAAAACATCCTTTATAAGATTGATTTCTTCCGTGCGGGCTCAGTAACTTCTTCTGTATACTGTTTTTTGTTTTGATCCTTTTTGTATTTTATTCCTGTGCGTGTACAGAAGAGAATGGACAAGTTCAATTTTTTAAAATATCTTTGGCAACCATAACTTTGTTCTTTTATTATTTTTTAGAATGCTTTCTTCTGTTTAGAAAAGCATTTTTGGTGCCAAACATGCATTTTAAAAAATTCAGCCCGTCTATTCTTATCTACACACACCCAGAAATACAATACAGAAAAGAATTAGAATAAAAACAAAAAACAGCGTCCGCATTGGAGAAAGCATTCTTTATAAGACAGATTTCTTCTGTGGACGTTGTAAATTTTTTTGTAATGTTCTTTGTTCTGATATTTTTAGTATTGTGTTTCTGTGTGTGTGTGTGTGTGTATGTGTGTGTGTGTGTGTGTGAGTGTGTGTGTGTGTGTGTGTATGTGTGAATGGGCAGGCTAAATTTTGAAAATGTATCTTCCAATCAAATAGTAGCTTTACCTCACATTTGCGAAAAAACTTCTAATGGTGTGCTTTTAATTGTTGCACCTTTGTATTAAGTTAAACTGCTATAAAAATTAAATAAATGGAATAAAGTGGAGGGAGTAAGTGCATTCCAGTTTTTAGTAAGTTTACTTTCAACCCATATATCTTTATAATTATTTATGGGTCTGGGTTGGGACCGTGTCATAATTATTTATTGTCCTGATGAAGCCCCTTACAAAAGTGGGCGAAACGTCGACCTTAATTTATAAAATGACACGGTCCCAACCCGGAACCATAAATAATTATAATGACTCCGGCCGTGAAAGCCTCCGACATATATCTTTAATTTGTTTTATAATACTTATACATTTATTGAGATCAACCAATACTTGGGATAATACGTCTTAATTAACATGACGAAAACACCAATTTCATTTATATATTTTAATTTGTTAAGAAAATTGTAAAAAAATTCAACAACTGTGCACCGAAAATGGGACATGTGCACAACCGACGCTAAAACCGATTCGAATCCTTATATCATTATGGTACGGGGCAAAAGTATAACTATTGATGTGTTTGCTATAAAATGTGTTTTGCCGCATTCCAATACGTTGTTTCGTTTTGAAGTAAAATAAATAAATAAAAAAAGATCTAAAATACATAGTAATGGTACAGTGTTAAATATTAAAAAAATTATATTTTTGACAAATGTATTAATAAGCAGTATCTATTGACAACATTCACATGCATATCGTCGTTTTTTGGAACCTTTGTTGCATGTTCCGCACACCCACTGAATACAAGTTACGCACCGGATCTAGTCCTTCTTTTTAATGTAATGCCGAAAATCGGACTGGCAGATCAAACATAAATTAGTACTATCATCCCTTGAAGAAGTGGCTAATTCATCTAATACGGTATCATCCTTTTCCTTTCACTTTTTTTTGGCAACGATTCTGCTCTTCTGATGGGATGACTTCCGCTCTACTCGCAACTCTTCTTTTTTTATTTAGTAAGATTGGGCGAATTTGCTTTCACGGTGTCCAAAAGAAGTTCTTCAAAGGTTTTTATTTCATGAGATATAAATGCTGGACTAGGTTCTCTATTTGTAGAACATTGCATTAATCTTTCTGGAAATGTTTCTTCAAATTCTGAATGTTGTACAGGTGGTTTATCCAAATTATGTCAGCTGAATCTTCAGAAGCAATTGTTCATACTATAGGTAGGCGCAAAGTAACTTCTTCAATTAATGAAGTCATTGGGTCATGAGCTATTTGTGTAGAATGATCCTTTTCTGCTGTTTTCGCATCCTTCCAATATTTAAGGGAAATTGTGCTGTACATTGAATCTAGAACAACATTGCTCGACAATGGATGGATACTGGCTTTTTTAAAACCATTCATAACCTATTTTAGAGAATTCTTTTTTTGGAAACCTTACACCGATATTCTGTCTTTGCCACTTTACCAGCTTTGCGTTCCATAACGTTTTCAACGGTTTAAAGAAGCTTAAATCCAAGGGCTGTAGAACATGACTGGGGTGAGGCGGTCATCAAACCATTTATACCCGAACAATTCGATTTCAATATACAACGCATTCACCTTTATATTTCTTTTCATAAACTAATCTCACACCCCGACGAACGCGACCACTACGATACCAAAAAACCCATTCTTAAAACAAAGACACATTCGCACAACTTGCGCGGCCCTTACAATATTTCATCTTAGACTAAAACAATGACACACACGCTCACCACGCACCAAAAAAACACACGCGTACACGTACACATAATAATACATACCTTTCTTTTCAAAAATAAAACAAACACCCGATCGATATTTACACTTTTATCATAAGGGCGTCGCAACTTCTTCATTAACATCAACCCCCCCATACATGCCTACACCAACACACACACACACACACCTGCACATACATACCCTTAACACGCATACTTTTCTTTTCAATAATACACATGCCCTTCACAAGATATTTACACCTTTTTAAAAGGGCTGTCGCAAGTTCTCCATAGTTATCCTCAAACCTAACAAATACAAACACACACACACACACCTACACATACATAACCTTCACACATACATACTTTTCTTTTCTATAATACACATGCCCTTTACAAGATATTTATGACCCTTTAAAAAGGGCTGTCTTAGTTTCTCCATAGCATATCTACTATAGTATCGTTGTTTGATGGTCTCGGCTGACGTACGGACGTGGTGTTGTCTTAAGGAGGTATGGTCGAGATCAGGAGGTTGTTTGGAGAAGGAGGAGGAAATTAAGGAGTCGAGTAGTTGTTGTTCGGGAGAAAGTTCGGTAATAATATGCGTAGGAGCGGAAGTAGCGATGGTCGAGGAGGAGGGAAAAGCAAAAGTCCATAGGTCATCGCAGAAACTGGGTACGCATAGCACCGATTTCCAGAAATCGGTGCCGAGAATAAGCTGGTGGCAGACGTCAGGAATAACAAGAATGTCAAGGGTAATGACGGAATCTTGGAGAGTGATGGGAAGCGCGACAAAATGTAAGATGATACAAGGCTACAGAAGGATGAAGAACAATTATGAAGGAAAAGGTTGAAGAAACTTAAACGGTGCCAACCAGGACCACCAGCTCCAGAGTCTAACAGACCAGTAAAGGGAATCCCAAAGATTTGAACAGATAAATAGGGGCGTTGGTCGCCACGAACACTAGTTCACAGATAGTTTAACACAAATCGAGATTGGTCCTTGAGACCAGAAAGGGGAGTTTCGGGTCCAGAGAAAGAACATGGTTTTCGCCTCGATCCAAGAACCCTAGTGACGATTTAAAAAATTTCCATATCGACGTGGGCAATCACGTTGGGTCACGCCTTTGTAACCGCACCCACAACAGTGTAGGATCTGCGGCCGGGAACACTGGGGCGAAACATGTCCAGTTTGATCACAGTTCCAATAGATAACCTGTTTACTCGTGGTAGGGGTGGTAGTTGGTGTAGTAATAGAAAAAAGATTATTGTGGAGGTTGTGTGTGGTTTGGAAAAATTAAACCCGCGTGGCTGGAACAAAGAAGGTAACGGAGGGTTTGGTTTATAAGCAAGATTGGGTTCTATATTTGAGCGCGTATTTTTATTAGGGGGTACATAACTCTCAATCATAAATTTTTTTAATTTTAATTTTTGACCCTCGCTCTCTAACTCTTCTCAAGAATGTACGGTAGGCTGAGCTAAATAAAAAGGGGACAGATTACCTAAAACTGTATTGAGTTGGGCATCGGCAGGTATACTACCATGGCGTCGAAAGATGGCGCTAATGCAAGACAAATATTCAATGATACCTTCCGACGGGTCTTGAGTTCTTGTTCCGGTGTCTTTAGATAATCGAAGGTAATAGTCAGGGGGTGCAAAATGGGATAACAGCAATCTAGATAAAGATGTCCAATCGGAACAATAGTGGTGGTTACCCCGAAGCCAATAAAGCGCTTTGGACTAGAACAGATCCATCGCGGACTCAAATAATTCGACCTCCGTGATATTTCGGATTCTCCGGAGCTCTTCCACTCTTTCAAGAAAATTATGTACTGTTGGTATCTGAGGATCACCTGAGAATTTTAGGTCAAGTTTCGCAACTGTGTTAGGTTCGAAGGAAATACTGTGCGACTTAGGAGGGACTAACTCGGATTCCTCTTCCGTTTCGGAATCGGAATTAAGTGTATGGTGTCCATCCGGGTACACATGAGGTGTAGGAGGAAGATCAACACTAGAAGTAGCTAATGGGATACCGGATGTGGCAGTAGGATGTCGAAAGTTTTTAATTTTGTGATCATAATTACGGCGAAGGTTATTGACCGTAAGTAATAATTGACGTTGTGTTTTCTTTTCAGCGTCTTTTGTGAACAAATTCGCATAACGACGCTCGAGATGTATCCACAAGGCTCTAATACGTTTAAACATGTCCGATGACCTATCGTCATCAAAGGAAAGAAGAGAAGTTTCTAACTCTTGGATAGCGACTTCAATAGCCCTACATTCAGTATCAAAATCCGCTTTCGCAGGGATGGAAGAAAGTCTCGTTTTGCGTTCGATGCCAAGAGGGCATCGCACGGATTTACGTAATTCTTCAACAATCTCTTCAGGGTTGTAACCCCTGGAGTTCAGTTTTCCGTAGTTGATTAACTGTCATGCGCCAATGTGCCATTACAAAAGGAATTTTTATATATACAAAAATCGCTAATCAAAATACCAAGAATGAAAACTAAAAAAAATTGAGGTAATTCACGACAGGCAACAGTTCAATTTAGTTAAGGGAATTAAAAAAAATTTACCCAGGGTATTAAAAAAAAAATTATCAAGGGTAAAGGAAATTGTTGAAAACAGCACAAATAGAGTAAATCAAAATATATCCGGACCCAACCAATTTGATTTAGGAGGAAAAGCCAGTAGAATATAAGAATAGGGAATAGCAAAAATATTAAAACAAAAAAAAAACGGAATAGGGGTGGCAAAAAATAAGACGGCGTCAGCGTTTTCGAGGGTCGCAAATTATCTGTGAAACCGTAAGCCCAATAATTCGGAAACAAAAAAAAAGGATTGAAAAAATAATAGATAATGTTTATCTAACGGACTAAGAGATTTAAAATAAATTCAGGCCAAAAATAATAAAAAAACATCAGGCAAACACCAAAATACCAATGTTACGAAACCTTCCCATACATAAGCAAAGGTAACCAAAAAAAATTACGACTCACTAAAATGATTGAGGTCCAAATAAATCACAAAAAGGATAAAGAAATTCACGTACACAGATGCACGAAAATTAAAAAAAAAATTAAGAAAAAACAGGAAATCAAATAATCAGGCTCCAAGAATAACTTTAAAAAATCATGCAAAAATCAGGCTAAAAAATAATTAATAAAAAATAAGAAAAATTAGGAGGTCGAGCAAATCGGGCCCCACACATTGGGCGTCCGAGTTTATGTTACGTAGGGTTGGGTCGTAAGAGACGAGCGACAGCCTCCCTTGTGCGTCTGTAAGAAAAGTCGTATTGTGGTAAATATCTGAAATAAAATAAATAGTAAAACAACCTACTAACAAGTCACAGACGAATACTAACTATGTACATATAGGAGTACGCATTTGTAGAATAAACACATGAAATATTTATATAGCATATAATGTCTCTATTGGCAATATTTTGCCAGTACAAATGGAAAGTTGAACCAAGACGATAACCGCAGACTCGGTAAGCATCATTAGAATGAACTGTATAAAATTTGTTCAAATTCAGAAACCACACATTAAAATTTGTGGACCAATCCTAAGTAGGCTTCTCGTTTCGTGGCGTCGTGCGATAAGCCGCTTCCCTTGGAGTTGGTTTATTTATATTTACTCCTTAATTTATGAGGTAGCAAGATATATAAATTCTCCCTGTAGTGACTATGAATAGGCCGAAGCTTGACGCGCAGACTACACGGTTAAAATATAAGCGGAAATAAAGCTAGGACTCACAAGATGGACTTATAAGGTGGCTTCGCAGCACGGAGCACTGGACCCATTCACATGAGGTGTAGGAGAAAGAACAACACTTGAAGTAGCTAATGGAATACCGGATGTGACAGTAGAGTATCGAAATTTTTAAATTTTTTGATCATAATCGCGGCGAAGGTTATTTACCGTACGTAATAATTGACGTTGTATTTTCTGTTCAGCGTCTTTTGGTAACAAATTCGCACAACGACGCTCGAGATGTGTCCACAAGGCATTAATACGTTTAAACATGTCTTATCGTCATCAAAGGGAAGGATTTCTACCTCTTGAAAAGCGACTTAAATAGCCCTACATTCAGAACCAAAATCCGCATTCACAGGGGTGGACAGACGTCTTTTTGTCGTTCGATGCCGAGAGCGCTTCGCACGGATTTACGTAATTCTTCAACATTCTCTTTAGGGTCGTAACCCTTAGAAAATAATTCGTACTGGAGTTCAGTTTTTCGTAGTCCAGTAACTGTTATGCGCCATTGTGCTATTACAAAAGGAATTTTAATATAAACAAAAATCGCTAATCAAAATACCAAAAATGAAAACTAGAAAAAATAAAGGAATTCCACGAGAAGCAACAGTTCAATTTAGTAAAAAGAGTTATGAAAAAGTTTACAAAGGGTAAAAAAAATTGTTGAAAACAGCATGAATGGGGTATCAGAATATATCCGGAACCAACCAATTTGATTCAGGAGGAAAAGCCAGTAGAATACAAGAATAGGGCATAGAAAAACAAAAAAAAACGGAATAGGGGTGCCAAAAAAATAAGATTGGGCGTCAGCGTTTTCGAGAATCGCGAATTATCGGTGTAACCATAAGCCCAATCATTCGGAAACTAAAATAAACATTAAAAAGCAATAGGGAATGTTTATCTAACGGACTAGGACATTTAAAGTAAATTCAGGCGACAAATAATAAAAAATATCGGGCAAACACAAAAATACCAATGTTACGTAGATCGTAGCCAATACGGAATAAAAATAATAAAAACCTTTCTTTATAAAGTCGAAGGTAGCCAAAAAAAATTTGGACTCACAAGGATTAGGAAAATAAGATACATAGATGCACGAAAATTAAACAAATTAAGAAAAAACAGGAAATCTAATAATCAGGTCTCAAGAATAACTTTAAAAAAATCATGCAAAAATCAGGTTAAATAATTCAAAGGAAAATAAGAATAATTAGGAGGTCGAGCAAATCGATCCCCACGCACCCACGCGTCCGAATTTATTTTACGTACATCATAATACAATCGACAGAAACAACAGGTACCGGGCTCAGTAGGAGAGTAGAGGTGGGTCGTAGGAGACGAGCGACAGCCTCCGTTGCGCGTCTGTAAGAAAAGTTGTATTGTGGTAAATATCTGAAATAAAATAAATAGTATAACAATCTAATAATCATGTGGGATATTACTCTTACTACTCAGTAAGTAATAAAAAATATCAACTCAAGTAATATATATATATATATATATATATATATATATATATATATATATATATATATACTGTAGCAATACCCCTATGTGCCCTTTTTATGAATTAAAAGGTATAAATTCTTAATTTGTCAATTTTTGATTTTTAATATATAATTTTGATTGCGCCGGCTAGTTCAGTTTTGAATTACGCACGGATCTTGCGACAAGTACGACAAACAAAGCCTTTAAACCTACCATCTACCTCTCCATCCTGTTTCTAATCTTTAAACCAAAACACCATTAAACACAATTTAGTATAATGTTCTCAAAAATATTTACAACGTATAAAAAGGTTAAAATTCTTTAACTGGAATTCTCTTCTAATAATTGAATCAATAAATTTAATAATTATTATTACCAAAGATGATCAAAAAGTCAGCAAAATCACTAGTATTATTAATTATTAATTGAAGCCTGATGAACGTCCATTTAACCTTAATTATTTACATAATTTACAACGTATACCCAAAATTAAACCTTGCCAAGCCCTCACATAAATTAACTTGAAAGCAATTTTCAAAGTATTTCAATTTTGTAATATTAAATGTTAAATCTTAAGTTTCCAGTTTAGCAAAGTGCACAAATAAAATAAAATAATAATAATCATTCAGATTGGCTAACCTGTTGTTTTTCAGCTTAAATCAGTCTCTGGTCCAACCATTGTGTGCATCCCTCATAGCATCGCCTTAAATGTACTAGCGTACTGCACTAAACTCCTTCACCATTAATTATTGAAGTAAATGCATGTTGCATTTCCTCTTTTGTTCCATTAATAACCGCTTCAGTATTTATTCAAACTTGTTTGCTTATTTATAGACTGGACTTCAGTAATTATTTAAATTTGTCTCCCGTAATTGTTTGGAGCTGTCTCCAGTGATTCTTTAGAGATTCTTTAGTCCTTTTTATTAAGGTTAAAATTAGAATTTATATTAAAACAACTTTCAGTTACTTACGTTTTTCTATTTAAGGGTAAAACGACAACCATCAATTTTCCAATTCAGCGGAATTATTTCACACTTCACAATTACTCACTTAACGTGTATATTTTGGTTTTCAGAGACTTGAACTATACTTTACTACATGATGAACTGATTTGTTTACAAATGTGGTCATATTTAAATGCACCGTCTATCTATTGACAAGCGCAAAGTTCGTTGTTTGTGTGTAGACTATCATGCCAGGTTTTCGGATATTCCATGGTGTTATGGTTGTATATTAACATCAACGCGTTCCTCTTGTTACGTACGATTTCAAGTTAATAGCATTGATACGCTTGGATTTTCATACTTCTAGATAAGTAAACCGTTGTTTGTTCAAATAAATTTGGTGAACTTTGATTTTTAATAAACATGCTTTGTTTGTTTTCAATAAATCAGGTGTCGATTTTAATTCTTTAATCACGTAGACGAATACAATGTCTGCATTAAATTATTTGCGTTTTCTATCCTACGCATTATTGAACCTGCTTGTATTAATTAGGATTCTTGATGCAATAATGTTGCGTTATCCACGCGTGTCGCGATTCAGCTTGCATTTATGTTATTTAACGACTTGCGGATTTGTTTCATTCAAATAAATCTTCAAAATATTTTTTATTAACTGATTTAATTATGATTATTGTTTATATACAGGGCGTTGTCATTTACTTTCCAGTCTAATCATCACTAGAATGAGCTGTATAAAATTCGTTCAAATACAGAAACCACACACAAAAATTTGTGGACCAATCCTAGATAGGCTACTCGTTTAGTGGTGTCGTGCGATAAGCTGATTCCCTTGGAAGACGTTTAAATTATGAGGTAGCAAGACATATAAATTCTCCCTGTAGTGACTATTAATAGGGAGAAGCCTGTCGCGTAGACTACAAGGTTAAAATAGCAGCGGAAATAAAGGTAGTACTCGCCAGATGGACTTATAAGGTGTTTTCACAGCACGCATCGATAGGATGGACCGCTAGGCCCAGTGAATATCAACCATCTATACGGTGGTGAAACATCCTTACGGTATCTCAGGCATTACGCCCATGGAAGAAGCTGAAGAGCAATTATAAACACAAGTAAATTTACAATTTCTAAACTGCACATTAGCTTACCACATTAGAAGATTATCGCTCCAAAGACACTCACAGCATCAACTTCGCAATGTGCAAATCCGACAGGAAACATCTACAGTAAGACCATGACGAACAAGGAATTTGTTTTTGTAGAAACATGAATATTGTTCGTTATATAGTTTTAACAAAAGAATGAGAATGTCCTTTCATCACAAGCAAAGTCTAATTCTACACGTTATCAAACAGGTGCGTGTAGAATTCATAGCAAGTCTATATCAACTGATAAAGCCAATCAATTCGAAGAGCTAAATGCAATCACGTAACGTAAGTAAACCAATACAAAGTATATAAATACAGCCTTTAATTAAACAAGATACGGACTACAATTAATTATAACAAACTTTCAAATTCGCGGCGAAGCTGATTTGAAGAACTTGTTGAAGTACATAATCTCTATAGTAACGTATCATATACGAGGTCGTATTTAAATATAAAGAGCGAAATCTATACAAATAGTTACTTGAATAAAGCAATATACAAACGACTACGCCTTTAGTGGCGGTATGTAACATACTTGCAACTAGAGTAGCTTTTTTTGTATAAAGAAAGAAGTGAATAGAATGAACTACTGTAAAACTTCTAGCATCAAAAGAATTACTGCTGAAAACATAACTCGAATTGTCCTTCTTCTTCTTTAAATGTTTCTTTAAAAATTCCCAAACATTTTTCCTGCGTTGTATCAAGCTGTGTAGGTATGTGTTACGTTCAAAACTCTGCAAACAAATTTTCCTGCATGTATTTTTAAAATGCCCTAAAATTCCTCAACAAGCCAATTTCCCGCCATTTGAATTAGTATTATTTAATAAAATTTCTCAATTAATTACTCTGTATAAAAGTTTGCTTTCTAAAATCAAACAGCTGCCTAGAAAACATTATATTACAAAGTAGTTGCAATATTTCCTAGCACCTGCAGTGATTACATTTTAATTTAAAGCTGCAGCTTTCTTCTAAAAGATAAGACCTTACCACCTGCTTACATCTGCTTACAATGGACTTGTTATCTGGTAATCTGCAGCTGTTAAGATGTTACAAAGTAACAAAAGTGTCGTCCTTTGTTTAAAACCCTTTGATAATTGCGTTATCTGCTTGTTGGCAAGCTGCTACAGTTTGTATTTCGGCAGCTGTTGTCTGGAAATTCTGCACACATAGTAATTCGGCGATATCTTTGAAAATCAAATACCCTACCCCGATACATGATTGTGGCCTTATAAAATAGACACCGTGTTTTGAGAGACACCATTAAAAGATTAACCATTACCGAAAAGATACATGATGTAAAGTCGCGCTATTAGAAATGCTCTCTGTGCTTGTATAAGTGAAGTTGGTGGTTCCAGCATGCAGCCAGCCCGTAGAGAAATGCAGCCGCATTTTTGCAGCCTTAAAATGAGACCAGCATGAAGCTGATTGCTCAAGGTACAGTTTTCCTATTTCCATAATTCTTTTTTTGCTGCGTGAAGAATAAACTTTTCATTTGCTGCTGCTGCTATAATTATCCGATAAATTGGCACCACCCCGTTACAAAACTTACAGGCACGATGCACGAACAACTATGTGATTATACTATAAATTAAAAATTAATTAATCAATGTTTATGTTGGAATCCCTCTTTACTGTTTCTTTTGTCTTTTTAACGTAAACCATTTACTTATAAATTTAGAACTAGTTGACACATGATTAATTTAAGTTAGGGTGTCTAATTTTAATATTATATTATTTCTGAGGAGGTGCACTTCACAAAGCAGCATGTACATATAATTTAGGTATAGTTCTTTTTCTAGATTTACCGTATAGTTTGTTTTATTTTCTTTTCTATGTATTTAAGGTGAACCATTAAGTAGGTATTTAGATCATAAGATGTTATATTTGCTTACCAATTTTTATATGTTATGACACAATTACGATTACGCAACTTATTTATTTTATTGCTTTGTAAATAATCTTCCAAGATGCGAGGTTATCAATAGAGTATCTCAGAGGTTTCCAATGTGTTTTTCTATTTCACCCACGCCCCTCTAAGACGTTTTTGAGCTAGCCCAAATTCTACCTTTCTATCCCCCGTTCTGTTGCGGTATTCGGCGTAAACGATTTCCTTACTTGCTTTTACTGTTTTCTTTTGTGTTTGCGCGGAATACCGTAACATATGTTGTTGGTGATGTTTTCTCATTCCGAATTTAATTAATCCAGATAAATTGAATAAGCAGGACTGTATAAAAGGCTGACAAACAACAAAAAAACTTACCAATTTTTGTATCCTCTAGCAAGGTGTTGCGTAAAAGTATTAGTCCCAACAAACTGCAGTCGAGCGGTCTTCCTTCCCCAAAAAGTGGTAGCGGACTTGCAGATTGTATCATTCACCGAGTATGTAACATAAGCACGCCGTATAAAACTTTAAAAATGTGTTTTATGAGCTTTGCTTGTATAATAAAATTAGCGTGGAATTCAAATTAAGAGCGCGGTATCAATCCTTATATACAACTTACACAAACAACAACATCAGACAAACGAGTATTTTGCACACAATAACAATACAACCAGTTTATAATGAATAGAAATATCTAAATTAAAGGTTTCGGTCTTTTAAAATTAAAACAAGAACGAAAATTAAAATTCCTTTGGGACGCAACATACGCCATGCTCTTTTGTCTAGATTGTCGCGAATGCTTTATCGTTCATTTGGGTAACTTTGAAGAACAAGTGCATAACTTGCCTGTAGCTTAACGCGCGGATATTTTGTTTATAACATACCAGGGCTATTTTTTTCCAACCTCCGATAGGCTATAATTAAAAGACAATTTCATATAAAACAATAATTTTATTACCAAAAAATTTGTACACTTACGGTTACTTTTCGGCATAATCACCGAAGAGATTAAGACATTTGTCATATCTGTGGACAAGCTTTTCAATACCCTGTTCAAAGAAAGTTGCCGCCAATGAATTCAAGTAGTCCTTGACGTTGGTTTGAAGGTCCTCATTGGTTTGAAAGCGCTTCCCACCAAGTCACGTCTTCAGGTCAGGAAAAAGATGAAAATCGCTTGGTGCTAAGTCAGGACTGTATGGCGGATGATCGAAAATGTCCCATCCAAATTGTTCGAGAAGCCGTTGAGTTGCTCCAGCAGTGTGTGGACGGGCATTGTCGTGGATCAGAACAACTCCAGCGGTCAGCGTTCCTCCCCATACACACGACTCATTCTTCGATGGATTTCTGCAGCACTATGGCCTTCAGCTTGTAGAAAACGAATCACACTTCGCACTTCACATTTGGCGGGAGCATCAATAATAGCGGATATGTTTACGTAGCTGTAGCACAACGCCGACTGACTCCTAAATATCAACAATGGCGGAGTGTGTAGTGCAAGAGCTGCGCAGTCGCCTACAGCGCATGCCCGCTTTCTGCTACCTACGTGGCCCTCGTATATTTGTTCCATGGCAGTGGACCGCTGGTCATGTTCCATACAGCTTGCATACAAAAAAATTACTATTTTTTTTACTCCAGATTATTACCAATTAATTGTATAAACTATAAGCGTAATGGGTGGGACTCTTGACGCCATTAATTAAACGGGAGCACTCTGTGACTGTCATGACGCCCGTAACGCCGCATTTACAAAACTGGGCAGGAAAACATTTTCTTATTCATTTATTATTAGAACAATTCGGGCAACTTTATTATATATAGCATAATTCGAATACGAACTGCACTGACTGTAATCTGCAATTATATCTGTTAACAAGTGCGTATAAAAGCAGAGCAATAACGGTTTTAGCATGTACTTGATGTGTGGTAGCTTATGGCAGTAGCACAACTAAATATGATGAATGCTGGAAACGCATATTTAATTTTCTAGTTGCCAAGATGTATGATTAAGCCTGAGTGTCTGTCACTGTAAAGAAACACAGCATTGCGCGGACTGAAACGACCATACATAATTATACAATTTCTTACACCGCAAGATACTGGTTTAGAGCTCACATGGTTTGAGATGGTTATCACATTGTTATATAGCATCTACTTTTAATACACGTGTTTGTGAAATTCTTGTTCTCCATGTGTCTTCCATTGAAATACTTTTTTACCTCACGTTTGCGAAAAAACTTCTAATGATGTGCTTTTAATTGTTTCTTCTTTGTATTAAGTTAAACTGCTATAAAAATTAAATAAATGCAATATATAAATAATGGGACTTATTATTTGTAGAGGGAACGATGGTGTAATTACAACAACCATTGAGGGTTGTCAAAAACGATGTATGTCAATTTCGAGAATAATGAAAATAAAGCTAAGTTAATTGTGTAATTTAAATAAATGGAATAGCATACAGCAATAGCACCGCTCTGCTGCCAATAACTGATTTAATGCAATGTTATTTTAAATGATGTAGAATTTATATGTTTTATTATAAAGATTTTGCTCAAAAGCAATGCTCAGTCAAATGAAAGAGAATTGTAGTTCGAATTCAAAAAAGCATGATAGGTTTTGTAAAAGAATTTGAGGATGCTCGGTAATTATAATATAATATAATTACAATTTGTGTGCACAAAACTGTACTTGAAGCGATGTGCCTGATTAATGTTATTAAGCGATATAGAAAGAAAATATTCAAATGAGGTGGATTATAGTTTTGGGTTGAGAGGGGTCACGGAAACATCACGATGAAGTTTGGATTTTCTATTGGTAGGGCAAATGTGTCAGTAGTCGACCAATTAAGAAATGTAATTTTTAAAAATTGTTTCAAAATATGTTTACGAACTATTGATCTATTGCAAAATGGAATTACAACTTACATCAAACAATATATCTGTTCCGTTTATATTGTAAAAATTTACAGTTAAATTTATTTTCCGTTGAGTTTGTTGATTATTTACGTCCGCCTCGGTATATTTAAATTTGTTAGTGTGGAATTTCCATGTTTTACTTCAAGCACGCGCCAACAAGTGCCACGAGTGATAAATTTTGTTCCACATGTGCAAGAACGTTGTAGTAATTGGGAAAACACACGAAGCAAGTTGAGTATCGATTTGTCGTTCTAGCAGGCCGCATCTCTGCTTACATATTCTAGGTAGAACTCTTAATTAGAAGAACCACTTTTCTTCAGAACACCGCTATCGACATAAATGTGCTTTGTTAACCCGCAAAAAGAAGAGTAGATTTTACATCGTTATTCGGTTGGCACGGCTGCGTAAACAACACGTAAGTGCTTTGAAGTAAATGTTTTATTTGGTTAAAACCAGTTATTATATGTTATTTGTTAATTGTCGCTTATTTTTGTATACAAGTCCACTTTTCTTTACCACAGAGCTATTCGAAATTTACACCTCAATTTTACAATACTATTGTAATATAATTACAGTTTAAGAATATCGCTTCAATAATAAGATTGAAAAATAAATGTTTGAAATTATGCAAAAAATCTAGTAGCTAACCACTCAGAATCTAATGTGCCCAAGTATATTTCTATATTCGATCAGGCTTAAAATACAAAATAACGTTTGTATTAGGTAGGTACCTATATAATATTATAATATATATTACATGCATCATAATTTGCATTATATATGAATTTGGAGAATCAAGAAACAAAAATGTATCTAGGCACTACTACCCACATGCATTATATTCTTATACCTAGCTACAATTTATACAAATAAAATCCTTTGCACTAGTTTCATCGTACGCCATTCCATAGAAATCAGTACACATAAGATGACACCATCTGTTACATTGGTCACATCCTATATTTTTTTATTCATCGTCCTCAACATCACTAACAAGTTCCTCATCACATGTGCTACATGTGAGAACAACTTTAGTCGCATTTTCCGTCACTTTACCCAATTCCTTATCGTTTTTTATATCTGATGTTTGCTTTGGTAATACTTTTTTCTTATTACTTCTATTTTGAATTTTAAGTAGTTTTAGTTTCCCTTTTTCTTCTACAATCCTCTGTTTTTTCTTTTCCTTTTGTATAAGATACTCTGTATATGTAGCGGAGGAGATTACTGATGGTAGTGTCTCTTTGCCTGCAGGCTTTCTTTTACTTATAATGGGCGTAGGCCAGAATAAGTTATCTTTAAAGCTATTGGATGCACTTGATATTGAAACACTGGCACCAACCTTCATTCTACTTTCAATTTGTACGTTATTTAAAGAAATGTCTTTGAGTCTTTCTCTATGATTTTTATCATCTTGGCCAGGTGATACAACTGATTTTTCTAGTTCTTCTTCTACACCTATATTCTCCATTTCTACTAAAATTCTTGCATTTGCTTCTAGAGCACTTGTATCATGTTGAGCAAAAACGCTTTCAACCGTTTGTATACCTTCTTTATCAATAATATTTATTGCATTTTGTGTATGTGTAAGGTCAACTTCCATATTGATCAATTTAGCATGGTTAATCTCATTTGCCGACAGAGAATCAGTAGTAATACTTTTGTTAATCCTATCAGATTAAACTAAAACTAGTGCTCGATTTTCTTGAACTTCAAATGTAAAAACATCATCATTAGGAGAGTTTTCTTTCTCTACGACAAGTGCAACATTACTTGCATATATTTCCATTAAATTGTCAATCAGTATGTCACTCCCAATATAAAGTAGTTTTAAATTTTGTTCAAACGCTTTTAATGTGGTGTTAATATCACTTTTGGTAACTTCACAATTTTTCAGTTCGTCAGTTGTAATTACCATTTTGCTAATACACTTGCTGTGATCCACTGCATTAGGATCGAAGGGGAACAAGCTACATTTTTTGAACCCAATCCTAGTAGAATCTGATAATGATGGCATTGAACGGCAATCATTCAACAATGGACAAAAGATAGTTTTGTTAACGATTAAATTTAATTGTTCTATGATTTAGATTGCCACCTGCAAACAGTTTCTTTCCACTTAGTTTTCAGTGGTTTGAGAACATTTACATCTGCAGGCTGCATGAGGTGTGTGGTGTTCGAAGGTAGGGCATACAAAATTATTTGATTGTCATCGCAAAATCTACTCACTTGGTATGACAAATGCGATTTCTGACCTTCAATAAATAGAATTATAGGCTTTGGTATAGTTTGTTCTTTCAACCATTTGTTAGCACGATTTGTAATCATCATCATCATTGGGTCTTCAGTCCTGAAACTGGTTAGACGCGTACTATCATTGTTTCCTATTCTGAACTAACCTACAGATTTTCCTGAAAATTGCACAGTCTGCATCTATCACTATTTGATCTAGGTCTACATCTACCTCTTTTTTCCTATCTCTGCTTGTCATATATCCCATAATATTCCCTAAAAATGCCTTAGAACGTATTCTGCCCTTCTATTTCTCATATTTTTTCACCAAAGATATCCTTGTTCCCTTGCTGTTTCTATAACCTATTTGTTGTTACCTTTGTCTGTCCATCCTCATACATCTAAAGCACGGCATTTCAAAGGTTGCTACTGTTCTTCTGTCTGCTTTTCAGACTGCTCGTATTACGTAGGCATACTCTCTGTGCTGTGCTCCACACATGCGCTTTCAGCAACTTTTTGTTCAATGTTTGTTGTCTTTCATCATAGGCGCAGTTCTTTCTTGTTAGACGCGGTTTGGTCCCCTTCTATTGTTTTACAATTATATAACCTATTTCTCCGACATTCAGTGGTTGCGAAGGGGGGTAAGCAGCCTGTGGCTGCCAAGTTCCCCTAGCACTTGAACATTTACTGATTTAATATTTTTTCCAATATATCTTTTCGTACAGTCAACATTAGTTGCAGATATTTCACAACAAACACCTGTAGTTGTTTATAATAATCCTCAGATTTATCTGCGCTTATTTTTCGTCATTGGGTTTTCCGTCTCAAAACTGGTTGGACATGTACCTGCACTTATTTATTTTCTAAACTAACCTACATAATTCCCTGAAATTCTCACACAGCAATACAGCTCGGTTTCCCTTATATTGTTTTCTAATATTGTGCCCTATTTCACTGAGATTTATTAAAGGGGGTTAAGCAACCTGTGGCTGCCAAGATCTCCCAACACTTAGACATTTGCCGAAATAATAGTTTTCCAGTAAATGCTTTCACGCAATTACTATTATTCGAGAATATTGCCCATCCAATGCTTGTAATTGCTTATATTAAATATCATGTTTAAGTGCAGTTACTTTCTTCGTCATTAATTTATCCATCTTAGGACTGACATTGATTTCTATTCTGAGCTAGCCTACACATTTCTCTGAAACTCCTACAGCCTACATCTTTCACTATCTGTGTGCAGTAGTCTAACCTAGGTCTATCTATTTTTTACCGTTTTTCCATATACTTTTTTCTTCCCCTACCATTTTTAGTTTTTTAGTCTTCGTTCTTAATTTTGTCTGTCCATGATATTTTCATCAATCGTCTGTAGCACCGCATTTCAAAGGCTTCTACCTTTTTCTTGTCTGCTTCTCCTACTGTCCAGGCTTCACAGCCGTACAGTGCTGTACCCCATACATAAGTTTTAAGCAATCTTTTCCTTGTTTCTATGTTTGTTGTCTTTGAACACAGTAGTTGCTTTTTCTTGTTAAATGTAGCACAACCTTGTGCTAATCTTTGTTTTATATCTTTTGTGCTTTTCCCATCTTGCGTTATTTGGCTTCCTAGGTAACAGAAATCCTTACCCTCTTGTAAGTTCGTGTTACATATTTGTATGCTTGTTTTTTATTTATTTTTTCATCTTTTGCATACTAGTACTTTAGTTTTACTTCTGTTAATTTTCATACCGTATCTCTCTGTTAGAATCGTTTCCATTTCATTGAAAGCAGCTTCTAACTCTTCCTTGCTAGATGTTAGGTCCGCTAATTCATCTGCAAATCTAAGCATATAAATTTTTTGTCCCTGCATAGTAATTCCAAATGCCTTCTTGCATTTGACAGTATTCATTGCCTCCTCAATGTACAAGTTAAAAATTAATGGGGATAAGGAACATCCCTGTCTCACCCCTTTCCTGATGTGTACTTCTCTACGTTCCTGCTCTAATTCTATTACTGCTGTTTGCTCTTTGTATAAGCTATGTACTATCCGTCTATCCCTATAACTCATTCCAATCTTTTTGAGTATTTCGAACATTTTTTTCCATTTTACATTGTCAAATGCTTTTTCCAGATCTACAAACCCTATATACACGCTTTCCCCTTTTCTATTGTTTTCTCCATTATCACCCTCAGAGCTAAGATAGCCTCCGTGTTCCCCTGTTTCGTCTAAACCCAAATTGGTTTTCTCCTACTATTTCTTCAGTCCGTTTTTCCATTCATCTTTGTACAATTCCAGTTAATATTTTTGATTTCCATTCTGTTTCTACTTCCTTAGTATCAGATATTTTCCCGATATCTTTGAGCAATTCATTTGACCTTTTTTCGAATCTTTCTTGAATATATTTCTCTTTTAGTTTCTGTAGGTCCAAATGCCTTTTTCCGTTTCTTGTTTTCAAATTTTTATATTTAAGTGCTGTTTTCATAATTACGATGTTGTGATCAGTGTCTATATCTGCTTCTGGGTAGCTTCTACAGTCTTTTACTTGATTCCTAAACCGTTGTCTAACAAGAATAAAATCTATTTGATATCTTCCTATATCTCCTGGCATCTTCCACGTATATCGTCTTCTAGCATGATGTTGAAATAATGTGTCTGTAATGATTAAATTGTTCTTGTCGCAAAATTCTACCAACCAATTTCCCCTATAGTTTCTAGTGCCTAAACCAAATAAACCTACTATCGTTCCTTCCCTACCCTCACCTACCACTGCATTAAAATCCCCCGTAATTATTAAATTTTCATGTCCTTTTACGTGTCTTAATATGTCTTCGATATCTTTGTAGATCGCTTCTACCTCTTCCTCACTGTAGCTAGAGGTGGGCATGTATACTTGTATTATTACTGTGTTTACCGGTTTAGGATCCAATCTAACCATGAGTACTCTTTCATTCTTTTGTAAGTAATTTTCTACACAGTATCCTATCTTTTTCCGCATAACTATTCCCACACCCAAATTTCCATCTTCTGCTCCTGTATAAATTACCCTGAAGTCTCCACTCCAAAAATCCCCTGCCTCTGGCCACCGAACTTCGCTGATTCCTTCTATGTTTAGTGATAACTTATTCATTTCGATTTTTAGGTTCTCTAGCTTACCCACTTGCTTTATAGTTCTAACATTCCACGCACCGACTTGCAAAATATTCCCGACTCTTAATCTTAACTTTCCGATCGCATCCACCGAAGTAGTCCCCTTTCGGAGATTCGAATGGGGGACTATTTTAACTCCGGAATCTTTTACCCCAGAAAATGCCATCATTTTATTATAATTTAGGTACGCTGTGTACTTGGGAGGTAATGTGGTGGTTTCCCGTTGCCTTCCACATCGCGGTAGTGTGTCTTAGACTGCCATACCGACCCCTATGGTCTCTGCCAATCTAAGTACCGAAAGAGCCGCTGCCCTCTTTCGGGGACTTGTCTTAGTCTGGTTCCTCACTAACGACCCTACTACTTTGTTTGGACCTGTAGTTTGGCTCTTTAGCTCATTAGAACACACAAGCCATTTCACCTGTTCTAGTAATCTAGAACTTCGGCAAGGTGCAGGTCCATTCGAAATGGACGATTTGAAATATACTCGTAAAACACCTCACACCTTATCCAGCCAGACTCAGATTTTCCTAGAAACCATTTAGGAGGCATTGACTTCACTACTCTTGCTAGCGGTTTTACGTAAGAGAATGCCACCATAGGGTAAACAGATTCTCCTGCAACATTAAATACAATGCAAAACTGTAATAGTTTCTTTTTCACTAGTATATCATACACATTCTGCTGAGCTTTTGGGGCAAGTACCTTACCTAAAATATATCAATGCATTCAGTTTATTAACAACAAAATGATATTTAAATAACCTGTCTTGGGGCACATTGAAAAACTCGTTTCGTCTCTGTTCAGTATCCTATGCGGGTCTCTTAAAATAGATTCTAGATGTTGGTCATTCAAAAAATTTTCTAAAGCTGTAAACCAATCACGAATATACTGATCACTTATAACAGCTCGAGCTTTACCCATTCCTTCAGGTTTTCTTAGTTTTAAATCAGGATGTCGCTCTAAAAACCCGATATACTATTTCTGTCCTGGTATATTGTTTTTGAAAGGTGTTTGTCTTTTTCCTGCGGTTATAATTGTAGCAACTGTATTGATTAGATCTTGCTTCTTCTGAAGAAATCCTCGTTTTGATAGTTCTAGCCAATCATCTAACTTGCGTTCTTCCTGCATAGTCAAGATAGTTGGAGGACCCATTTTTCGTATGTTTGAAGTTATTATACTATGGGTTCTATCCAAAACTGTTGCTTTTGGGACATTATATTGTCGCGATGCTGTTCTTATGCATGTTCCACTTCTTACTGCTGCAAGTGCATTGTGATGTGCTTCTACAGGATATTGACGAATCGGCTTTTTTTAATAGGAGCCATCTTGTATTATATAGGTATACCTAAATAAATTTAAGACAATATCTAGACAGGTAGATCAGGCCTACTTAAGGAATACATGGCAACATAAGGTGATCGAGTATTGGTATAAAAGTTCCTAAACTCGACCATTAATTTGTTAGTGCGGTCGACCACTGGGTAGAACAAAAATATGACAAGATTTACTATGCGGTAGGCTTCTAGACATATAGCTCTAATTCTCTGTGCAATATGGTTCAAATTAGTAATTATTTTAATTTACCCAGAGACGACCTCCTGGTCAACTACCGGCTTGTATAAAAAATTATGTGCCAATTCTCGACCACGCAAATATAATTACAGTTATGCTAAATAAACGCTTGAAATCATTGAAAATAAGTAACCTATATATTATTATGTTAGTGTAAAGCATTTAATTCTTGTTAGTGACATTAGTACCATACTTATACGCTAATTTTGATTGCTCTAAGAACTAGCAGACGAGAAAAGGTTTCTACTTTCCTCATCGTTGCTTAGATACCACCATAAAGAACTGCCATTTATATTCGACGGAGCTGCGAACTTTCAAAACTATTCAAAAATAAAGGAGTATTCATATGGTGAAGTACAGGAATAGGGAGTTTACTAACAAAAATACTATGTTTTTCTTAATCTTCTTTGGGAATTAAACCACTCATAGTTTTTAAAATTATCTTTATTTACGTTTCGATCCAAGTTTTTATTATTTTGACAACGATCCTAGGTCATGGATCGAAACGTAAATAAAGATAATTTTAAAAACTATGAGTGGTTTAATTCCCAAAGAAGATTAAGAAGAATGCTAAACAAACCACAACAAACATACAGGGAGTATTTAAAGATACTAAGGTTTTATTATTAATGCTGCTTTTTCAACAAAGTGGTCTACTATCGGATATGGTTGAATTTAGGTACATTTATTCTATTGGTTTTAGTAAAAATACTACCAAAGTGTACAAGAAGATTATTGCAACAGAAGATTAACCTATAACCTTTTTATTCTCCCCCTCTACGAAACTGTAGCTTTCCGTGTTGACAGGAATTGAAAGCTAGGTGATCGGTTGCTAGATGATTGCTAGCTTTGAAAAGTTTTCGCATCTCGGATAAAAAAGTAAAAATGACAACTAGATTAATATTTAGTTAGAGTGAAATTTAAATATAAAATTACAATTCTTGTATATCCCCCGAAATGTTTAAAGGCATACTAAATTGTCGTGAGCTCAAACGTACAGCTCTTTGGATTTCTCTGGCAATAAACTATTGCACGCAATGTTTGCAACTTCGTCTTTTAAATTCATTTTAAACTAAATTATGAAGGTGTTTGATCAATGTCATAAAATACAGTTTTTAAGCGGAACAGTATCGTCACCAAGGTAATGCTGATAGCAAGTCACATAATAATTTACTAATTTTATAATTAACACCGATTCATTGTATTTCATTATAATTTCTTCTTATATAGTAGCCTAATGTCGAGCGGAAAATGAAAAGTTTAATACATTACATGCTGCGATAGGCATTTTAAATTCTTGGAGTTTTTAACTAGCCACTGTTACCCTTACGCTTCCCCATGACCATTTAAAAACACTTCGCACCTAAAAGTGTACTTTCGTAGTTTGTAATGTAAATAACTATTACTGTGCTTGTAACTGTATGTGATTTTGTTCGAATTATATTTGACCATCAGAATTTTATATATAACTGAAGCGTATATTTTTTTGAACCAGTCGTCAAAAATTCTCTCCCAACTGCGTAAATATGAGTATGTTATACGTGGGATACTCGATATATATTGGGAACTGACAACTCTAGTGTTGTTAGGTGCGATCTGACGTTTCTAACCTTAAAGTTTGACATTTTTGAGAGTACACACACATAACATTTTGCCATATGAACACTATTTGTTTTGTTTTGATTAAGTTCAAAATTTCGTCTCGGCCAAAAAATGAATTAACTCGTGAACATTTTCGTGCGATGATTTTTTACGATTTCTGACGTGCGATTTGTCTCCACAACTGTGCCTGAATCAACTTGTTTCGACTTTTGGAAAGAAGCTCCAACTACAACCACTGTACATCGTTGGTATAGTGAATTCAATCGTTGTCGTAGTTCGCTAGCGGATGAATTTAAAGAAGGTCGTCCAAAATCGGCTGTTGTGCCAGAAAATATCTATGCTGTGCGCGAATTGATAATGCAAGATCGTCCTGTGACTTATCGTAAGATTCAGGCATTTCTAGGCATTAGTATGACAAGTGTACATTCGACATTACAGGAACATTTACCTGTGAAAAGCTATGTGCTCGTTGAATCCGATCCCACATAATTTGAAAATCGCTCAAAAATAGACTGGTGTAGATTGGTGCAAAAAATGCTATAAAAATACGATTGCGGTGCATCAAACGCAGTGTATAACATTTACATAGGTGACAAATCTTGGATTTATTCGTATGAACCCGAAAGTAAACAGCAGTCGACTGTATGAGTATTCCAAGTGAACGAACTCCAACAAAAGTTGTCCGCGCTCGAAGCACTTCGAACAAAATGGTTGCCTGTTTTTTCAGAATAAATGGACATGTCACGCCAGTTGCTTTACATGATCGTAGAACAGTTAATTCTGTTTGGGATACAACCATTTGTTTACCACAAGTTTTCGAAGAAATATGAAAAATAAACCGATGACGCTCAATCAATTCTCCATCATGACAAAGCGGGATCTCACACATCGGCTCAAACAAGTGACTATTTGAACATTCAAAATATCGAATTTATGGGTGCTCCGCCTTATAGTCCTTATTTGGCACCTGATGATTTCTTTTTGTTCTCACACGTGAAGAACAAACTGCGTGGACAACGGTTTTCTACACCAGAACAGGCGGTTGATGCGTTCAAAACACATGTTTTGGAGATATCTCAATCGGAATGAAAAAGATGCTATGAAAATTGGTACCAACGTATGCAAAAGTATATCGATCATCGTGAGAATATTTTGTACAGTAAAGAAGCTTTCACATTTTAAGGTTTGTTTTTGTTACTAATTTCCTCTACATATCAAGCACCCAATCGTGGAACAGAGTAGTTAAAGAAAATAGTGAATTACACGATAAGAACAGTTACTTAATAGAAACCTTGCGGTTTATCGCTAAAATTTACTATAAAGATGGTCGACCATACGCAAGGGAACGAGAAGAAAGGTTGATAGCGGCGAAGAGGAAAGTGAAGCAAGAATATCTAGACTAGAGAAAAACTTAGATCAATTAACGTTAGAAATTGTAGCTATTTAGGAGCCAGTTGGAAACTGATAGGCTGTAAAAAGGGATGGGTAGATTCTATATATGGAAGGAACTATATCCAATTCAAAAGCAGTCAACATAACATATCGGCTAGTACAAGTGAGTCTGACCGTAATTGGTTTGCAAATTGGAAAGACATTTGCGGAAATTCATTTTCTTTTTATCTAGATATAGTAATGTACTCTATAACTTTCCTAAACAAATTGAAAGTCTTGTTAAATAAATTGGAAATACCACGTGATAAAAGAAGAGGGTAGCATTAAACTATCTTCGCGACTTAACCTCTGATTGAATTATTTTAAGGGAGTTTTTGCTTAACGGTTTCGAGGATTTTAGGAAAGCGTTCTGTCAAACATTTAGGAATGCGGATTACGTGAGAGAGAATCCTTTCTAAAACTCAAATATAGTAAACCCAAACGCGGAAACCGCGCAACACGTTTTTTAAAGTGTGCAAGAAAAGCAACTTATCAATAAAATTCCAGAAAAGGTGTAGTTGAAATGCTTAGTACGCATTTTTCAGGTGAAATAAAAAGGAGTATTCTGAATTTTGGAATTTCTAAAATTGAAGATATCGAACTCTTTTTACTCAAAATCGATAAGGTACATGTAGCTAAATCCGGAATTTGGATATAACCACCAAGATTTATTCTCCGTTAAACAATGAGAGAATCGATCCTGTTCCTAAACCCAGAAAGTCCGCGAATGGGAGGCATCTCGAATGAGGAAGTAGGATCCACAACGTTTAATAAAGACCCTATCAATGATTTGATATCAGATAACGAAGAAACGAAACCCAATAGTAAGCAACCCTTAATATTTCCAGTGTTTCCAATGATAAAAGTCAAAATAAATAATTTTGAATTGCATATCTTACGGTATTCTGATACTCAGAATAACTGCATATCGCCTGTACTATTGCACGAACTAGTAAAAAAGGAAGTGGACCTGACGTGTTTTCCCGTAACAAACCTTGGAAGTATTGGCCGCAATTAGGTGCGAAACAAGACTTAATAACATGCGAATTAAGGGAGTGTGATATTGAAATTTCTTGCATTATTGTGACAGGACTGTCAAGAAAAATGATTCTGGGATGCAGGCATTTGCTCGACACAGATGCCGCAATGATGTTTGATAAAAATAAAATCCGTATCCAAGTGTAGGTGGTAAGAGTGCACTCAAAACTTTGTCTAATACGTTGCCTAAACTTCCGCTGTTAAAAGAAAAAGAGGAAGAGTGGTGGGATAAAGACGAGTCTAATAGAACTGAAACTGTTACTGAATGGAAGACCGCAGACGCATTGCGTTTTTACGGAAATGTTTGATCAACAACAAAAAGAAATGCTATTTGTTAAATATTAAATAAGTACGAAAACCTGTTTTCTGACCGACCTAATCGCACTGACATATATCAGCATACTATAAAAATACCCTACAAGGAACGATTTTTCAGAAATTATAACCAGTGCCTTATCCTTACAGGGAGCGGCAAAATTACTAATTCGAGAAATGCAACGCTGGGGATGATCAAACCGGCTGGTACCAAATATATTAATCCAATGGTAGTGGTGATTAAGAAGGATAAGTCGGCGTGGGTCTATCTGAATGCCTATACTCCCAACTGTAGTTTGGAAAAGTATCATGTAATGCCACCACACCCCAACATACTACTGTTGAATTTCCAAGTAGATCAATGTCTTAGTACTTTTGATTTGACCGGTAGCTACTTGCAAACGTGTATTGCCGAAGAAGACCGAAAATATACGAGATTAAACTTCGAACGTAATAACTAGGTATTTTGTGTACTACCGTTTGTGTGAGAACATCAGTGGGAAGCTTTAAAACATGCCTAGGTCTAGCTTTGGGATCAGCGTTAGAGTTATTTACACATGCTGATGACATTTAGGTATTTTCTAAAGACTCGAATAAATGTTTAGTTCACTTGAATATACTATTCGCAAAGCTTTTATAAGCAAATTTTGACATTAATTTTCGCAACAGTTTCTTTGCAAGAAGCAAAGTGCCCTATTTGGACACATTCTGCTCTGGGAGGGAATACAAATTGACCATTCGGGTATTGAAGCTATTTCTAAATTTCTTGCTCTGCGAAATGTAAGACACTTACGTATGTGCTTTTTTTTTGGAATTTGTAAATATGAACGCCGATTTTTAGAAAATTATTCGGAACAGATGATTCTCTTATTAAAACTATTACAAAAGGACGTGTTTTTGGAAGTGGATAGAGACCGAACAGGCGGTTTCTGGGGATATAAAAATACATTTTTACAAGTTTTGTTTTTTGTACAACCTTAAAGTGGGAATAGGTATTGCATGCAAACAAATTCCTCGGGGCAATCTTTTTCCAATGGAACGATGGTAATAGAGATAAACAGATAATTGCGTTTAGCAGTCGCACACTTCGTGCTAGTGAGCTTCAATACTGTACTTCGGAGAAAGAGGTATTAACGAATGCACATACTTTATGTCAGTGGCGATTTATATTGGGAAACCCCCTTACGGTATTAACATATCCCAACGCTCTATCATTTTTTATTTGTTGACTATTTAGATGTAGATTTACCAGATGGACTCTTTCAATTCAACAGTATTCTTTTGATATATGGTACGTATGGGGCAATTAAAACATTTTGGCAGATGGCCTGTCTCGATACCCGGTGAACCTGGTGAACATAACCGACCATCTACGCCAAAGATTACTGAAATAAACATAGTTATTAGGCGCTCTGCTTTGAATAGGGCGAAAAAACACGAATAGCCTAGAAACGACACAAAAGCAAGACCAGCTTAGTCGATCCTGGACCTCTCAGATCCAACTTCATTTTACAGCATTAATCAATTGATTTTGGCTATCTGTTGTTACAGATTTTGCCGTGTTTTGGTGGGTGATTGATGCGCTGAGTAGCTTCCCGGATCTTGCTCTTGATTGCCCTCCAACTATATGATATCCAAATCCTGGGTCCACCGGCCTGTGATTTTCGACCGACAGGATGGCTATTCGTCACAGGCCGCTTCATCGTCAGGTAGCTGTCGAACAGGACTGACGCATGTGCATCCTCAACGATTTCGCCTGTGTCCCCATTCCTTGGTACCCCGCATAGCTGGAAAACGCTCTCGAGTGGTCACCGTTCCGCTGCTCATCTTGTTTCGCCCGGAGGCGAAGGCAGGTAAATGTTGATTCCTCGAGAACTGCTGTTGGAATGCAAGACCGCTTTTTTGAGTTGATAACAGACAAAATAGTGGTTTATGATTGTCCCGACAGGATAAACAAATGGTATATTATGTGTGGGGGTGCTATTTTGAAATGCGTTAAGCAACGACCATTTATCTGAAGTATTTATACCAAAGCGTTATATTATTGACGTTGTTCTTGATGAAAACGAAAACAGGGACATTTTCGTGCGCTGAAATGTCATTTAGCATCGAGATAGCATTTTTATTCGCCCAAGGTGCGGACCAACATTCGTGCGACAATTGGAGGGTATCAAGTTTTGCAAGCGTTAAAGATATTTCGAACAGAGCAAGAGGAAATGCTAAGTGTAATGCCAACTGGACATTCCCAACTTATTTGTTTGGATGTGTAAGCTCTTTTACGAAAATTACTTTTATGTACTACTCATTAATTGGTAATACTCATGCCCTTGCTAAATTATTAGCATTGTTTCCATTAAAGTGGGCAGCTAGGTTGATCATATTTAAAAGAAGGTTATTTCATAAAGGTAAATCCCAAAGAGTGCTAACTGTTAGCGGTCTCAATTTTTTGTCAAATGGAGCTACTATTAGAAAGGGAGAAGGAATAAAGACGTTCCATTCGGGCTACTATTATCCCCATGGTAATATGACTAAACGTATTAGGTTATTACAAGTAATGTGTCATGAATACCATGCAAAATAAGCCCATGTTGTTGAGATGGTACGAACTATCCTGAATGAAACTGTGTATAACAGTACGGGATTTGTCCCAAATGAAAAACCTTTTGGGATAACGCAAGAACAAACTTTAAGATAAAAACAAAGGCGATTTTCTTAAACACGGTATTTGTTAGTCCCAATAGGTCAATAAAATTTTTAAAAAAACCCTCAAATTTTTAAAAATTTATTTTTTTTCAAAAAACAAAATAAAAATTTTTCTTAATAAAATTTTAAAATTTTTGGGAATAAGGGAATTTAAACCCGACCTTTTTAAAGAATCCCCATTTTTCCCTTTAAATTTCCCCAAATTTTCAAACCCTTATAAATTTTTTGAATTTTTTTCCCTTTTCCCCTTTCCCCCCCCCAAATTAACAATTCTTTAAAAAAAACTTTCCCCCACACCCCGGGTAAACCTTTTCCCCAAAATTTAAAATTTTTTCCCACCCCCCCAAATTTTTTGGCTTTTAACCCTTTAAATTTCCCCGACACTTTTAGTCCTTTTTGCCATTTTTAAAGAAAAATTTTAAATTTAACTTTAAAATTTAAAATCCCGGGCTTCAAAAAAACCCAAAAATTTTTAAATTTTTAAAAACCTTTTTAACAAAAAATTTAAATTTTTTACCTTCCCAAATTTTTTAAAACCTTTTTGGCAATTTTTAAATTTTTCAAAAAAAAAAGGGGCCCATTTAAAATCCCAAATTTTTTTTTACCGTCATTTTAGGCAAAAAATTTTTTGCGAAATTTTTAGCCAACAGGCATCTCGAGATAACCATCTATGGCATCACAGAATTTTACGCCACCACATTTTAGTGACATCAATACCGATTTTAAGTTCAGTATTACGCCATTTATGCACACAGCCAGATTACGAATCCCAGATAATGAACCAGTTACACATACCTCGAGAATCCCATCCACACAATAAACCTGTTGCTACAATCAATTTTCAGCCCATTTTATTTTCTAGCACCATCCCAGAGCTACCATTACAGATTCTTTGATTGACGCTTAAAATTTAATGCCTCGTGTCCAGAATTTAATCCGAACTGTAAGATACGACCCTTCACCATTTACACACCAAATTATAAATTCTGCGTGCTATACAAAAGAAAATCTAAAACCATTCTAAAACTTTTATTACAAACAACTTTTACTAATCAGTTTCAAATTTTGTAAACCACATTTCTAACATATTCACATTTATTTTCAACCTAGAATCATATCGGTCATACTTATATATATTTCAACAGAGCACCTTTTCAAAGACCATAGTCGACCCGCATGTTCACCCGATTTTGCACGCGTTATGCAACCGCATATTTTCCAGATTACAGAAGACGTTATACCACATTTTTGTGAGGATCACATCTTTTCCCCATTTTGGAAACGCCGATTGAGCCCGCAGTACTTGTTTCCTAATCGAACGCAATTCTTCCTCAAGAACACCGGCACTGCGACCGCTTTCGATCCAACAGCCAGCTAAACGCAGTTTACACCATCGTCGCAGCGTATCGATGCATTTATGTGTCATGCGAACGTCCATTTGAACGATTTACACACTATATCGTGGTGTCCAAGTCCTAACAGCTCGGCGGAGCACGAGCTTACATGAATACTGCTGTTTTTCGCTAGTCGCCCATCGAGCAACTTCGCAAGTCCCACAGTTATTTGCGCGGACGGATTAACACGACGATTGCCACCATGTTCTGCCGTGCAGCATTTTCCAGGAAGAACACCGAAGAGTTGCATCTTGCAGAACCATTTCAAACAAAATCCGCACTAAGACTTGATTGTAAGCAACTTTATAACCAAAGAGTTTACCGCGTACCGTTTATGTACCAGAATGCAAACCGAAGGTTTCAGAACCGAACGAGTTCGATTCGCGGAACCAAATGTCATCCCGCAGCCGTCCAATATTTAGCACGCATCGGTTGTCCAGCGCCGAATGCGATGAAACATCGAAAACGTCTTCCATGTACGGATCGCGCATATTCAGCATAGACAAAGCGACACACAGTGATAGTCGTACAGATGCAGCTGTTACAGTACATCAAAAACTTAAACCATTTACCAACTGTTTCACAGATACTCACACATTAATACTACGTCAATTTTAGAGTGAACATTTTCAATGAACAAGCGAATGAACAGTCTATCCAACTACATTCATTTTCCCATACATGACTTAATGTATTGCACTGCACGAGCTCGTAACCAATATTTATAGCACAAGCGCTGATATGCATCCATTCGCGCTACGTTTCATTGCATAGCACCTTTATGTAACAGCAAACCATTATTTTAAACTATACAATCGCGCTTCATGATACAATTACTTCAAGCGCTACATCGCATAGAGACGAACGTATTCAGACTTAATATCGTCAAAGATGCTCGATGTCCGTTCATCTTCGTATGAACGCACATCATCATCCACCGTCTTGCTCGAACCATTTTACCAATGCTCGACGATTACCATCCGAGGATCTGCCGGATGCACTATCCGAGCTATCGCAACCCGTTACACGGACGCTACGAGCCGTTCACTGCCGACTCATAGCCTTGAAACGGTGCACGTCGACAGCACCATTCCACATTCGCGGCGTTTCGAACCACCTGCACACTCGTTATTTACAGCACACGACTTAACACTCTTACGGTCAGACCATCGCAGACCCCGTTCATCGCACGCGAACAGACCTCATTGTTAAACACCGACGGTCGCCGAGACGTATTTGCCGATGCATCTTAACATTCACTGTCCAGTCTTTCTTTAAAGCCACGAAACCCATTTTTAAACCACACGCCTTCTCGCACCACGGCGACCCCGCACAAACCCTCTGCGCACGCCAGTGCAGAGTCACGCCCTTTGAGCATGCTCAGTCAGATCCGATTAACTACCCATCCCGATCGCTCGCACCAGTAGATCATCAACGTTCAAGATCCCCACACGTTCACTTCAGCACGCTATTTACAGACAGCAGTACTTTAACGATAACATATTGCCATTCTAACGGATTTGACCACGATCTCAACAGACATCTACATCTTTTAAGAGACATCTGTTTACCATCATTTAACCATCTATCCCAAGAACGATTTGCAAATTTCCGCAAAAAGAACCCGCGAACACGTAGATAACGTTGTACAGCATAGCCAGCGATTTGGTGTAAAGCAAACCAAACAATTAACTTCAAAACAAACCATAACAACAATTATAACTTCATCACGTTCATTTACACCATTAGATGATATGTCATCTTCCTCGATAACCATTTTACAAGCTGCTACAGCCGACACAATCAGTACCGATACATCCAAACATGACTGTATGCTGCACGCACACCCAGCCATGACCACCTGGCTCCAGCAATCATGACCACACACCACCATTTCGATCCGCTATACATCGATACAGTACAAAGCCTTTATAACAAAATGTTTACATATAAAAGTTTTCATACACATTCTATTAAACATCACGAATACAATTTAACACGATTATAATTAAAGACAGTCCTTTTCAAGCGTGTTTAAGTTTATGTAATCGCACATTCAATCGATGTCATTCTTTATAACAATTACACATCGTTCAGTGGAATAACAGTTGCCACATATTTGCTGACGCTGATTCGATCCATTCGTGATGTAGCCAGACACCCATCGCAGCTTCCAATGCTGTCTATCGACCTAGTCATGAGAACCTTTATTCATGCACTCACGTCTTCGCACTACAATGAACACTTAAAGACCGTCGGTTTAACATCGAGACTAAACATACGCTTTGAATCGTGTGCCACTGAAACCTAGTATTCATTTATTACGTCATTTAGATAATCGTTTTAGAAACTCAGCGTATTTACACCATTGACGACTTAAGTTCGGTAAGCAGAAAGGCAGTTAAACACAACCTATAAGTTAATATTATTTAAAATACGATTTATATTTGAACTTAGACGAAATGCTTTGTAAGCAGGATCTGTTGATCAATCACTTCTGGAAATATTATTTGTAACAAATAATCAGCGTACCAATTCTTTCATGAAAATTGGAGTACTCACCTATTAGACTTTTTCATCAATTCTATTTTTTTCAACGATTTCTTTTAATTTTACTTTCATTTCGTAATTTAACAAACTTGAAAATTATATATTCATTAACACAAGATCTTAATTAAAAAAATGTTCAATCTTGTGTGTTAGGTTTCAATCAACGATTCATGAAAACAACAATCTTACATTGCCAAGACGGTACAAATTATTCCCAACAATCTATCACACCACAAAGTTTCGCTTATTCCGTTTCTCATTAACGACGGCCTATCAACTTTCTTAATAATCTAAAACAATTCCATTAATTTACCACTTGTCACCCACAAAACCTACTATACATCGAACTACTTACACTCACCTAAAGTAACATTGCCAAATTTCATCCACAACCAATTCCTTTTCCACGTTGCCCCGGTTTAACACACGTGAAACCCTTTAATCTTCGCCTCGCCACACAGTAGACTTCATTACAACCATCACCCCATTACGTTACACACTTGCGACGTATTTATATACGCAGTCACCTTTAAGATAATATTTTTGGTATCCAAAATTTTCTAGACCAAACAGATTTTGCATCTACGTTATGCTTTTAAAGACATTTTGCCCATCTTTTTAACATTTTCCAGAACCCAAAAAACCCCGCGAACACGGGAGATAACGTCTGTCGATACCGAAGGTGAAGCGATTTGGAACAAAACAAAACCAAAAACAAAACCACATATAAACACATTCCACCCTGCAGATTGTTGTACCATTAGAATGATGCCTTTGTCATCTTCCTCGATAAACCAATTTTAAGCCGCATCAATCGTTCACCGATCATACGCAGCAGCCGATACCATCCAACAATAGCTGCGACACACGCCTTCCCGTGCAGCACATCCGCCCAGCACCCGCGTAACACCTACCATGCGCTACCACAGCGCGCAGCCGCTGCACGCACCTTGTGACGTTTGTGAAGCACAGCCTTTATAAAAACAATGTTATACACATTACAAAATGTTTATTCTGACATCACATACAATTTAACACGCCACTGGATCCATTTAACCTTAACCTTACACAGAGCAGTCCTTTCTTTAGCAGTCGGTTTATTTTATCTCCATTCGCAGCTTCAGTCAACGACACCGTCTTCATCCTTTTCTCATCAGCTTTGACACATCGATTAAACCGAACGATTTCCCAATGTGCTGAGCGACAACAGATCCATTCCTTTGCCAGACCCATGCGCCCATCGCACACATGTTGCTTGATCGACTCTCAGGCTGAGAACCCTTTTCCCCACCGTTCCAGTCTCCACCCTGAACATAGGTTGGCTCCGACTCGAGTTCACCGAACATACACAAGTGAATGCGTCAGTTAGAACCCGCATTTTCTGCTTATTCGTCATTGATAACAGTTTTAGAATACGGATTTAGCACCCTTTCAGAACGCACACCAAAGAGTCTTTCATTAACCGCACAGCAACGAACCCGGACGGCTTGTCACATCGGCACTGTCATCTTCCTCATTTTCAGATCCACATCTGCGCATGTCGCAGCTCAGCACACGCATCCATTCATTCCACCAGTTTTCCTTCACCAGCGTATGCAACACGGGCTTTGCGTAACGGACAGAGCCATCACCGATTACGCACGCTGTCCGCTCGACATATCGAATGATTATCTTTGAGAGTTCAGATCGGCACCGTACGCATGAAGATTTTAGGCGTTCCCATTCACCAATTCACAGTCACGTCAGCAACGTCCATCGACTTTTTCGACACCATCTCCTGCAACACAGCATCAGTCTCAAACATCGACAGCTATTACACCACAGCAGCTTTCAGTTTCGACATTAGCACACAGCCCATTTAGATTCTCTACTCGCAACATCAGCTTCAGTTCACATCGTCATCGTATGTTCAACCAGTTGCCAGCCACGCATGATCAAGTCAACACTGACAACGATTAGACGATTGCCGATTTTACCAGACACAATGCACTAGCCGTGATTGAGCCAAATGAACAGTTTACGTGTCAACAACACATTTCTAGGTTATGACACCAAGTCCATACGAAATGTTATCAAAGCAGTCAAAACGGAATACCGACCGTCATCATTTCCAATTTCATCATCATCGAACACGACTTTGTTCGTTCATACGTCTTCATCTTTTATTTTCTATTTGGCAGCCCAGAAATCAGACAGTTAACCATGACAGAGGTCTCAGATGCCACAATGAAAACACGATACATCTGTCAGCAGTCTGTTGCGAGCATTTTCGAAACAATCACAATCATGGCAAGTGTCACCGATCACCAGCTTTCGTCCAACAACGCTTACAGCAAATTACGTCACACGTACAAACGATTATTCATTTGCAGACGCCTATTCATAACGCTCCAAGCACGTGCCAACTTTAATTCGAATAATTATTCACACAGAGATTTGCACGACTACCATCGACCCCACGACATGACACATACGAATTCCTTCTACACCATACCTACGAGATGACACCAGCCACGACACATTGTTATAACCGTAGCAATTGCACACGAGTATTATGCAAAACCATGACAGTTGATAAATATTACCGCCGCGGCGCGACCCAACCTATTAATTTTCCTTTATCTAACCTAGGTCCACACTTGTTTTTAATGGAAAACTCATTAAAAGCAATTAGTTAACGAGTTTTAATGAGAAAACTCATTAAAAAGCAATTAGGTCATATGGTCATGTGATCATATAGTCAATTGTTCATGTGGTCATATGGTCATGTGGTCATGTGGTCATGTGGTCATGGGTCATGTGGTCATGGGGCAATTTCAATTAACTAACATCCTACATATATCCGGATATATGTCGATGCGTATCCCTGTCGGCTTAGGTCGGATAACAACATATTCGACTATCTTCGGCGATATACGCCCCACTCTGTAGAATACATAAGAGAACAATTTTTTCGTATTCAATTTAGTATTCGATAGTAGCTAGAACGGAAAACATGAGCGTCTCCAAGGTGATTAACGTTTCTCAACTTCTTGGGAATAAAGTGAAACCAACAAATGAGCGATTTGGATTATGGCTGTTGACAGAAAATATGTGCAACAATAATTTGGTAACAGATATTGGTAATATTTGTTATGTCGAAGGCGAACAGATGCTGACTGGTGGACTACACACACCAATTACAGAACCATTTTGTGACAATATAATGTTGGTTAAAATTTGCGACCTTTTCTGACGCCGAACAAACATCTGCAAGCAAAAGGATGTTTATCCTAAAAAGAAATTTGTGGTGCATTTAACAGCTATCTACGAAGAAAGTTTGACCGATTTGTTTCGCTAGGCATGGTGTTAAAGCTAAGCTTCCGTTTTCTTGGAAAGCACTAACAAGATGGGCCAGAGAGTAAAAGAAATTATCGGAAAAGAAGACCTCGAATGCATTAATAAAAATTCCAAAATCCTATATGTGTTCCATACAAAGTGGAACTAGCAGATGTTAAGTTGGAAACTTTATTGGAGGAACTACCAGATATATTAGACGAATCGAAAAGATTATTTCTATCTTTTTGACATGGATGTAACCCAAGATTTTGCGGGTATATTTAGCAAGATGGAGATGTGTAATTATTTAACTACAAACCATAACTTTTGCTATAAGGGGAATACGAAGAAAAGTGTAATATTATAGTTGACAACGATAAAACTGTAGGAATTGATTGTTTAACATGGCTAACAACCAATGCAAGAATTAAGATATACAACAAATTTGTGTGTCAGATAACAAGTCCTGGTGTTAATAAACAACTTGGCAATCATATACTAGATTTTTACGTTGTCCAGATGTACGTTTAAGGGAAACATTTGCGTCTACTTTGGCCAAAGAACATGGTATTACGCGATTGGAAGCGACAATATACAATTGTGCAATTGGAAGCTATGTCAGTGCGGAACGGGTTATAAACCCTTAAAAGACTGTTTAACGTTATTGGAAGATAGTGTTATACTTCCTAAAGGCGCCAATGTACTCGGTACCACTTGCCAAAATGTGGAGTAAGCTATCGGACAAGCTACAAAATAGCTGCTGTTTAGTGTTTAATAACCTGCTACAGTACGTGTATTGGGGAATGGTAATACAAAGAAATTGACGGGCTTGCAAATTGTTGTCCGAAAACCAAAAGAAAGGGAAAAATTGATAAAGTATGTGCTGGCTTTTTAGTTTTAACTATTTACCTGTAAATTATTTGGAGATAGTAGAGGAGGAAGACAGCCAAGATAAAATAAAATCTTACACAAGTGCTACATTAAAGCAGGTAGTACATATTTTACACAATCTGCAACACCATATTCTACAATTCCAAAAGAAATATCATTTCGGAATTGGGATTGATAGATACGCTAACATTCGTCCAGAGGTTGTACGACAACGCGTAAATATTGGTAGTAAACTCTATCCGTTTACGCTAAAGGAAATTGCCCCATTATGCATACCATACGCTGTAAGTGGAAGGAAAAGACAACTGGAATTAGAGGAAATGGATGCAAAAAGCGAAAATTGATACATGGAAAACACTGCGACAATAGCAATCAATACAAAGATGTGTTAGACAAAGAACATCTTATTAGAGAAAATGAGGAAGAATTAAAAGATTATTTTATGTGCCGATGGATGACTTAGATACATCCGGTTCTACAAGCTGTTGCATTTGCGGTTAGTAAGAAAGACTCTTTAGTTATGTAGGCGTTCTTGCGAAAAGGATGGTCTAAATCCGTATACTTTTTAAAAGGTTATTCTAAAAACGTATTTATCAAAATGGCAGATAACAAAGACGAACTAAGGAATGCGGGTTTCGTAATCTTATGGGTACACCACACGCAAAGGGGTTCCGCTAAACATTGTATATTTGCCAGTAAAGAACCTTCGGATCATTTAAAACCGAGGGTCTTACAACCTATAACAACCATATATTCCCAAAAGTGGTGGAATGCAACTACGCAACAGTGTGTGGGAGAAAAGGATTTCCTCCAATACCGACAAGAAGAAGTCGATCAAGCTAACAAGATACGTATGCAGGATATAGTGGGAAAGCTGCGATTAAAAGATTGTCACAAGCTGCAAGAATTACACGAAGGAATGGATCTGGTTGTCGGCGGAATCAAAGACTTTAAATATAGAGGCAAACTTCGGTACATTTTACAATTTGAAAACCTAGACGGTCTTTATGTATCAAACTATTGGTTAGAAAAGGAGATAGAAGACTTGGGTGTCGATTTAAATTTTAAGCTGCGAATAAAATTAGATAAAATTAAAACCACTGCAAACAAACATAAAGAAAGGACTGTCTTCTGTGTATAACTTTGTATTAAAATTAAGTTTAAATGATCCATGCTTGGCATTAAATTGTTTTTAAATTTGTTATGTATAATGTCAGAATAAACATTTTATAATAGTATATAACATTGTTCTTTATTTATAAAAGGCTGTGACGTTACCACGAAATAGCAGTCGCAAGAGAGGGGTCGCATGGGCAGCGCGCATGGGCAGGGTGCGTACGCGCAGGGGGGCGCATGGGCAGGGTGTGCGCAGGGTGCCATGGCTGGGATGTGTCTGGGCGTACACGAGGGAAGGCGGATGTTAACAGTCACCAAGCATCCAATTTTATTTGATGGTATCGAGTACTTGCTGCGTATGTATCCGGAGTAAAAGAATACGATTTGATACGCAGCTTATTAATAAAATTAGTTTATCGAGGAAGATGACAAAAGGTACATCATTCCTAATAGTACAACAATCTACGCATGGGGGTGTAAAGATATAAGATAGTTGTTTATATTTGATTTTGTAAATTGTATATATTAGTTTTAAGATTCCATAATTTTAAGTTCTTTCCCACCTTCCAAATCCTTCCGGCTTCTATCCTGGTTGACAGAGTATACGTGTTATCTCCACGTGGTATTCGCGGGACAATGGCGGTTTTAGATTTCTCGGGAGATGGTTGGCTAAGGCATATGTCTTGGTAGCAAAAAAAGGTTTTAAAGATGGTGTTAAATAAAGATGGGCAAAAATTAGTCTTTAAAACGCATAACTTTGTATGGGTGGTCCTATTTAAAATCTATTTACAGATTTGGGGTCCCTAGAAAATTTAATATTAGTTGATACATAGCAAAATATATTTATCTTAAAAGAGTGACTACCCCTGCGTATAATAAATACAATATAACACTTGTCAACAAAAAGTTGTAGGAAAATTAAAGACGTATTTAATGGGGTCCAGTATTAGAATTTGTTGGTAGTAATGTTAAGTCCTACTGTATTGTAGGCGAGAAAGATACGATTAAAAAGATTAAAGGGTCTCACGAATTGTAGTTATAAAACCGAGGGTCTTACAACCTATAACGAGCATATACCTCCAAAAGGGTAGGCATGCAACTACGCAGCAGTGCGCGGGAGAATAAGAATTCTCTCAATAAGAAATTAAAGTTTCCATGTACGTAGCACCAGTCATTGGGTAATGGTAGAAATGTGGAACCTATAAAGACGATTATTAATTATGGTTTAGAAAATAGTAGTTTTCGTGGACTAAATAAAATAGCTTAGACTGGTTAATGTATATGGTTACATATTCTCGTACACATCCACAAACATCTGTTTACGTCCACAATGGCGATACCGGTAGTTTTTGTTTAACAAATAGTAGGAAAGATACGTCAGGTGTTAGTCGTGAAGCCCATAGGATCGTTGGATTCAAAAGAACGGTGGGCGGGATGTATGGTGGTTCCGTTAGAATAATCGAAAGTGGTTAATCAATCGTATTAGATGTTTAAATAAGCGAAAGTGTAAAGGCCTACATAAACAAAATTTAATTATCCGACAAAAAGTGTGCGATGTGCTACACTTATAAAGAAAGTATGGAATGGTGCTTTGCATCGGTCCTAGCAGTAAAAAGGGCGACTGACTTTTCCAAGCAACTACAAGAATAGCAGTAGCGCAGAGAAGGGTATGCATGTATTATACAGTTGCTACAAAATATGTTAGTTTACGCGTAGCTCGGATGTGTAATTGATCACGACTTAAAGATCCTCGGAGGTTTAAAATTCTCGGCCCATTGTCGTTTGAAAAATGTTTGTAAATTATCAGAACAGGAGCGGGTCGAAGTTTAATAGGATGATTGACTGAGTTTTTCTACCTTTACGAGGGAATTGGAAGTTGACAGACATCGAGCATCTAATTTCTATTTGGACGATATCGAGTACTTACCGGTTCTAGAAATCATTACGTGCGATTAACCGCTATGCGAAAGTGTAAAAGCCACAGAAGCAAAATTTAATTATCATACGAAAAGTGCGCGATGTGCTATAGAAAGTATAATGGTGCTTTGCATCGGTCCTAACAGTAAAAAGGAGAGTGACTTTTTCTAGCAATTACAAGAATAGCAGTAGCGCGGCGAAGGGTATGCATGTATTATACAGCGCATTGTTGCTATAAAATATGTTAGTTTACGAGAAGCTCGAACGTGCACAAATTAAATTTTAATCTATAATTAACCATGGTCGTAAAATGGGAAATTAATGGTAATTTAATACTGCTACATATACTTTCGCTTGGTGATTCATTTGGAAAATATTCAAGCATCATTTCCTAAAGTATGACGTAGAAGTTATTTAAAATTAAATTGTTTATTAGTAAGTATCCTGTAAAACAAGTTGGTATTTTCTTAGTAATGGTTTAAAGTGTTTTTGGTTATAGTAGCACTGCATCTTCTACAGCACGACTTGCACACAATTTGTGTGCGTGTGCTACCACCCTTTGGATTTTTAATATGCACGCGATCCGTATAACATGGAAGACGTTTTCGATGTTTCTACTAACGGCATTCGCACCATGGACAAGCGAACCAGGTGCATACATTGGCTAAATGTATTGGACGAGCAGCGAGGATTATGACGTCATTTAGTTCCTCGCTGAATCCTCAACTTCGTTCGGTATCTTCGAAACCTTCGGTTTGCATTCTATAGGGTACATAAAGCAGGTACGCAAGAGTAAACTCTTTAGTTATGTTAGTTCGCTTACAAGTCAAGTCTTATAGTGCGGATTTTGTTTTGTACTAAAATGGTATCTGCAAACGTTTTAAGTGCAACTCTTGCGGTGCTTCCTATACCTGGAAAATGCTTCATACGGCACCAGAACAAATGTCGTGGTGCAACATCGTCCAGGTTGCTTTATACATCCGCCCGCAGCAAAGTACTTAAACTGTGGGACTTGCGGTTTCGCTTTACGAGAATGGACAACTTACTGCGACACAAGGAAAACAGCACGGTATGTCATTAAGCCTTAAACGTTCAGCTCCGCCAGCTGTTAAAGGTACTTGTACGAAACAACCACGAATTATGTGTAAAGTATGCGATTTCGAAATGGAAAAACTACGTATGCCGCACATTTAAGGAGCAACAGACATAAAATGCATCAGTTACCGCTACTAGCGACGATGTGTAGAAATGGTTAGCACTGCGTTTAACAACCGTATGGCTAGCTATCGCATAAAGAACGCCAGTGTCGACGATGGAGTGCCCGAGTTTCTTTGAAGCAGAAAGAGCGATTTATTCGATTAATAAATGAAAAAGAATACAACATACAGCAGTAAAAGTCTACTGCGAACTCTACGGCGTTTACACAAAATGGGGAAGAGATACCGATGTGAAATCCTTTAACACAAAAATGTTGTTATAACGTCTTCTAGTAATCTGGAAAATAGTACGAGGTCTTAAGCGAAACCATGAACAAAATCAGAGGAATTTGAAACATGGGGTCCGGTTGGTCTTTGGAAAAGGTGCTCTATTTAGAAATAAATATTAATAAGTATGACCCGATATGACAAGTTCTAGGTTGAAAATAAAAATTGTGAATATATATTTAGAAATGTGGTTTTAAAAATTTAAACTGTATTAGTAAAATTGTTTGTAATAAAAGTTTTAAGAATGGTTTTTAGATTTTCTTTTATGTATAAGCCGCAGGAAATTTATAATTTAAAGGGTGTGTGTAAATGGTAAGGGTCGTTCGATTTTAAATCTATTTACAGATTCGGATTTTACATAAAATTCTAGACTAACAAGATGCATCGCATGTATAAAGAAAATTTATAAGAACGCTCAAAAATCGCTCCGTCAAAAATCTTAAATGGGGTAGCTCCTTGGGGATGGTGCTATGTGAAAATTTAAAGAGATTTGGGTAGCTAAAAAATTTAATATTAATTGATACCAAACAAGGTATTTATCTCGTGGGTGGAAATGTGGAGAAAGATTTATCTCGCAGAGGGTATATGTAACTTTGCAGGGCGTGGTCCGATTTTAAATCTGTTTAGAGATTCGGATTCTACATAAAATTCTAGCTAATTTAATGTATCGCATGTATAAAAAATGTTATAAGAACGGTCAAAAGTCGCAACGGTAAGAAATCTTAAAATCAGGGTAGCTCCCTTGGGGATGATGCAATCTAAAAATTCTTAGAGATTCGGGTAGCTGAGAAAATTTAATATTATATTGATACCAAACAAGATAGGTTTATCTCGAAAGATGCATGGCTAGACGAAGAAAACTATTTGTTAGGTTTGCTTATAGAGCAAATAGCAAAATTAGAAGATCAGGACTTAAAGGGGTATAACTTTGCAGGGCGTGGTCCGATTTCAAATCTGTTTACAGATTTGGATTCTACATAAAATTTTAGACTAACAAGATGTATCGCATGACTAAAAAATTTATAAGAACGCTTAAAAGTTGCTACAGGTAAGAAATCTTAAAATGGGGTAGCTCCTGGGGATGATGCAATCTAAAAAATTCCTAGAGATTCGGGTAGCTAAGAAAATTCTAATATTAATTGATACCAAACAAGATAGGTTTATCTCGTGGGTGGAAATGTGGAGAAAGATTTATCTCGCGGGTGGAAAGAATGCGGGTGTGATGTAATCAAAATGGTTGTGGGGGTGTCCGAGCAAGGAGGAGAGCAAGGAGGAGTCAGGAGGAGATTCATCTAAAATAAGACTTTATAGTGCGAATTTACATGTAAATTTGGTCCAGATGAGTGAGGAAATGAGGGATTCTGGAGGAAATGAGGTGCTGGGTTGCCTGATTTTCCTCTACTGAGAATTGTCACGAGATTGGGAAATATAATGTAATAAATTTGAGTAAATTTGTGCCGCAATGAAGGGAGGTCTAAATGACGCGTGCCTATATCTATTTGTATCTTTTGTTTAATTGTCTGTATATTATTTATGAATTTAATCCAGCGGAACTTTTATTATCGCGCGATGAGTAATTTGCTCACATATTATGTTTTAATATTTTAACGTAAAATATGATATAATCAGTATATAGACACGCAAAATATTTTATACATGTAACAAACAAGCTTAAATCAGACAGAAATATAGATACAATAAAGAACTCAAAATATTTACTAAATAATTGATACATAATCATGCATAATCAAAATAAAAAATGTAAGTCGCATGATTCAAAAGTAATGCCCAATTAGGAAGAGGAAGAACTTTCTATCTCCAGACACCTCTGACATATAAAATTGGAATGTTCATTATATAGATATTTAGAACACTTACAACACTGTTTCTTTGCTTTTCTGTTCTTGCGACGCGGGCACAATGAACACATACCAGCCGTACTTGTACTTGCTTCTGGAACGCTATTTTCACCGTGCATTTACATTTCCAATGCTCCACCCGAAAGTACTACATTGGCCAGGAGGCGAGTTTTTTGTTGCCCGGAAATTTAGAATTTTGCCGAACCCTTGCCGTTCCAGGCAAGGTAGGGATCTTTTACGGGCGTGACAACACTCACACATGGAACCTCCATTTAACCTTTCATCCGAATGAGGGCGTAATTTTTGTGAAAAATGATCACCTGCCATTTTTCAAGCAGTCGGCCGTGTCGGGATTCGAACCCAAGACCTTGGGATCCGTAGTCTTACGCTTACTACATTGATCCACGGCGACGCCGACGACGCTATTTTCACAGTACATCTTTCTTTACCGAAGTTGCAAATTTTGCTGACAAGTTTGGAATGGACATTCTTGCCTGTACTTCATACTCACAGTCCGAGGTACTTACATTAGACTGCCCATAGTCTGTAACGTGATGATTGCGCGCCGACGACGCGTCAATTCTGACCCATCTAGCACCTCTTTAGTAGTTGAAACGTCAAGGTCTGTTGTAGCCGGTTCCAGAAGCCATGAAATATTCCCTAAAGGAAGAAATTTGCTGTAAATGTAATATTTAGGTAACAAAGAATAAAGCAAGTACCTTTTGCTTCTTCAAACTGTTGTAAAGCAAGTTGTACAATTCTTTTTTCGCGGTTCCTTATATACCCAAACACAAAAGCATAATTTACAGCTTAACAATTAACTAAACATTACAAACAATAAATTATCAAAAATGTTCTACTAACTGTCCCACAATTTACATACGCAGATTGTCGCTTAGTAAGGAAAATGTTCTTCTTCCTTACACTACTTTAACAAAACTGCTCTAGTACCTGAACGGCAATCCAATTTCTTTTTTTAGACTACGTCGCTGAACCTGTAGCATGTTGAATTTGCATTTATGACAACAGACTTAGAAATATAGCACAATTAAAAACATAACCTTGTATTTTTATTCTAACAAATAGATTACATCACAAAAGCAAAGTATTATACAATAATTAAATTTCAAGCTAGTTACAAATCTGAACTACAGACAAGAAAGTGTACTATATATGAACGAAATGTTATTTTTAAATAATAACGTACTTCTCAGAAGACAAAATATTTTCTTTCAGTAACAACAATTTAGGATAAATAATAAATTGTTTTAGAGGATATTTTACAATTAAATTATATGCCTTTTTTTTAAAAATTGGCAATTATCCAATGAGGTGTTTAAAAGTGTCAACCTTGCAATATTAGTAGTTGGAAATGGTCGAATTTTAGGTTTGATCAACAAAGTTCACATTGTTGAGTGGGCTAAACCAACCAGTTACTGTGTTGTGAACTGAAACCTTTATTATTGGAGCGGGCTGCGTGATTTTTAGCAGGACGTATACCTTTTGAGGATAGAAAATTCCCTAAATGATGCTATGGTTTCCAATATGGACGTGAAGTTATAAATAAGACGAGTGTAGTTTTAAAGGATCATTCCCTGTTCTTCTGCTGACAAACGAAGTTATTTAAAAGTATTACAGTGATTAATAAAAATTAGTAAAAGCTTAAAATATCAATAATTATTATGCAATCAGTTGATTTTTGCCAATTTTGGAAAAATTGTAAGTAGATCTACATTTTTAATTATCTTAAATAATGAGGATTATATCTAGGACTTCTAGTCTACTTTATTCGTTTCTATTGTATGTTAACCTTTGATTAGCTTTCTAGGCTTAAGTGCTAGTGAAAGGCAAGTTAAACAATCATGACGCTAAGCAAGATTGATAGTAATTTATATTAGAAGGAAAGTTTTATATATGGAATATTAATATTTGTAGTGTTTGGAATTTAAAGGACTGAAAATGATAAACTTTTGTTGTAAGTGGTAGTGACTTCTGTTTGATCAATTTACACGATTTTCAGTTAGGAAATTTATTATTTGTATAACAAAGCGCAATTTACGCGTATCGGGTAGAAAATGTATATTTTCAAAGAGTAAAAACGGTGGTGTGAGTATACTCAGACGCTGATATGCAATGTAATATTATTTTTGGTGTTAGTTGAAACTTTGACATTTGTACTTTTCTTGTTATTCGTTCTAATACCGTAAACATTATCATCTTTCTATATTTTACTATATTATTTGTGAACATTTGTACTTTAGAATCTTAGTAAAGAATTAATACATGATTCTATTAGAGCAGAAGAGTCCTTCTAATGTTCTACTAAGATGGTAGAGAAAGTGGATTCTTAAATTTAGGTTTGAGATTCTGTTGTGTTGAAAAGCGGCATTTTCGGAAATTCAATCAGGAATTACAGTAGGTAAGTGAAGCAAGCTATATAACTTTATAGCATTTGGCGTCCAACGAACGGGGCTTACAGCAGATAAAATTTATCGTCCAACTCAACAAGGCTACAACTACACAGAAATATATGTATATATTGCTATGATATCGCCGTACTTCGATATATTTAACGCTCAGTTGCCTGCTGGTCGCCACCACTGTGTTCTTAAATAATCTAGAATAAATTTTAAATTTCACACAATTAGATTTATGCCTCGACTAGCTCAGTTCAACCCCACACAGAGTGCATGACAATACAATAACAGAGAAAATTTTACCCCCCTTTTTCTCTAACACTTCATACCTAAATGAGATAAACTTAATAACCAAAAATTTGTATAATAAACCGAAATATGTACAATTTGCACTTCTACAAACTTCGTAATATTATTTGCTATTTAAACCCTCGAAGCAAAGTAAAAATATAAATCTGTTCGTCACTAAATTATAACCCAATTAAAAATATATAAAGCCAGCAAAAATAACTCTGTATTATATTAGAGGCCTCGTTGAACGTTCAATGACCCGTCGTAATTTTAACGTAATTTCTACGTATTAATCAAAATTTTTGATAGCCTTCACATAAATATTAATTTAATTTCTCTAACCTGGTATTTTTTCTGTTGATTTCCTGGTTCGAATGTGTAGTTCTGCGTACACCCCAATCCTTTGACCTGCCGCTACATGCTGTTAACCAGTGACCAAGGTCCCGGGTTCGAATCCCGACACGGTCCGCTTGAAAAATGTTAGGCGAGCATTTTTCACAAAAATACACCCTCGTTCGGATGAGAGGTAAAATGGAGGTCCCGTGTGTGAGTGTTGTCACGCACGTAAAGATCCCTACCTTGCTTGGAACAGCAAGGGTTCGGCAAAATTCAAAATTTTCCAGGTAACAAAAACTCGCTTCCTGGCCAATGTAGTACCTTCGGGTGGAGCATTGGAAAATCACATGTAATGTTAACCAGTGACCTTGAGTTGCTTTCAGTTTAACGTCCTGATTCAGAGTTTCCCCTTTATTATCTCTGTTACTAGTAGTATTGGATTTATACATTAGATTTCGTATTGAATATGTTTCGTGAATTGTTTATTGAATCGCTTCATAAATCTTTCAGTGAATTTCTCAGAGAATTTCTCAGTGCCCTAAGTAAATAAATGTTAAAGATCATGTTTACCTTAATTAAAATTTGAACTTACATCTTATGTCGACGGCGAACGTGTATATTTGAACGTGCACTTGTACTTAAAATTTTTAATTATTAACTTTCACTTTAAAGTCGTAGTTTTAATTTCACACTTGAACTTTGCGTATTATTTTTGTTCAAACTAGTACAGTTCGTGCTTCAGTTAAGTAGAAACTGGCCATCACCCGCTTGGTGTAATATATAAAGGCAAGCCTTTCCCCGTGCTGCCATTGTCTTAATCGCGCATTACCTTAGTTGAGGCGTTGCACTTGGTCTTATCATGTAAGAATCAAGTAAATACTCCAACTAATGACATTCTAAAACTCAGCTAGAATGAAGGGGGTGATGACGCGTACTGGAATTATAAAACTATTGTAGATAAAGGTGTGAGCAAAATGCTCATATAGCGATAAACGCCGGGTTAAGTATGATATCTTGTTTTCTATTCATTTAATATGAGTGTTGTAGGGTTCTCGATAGTTATAATATAGTATAACTCCAATTTGTAAGTAAAGGGCGCGGAAATGTACTTGAAGCGACGTGCCTGATTAATAGTATTGAGCGATAGAAAATAAATTATTTACAGAGCAAGGATTTCGGTTTTGAGTTGAAAAGTGTCACGGAAACGTCATGGTAAAATTTGCGTTTTTTTTTTGGCATTTTTTAAATAAAAATACTGCGGTTTATGGTATACCTGGCTTTTAAATCCCGTAGCTATCAAAGTGTAGAAGACGATTATTGCACCAGAAGAGCAGCCTATAACCTTTTGCGCGTGTGTAATAAGTTGCTGCGTCTGGTATCTTTAAATCTTGTTATAAGGAAATATATTTTAAATTTATGGCCACCTAGATCGTCTAAAATTAATCCAGCCGATCTATGGCGGTGGAATTATTTAAAAAGGAAGCAAAATGGTACAATTCAGTCGAAAATGTTGTGTGTGATTTTACACAATTTATACAACATACATGGCACTTTTCACTTCTTCAGTTATTGTTTCGGACGTAGAAATCCCGTTATTTTACAATTATATTTCATATGATTTTTATTATAAAATTAATTTGTTAGGAAGATATAATAATATGAAAACTACCTCAAACTTTATAATAACTTCATATATGTAGTAGTCGCTGGTAAAAATTCACGGTTTTCATAAAACTATTCTACTTAATTATAATCTTATATAGGTTACTCTGTTACTCCCTTGCATTATCAAACATAAAATCGTTTTAAATAACTATACTAAAATCAGGTTTTTATAAATAACATGAATATGGAAAATATTCGATTAAATAAATATAATTAACAAATGGGTATTATGTAATGGTTAAAAATCACTAATAGCATATTTAAGAAGCGGTACTGTAGAAACCAAACAGTTGCAGTTTGTCGGTATCGATTGTTCTTTCAAGTACAACTACAATCGGTAGCAGTTTTCTCTAAAGTGATAATTTTCAAACAATCGTTGCCCATGATAATCCAAACTCTTCCTCTAGAAATGAACTGTGACCTTTGTGGAAAATGTATATTCTGAAATAAAAAGTAGAACGGGGCTTGTTTAGTGCACAAATATATATGCTAATGCATATGCACCTAGTGCATTTGTGATTTATTGAAGTGTTCCATCGAATATGTCAACAGTAACCTTAAAAAAGCTTAAAGAAAATAATCAACGCTTAGCAAAAAAAATTGATAAATTATTTAGATACAGAAATATTTGTTTAGGAGCTGATAAAAATTGGACAGTTACAAAATGTGTCCATAAGACATCTTTGTGCTTAGAATTATGATATTTTGAGTCTCGGGACATACAACGTCTCTGGGTGTTTGGAAAAGCAACGTTTCATCTTTACATACAGGTAAGGACAATTGCTTTTGCAGAGCTTTAAACAGAGCAGTTTAGTTTTATAAATGGGAAGAAATGAAGTCTTGGGTATGCCACAAAAATTATAAAAATAAAGTGAGTGCGGCTGTAATGTAGTATCTATCTGTGGCGTTTCTTAACCAGAAAATGAAATGTAGAGTTTACGGCGGTACGCTTCATGACTACTCTTTTCTTAAATATTAACAGATAGCATAAATTTTAATTAAATTTTAAGAGAAATTTAGGAAGTTATTAGGGTATAAAGGAACACATTTATGACTATGTTATTCGCTGGAAAATGATGAATAGCCTACAGATTTCGGCAGCACTTACACTAACGGATATTTCAAAATTTGTTTTTGTGTTACACATTAGGTAGAAATATTGCAATAGCACAGGTGATTAACAGGTGCCTTATTTTTCACTTACTAATTTAAAAACAAACTCTAGTTTCGTGGTGTTTAATATTCCTCATTTCGCGCATTTGCAAATAAAAATGATGCATTATTCTCTAATAAAACGTCGCTTTTACATGCGTTAATCTACGAATTATAAGTAGCAGTTATAAAAACCGATCTTGCTATATATATATATATATATTGCTGTGAAACCTTTTAAATCACCTGGTCCGTTGATTCCTTCTGTTAATCGCCTCGGCTGCTCTTCTAGATAACTTCCATTCTCAATCATAAAAATTAAACAACACATTCCTACCACAAACATCAACGTTAACTCTATTTACATCAATATTCAGAATACATTAAATTTTCAAATTAAATTTGAACATAAAATTCAGTTTTAAAAAGAATTTCCGGATTAATTTTATTATCATTTTACTGTGCATCCAAAATTAAAGTCCTTGTTGGATGCCTACTAATTAATATAACAAGATAAGCGGACCGGAGTCTGAGTATAAAGGAGCATCTACCACCCTTTACGTTAATTAACCAGGTTTGTCTAATTGAGCTCAAAGACCTACCCAAAGTTTCATCCTATTCCCGAACATCAAAACAAAATACCCTTTTACTTAAACAAGCAAATTTCATCTTAAAATTAAATTTTATGGTTAGAAAAATTCCACTAATGTCCATTTAAAGTAAATCAATTATAAAGTCATTCAATACACACAAAAATGTCAAACAAAATAGTACAATTTACCTGAAGGTTATTGTCCTCGTAGCTTCAGTGTAATCGTCCCTTTGTAAATCACACCATTCCAACCGGATTCTATTTACAGCTTCAAGTTGTCAACGCTTTAAAAATGTTCTCCATCACCATTAATTTAAAGTTGTTTCTAGGCTTTTCCGGAACTCATCTGTGTATATCTGCCTCTGGTTCAGTGGATGCAGACACATTTACGAACCATTTAGTCATTAACACCCCGCAAAATAGCAAAGAAATTCATACTTCCTTTTACCAATATTACCAATATACGCCAAAACTGCCTACTTTTGGGTATACATTTGTCGTTGTAAATTTTACTAATTGGTACCGTGATAATAAACTTTTATTACCTTGTGTCTAAGTGCACTGAAGTACATTCATGTTAGCACGTAAAATAACCAACTATTTTGAGTCACTAAAATATACTAGCACACTTTAAATTATTTAATCAAACTAAAATGCACTGTTTAATATCAAGTCGCGGATGCACGAGCTTTTAACGCATCTAATCGTCGAAAGTCTAAGAGTCTAAGAGAGAGAAACACATATTCCCGCCTGTATTTATCATACACCAACAACTTCTTATTACACAATTACTAATAGTCCTTAAACTTGTATCTTTACCTAGACACACAATTTTAGGCGAGTTAAGGTTCTACCTATACCATATTCTGGGAAACATCGGACTACCATGTTCTTATTGGTGCAACTTGATATACTTTATTATCGATTATATTTTAGTCCACGCGGACTGTTATCTGGGTTTAATAAACCCGTATCGCACATTCTCGTAAATACTAAGTCCCGGTTTCTTCAAGATTCTTTGAAACATTAATTATTTGCCAAATTTACGCAGAATGAGCTTTTTTAAAAATACGCAGGTGTTCTGTATTTCCTGCTAAAGCATCTGATCGTTTCCAATATCCTTAGAATCAACATGTTTATCCAAACAAATTAACTTGAAATTGCCTTTTAAAACACGCAGGGGTGTTCAAACGTAACATTTTAAATAACCTTCCTACGATTTGACTATTATTGGGTTTTCACAAGCCTTTTATGCTTATTATATGTTATTAACGGTTTAATTAACTCCAATTAAAATTGATTTCCATCCTTTTCATTTTTTAGCGAATACACCTTAAATATTAATTATTATATGTACACTTTGTTTTACTACCGGTTACTTAAAATAGGGTTAATTAATATAAACTTTGCACGTAATTTCCATTTGTTTAGGAATAATTAAATTATCCACTGCGCTTTTCAATACTGCTTCTTTTGATGTAAAGCGTCTTATAGATAATTTAAATTTCTTATTTTACTGAAACGACCGAGTTTATTTATGCTTCAAGGTTTTAATAAAGCGTATTATTTAATGAAATTCCTTATACACGGTAATTAAAATTATTTGATTTGATTATTTAATTTTCTACCCTGGTCTAAATATGAGTAATATATATATATATATATATATATATATATATATATATATATATATATATATCAAAATACTTAGTTCTTTTTCTTGTGGCAACACTTTGGAAGAAAACCTACCGCCTTTTTCAAACCTAGACTAAACTTTACTCTTTTTTATAGCAATTTTACAAAAGCTGTCACAATAATCTTGACAATGTTTTTTTTTACAAAACAAGTAAAGCAATTCTATAAAATTAATTTGATTTATACTATTTATCGAGCTAACTGTGCTTTTTAATATGATAATCTTCTAAAGTTACAATAATTGTAAATGAGGCATCAGCAACTAAAGGCTATTAAAATACCTTATCGTAAAAATTTGAGCTTTATTAGGCACCTGACTAACCGGCTGTTATTATAAAATAAAATAAATGATCAAGACAAAACGTGAATAAGGTGTAAAAAACAGTTTCTTAACATAGCCTTTTACAAATATTTAATCTATATTATGTGGCTAACTTAAACAACTTTCATTAATTTAGAGAACAAGATATAAATGCAACCTGTAGTATTGGTAATATTCTACCTATTATCTCTGACTTCAATTATGCCAAGTGCTACCCTTTTGTTAAATAAAAGTAACTAGAGGCCAGTGTGGTCTGTATTGAAGGTGTATTCTACTATATTGTTTTCATTAATGCCGTAGTATGACTTCAAATTCCTTCACTTCACTTTTTTTTAATATTTGCTTTTGTTAATAAATCTTCTTATCATATTACTATTTAAAGTTCAACAGTCTGCTACAACTGACATATTCTAAAAATGAAAGCAGTTTTAAATATATTGCTACGATATCGCCCTTCGACATATGTAAAACGATCAATTGCCTGGTGATTGCCACCTCTCTGTGCTTTTAAAACAATTTAGAATTGACACAATCAAATTTATGCCTCAACTAGCTCAGTGATACCATGCACAGAGTGAAACGACGATATGATAACGAAGAATTTATACTCACTTGTCTCCAACACTCAATACACCTACTAAGACAAACAAAATTCACCAAAGATTGTATAATGTACTAAATAAAAATTTTTTTGTATTACAATTTACAAATCTACGCCCTTTTTAATATCTTTTACTTTCTATAGAACTTTTAAATCAAAATTAAAACAAAATTTTCCTATCGAATTAACTCTTTACGAAGATTAAAAAATTTTACACATTTAAAAGCAATCAAAACCAACAAAAAAAAATGCAACATGTTATAAATTGGATAAATAATTCTGACCTTATAGCTCTGTTGTTTTTTTCTTGTTGGAGTTTGCTGGCCCAAAAATTACTCTCAATTGTTGTCCAGTAACTTGGAGTCGTTTATTCAGTAATTTAAAATATTATCCAGTAATTTAGTTTCCTAGTTCCTTCACTAATGACTTAGTAGTGACTTAGTGTTGTTACCAGCGACTTAGTTAATTACTTAGTGCCTTAAATTTATAAAATTGCAAAATGTTTTACTAATACTACCTATTTCTAGACTTACGTTTATATTAACGGCAAAATTATATATACATTTATTATAACACGCACTTTACTATTTTATATCACTTCACGTTTAAACTCAACTTTTAAAATTATTTATTTACACTAAAAATTCTATTTACGTGAATATCTTCTTTCAAACTAGCACAGTCGAGGCGTGACTATAGAATGATGCTCCTTTATTTGCTCCGTTAGTTTTAGCGAATCAAGTCCCCTCTCGAATATTCCACGCGGTTCTCATTGGTTGAGCGAACGCTATCGGTTGTTCGTACGTGCAGAAGGCGTATTAATTATAGTTATTTTCGAAATGTGTTGCATTTTAGATGCTCTAATGTATACGTTCTAAGTTGCACGTACATCGTCGGGACTTGATTAACAAATGATATTTTATGTACGTTCGAAGTCGCACGTATTACCGTCGCCTGTAATATCTGTACTTTATATAAATATGCTGGTTTTATTAAATATTGCATTTTATATACGTTCTAAATTGCATGTACTTATTAACTTCTTTACGCAAATGCGATTAGATTGATAGAAATTTCATTTCACGGTTGTTCTTCTTCGAATATCTTGGATTTGTATTTGTTTTTGAGCTTTTAAGAATGTTTTTAAACGTTCTAAAATGATTGAATTGCCTCCGCAATTATTTATTTTAATGAATGCAGTGAAGTTATTGCGGAATAAGCTCCCTTTAATTAATTATAGCTTGTTGTTGATTTTATAAAGCGCGATTTGTATTTGCTTCTTTTTATATATATATATATATATATATGTACATTTTTGGGTTTTAATGTTTGATTTTTTTGGTTTTTATGATATTTACATGAGGTATTCCTCTTTGTTAATTATATGATCTTAAATAACCTTATAATCATAGTAATATATATATATATATATATATATATATATATATATATATATAATGCGGTGAAACCTACAAAATCCGGGTACTCCGCTTTTCGAATCGAGCCTCACGAATTGGGCGTCAAGAATGCTGTGAATTCTACAAAAAGCTATTCATTACCTTAACTGTGTTGGTCCATTGAAATTCTTCCGTTAATCGCCTCGGCTGCTCCTCTAGATAACTTTCATCCTCATTCATAAAAAAAACACAAACACTTTCCTACCACAAACATCAACGTCAACTCTATTTACATCAATATTCACAATACATTAAAATTTCAAAATTAAAATTCAGCATAAATTTTAATATCAGAAAATTTCAAAATTAAATTTATTATCATTTTAATGTGCATCCAGAATTAAAGTTCTTGTAGGATGCCTACTAATTACTATAACAATATATGCAGACCGGAGTCTGAGTACAAAGGGAGCATCTACCACCTCTTTACGTTAATTAACCAGGTTCGTCTAATTGAGCTCAAAGACATACCCATATTTTCATCATAATCCAGAACATCAATACTAAATACCCCTTTCTACTTAAACAAGCAAATTTCACCTTAAAATTAAAATATTATTGTTAGTACAATTTCACTACTGTCCATTTTAAGTAAATCAATTATAAAGTTATTCAACACACACCAAAATATCAAAGTTCGAACAAAATAGTATAATTTACCTGAAGGTTACTGCACTCGTAGCTTCAATGTACATCGTCCCTTTGTTAATTACACCATTCCAACTGGGTTATATTTACGGCTTCTGATTCTCAACGCTTTTAAAATTTTCTCCATCACCATTTATTTAAAGTTGTTTCTGGGCTTTTCCGGAACTCATCTGTGTATATCTGAACCTTGTTTTGTGGATCCAGACACGTTTATGCACCATTTAATTATTAATTTCCCCGAAAAATAGCAAAGAAATTCATACTTCTTTCACCAATATACGCCAAAACTTCCTACTTTTGTGTATTCATTTGTCGTTGTAAATTTTACTAATTGGTACTGTGATACTAACTTTATTACCTTGTATCTTCTTTTCTAAGTGCACTAAAGTACATTCATTGTAGCACGTAAAGAACAAGCTGTTTTACATCACAAAAATATTCGAGCAAACTGTTTAAAATTATTTAATCAAAACCGGAAAACTAAAAAGCACTGTTTAACGCGTTGAATCAAGTCGAAGATCTAAGAGAGCTTGTTCATATTCCCCTGGGTATATATATAGAGGTTAGCCTGTCTGTCGGTCGAGTCTCCAAAACGGACAATTCTGAAGAATTTCGCCTGCTATGTTCCCATTCCGCAGCCCGGCATGCGATTTTTACGAATTTTGCACTCGCCCCAGTTAAATCTCAGAAATTTCAACACGGCACGCAACGTCTGGAAATAACTAATTGAATTTTATACAGAAATGTTATTTTTACCTCTCAAATTTTGCCTTTTACTTTCAACCAATCGCAACCCTATGACGTTGCTCTACTCACGCCTTTTACTATATGTGCCTCGGTCTTGCGCATATTATCTGTCTCTATCTACCCTGTTCTTATTAGTGCAAATTGATATTCCTTATTATCGATTATTTCAGTCCATGTGGACTATCTGGGTTAAATAACCCCGTATCGCGCCTTCCCGTAAATATTAAGCCACGGTTTCTCCAAGATTCTTTGTAACCATTAATTATCTGCAAAATTTACACAGAATGAGCTTTTTAAAAATATGCAGGTGTTTAAACATGCTACTTCTGACTAACTCCTCTACGATTTGCATTTTATTGGGTTTTTACAAGTTTTTATAGATATTATATGTTACTAACGGTTCAATTAACTTCAATTAAAATTAATACCCTTTAAATTTTAGTGAATTCTAACTAAATATTAATTATTATCTGTACGTTTTGTTTAATACCGGTTACTTAAAATAGAGTTAATTAATATAAATTTTGCACGTAATTTCTCTTTGTTTCTTTACGTAGAATTACTGCTTCTTTTGATACAAGGCGTCTTGGAAAATACTCCAAGCTTTCCACCTTTTTGAAATAATGCACTAGAACCCCCTGGCTTGTGACTTTGCGCTCTGGTCCTCCAGAACCCATTGGCTTCGTGATTATGCGCTCTGATCCTCCAGATAGATGATAACCTTAGTATACGCCGAGCTCGTTGCTACCAATTACCATACCATCACGGCATACAAATTCACGTACATTATACTTTTGCTTTTATACCCGTCTTTATTCGTAGCATATTATTGATCGTGCATCCCTTCCACTCTTTATGAACTTCGTTAGCTTGTTTATTAGAAGCCATTGACGGTTGGAAATTATATTCTACGAAGCCCGCTCTATTATGTATATAAATTCGACGAAGGTAACCTTTTCAAACATGCAGGTGTTCTTAATTATTGACTGTTTAAAATAACAATTCTCGGAGCTTATATTTCACGGTATTCAATACAACTTACGTCCTTGCTTGTTACAACGAACCTTTTGCCTTGAGATTATCGATTTTCTCTACCCCGGTGCGTTTTCTAATGCTATTACACATTGAATTAAAATAAATTAAATTAATTATGCGTTTCTATTTGTTTTAAAACTGGTTTTCTTTATGAACCCATTACTTTTCAATCCTTAATTATAAAAATACGTCAATACTTGTTCGTTTAAATTATATCAATGAAATAAATTTGGCGCGTAAATAAATTGTTCTTTTCTCTATACAGGGTGTTTGAAATTGCATTGCTTACCCCAAATTTAACCCTTTGAATCCATAACAATATATATATATATATATTACTCATATTTAGACCAGGGTAGAAAATTAAATAATCACATCAAATAATTTTAATCACCGTGTAGAAGCTTTGGGAAAAGGTACGCTTTATTAAAAAACCGTGGAGAATAAAAATTCATTCGTTTCATTAAAAATAAGAGATTTAAATCATGTACAAGACGCTTTATATCAAAAGAAGCAGTAGTAAAAAGCTCCACGTAAAGAAACAAAGAAATTACGTGCAAAATTTATATTAATTAACTCTATTTTAAGTAACCGGTATTAAACAAAACGTACAGATAATAATTAATATTTAGTTAGGATTCACTAAAATTTAAAGGGTATTAATTTTAATTGAAGTTAATTGAACCGTTAGTAACATATAATATCTATAAAAACTTGTAAAAACCCAATAAAATGCAAATCGTAGAGGGGTTAGTTAGAAGTAGGATGTTTAAACACCTGCGTATTTTTAAAAAGCTCATTCTGCGTAAATTTTGCAGATAATTAATGGTTTCAGAGAATGTTGGAGAAACCGTCGCTTATATTAACGGGAAGGTTGGATACGGGATTATTTAACCCAGATAACAGTCCATGTGGACTGAAATAATCGATAATAAAGAATATCAATTTGCACCAATAAGAACAGGTTAGATAGAGACAGATAATATGCGCGAGACCGAGACACATATAGTAAAAGGCGTGAGTGGAGCAACGTCAATGGGTTGCGATTGGTTGAAAGTAAAAGGCAAAATTTGAGAGGTAAAAATAACATTTCTGTATAAAATTCAATTAGTTATTTCCAGACGTTGCGTGCCCTGTTGAAATTTCTGAGATTTAACTGGGGTGAGTGCAAAATTCGTAAAAATCGCATGCCGGGCTGCGGAATGGGAACATAGCAGGCGAAATTCTTTAGAATTGTCCGTTTTGGGGAACAGACCGACAGACAGGCTAACCGCTATATATACCCAGGGGAATATGAACAAGCTCTCTTAGATCTTCGACTTGATTCAACGCGTTAAACAGTGCTTTTTAGTTTTCCGGTTTTGATGAAATAATTTAAACAGTTTGCTCGTATATTTTGGTGATTTAAAAAACAGTTTGTTCTTTACGTGCTACAATGAATGTACTTTAGTGCACTTAGAAAAGAAGATACAAGGTAATAAAGTTAGCATCACTGTACTAATTAGTCAAAATTTGCACCGACGAATGAATACACAAAAGTAGGCAGTTTTGGCGTATATTGGTGAAAGAAGTATGAATTTCTTTGCTATTTTTCGGGGGTATTAATAATTAAATGGTGCATAAACGTGTCTGGATCCACAAAACAAGGTTCAGATATACACAGATGAGTTCCGGAAAAGCCCTGAAACAACTTTAAATAAATGGTGATGGAGAAAATTTTAAAAGCGTTGAGAATCAGAAGCCGTAAATATAATCCAGTTGGAATGGTGTAATTAACAAAGGGACGATGTACATTGAAGCTACGAGTGCAGTAACCTTCAGGTAAATTATACTATTTTGTTCGAACTTTGATATTTTGGTGTCTGTTGAATAACTTTATAATTTGTTTATTTAAAATGGACAGTAGTGAAATTGTACTAACAATAATATTTTAATTTTAAGGTGAAATTTGCTTGTTTAAGTAGAAAGGGTATTTAGTATTGATGTTCTGGATTATGATGAAAATATGGGTATGTCTTTGAGCTCAATTAGACGAACCTGGTTAATTAACGTAAAGGGTGGTAGATGCTCCTTTGTACTCAGACTCCGGTCTGCATATATTGTTATAGTAATTAGTAGGCATCCTACAAGGACTTTAATTCTGGATGCACATTAAAATGATAATAAATTTAATTTTGAAATTTTCTGATATTAAAATTTATGCTGAATATTAATTTTGAAATTTTAATGTATTGTGAATATTGATGTAAATAGAGTTGACGTTGATGTTTGTGGTAGGAATGTGTTTGTTTTTTTTATGTATGAGGATGAAAGCTATCTAGAGGAGCAGCCGAGGCGATTAACGGAAGAAAGTCAATGGACCAACACAGTTAAGGTAATGAATAGCTTTTTGTAGGTTTCACAGCATTCTTGACGCCCAAAAGTGAGGCTCGATTATAAAGCGTAGTTCACGGATTTTGTAGGTTTCACAGCAATATATACAGAGACATTTATTTTCACTTACTAATTATCAATACATTTTGATAAAAATGCTTCTGATTTGCTATAAATAGCATAGAATAGTATTAGCTTTGCGTATTTAACATAAAAACTACAATTAACGTGTATTTTAATAAATTTTGTGTACTGAAGCTTGAAAGCAAATGTTTCTATAAAATGCATCCCCCTTTTGCATTAAAAAGCAATTAAAGTTTAAATTAATTACTCCGTGGATTACAGATACTTATTTAAAATAAAGAATTTTCTAGAATATTAAGAATATAAAAAGATGCGTCGGCGGTATTTAGAACTACGTAAATATCTAGTTAATAAATAAAACATTTTATTCCAAGAAGCGGCCCGATCATTGAAAATCCCGTAAAATTGATAAAAACTATTCATCACATTCACTGTTGGAGAGAAGCGATGCGACACATTAACCTTGGTTGTTAAACAAGGACAAATAGCGCGCGCCACGAATAATTGGAATTAGATAACGATGTGATAGATTCAACAAATGTGAACGCTAATGAAGATTTCCAAGAAAATTACATAAAATAGGATTTTTTATTTAGAATGGAATCGCACACATTCTACTAAGTTCTGGAAACAGATAAATTTGGGTATATAAGGATCCGGTGATTAAGGACGAGGCTAAATTCGATATGATTCAGTTCTTAAATTTAATCACAAAATGCTATTTTGATTTAAAGCGCGAGCTGTTGTTTTGCGAAGATAATATTTGAAGTATGTAGTAAGCATACTGTAAATTAATCATTACTATGGTACAATGAATATAGAAGTCATGTTTTACAAATTGCAATGAAGAGGCAAAATTTTTCAACATAACGCTATTTTAAAAATTTTATTAAATAATTGAAAGGAAGCTTTAAGCATAATGAACTTTGGTAACTTCTGTTTGAAATGAGGATTTTAAATTTGGAAAATCTTGTAAGCTGATTTGGACATCAATTTAAAATAAGAACATATTTAATTAGGAATTTTGAATTCTGCAAGTATTACCTTTAGATTTATTTTTAACTAATATTGGAGTAAATGTGTATAGTTTAAGATAGTCTCAATAATTTTTTTGTAAGGGATTTTTACTAGGAAAATTTGTGATCGTATTTCGAAACACTCTGACCTTTTATTAGATTACCTGTCAAGGTTTTTTTGGCCAAATAAACCTTAGAAGCGTGGCAATAAACATAACCAGGTAAACCATCATAAAAAGTAATTTAGTTCTTTGAATTTAAAATAAGGTAAATTACTGTATCAGAATCACAGCACTTTTCACAGCGACTTTTCACAGCACACTTTTAGCGGCGCACCAACGTGCGGCCCTTATCACATCAATATATATATATATATATATATATATATATATATATATATTACAAGCACATATAGGAATCGAGAGGTAAATGTAGACCTAGATCAGAATATGGCACGCAGATAGTGAAATATGCAGACTGTGGGAATTTTAGGAAAGTTTAACCATCCCTCCGGCCCTAATACTCTGAGAAACTGGTTGTATTGGAGGGTTAAAACTACAAGGATTGCGAGTCCGTGATGAAGCGTAGTCTACAGTGGCCAAATGGAATCTGTGTTTTATGATGAACGCACTTCTGCGTCAAATAATCTTAATTTGTAATAAGCTTTAACAATTCATACTGTGCATATAATTCCATATAAGTTAAGGTATTATTATACAGTATTTCATTAAACGTGTTAAAATTAGAAAGTGTTAAATTTTATTATCAGCTAAATCAAAAATGTCTTATTAAAGCTCTTAAATGTTTACCATCTTTCTTTCCAACTTTTCTTTGCATAGACGGCCTAATGGATGCCATGGAATTTACAAATGAATTGAAACACAGCAATAACATAAAGCATATGTACAATCAAAATATTTTCTCTTATCCAAAAGGATATAGAACATTCCTTTCAAACATAAAATTATTCCTAACAAGTACTTATTTATTTAATTAGGTATCAAAATATTCCTCGCATTATTCTAGGTTAAAATTCTCTTTTCTTATGAATAGTTTACCTGGCTTTTTTCCAGGCTTGTAAGGTTTGTTTGGCCACAAAATCATTGACAGGTAGAATATTTAAAAAGTCGGAGTGTTTCGAACCCTGGCCTCAAACTTTTTTGGTAAATACCCTTACAAAAAATATTATATGATTAAAACTTATTCTACCATAAATTAAAATGTCAAATGCTCAAATATCAGTTATAAACAAAAGATTCTAAAAGTAATACTTGTAAAATGCACAAAGCGCTTATCCAATTCGTAGTTAACAGCATTAAATGCATTTTGCTTCTATTTTTAAATTGACGTTAAATGGTAACCACTGATAAAAGTCAATAATTTTTTAATACCAATTCTCAATTAACACATGAACAAGAATTGTATTATACAGGTTATTGTTTCCATATAATTTAATCACTAATCATGCACCCCATAGCATATTCTTCAGACCAATTAAGAGTATGTGGATGTAAAATTTACCTAATTTAAATTTCGCCGTGGGATGGATATAAGACCACGGTGCCTGACATTCATCTGATGAACATATGTACGAAACCCAATTTTAAAAAATATGTATGTAGGTGCTTTATACAGTATAATACTGTGATAAATATATATATATATATATATATATATATATATATATTAAAATTGATTTGTGCCTTTGAGGTCTCTGGATTAAGTTGAAAACTCTTTTTTATGGCCTAAATTTTCGAATTTATTTAAATTCTTGATCACAGGCTATCTAAAAAATTTTTAAACGCTAGATTATAAATGTGGTACATAGATTAAAAACTTACAAACTTGAGATTAATTGAAAACTAGCATAACAAACATTATTAAAATCTTGGAAAAACTTGTAAAACTAACAAAATTAAACGTTTTAAATATAAATTGTAAACATTAAACTTGTATACATCAATTTGATGTCATAAATTTTGATGTAAAAATTTTTGTTTCAAGGATATAAGATAACTAATTTGTTTGATGATAGAGTATCGAGTGCATAAGATGTGTGAGTGTTCATGTATATTATATGATGTGAGTGTACAGTGTGTGCGTGTGTGTGTGTGTGTGTGTGTGTGTGTGTGTGTTTAGTTTAATTTTTGTCATTAATTTTGTTCAAAATTTAATAAATATGTATATGGAACTTAAGTTACTAATATCAGTTTTCTTGTTTATTGTATTTTTAGTTTATAAATATGATACATTTCCAAAAATTCTTTTGATTTGTTGTTCTCTATTTCTAAAATGTCTGGATTTTCAAAATCCATACTGTGATTTTATCTATTACGTGTGTAATGCATGCTTTTGGTTTGATAGTTATGTCACTCTTATGTTGAGTTATCCTTTGTTTTAATAGTTGAGAGGTCTGCCCAACATACGAGTGAACGCAATTCAAACAATTAATTTTATATATTAAAACAAAGGATAACTCAACATAAGAGTGACATAACTAACAAACCAAAAGCATGTGCATTAACCACACACGTAATAGATAAAATCACAGTATGGATTTTGAAAATCCAGACATTTTAGAAATAGAGAACAACAAATCAAAAGAATTTTTTGAAATGTATCATATTTATAAAACTAAAATACAATAAACAAGAAAACTGATATTAGTAACTTAAGTTCCATATACACATATTTATTAAATTTTGAACAAAATTAATGACAAAAATTAAACTAAACACACACACACACAGACACACATGCACACACTGTACACTCACATCATATAATATACATGAACACTCACACATACTTATGCACTCGATACTCTATCATCAAACAAATTAGTTATCTTATTTCCTATGAAACAAAAAAATTTTTTACATCAAAATTTATGACATCAAATTGATGTATATACAAGTTTAATGTTTACAATTTATATTTAAAAACGTTTAATTTTGTTAGTTTTACAAGTTTTTCCAAGATTTTTATAATTTTTGTTATGCTAGTTTTCAATTAATCTCAAGTTTGTAAGTTTTTAATCTATGTACCACATTTATAATCTAGCGTTTAAAATTTTTTTAGATAGCCTGTGATCAAGAATTTAAATAAATTCGAAAATTTAGGCCATAAAAAAGAGTTTTCAACTTAATCCAGAGACCTCAAAGCCACAAATCAATTTTGAATTACAAATATTTAGGTCGTAATTATTTTCACTTTATATATATATATATATATATATATATATATATATATTGCCGTGTAACTTTGCTCTGGCTCAGTAGCTTCGAAAACTTATTAATTTACAAAAATCGAAAATTCATTCATCACATTGATTGATTTTTTCAGCAGCTTCCCTGACTAGCTCAGTTGGGCCTCCTCTTGGATACCTAGATTTACTATCATTATCTGTACTGTTCACACACACCATTCAATAAAACCACAAAATAATACAACAATCATACAATATTTATTTACCACTATTTACAAATAATAACTCAAGATTATGTACATTTCGGTGCTCAAGTACAACTTAATAAATTTTATCTTTGTAAAGTCCTGGTTCTTAAATTGAAATATCAAACACATTTAATGTAACAGGAGTAAATGGACCCTAACTAATACCTTATTTATATTTTTTCTAATTATTACACTCTGGAGTATGGTGAGCTCATGATAACCCAGTTTATTTTATTATGTATGCTTTTTGCTTTCCATACTCTTACTACAAACACAAAAAACAAATGTACTCTTAACAATAAAAATTTAAATTTATGAGGAACGTTAATAAGCTTTACATACACTTTTAGATTTATATTCAAATACCATAATAAAAGTTAGTTATACGTATTTTTTTCAATACGCAAAATAACAAAAAAAAATACCATCAAAGTTCACTCTCACCTATCACAAATAATTTCCACAGTTTATAAAAAATAGCAAATTCTAATGCGTTACCTGGAAAAACTTGAAAATTCCATTTCTGTTGACGATGTATTAAGTTCCTGAACCCTCGGCCTAGTGGTAATGCGCTGCTTGTCGCCTCCAGCTATTTATAGATAAACACCATCTACGTTGCGCTGCGTGCTACTCATTCAAGATCCATCTCGATATCCAAATCCAAGTATAGTACACTTGTTATTATTGCATAATTTAATTTATTTTACGTTACGAGCTTGTTACGGTATACGTTGTACCTTAGTTAAATATAAATAAACTCGACACTATCCACGTTCAAAGTATCAGGCCACAACAATCTAACATTGTACTATTTAATTTATAAATTTTAATACTTACAAGCTCGTTAGTAGATTTTGGGTACGTCGTAACCGATGCAAATTAAAGAAGTCAAAGAGAGCCCTATTAATTTTATTAGAGTATTTATCATAAAGCTAGGCCCCCGTTTTGGCCACACTTTACGTGAAATGCCTAATTGAACTAACTCTTTTTTCAAATTTTTTATAACCGTTTTCAAACTCCCCGAAATTTAGCTCGTCGCTACGCTATTTTCCGAAAAACCCATATTCATCTGTCTCGTGCTCGTCTGTTGTTAAACTAACTATTTAGACCAATGATACCTTTCAGTGACGTCTTAAAACCCCGCCTGTATTAACTCTATTCCTCTCTTATGCATATTGGATGTTTCCTTCTACCCTTGCTTGGGTGGTAGAAAATCGATATTTCTGTCCGCGTGCTATCTACTCCAGGTGGAGTTGTATACGTGCTGTCGGTTGACTAATATTCTTTAAAACTTGCTTGTTATGCTCCACAATACATAGAAGTCGACCTTTCAAAACATGCAGGTGTTCAATTAACGATCGTTTTAAAATAACATTTCTAGGAGTTTGCGTTTCAAGGTATTTCATATATTCGACGTCTGTTTGTTTGTTAATAAGGCGTTTCGCCTTGGAATTATCGATTTTTTATGCTTTTATGCGTTTTCTAACGTTGTAACCCTTTGAATTAAATTAATTAATAATTTCTATTGGCTTATACAATTTATTTTCTTTACGAACCTACGAATTTTTAATCCCTAATTATCAAAGTATGGTAATACTTGTTACTTTAAATTAAATAAATGAAATAACTTTCGCTCGTAAATTATGGTTGTTTCCTCTATACAGGGTGTTTGAAATTGCATTGTTTATACCCAAATTTAACCATTTTAATCCACTACAATATATATATATATATATATATATATATAAACACGGTGTAGTTTACGTCGTTTCTGCATATGTAACCACTGCAAACCCGTTATCCTATGCGATACTCGGGTGAATTTGTTAATTCCAAGAATCAAGCATGTGCAAGTATTTTGAACTCTTTGTACTCTAATTGAAACTATCTTACGCAAACATGAATCATATACTATATCACAATAATTAAATTTTGACAACACTAAAGAATTACAAAGGATAGTTTTTATTTCTTTTGTGAATGAATGTCTATTTTCAGATATTAATTTCAAGTTAGCATAGCTGACTGAATACATTTGGAAATATGTTTATTAAAGCGCAGATCCTGATCTATTATTACACCTACATTCTTAAGAGTTTCCGAAAGTTGTACCGTCTCATCGCAGATAGTCAGACTTACAACTGTGAAAATTGCCTACCGCTAAGTTTTTGAGCCGAAAAGAATAGCATGGGATTTTTTGCATTAATTTGAAGCATGTGTCGAGTAGCGGCAGCTAGTATACGGCCTAAGTCGTTATTAATGCGGTTGAATGCAACTGTAGCACAGTTATGTACATCGGCATACGGAATATAATTACAGTTTTTGAGGATAAATGGGAATGTAGATGTATATATAATGTACATAATTGGTGTTAAGTACTTTATATTGAACTTGTAATGGAATATTTTTGTATTGTGCAAATTTACTATGATTAGACTGTACCGTATGCAACCCTACTTCGAATGGTAACGCAACAACCCTCGCGTCCAGAAAGACAGTATTGTAAAAACACTGAAAAGTGATGGTTGTGCGTTAGTAAGCATGACACGCTTTACAATTTTGTACTCGTATGTTCTATACAAAATAAGTAAATAAAGAAACGTTTATATACAGTCTGCTATGTACAAGTGTTTTAATTAACATTTATCATTATTAAAGGCACACAATATTAAAGATGGTCCTTCGAGCCGGATGTGAATCAGCAATAACAAGCTTTCACATTTTTTAGAATTTACGTACAGCGCTCTGGCATACCTGGAATGGAAAGTTTTGAGTAGCGCGAGGAACAACATCGGTAAATTGTTTCTGAAAGCTGCAGGTAGCAACCTTCATTCTTATCCTAATGCCAACAAAACTGTAAGTGTTTACATTTTTGTACCTAAGCTCAAATCCATGTGTGTAAATTGTATTGTTTTTAATGTTATTGAATTTAAATGGGCTCTAAAAAATATTAATTTCGGGCAGAAACTGAAATGCAAAATAAAGAAATTGTCTTCAGTGATGCTTAATACTTTTAAAATTTATTGTGTTTGATGAAAAAACAACTTTAAAATTTTGCTATGCTCGCTCTGTGTTCACGAATTTGAACAAATTACACACTCATTACAAGATACTTTTGCCAAGCTCTCAAATAGTGTGTTTTGTTACTCAACTTCTCTCTTTTGTCGCAAAAGTGGTTGTAATTTGATTGTGAATGCCAACGCTTCTCTCTTATTAGTGTTCAATTAATTGGTCCCAACACCGACCCTTGCGGGACTCCTGACGTTAATGTTAGAAATACTGACAGTTGATCACCTACTTTGACAGTCTGTTTTCTATCATTTAAATATTTTGCAAAAATGTAATTGATTGTTGGTTAATTCCAATGTAGTGTAATGTGGAAAGCAAGTGTTTATGGTTTATTATGTCAAAAGCTTTGGAATAGTCTAAAAGTGGAAGGATAGTGACTTTGCTATCATCATTTGCTCTAAATATATCGTCCGTTACCTTTAACAAAGCTTTGGCGCAATTGTACCCTGGTATAAATCCGGACTGAAAATCAGGAATGATTTTATTGTTTTGTATATGCTCCAAAAGTTGATGACTTACTGCTTTTTCTAGAATTTTCGACATTGTGGTTCAAATACTTATTGGTCTAAGATCTTTATAAGTGACAGGTACTGCGGTTTTGGAAAATGGTATTATATAAGCTAGTTTCCATGCCTTTGGGCATACGTCATTTGCTAACCAGTGATTGATTATATGTGTTACAAAAGGTAGTAATTTTGGTAGGCATAAATTTAGCATATGCAGACCTATGCTGTCAGAATCAGCTGATGTTTATTTTAATTTAGCTATGATTTTTAAAACGTATCTCCAGTATTGAGGTCATTTAATTTTTCACATGGCTGTTATAAAATTGTAATAGGCTTGCGTCTACAGAGCTTTTTTTTAGAAGGTGTGCTATTTATAGAGTATCTATTGATGTCATTAGGATCTAATAACTTTTCAGACAAATCGTTTCTGTGTGTTTTACAGTTGTTTAAATTTTTCAGCTCTTTCCACATCTGTTTGGAATTTTTGCCAAAACCGTATTTAACGTTAAAATGTTCTTTTTTTACGTTTAACCGCAGAGTTTACGCAGTTATGGAGTTATATGAATCAAAATGATTACGATACTTGGATTTGTTAAATTTTTTCAACGCTTTCTTTTGAAGTTTTATTATACCTTTTAAATTATCAGTTAGCCAGGACGCATGCGGTTTTGTTGTTCTAATCCCTGCAGACAAAGGTAATGCGACTGTAATTCTAAACCGTACAGAATACCAAGAAAAGATTAAACAATTATTAGAAGACGATTTCTGCACTCCTATAACAAAAGACCCCACTTCAAAGCTTGAACAGGAAATTTCAGCACTTATCAAGACCCTAGTATTCCCAAAACTATCCAAAAACGGAAATTTCAGCACTTATCAAGTCCTCTAGTATTCCCAAAACTATACAAAAACGCATAACACCTCGCGAATCTAAACCACCTCGCTTGTACGACCTTCTTAAAGTCCATAAACTTGATGTCCCTCTGCGTCCGATAGTTAGCACAATTGACTCGCCAACCTACCATCTAGCCAAATACCTGACAAATTTCTTAAAACCTTATTCCGGTAACACCCCTACTAATGTTTTAAACTCCACTCATTTCATAGAACTAATTGAAAATATTGATATACTGGTTAGTTTTGACGTAACATCCCTATTTACAAACGTATCCGTCATATACACTGTCTCCATTATTAAACAACTCCTACCTCAAGAAAACGAATTTGAGTATCTGGCCACGCTCATTGAAAAATGCTTAACTTCTACCTATTTTGTCTTCGACGGGCAATTTTACAAACAAACCTCGGTCACACCAATGTGCTCACCTCTATCCCCTATTGTGGTCAATATATTCATGTAGTCTTTGGAATTCATGGCTCTAGAATCCACAGACCTTAAACCAAAAATTTGGCTCCGTTATGTAGTATTTTCTAGATCACAAAAACAATCAACATAAAGATATTAAGTTCACTACAGAAATTGAAAAGAACGGAACTCTGCCATTCCTTGACGTTCTGGTGGAGCGCCAACCTAACGGACGACTAGGTCATTCCGTATATCGAAAACCCACACAAACGGACAGATACTTACATGCGCCGTCACATCATCGTCCCTCACAAAAATCATCGGTAATCAACTCACTAGTCCACCGTGCAATTAAGATTTTACAACGAAAACACTTATCTAATGAACTGACGCATCTTAAAACCAGTCTTACAAAAAATGGTTATCGTAGCTCAGATATCGGCAGAGTAATGAACCGGCATCTGTATCCTACACGAACTCCCAAACCACGCTGTAATCCCGATTCACAATCTTTAGCAATCCTTCCATATATACACAGAGTAACAGACCAAATTGGCAAAATTCTACGTAAACACAACATCAAAGCAATCTATAAACCCACCAATAAAATTTCACAAATACTACAACCCCAAAAGATTCCGAAAATAGTCTTAAAGCCCCAGGAGTATATAGTATACCTTGCAGTTGCGGTTTACTATACATAGGAGAAACAGGACGGTCAGTACAGACTAGACTAAACTAGCATAAGCAATGCTTAAGAGCAAGCCAGTACAATCGCTCACCGGTTGCCGAACACCAACATGAAACAGGCCATACCATTAACTTTGACAACACGAAACTAATTGTCGGAGTTCCATTTTTCTACAATAGAAAAATTAGAGAATCCATAGAAATCAATAAAAATTTTAATAACCTAAACAAAGACGATTGCTACTACCTTTCCCCCATTTGGAAAACAAGCCTATGTTCACAACAGCGGAAGCGTGACGTTCACTGATCCGCTACGACACTCCTTTCTATTCATGATCGCTCATGCATAAGTTCTCGCTCTATATAATCTACCACTTTCGCTACTTTCACTAGTTACTTCGCCACAAGACACCTTTTGGCTTTGAATGTGCTAGTGAGTTTGCTAGTTTAGGAGTAACTCTTCTCTTTGCATTTCAACTTGTCTGCTTAATATTATCATTCTTGTTTTTATTTTATTTTATTACTTGTTTCTTTGCTTGTCCTGAGGAAGCCCCTTACGAAAGTGGGCGAAACGTCGACCTTAATTTATAAAATGACACGGTCCCAACCCGGAACCATAAATATTTATAATGACTCCGGCCGCGAAAGCCTCCGACAATGTTACTATTTTTACAATGATTACTTCAATTAAAGATTCCATTGATTTGGTGATTCGGGTAGGTTCGCTTATAATTTGAGATAAATTAAAACTTTCCAAGACATCATTAAAATAAATAAAAGCGGGTGTCTTGCAGGTTTAATTGATTTATATTGATATCCCCAACACAAATCAGATCGTCAAATTCAGTCAGAAGAAAAGATAACGTGTTGCTAAAAGAGTCTAAAAATTCTACATATGATAATTTCGGGGGTTTGTAAATTACACTAACAGCTAATTTGCGCTTATGTATTTGTACAGAAAGCCACAGTGGTTCAATATCACTATCAGACAGTATTGTTTTGAGAGAAAGTCCTGCCTTAATATATAAACCTACCCCTCGTCCGTTGGGTGCTCGATCTTTTCGATGGAATATATAACCTGATATACAGACCTTTAACTTTCATTTCTTGTTGGTTCTTTCACACTAAAGCCAACTAATAATTTAAAAATTTCTTTATAACTCGTTAATTTCGGAATTTTTAAATTTCTACCAAAGGCCATTCTTTTTAGATATAGGGATGTAATCTCAGAATCCTGTTACTTCCATGTGTAGAACTCAATAGCGAAGAGAAAAGTGGAAGTTGACATTTGAAAAAGTAAATTTTACAACTTTGCGATAGTGAAATTCGTTTCCAATTTCCAAACAGTTCATTTACATTTCCAATGCTCCACCTGTAGGTACTACATTGGCCAGGAGGCGAGTTTTTTTTTTGTTGCCTGGAAATTTAGAATTTTGCCGAACCCTTGCCGTTCCAGGCAAGGTAGGGATCTTTAACGTGCGTGACAACACTCACACACGGGACCTCCATTTAACCTCTCATCCGAACGAGGGCGTAATATTTGTGAAAAATGCTCACCTGCCATTTTTCAAGCAGTCGGCCGTGTCGGGATTTGAACCCGGGACCTTGGGATCCGTAGTCTTACGCTTACTACATTGATCCACGGCGACGCCTCCAATTTCCAAACAGCAAGCATCCTATATAGTCTTTTCGTTTTCAAAGATTTGGAAAGGTACATGTTTTATTTGTGAAAATCTTGAAAATGTTTGACTTGACACGCTTGCATGCCGAAAAAGTAAATTTTTGTGTGGAGGATTCAATCAGCTAAAAACAATGAAAAAAACTAGAATAATTCAAAAAATGACGCACTTTATGCATATGATGTCTAATATAAAGTTGCGTTGCAATTTAGCATAGAGATCTAAAAATGAACGAAAGTCGGACAATCTATTTAAAATAACAAAGTTGGGGTCTATATTTCCAGTATAATCGGAAGTAGCAGTAAATTTAAAATATTTTGGCTAGAACGATCCTTTCGGAAAACTCCCGTGTACAAATTTTTGTAAAACTGAATTTAGTAGTTTCCCGTATAACACCGACTTAGCTCGTCGTGATGGATCCTCTACATACTAGAAGATGAAATCAATCATCGTCACTAACTTGATTGCAATCTAGAATAATTTATTTTTAATTGAATTACAGGTACCTAGGAAATACACATACTTTGAAAATAATAAAAATCATCTTCGATATAATGAACCTATCAATTGGAAATGGTTATAATCATAGTACTGGTCTTTAACGAATCCTTGGAGTTTTAAATTCATAAGATCCTTTCAATTAAACAAAAATTGCTAAAGGACTGATATTTGTATTGAATACAAAAAATGTTTAATTAATTTTAAAACAGACTTGTTATTTTTGCAACCAGGCTAAAACTCTTATCATATAATGTTGGCATTTCATCAGCCAACAATTCATTTAAACTGGATTTTTCCCATATTGTAAATAATTGTCGGAATATTACGCTTTTTAATATCGGTGCGTTAACATATATAATAAGTTCGGACGATTTTTAGTGTACAAACTGCCTCCATCATCCCCACAAGTACTCGATGATTTTAAAGAGGTAAGCTATACCAGACTAAAACCTGTTATTGAATTTCATTACAGTTGTAATTAGTTCATTTGTTAATTAAATTCCCGATTATAAATACCTGCGCAACAACTATATGAAAAGTCTCAATTGATTTTTATGCAAAAACTACATCCCGGAACGTTAGAGTCTAAATCTTGAAAGATACATTTTTCTGCAAAGATTAGTTCTGTCACATCTATCCTAATTTTAAGATTAAATACGAGCTTCATTCCGTTTGATTTCAATCAATAATAATTAATTGAATTATTGGTTGTAAATACTCGTAAACTAACATAAATAAACTTGATATATTGTTTATGCTAGAACTACTCCCATAGTGTAGCGCTTGGTATTGAGTATTTAATATAAAAAAGTTGAAAATGCAAGGCATTGTCGCAACGAACTTCCAAATGTAGACTTACTTTAAAACAATTTAAAGAAATTAAAATTATTATGTTGTAATAATTATAAGTATTCAGATAAAATACAAAAATTTATAAACAACAAAAGAGACATTTTAATATATTTTATTTTATTGAATAAATATTTTAAAGGCTATATATTAGTTCTCATCAATAAGATAAGAATTTTTTTTTTTATATGAATCTAATTATTTTCGGTAATCAAAATTTAAGTTTAAACAATGTCTATAATATTGGAATAATTGGCATGAAATGCCATAAATTGTTCAAATATGTGTCGCATATTGATTTTAAACTTATTTAAAATTTTAATTATCCCTGTGGATTTTCCCGGGGGCTCGGCGTCCCCGTGGCCCGATTTTAACTGACATCAAAACTTAAGCTCTGGACACCGAGCTGAATCGATTGATGTATCACACATTGATGTCCGACCATTTAAAAGGCCTCGGACACACAGACAGACACACAGACAATAAATTTCATAAACGAACGAAGTTCGTTGAAAAATACATACGTCTTGTTGAACTCAATTTCAGTCGAGAATAATTAACTGATAATTGAATTTGTTGTGGTAGAAACATACGTACCAAATATATAAGGTAGTTTCAATAAATTTTTGAGTGAAAAATTATTTCCATCACATATCTACAAAATTTAAAGATGTAAAATATTAAACTTTAAAACACGCGCCTAGTCGAACATTATTTCAGTATAAAATATTTACTTACATTGTTGTGTTAAATATCCATTCTAAAGCATGTTTAATAAATCCTGATAATTATTTTACGCAAAGATCATTTCGATCGTATATGATTCATGTTTTAAGGTTGAAGAAAGTGTGCTCTGAAACTTGATTTAATCTAAAATACGTTGCTTGTTACCCAAGTTGTACGGTGTTGTAAGTATGTCGTTTTAGATTCATAAAAGACTTCTTCCACCGTTCCACCACACGCATCTACTCCATGATTTTAAGGCTGCAAAAAGGAGTTAATTAGAATATTTATTTTGTTGAACTTGATTCTATTTAGAATAATTTTCTGTTAATTAAATTACTGGTGGTAGATTCAATTCCATCAAATATTTAAATGGCTCTGATAAATTTTTTTATGCAAACCACTTTTTTAATTCATACGTTGAAACGAAAATTTAAATTAGGTAAATTGTACATCCACATATTCTTAATTGGTCTGGAGAAATTAGATATGGAATGCATGATTGGTGATTAAGTTATATGGGAACATTAACCCGTATAATACAATTCTTGTTCATGTGCTAATTGAGAATTGGTAATGACAAATTATTGACTTTTATCAGTGGTTACCAAGTTTTCTTTGCCCATAATCCCTTTTATAACATAAACTTGACCATGGATTTCTGAGTGAAATAACTCATAATTGTGTAATACAAAAATTACAAACTCAACTTTGATATCCTAAATGATAATGCAGTGACAAAAATAAAATACAAATAAACATTTTAACACTTGAAACAGTTTTTACTGAACATTTAATTCTTGTTTTAAAATACCATCATACCGTACTCTGGGGTGAATTCGAACGTATTTTTGTGGTTTTTCAACATTGTACTTGTGCTTTACATTAAAAATTACCAAAATCTAAATATATCTTTATCAAACCTTTGTGAAGGCATATGTAGACCCGTCATTGATCAAAAATAATAATTAATTTTTTTAAATAAATAAACATTGTTCGAATCTCCGATAGGTGGGGTAAATTTGAACGACACTTGAATATGCACGGTATTGTGATTTCAAAACCCCATATGTGTCAATTTGAACAAGATACGTTAAAAAATAAATATCTTTTATTCAGAATTAAATGACAAATCTTGTTATAAACCAGTCTAATATAAAGCAAAATCTGTTTTCTTACATATTTAACTTTTTGGATTAATAGGAACAAAATTAGGTAGGTATAGAAACTTAAATCTATTTGATAACAAAAAGAATAAAGAATAAAAATACAATAGAGCTTAATTTGTGACACATTCTTTGGGTAAATCTTTAAATGACCATCGGCTTCTTCTCAAGTCTTGTGGTGATAGCAGTTTTATTACTGTCACTTAGGTTGATTAAGAACTCATCTTTCACGTCTGGATAATAAAAGTAATTGTCGACCTTTTCGAATTTTTTTTGTCTAAAAAGTTAACCAAGATCAAGAAGAGGTCAGACTGAGCCTCGAACACCTCTGTGATTTTGCCAATAAAAAAACCTTTCTTTTTTATTTGGGCATTTAAAACTCACTAAAACAAAGTCGTTAGCACCCAAACTATCATCCACACTTTTAAAGCTACTGTTTGGATCATGGTTGTCATTCGAATTAAATTCTGTGATGTCATCCTCGTTCTCCATTTCAGATTCAAGAATTTCCAACTCATTTTCAGAGACACTTTGTTCCCTTGAGGTTGTCGGTAGATTCAAGTCACGTGCGGTGATTCTTTTTTCTGGTGTAGCGTTAATCTTTTGCCTCGTTTCTTGATTTGCTGGTTTTTAAGTTTTGGAAGCTTCTTTAAAACGCTATTCCTGGCGCAAGGAATTATCCCGCAAGTTCTGAAACCAGAAAGAATATTTATGGTAGTATTAGGACCTACATCACGATGAAGCTTCTTTGGTACAGTGACAAATTCTGATTTTAGTAGGACGCCCCTATTATTTTGTTTCCATTCAGTTAATATTTTTCTCCATATTTTCATAAAAGGAGCGCAAAAACTAATATCCAACGGTTGTAAAAGATGTGTTGAGTTTGGTGGTAGAAGGATAAAATCGATATCATTTTTTTCACATAGCTGTATAACTCGTATTGAAAGATGACTGAACAAATTATCTTCTATTAAATTTTTTTACCCTCGCATCTTTAAAAATACGGCAGCGCTACTTTCTTAAAACAATCTTCGTCTACAGTTGCTTCAAACCACCCACTCCTTGTACGATTATAAACCGCATCATCGGGACAATTTTCCATCCACGTAGGATAAAGATGTTGTGCTCTATAAACAATATATGGTGGCAACACTTTACCTGCTCCTGTAACGGCAACCAATATCGATGTACTCGATTTGCTATATAATCCAGTATTCTGTTAACATATTTCGTGCCTTTTGGAAACTACTTTGGCTTTACCGGGGTAGTCACACAGCTTCGTTTCGTCATAGTTGACAATTTTACACGGTAGCACATTTTTCAAGAAAACTGACAAATTATCAAAATAATCGTTTATTATGTCAAGGCTTGGATAAGCTCGACAGCGCTTGATATTCTGACATATACGTTCCGTTAATATTGGGTGCCTTTTAAAAAAATTATAGAAGCAGTCTATGCCGGGCATGTCATTTTTGAAGCATTTGACTGTTTTTGCTTCAACATCTACGAGCTGCTTGACCAACAACCTGATATCAAACCTAGTAAAGGCAAGTTTCCACTCTGCAGCTTTTTGAATTCGCTTTGAAAGACTAAGTTCCTCATTTTTGTTTAATGCTGTAGGTCCTCCAGCAGGTAAGGGATGATTTTTATTTATTTTATTGCAGAGGGTTGCTATAGTAATGTTGAACACCTCTGAAGCACGTCTGTATGTCAACTTTTTATCCTTGAAGGCTTTCAACGTCTTTTCTAACGATGATGTTGAATTATTACCATAGTGCGTTGCTCCAAGTCGCTTTTTATACATTCTAACCATATTCAAACACACCCCGCTGTAAACGAATATTTTGTAGAAGTGCCTCTCAAAATTACATTTATTACTATAATTTAGTAAGATCTACCATACATCTTAAAGATATGTAAAAGACTATTATTACAAGTTTTCAAGAAAACTTACTTTGATAGATTGAAGGTACAACAGTTACTTTTCAGCGCTTACGTAAATGGGTGAAATACAGTATACGATTATAAAATTCACGAAATGTTTACCTAACAGCAAATATGCGTGCTGTTACCAACAATCTACTCATCTGACTGTGTTCTATAAGCACAATCCACAGGTGGTAGGCTAAACTCGTCGATACAAGTTCGTCTGAGATAAATGCAGAATAACAGCGGCGTATTCAAATTTACCCAACCCGTTGGAATCCGCCCCACATAACGGTACCTTTTTTCAATAAGGTAAGTGAATCTGATAGTATGAGACGAAATTATTTACATTAGAGTCATGTTTGAGAGTAACTATATATATCTACGTGCGCTGATTTCCCGTCGGTGTTTTTGTCGTAATGAGGTTTACAATTGCACTAAATCCACGTTCTACTAAATAGGAAAACTAGGAAAGCATTTAACAAGAAATTTCAGGTAGGAATAGTCCAAGTAAGATAGTGTTTCTGTCACAATTTTGTTCAATAACATCGAGTCAACCTATAATTAAATTAATTTTAAGATAAGTTTTGAACGGTATTTCATTAATGCTTAACACTGTCAAACCAAGATAAATAACAGTGAAGAAATTTATTTGGTCTAAGGAAAAATTTGATTACAAGCAGTAAAAATTAAATAAAGTTCACTTAGAACATGCGCTACATTTTCTTCACTTTAACATATAGTAGGATATGATTGTATAAGGCCCACTTGGATACATTATATCACAAAACAAAGATGATTTAGTAACTATTTAACTAGTGTTGTGTATAAAATTTTTTTGGTAGTTATTAATGTTGTTTAGTCTATTTTTAATTAACTAAATTATATAATAGTAACTCTATCGTCTCAGGGAGGGTTCAAATTGTTAACTTTAGTCACCTAGTACCGAAAGTAGAGCGCTTCCATATTATGTGATACGGATTAATGATTTTCAATGATTGCATAACAAAATTGACTATTACAATACAAATGAAATAAAAGTTTACTTACAGTTGGATCTCTTACATTCCTTACCACAGTGTCTGAATGTTTTATTTCTCATAGTTTGTTATTATAGATTCTGTAACTTAATTTTTAGGTTGTTCTTTTCTGAAAAATTCAAAATTTGTATGAGAAATAATAAATCATTTTACTAAAACTTCCACTTGTGTTGCTTATCTGTCACTTAATTTTGACAGGTATCACTTGACAAAATACAATGGTTATGATCTAAATATTTGATGAAAATGTAAATTTAAATTTTTATACATCGGAATTTAGTTGACATTCTTTCTGGCTTTTTAAACAAAGAAAATTTTCTAATAATTATCCTTTCTTAAATATAAATTACAAAAGTCTTTGATGTAACCTAAAATTTATAATATGAAATTACTTGCCTTGATTATTTTTAAATATTGTTTTTGTTACTCTGCTTCAATTATATTCTTACACGTTCAGCTTGTAATGGACTCTTGATTTTTCTTTTTATATAGTTTTGTTTGGTCATTTCTTAATCAGTGTATTATATACATTATTTCCTCTCCTAATATTCATTAGACATCTGACATTTCGATCATTTTCATAAATGAGACAGTTGTCATTTTTGGTATTATTTATTTATTTTTAACTTCAATATCTGATAACTTCACAATATTTCTGTATACAATGCATCTTCATTTATCAGAAAAATCTGTTACCAAATTTTCTCGTCAAAATAATAATAATAATTCCATGGTAACCCCATCTTAGCTAACTATTAACCCTTTTCTATTTTCTGCCTACTTCCTCTTATTCTAAATACAAATTTTTAAATTATATATTTTCTTTTATCTTCTGTATAAATAATTTTCTTTGTTCTAGATTACCTTACACTGATTCTTTTATAAATCGTCGTTGCTCTTTTCTTAAATCTTTCTTTTTACATTTTAACATTGTCTCATTGTTCTAAACTACCATACACTAATTCTTTTATAAATCGTCTTTGTTCTTTTCTTAAATCTATCTTTTTACATTCTATCAATCTAATTATTTCAGTTATAAAAAGTTGAAGTTATTAAGTTTTGAATTATGATAGTTTAGCGATTGGATAAATTTTAGTATTGATTGGATTGCACTTAACCAATGTTTGATAACTCTATTTCAATAGTTATATAAATTAAGCAAAATATAAATAAAATTTATGATTTTGGATTAGTTTAACTTAAGGTCGAATAGATTTTTGCACTAAAGAGTGAATTCATTTAATATTGGATTAATTTAATCTTGTATTGCACTCACATAAAGTGAACCGTTTCGTTTTATTAATATAAATAAAAGAATTGTCTACGATAGATTAAAATATAATTATTCTTAGCAAAATTTAGTCAAAATGCTGCAAATAAATAATAAAACCTGTCTATAATGACAATCTTAGTTTATCGATATTGATTATTTGCAAAAGTGGTAGATTTATTTTAACCCTTATTTCAACTTATTTTGGATTGAATAAAATTACTTTATATAAATCTTCCTTTTTCCTAAATCAACACAAATATTACTTGAATATTATCAAACCATTTTTTTCAGCGTACAATTGATATTAATTTTTTTTAACAACATTTTTTGACATCTTTTCTGAAACATTATTCTAAGTTTCTCATTTGTGAATAATTCAATCAATTGCTCCAGTATTAGAATGGATTTATTTGAATTTGTCAATGTACTTGCAGATGGCTTCAACATCCAATCGGGATAACTAACTGAAGAATGTCCTCAAATCTTTAGTTGGGGTATAAACAGCCGTTAGTGCCGACAATAAGCAACCAAATTTTTATCTTGCTTTTGCAGTTTGCAACACATGCAAATGTTATCTTTTTAGTTTTGATTGAATTTAATTGATCAGTTTGTAACTTCAATTCATTTTCGATAAATTTGCCAAATATCTTGGTTAAATAAGGTTTGTCATTTTTTAAGTCACGCCCATCGTTTCTACTCTCCAGCAAACGACACCAAATCAAGTACGGAATACGGTTTCGAAAGTAATGAAAAGTACTTTCGGTTTAATATTTTCTTTAAAGTTTTTATAAACAATAGGTTTGATGGTTTACAAAAAGTAAATAACTTTAAAACATATTTATGAATCTAACCTTGAAGTGGGTGGGTGACTAAGAAAACCCTTTCCTAAAACAAGTTGTTAAAGAAACGGTGTCTTTCGATCTAGCTAGGGGTGTATTCGTGGATATGGCAATGAGATATGGTCATGGGTCTTCAAAAGCTATACCCCCTACGACACTCTATAGAAACGAAAATTAGAATAATACTGAAGAGGATGCCATCAAGTCCTCGGCGCATAAAAAACGGGATGTACTCTAAGTGAGAACTTGGAACCACCCAGAGAAAAATATCGCATTCGCTGTGTAAACACATTTATCTAAAAGGAGTGCGCAGCTCTTGTAATAAACCAATATTATTCGGATAAAGAAAGGGCATAAGATGCGTGCCCTTACTACCTCGCTATTACAAACGAAGCAACGTATAAAAGCTAGTGAAAAATTCTTTGGTTGTTATTGCAAAAGAAATAACATATATAAGTTGCTTCCTGTAATAAAAATATACTTGCTATCAAACCACACTATTGAATCTACTCTAGGATAACTGTAACACAAAAAAAGCTTGTCGTTTTAAACCTTTACTAATGTAAAAACCAAATAGTATTATTGACTGAACTAGATACCAAACACTGCAGAAATAATTAGCAATAAACCATCATTAACAGCTCATCTATTTAGTATTATTGATGATGTTTACCTACATTTGAACGCATTTGTCCAAAATCAAACAGTAAACTTAGTTTAACTTAATCATTTTATGCATCTGTATCCTTTTTATGTGTAATAATTTTTATTTACAAAATATACAGCAAATATTCATTGAAAACCAAGTTAGGAAAGCAGCAGCAAATCTAATTATAGCGGAGAAAACTTTCCTTACTAAATTCATATAGAACAGTAACGTTTGTACAACATAATTACAGGGTTCTTGTGTATCCGATCTGTATATCTGGGTTCACAACCTTGTTAATACAGGTACTAGTATTTTATATCTTAAAGTTAAAATATTTACTGTTTGCAAATTTTAGGACCATATGTTAAACGTTACCTCATAGTTATACAATTTCTTAAAATGTATGTGTCAGAAAGCTATACTAAATCATATCCAAAGATATGAATTCCCTTTACAATCTACTTAAGTTTCAGATAACAATTTGTAGTAATTATTTGCTTGGCCTGTGGAATGCAAACAGTTTAGGTTACTAACACCACTTGAAATATAACATTGATACTGTTTGTGGAAACTCGGATTACACTTTATCGAACTTCAAAATGAGCAGGTGGCAAAACAGAAGTATACAGCTAATCGTGTACCTTGAATCGCCAAACATATGTTTAAAGTTTACTAGATAACACAAAGAAACCATACGTTTCAAATAGAAAGAAGCACATTTCCTTCAGGGGAATTTTCTGGAATCACTATTACCAAGGAATTGAATTGTTGTACAGCGTTTCTCTCCTCTTTGAAGATAACTTGTTAATAGAATTTATTTCTTGCCATCCACAAACCATTAAATTAAACGACGTAAATCAGAGCGCCCATTCTATCTAGGAGAAGCTGACGTCGTGGTACTATAATCTTTTCAAAACTATCGCAGAAACAAATCGATAAACGCTGCAATAGAAATTAAATTAAGCAATGAGTTTAATACTTTTACCCGACGACCGTTACAGAGAAAACAGAGCTTACATAGGACCTTCTCATCTAAGATGCAAATCTAAAATGGCGATTCGCAAATCGTACACTCTGCTTCTATTTAAAACTATCTTACTTGTTCAGGAACCCGAGAGCGAATACCGTCTGATTTGACGTGCTAGTGAAGAAATCTCGTGTTGCTGTCAATTGAATAGAGTTCAAATAGCCATTCGATAAAGCATGCGCCTCTAATATTTATTTTAAATAATACTCCACTCCTAATTGGATAATATACTGCAAACGCTTGGATAGTAATTAATATCGACTAGCGCGCCAATTGCAGCAAACGTACTTACAAATTCTGGTAAAAAAATGTTATAACTTACTTAAATTATTATATCCTCAAAATCTAATTTCTTTAATGAAAAATAAATGATTATATATAGCGTTATTAAAGTACTAATAAAAATTTTCCAAAAAGCATTTCTTACAAATTACCTATTGAATTGACAAAATTACCGTCTGTTTCCAAATATGATATTATACAAAATAAAACAAATAGGGAATTATATAAACTTCTGATATTGAAATATAGTACAGTTGGTTCAAGTTTTGGCGGAGTTACCAGTACAGTACCATTGTTTTTCATACTCCTCATTGCCATAGTAGCTGCAGAAAGATCAATTTTCGAATTATACGTAATTGAAAATTATTCAGATCAATCATGACTAAGCAACTATTAAGCAATCCTACTATTTTGTCTATTGAAGATGATGCTGCGTCAAGATAGATCTTAGGAAGTTATACTTTTGTACAAGTAAAAGCACAACGCAGACAATTATCTGGTGTGAATATAAAAGGTGTATCATTATATAGCTTATAGTTTTTTTATAGTAACTACAGTTAAGAGTACTTTTGAGAATTCAGGTCAACTTAACATTAGTCCTAAATCTTAAGATTTATAAAAAAAAAACTGACCTTTTCTTCAAAATACCATATTTATACTTGTAAGTAATTTTGAAAATTATATCTATTTAGTGCAGCTTTTGCAAATTTTGTTTTGTTTTTTATTCTGGAACATTTCAAATAAACAATAATTAAAACCTTTCACAAAAGCAAATACTTAAAAAGTAAATAAATATTTCGACCACTACTGAGCAATAATTCAATAAATAAAAAGTAAAAAAATAAAATGTTGCGAATTCACTTACAGTTGTAGTGATCACTAGCACACGTGATGAAGAGAATATTCTCAAAAATGTTGAAAGTAGCATAGGTAAATTGTATGATGGAAAAGTTCATTTCAGTTTACGAAGTGAGGAGAATATCTTCAGAAGTGTTCCAGAACATCTTTTTAATTTTTTGAGTTTTTACTTATTTACTGAATTCTTCTTCTGCTGATGAACGCATCCTGGTCGAAATACGTAATTAGTATTTAAATACTTTTTGTGGGGAAGGGTTTTAATTATTGCTTATAAGTAATAATTATGTTTAATTACTTAAAATAGCTTTTAGTTACTATTTTTTGTACCTATTTGTTTTTCAGTCTTTGGACTATTACGTATGTAAAAGCATTTGCATTTAAAATATAGTAAAATTAACGACACTTATTGCTAGATTTTCTATACTCTTTAAAATTATACGATTCTCAGATATTTTGAGGATCCCTTATAAAATGCTGGGAGCGCTCAAAATTAATAGTACCACCTCTACCCACGTGACGATGTATTAAGATATTTAATGTCATTTATTACAAAATTTTTAGTGCACTGGTAAGGCATTCTTAAATGGATATCAAATTAAATAATCAGTATTTTTAAAATTAGTCTTTGTAACAATACATTTACCCACGTGACGATTTATTAAGATATTTAATATCATTTATTACAAAGTTTTTAGTGTAATGAAGGAATATTCAAGGCAACGCATTCGTAAATGGATATCAACTTAAATAATCAGTATTTTTAAAATTAGCTCTTGTAACAGTATACTATTTAAAAAAAATAACTCGTTCACTTAAACATTTGTCACCGAATTGAAGAACTGTCACCATAGATTTTACAAAATTATTATTTCGAGAACGACAACAAAATTGAAAAAATTTTAGAGTAAGTTTGTTCCTTAATACTTGTTTACTGTTTATTACAAATACATTATCTAATCATATTTTATGCATAAAATTATATCTGTGAAGAGACTCGGAGCCATAATGAGTTAAACAAGTTTATTACTTTTGATTCATTATAATATGTTTCAAGACTCGTCGTGTACAAGTAACTAATAAACTAAAAGATTCAGTTTACTTACATTAGTAATTTCTAATATAAATCTTGACGTAAAAAATTCAATTTAAAGCGTGTTCCCTAAAGTAAGTATTTGGATACGAGATTCCTTGTCTGACTATTGTTCGTTACAGATAACAAAACTTTAAGATAATAATTTTTGCATTATTTAAACAATAATTAAAGCCCTTCTCCATAAAAACTATTTAAAAACTAAATAAGAATTTAGATATGTGTTCATCATCAGTAAAAAAAATTCAATACATAAATAAAACAAGTTGTTCTGGAACATTTCCGAGTTATATACATTCACCTTAGGATTTCCGTATTTGATTCGACTCGACTCGACTCGAACTCGTCGAGTATTTGGGTAGTAACCTGGTTTCGGGACTCGGCTCGAATACTCGACGAGTGCAAGTTTTTAAAATTTAGCAAAAACTAGTATGCAGAAATGTTTTGATCAATTTCTAGATTTATCTTTTATTTACATTTTTGAATTATCAAATTGCTGTGGGAATTTGTACAGACTTGTCTTGATTTTCCTTTGTTAGTGATTAAAGTCATAGTTTACACAAATAAAACAAAAAAATGAAAATTTAAACAGCTAATCAAATTGATCTATATTTGTTTAAATTATCTGAACTTATTAAATTCAAAATTTTTATTGTTGAACAATATTCACTCAATGTACATGACAGCTGAGTTTCGTTTATCGCAGTTATCTCGACTGCCGGCGCCCGACACCGAGCCACCTTTATTCTACAGAGTCGCAAACCAAACGATCAAAAAACTGCAAGCACTTAGTGGTGCTGCAGTCTTGAAGCGTGTTAAATGTTAATTTGTTCAAAGTTTGAACAAGAAATTCAATCATTCTATTTCGTGCTTGTAAGACACTGAAAATATACTTTTGTTAAACTACCTAATTTGGTTTCGAAATTTATATACATATACTCATAACAATTCGATATTATTTCTTGACAATTGTTACAAATGACGAAACAGTTTTATGTATAAAAGGTAACTAGTAATTAATAAAATAAATTTATTATAAATTTTATTTATTTTTCTGCTTTGCTCAGCAACACTTACAAAAAAAATAATTAAAAATCTGGGAATTTTTCATTCAATCGAGAAACAAAAAACTAAATATAGATATTGTTAATTCAGGCATAACGTCGTTATTCAACCACTTTATAACTTATAATATTCATCCAAATTTGGATAAATGTGATCTAAAAGATGGTTATAAAGTTAGATTTTTAATTAAAAAAACCAAAGACAAGGATGGAATTTGTAAAACGCACAAGTTTAGAAGAAATTGTTTCGAAATTGGCAGTAGTGGATATAATTCCAGATGGAATTTTATACCAAAATCTATTGCTAAACGTGGATGTAAGTTGCCTAAAAACGAAACGGATATAATAAAATTAATACATGGCCGTTTTAAAACAATGAAAATAAAATTATTGACGAATTGTCGTAGAAAATTAACAATAACCTAGGATTTAACTTAAAACACTCTATGAACGAAGAAAGATGTATGAAGAAATATGACAATGAAATTCTTCGTGGTACCCCAAACGAAGAACTACACAATATTGGAGTAGTTCGTATAATCGAATCATGTATAACAACATAATGACTTCAAGTGGTTACTCACCATTTGGCCTCATTTGAAGTAAATTACAAGCAATACATTATTGGCACAACAGGAGATTGCGCTTCTTTGATGGTGAAATTTGGAAAAGAATGTCCAACGTTTTATCAATTGTACGTCAGTCATGAAGTACATCTTGGAATGTGCGATACTACGAAGGTTGATTTGAAATTTTGCATATAAAGTTGGAATAAAACAGTAGATAGTTATTTTCGCAGTATTCTCCACAAAGATTAATGCACTTTCGCATATCCTCGAACCAACTCTAAAAGCAATCAATCTACTCGTTTGTTGGTACAGTCAAATTTACATTTTTGAAGGCATCCACTACTTCTTCTGATAACTGGAATCTTTGACCACGCAGTCATTTCTGATTTTTGGAAGGTACAGAAATCGTTGGGACTATACGGAGGTTGGTCTAAAAATTTGACGTTTTGTTGCGTTAAAAATTTTATTATCTTACGTGCGAGCTTGCATTGCCTTGGTGGAGGTTGATACGTCTCTTGAGGCTGGTTTCTACGATGATTTGCGGCAAACAAATGGTTGTATACCAATCTGCAAAAACAGTTCCTTGATTTTGTAGAGGAACTGTTACTAAATCACATGCTTTCGTGACAAATATTTGCGATCATCTTTTTGGAGATGCTTCGGGAAGGGTGACTTTTGTCGGTTTTTGTTTACTTTGAAACATCCAAACAGTTGACTGGCGTATATTTTCTGTCTCGTATGAATAAATCCAAGATTAATCACCACTCATGACGTCGTACACGTTTTTAGAGTTTCCTGCATTGAAGCCATCTAGAATTTCTGACACTAATTTTTTTACACACAATTCGTTATTTAAAATTTTTGATTTGACGTCTTTGAAATCCTCACTGATTCCTCAATTTCGCGATATGTCACGTGCCGATTGTCGCTAAAAAGCTTGCACACTGCACCGACGTTTTCCTCGGTGACTGCCGTTTTTGGTGCAGCTGCTTTTTGATCGTCGCTAAGACTAATTCGTCCACGTTCGAATTTTTCATACCAACGAGAAATTGTTAACTGATGTCGTACTCCATTGCTGAAAGCTGAAACAAACGTGACGAGGCATTTTTGTCTTCAAAAATTATTAAAAATGTTGCGGAAAAATTTTCACGGCCTGATTATATTTTTCGATTAACTTGTTAACTTTGACAGTTCGTTGTAGCTACAACACTACACGTATCGCACTAAAACTTTGTATCTAGGTTAACTAAAGATGGTGGTTATTCTTTAGAACCACCATTTAATTAGTGACCCCTCTATCTTTCAGTATGCACAACATAAAAAACATTTCTCGTATTTATAGGAAAAATCAAACAGCGAAAAAGTAGAGGATATAGTTAATATTGAAGATGAGAACGAAAATGTTTTTCTTGGTGGAGCGGGTATGAAAACGAAACACCAACAGATGAGGATATTGAAGAAATTGTTAACGTCGATCAAATAATTAACAACAATCGAAAAGTCGTTACGATTTTTATATGGCCTTCCGTTAAGAATTGACTGTTACAGAAAAATATCAGAGCTAAAATAGGCCACAACTCGTTTTAGATTGTCAAACTTGACGGAGTTCTCTTGCTAATATAATAATCATGTTTGTAAAACTACAAAATTTATTGAAGAAGCTTTAGTAGTTCTCAACTGTTCGCACATGTTTGCTGATATCGATTTTAACGAACTCCAACATCTTCAAAATTTGCTTGAACTTGTCAGTTGATGATTGAGGTTTGAAAGCAAAACGATATGATTCTGCATTCAGCTGGCATTACATAGAAGTATACGAAAAGAAAAATTTCCAATTGTAAAAGTTTGAGTTATTAAAAAATATGTAGAAAGGAATTGATGAGCGATTTAACGAATTTGTTCAAAGCACTAAAGGATCCAGAATTTGTACTTACTAAACAGGATTTAGATTTAGCCACACAATTATTAAAAATTCTTTACCAAAAAGAATATAATCAAAGGAAACTTTACAAGAGCAAGAATTAATTAATAAGCATTGAAAATCAAAAAAAATTTACAATGGGAAAAAAAACTTCATTTAATTTCGAAAAATGCAGCTGTGCCTCCAAAAGAATCTGAGATTTATAGCAAACTTCAACAAGAATTTTTGCTTGTAGAAATACTAAAAAACGAAAAAGTAATCTTGATGATCTATACAATAGACTTTCGTTCGTAGAACTAACTTCAAGTTCTTACGAAAGAACATTTTCTATAAGTGGCAGTTTTTGTACCACAATCAATTCGAGATTTGCTCTTAATTCGTTACTATTTCTCAAATATTTCTACCGCTTATGCAATTAAAAAATATGAAATAGTTGTCTAGTTTAAAAGTTTAGTTTTTGAAAAAAAATAATTTGAATATATTTTTTGTTTTATTGCTTGATACGACTACAAATCGCAGTTAAAAATCTTGTAATGTAATAAATACTTCCAGTTTTTACGAATTTTTTAGTACCTTTTTTGGTACAAGAATTTCAGCTATGAGAATCGTTACTAATTATTGAACATCTTCGATTATCCATTAGAGTATATATAGGCACGGACTCGACTTGAACCGAAGAGTTTTCAAAATTTGGAACTCGCACTTGCAGAGACCTAAAAACCTGAGTTTAAAAAAGCCCTAATTTTCATCACCACGTAGAAGTAAATCTTTTAAACATACAATTTAACATGGCTTTGAACGCTTTTAATGATATTTTTCTCACCACGTGGACTTGTAGAGATCACTACCCTACGCGGTGAGGAGAATACCCTTAACAGTGTTTAAAGCAACAATGGTAAATTGTATGTTGGAAAGATTTACTCCGTGGTGAGGAAAAATTTTCAGCAGTGTTCCGGACACTTTTCTATATGTTTACTTTTTACTTATTAAATTTTTCTACTGGTGATGGTCACGTAGTAGTAGAAGTGCGTGTTTAATTTTAAATATTTTTTCTGAAAACGTTATGGCATAATGTTGAGAACTACAGAAATAATTGTTTAAAATTAAAAATTTGGGACGACTTTTTTAAATTATTTATACATAAGTACTTAGTTGTTGCAGCTGCAATTCGATAAATGAAACGAATTTAAAACCGATACGCACAACAACAAATCAGCTGCAACAAAGTTCTAAATCAATAGTTTGAAGTCGCATTCTATTTGGGTAAACATCAATTTCTTTTCTATTGTTTGAAAACAACATTTTATAGAACGTTAACAAGTTTCTAAGTTGTAATATAAAATTGTTTATGCGTTTCTCTAAACCACAAAAAGGTAGAAAATTTACCTTATTATTTCCAAACGTCTTAGCAAGTATTCCTTAAGAAGCTCTAAACTTCGAACGTCACGTTTTCACATTGCACACATTAATTTTCGTACATTTATAAGAAATGTTGCCTCTGACGTATATTTAGCACATCACACGCTTTGATAAATAATGGTCTATATTCCAATACCGCATCAGAACCACTAGTTACAGCGTTTGCGTACAGAAATATGAGAACCTATTAGAAAGTTTCTTGTCAAATAGTATTCCGCAAATGTAGAGCATTTTTTGCTCTTTTCGAAAGTTCGGGGATGCGTTGGTATGTGAAATTTAAATTCAAGTGTAGTTCAAATTGTGTTTAAGCCTGACATATACATTCGTCTTGGTATTGATAGCAAATGGTTTAAGAGATTTTTATTTTCCTGTCGTTATAGTAATGCAGAGCTTGAGTTTACAATAATACGTATCGTTAGCAGGAATTTAAATAGAAGGTGAATGACAGGAAGTAGATTCATCTCTACCTGATATTATTTAGAAAATGGCGTGCTTTTTAGGTGGAGGGCGCACTCTGCATATCACCGGCAGGTAAACGTATTGAAAGTACTCCAGTGGTGTTAGTTGAATGACGCTTTGTGGTTTTGCTATACCTTATAATTATAACCGTATAAATTAGTATGTCTAGGATATACAATAGGCATTATCAAAGACACCTATCCCCCATATCAGAAATGAATTTAAACTACTGCTGTTTCTTAAATATTCCTGTACGACACCAAAACATTTATTTTAAATTTTAAAAATACTTGATGCATCTGTTCTCAATTATAATTATTGTGTACGCTATATCGTTGTATATCATCAGCATCTGAAATTTGTTAACCGCTTACGAACTAAGTACGTCTACTAAATGTTTATTGTAAAATTAAAAACGCCATTTGTAAATTAAAAACCGGGAAATGTTTTAGATAAATCTTGAAGTTGATTAATTAGAATGTATACAAGCTGCCGTCTTTTTTGGGCGTTGTATCGGTAGCTCTGTTATTTGTAACACTATGAGCTCAGGCTAAATAGGGAAAGTACTGCGGTTTTTAATACTGCGAGTTCAGTCATGAAGAGAAAATTAACATACAAGTTGTAACATAAGTTAATACCAAAATAACAAAACTTTGTTTTGCTTTATGGTTCATTTATTGTGATAGGGAGATTCAACTTAGTCGAACCTGGACTTCTCAAGTCCAACTTCCTTTTACAGCATTAATCAATTAATTTTGGCTGTCTCGTAGCTCTCTGATTTTTACTGCTTTATAAGTCTTTGATTCTCTGCCTGCAGAGGGTGTGAAATCGTTTCTTTGCGCTGGTCTTGCTGGCGGAAAGGATTTGTGTGGTTGGTGTGTGTGTTTATGGCTCAGCCATCTAATATGCTTCTGGGTGTTTTCTTGCGTTTGTGTGGGTTTCCGTCCAGCAGAGGTGCGATGTGTTGAATGTGTCCGTTTTCTGAGTTGCCGATTTTCTCGTATATATTTGACGCCAGCGTCTTGAAATGGTTTTCTAGCGTTTATAGACTAAGGTCCTGCCTAAGAGTTTCATTTCTAACGAACCATGGTGCTCCGGTGAATCGGTGATGGTCCTAACGGTCTTGTTTGGAATGCTTCGAGTTTGGTTTGTTTGTTTTTGAGATGTAGGTGTACCAGTATTGGGTCGTAAGTATGTCTTGTAGGTCTGGAGTCTGACGTTCATTGGTAGTCAGTTTTTGTGGACGAATATTCCGTGGATGAAGCCTTTTGCTCTTCGGGCGTTGTTTGTCGTTTTAGTGACGTGTTTGCTGAACGTTAATTGCTTGTCGATGTGAACCCCTAAGTATTTCATTGATTTGCTTCAAACTAGATCTTGGTCTTCTAGCGTCGGTGGTATTTGCTTTTTTTGCGCCTGAAGACTAGTATGACTTTAGTCTTCTAAATGTTTAATTTGATTTTCCACTGTTGGAACCAGTCCGGTAGTGTGCGAGCTGCTTTTGCATTCTTGATGTTGTTTCTTTAGCGTTTCGTCCGGTTGTCAGGAGCAGGGTGTCGTCGGCGTACATGGCGCAGAAGACTCTTTGGCGGCATGGTAAGTCCTGGATGGCGTTGAACAGCGTTGGTGAAAGGCAGCCTCCTTGTGGGACGCCGACTGTGATGGGAGTTTCTGATGACATGATATCTTCTACTTTCACCTGTATCTTCCTATTGGTCAGGTAACTTCGTATTAGATGTAACTTCGTATTGGATGTAAGGCGTTGGAAGGTTGTGAATGGTGGCAAGCTTAAACAGCAGTCCGTTGATCTATACCGTCCCAAAGGTGTTTTTGATGTCGAGGACAATGGCGACTGTGGTTAATCCTCGGTTGTAGTTGGTGGCTATGTTGTTTATTACCCGGATGACTTGTAATGTGGCGGAGTGCTGTTCCTTGAATCCGTATTGTTCTGGTCGGTCTTTCAGCAGTGGTTTCAGTCTTGTCAGTAGCAATCGTTCGAGGATTTTGGATAACGCGCTCAGTAGGGAGATTAGTCTGCAGTTTTCGGCGTCCATCCTCTTCTTCCCTGGTTTCGGAATCATTACCACTATTGCAGTTTTCCATAAGTCTGGGAAATATTTGTGGTTGATCATGCTGTTGAAGATTTTTGTGATGAACGCCAGTGTCTTTTTTGTTATGTGCTTTAGCGCCATGTACGTGATTCCGTCTTCTCCTGAATCTTTCCTGTTGCTTTGTCTGGTGATGGCTTGTTATATTTCTTGTGGGGTGATGTATAGAATGTCGTTCTCTGCAGATGCTTGTAGTATTTGATTTACTCGTGTGTTTATGAAGTTAGTGAATACGTTGTCTGTTGTTAGGCTTTCTGAGAACGTATTTTGGAGAACTTCGACAAATTTGGCTGCTCGGTCTTCGGCGCTGTACAGCATTCCGTTTTCTCTTTGTAACGGTGCGGGACCGTGGTTCTTACGTGTCATAAGTCGACGGTTTAGTCTGTACAAGTTTCCTTCTGTTTGTATTGTGTAGTTGACGTGGTTGGTCCAGGATTCGTTGTAATATTCCTCCAGCATAATTATGATTGCGCGTTGCTTTCAGTTAAGTAACGTTTTTACTTGTGGATCTCGCGTGTTCTTCCACCTTCAGACTAGGGTTTCCTTTTCGTTGATGGTTTCTTTTATGTATCGTGGGATGTTGGGTCTTTTGTCTCGGGTAGCAGTCTCTACGAAACACTGTTGGATTGTTTCTTGGATGGTCTTCGTGAGATACTGTAGTGACTCATCAACATCTTGTGTGCTGTTTATGTCTGGGTTTCCATCGGTGATTTTCCTTTGAAGAGCCTCGTTGAACTTTCGCGAATTATGTCATATCCTGGTGCGCCTGTGTGTCGCCTGTGGTTGTATCTGTATTTCGGCGATGAATAGTAGATGATCTGAACTGATGAGGTTTTGAAGAACTTTTATGCCCAGCGAGTACGGTATGTTTTATGATTGAGATGTCGAGGACGTCTGCTCTTTGTATTCTGTCCGGTGGGATTCTTGTCGGTGCGTTCGGTGTTACGATGCCGAAGTCCTTGCTGAGAGTGTGTGTAGAGCATGCGGTCGCTCTTGTTGGTAGTTATTGATCCCCAGGCTTCGCGTTTGGTATTTAGATTATCGTCGGTGTATCTTCCTGTAGCAGGTTGTCGATGTCTTCAGGGCGTATTTTTGTGCTGGTTGAACTTCTGTAGACAGCTATTGCTTAAAAAAATTGCCCGTTTGCTTTGAACAAGATGCCCACGCTGTCTAAAGCAGTCGAGTGTAGTTGGAGTTGTTCGTGAAGTAGTCGGTTATGTATCAGTATGGCGACTCCTCCGTGAGCTGGTTGGCCTGGTTTTAGGTTGCGTTCTTTCCTGTAGATGTTGTAATTCGCCAGGCTGAGTTGTGTGTGCAGGTAATCTTGTTTCCCCAATCATTGCGACGTCCATGTTGTGATGCTGCGGGAAGTGTTTCGGTTCGGTCATCTTGTTCCGTATACCGTTAACGTTCCAGGAGAGGAGTATTAAGTTGCTTGGTGTTGGACTATTGTTCATTATAGGTTTTCAGTATGTCGCACATTGCCGTCCATAGTAAAGCAGTTTCGAATGTTCCAGCCATATAAGCACTTATGAGTCTTTGCGCCCATTGCAGTATTTTATTAAAAAAGTAGTGTCATCGTAGGGGTGATGCTGATGAACGGCTCTGCTTGTGGTTGTGTGGGAGGTGTTTTAGTCGTTCTGTTGCTTCGCTGCTCGTCTCTCTTGCTTCGCTGCTCGTCTCTGTTGCTTCTTGCTGTATTCGTCGGTGATTTTGTGTTGGTGGTGGTTCATGGCTTTGGGTTAGTGAAGACTTTCTTCTTGTTGTGTTCTGTTTCGGAGGATGATCGGTCGTCACGTTGTCTGCGTGTAGAGGCGTTTTCGCAGTCCATGTCGGAAGTGTCGTTGGTTATGTTATTGGATGCCCGTGTCTTCAAAAAGTCTTTCGCTGGCATTGGTATTGGTTCGTTCTGAAAAGAGCGGTTAATAACGATTGTGTACACCAAGTGCCGGGGCTCGTGATGTACACTTCTTCAGCAGCTTGAAGTTCAGCTCACTCAAACGTCTTCGATGAAAACCGTAGAGTTGATCTGAAGTTTCTCACTGTAAGTAGATTCTAGTCGTTCTCTCGCGATGTTAACTCTCTCGAGGTCTGACTGGAACTTGATAGGGAGAGTAAAAGTGGTAGATATTTAATCAAACGGAGAATAAGACGATCTTATTTGTTTTTAAATGGCTTTGGTCTTCTTCGCGTAAATAAGTGAGGTTACGTTTCTTAAATCGGTGGTAGATTTCGTAGAAAGATAGTTCTGTTTTTCCTTCTAATGAAATATAAAATATGCCCCTCTCCCCGGATAATATCAGAAGCACATTGAGCTAAGTTCTGACGATGACAGCTAGAAGCAGTCCAATAACATCCCAACTGGCATGTAGGGCTAGTTCTGCCAACTATTTGAGTAATAGTGAAATAATTTTTGTCAAAGTTCTTTTCAAAACTTTATTAGGTATGTACTTCCACAACTTGAACTTGCCATATACGATAAAAACTTAGATTTAAGTAATATGCTTGCAATCTATAAGTTATTACCAACTATTTCACACAAATCAAACGATTGTAACGTTATTAGTTTTTCTTTTATTTACATTTTTTACAAGTTAGGGATGTCTGTACTTGTGGTTTCCTTTGATGTTTGTAATATAGACTACGGGGTCCATATTACAAATAGTTCATAAAATATTTTTAATTTTTGTTTGCAGATGCCTCGAACTAACTTAGCATCTAAACCAAGTCTCAAGAATCGGATTTTGAATAAAAACATAGTCCAAAGATAGATGCTGTCGCAAAGATGGGAATTAAAACTCTGCGGCGATATATATACATGAGGCTAATGCCTTTGAGGAAGACGTCGCACGAAGAAACTGTGACGAAAACCAGCACTATCAGCACTAACGGATAGTTTTACACATGAGAAGGTTAAGTTGTTTTACCACCTGCTGTAGGTAGAATATGGGGAAGGTTCCGTGGGGTAGTGGTATGTGTGTGACTACTACGCCCAAGGTCCCATGTTCGAATTCCGACACTATACACTTGAAAAATGTTACACGAGGTAAAATGTAGGTCCCGTGTACGAGTGTTGTCACGCACGTTAACGATTTCTGACTTTCTTGGAACAGCAAGTGTTCGGCAAAATTCAAAATTTTCAGATAAAAAAACTTGCTTCTTGGGTAATGTAGTACCTTCGGGTGGACCATTGAAAAATCACATGTAGTGTGACTACTATGTCCAAGGGCCAGGTTTGAATCCCGACATGGTCCGCTTGAAAAATGTTAGGCCAACATTTTGCACAAAAATACGCATTGGTTCGAATGAGAGATAAAATGTAGGTTCCGTGTATGAGTGTGTCACGCACGTTGAAAACCCCTACCTTGTTTAGAACAGCAAGGGTTCGGTAAAATTTAAGATCTCCATGTACAAAAGAACTGGTTCCCTAGCTAACGTAGTACCTTCGGGTGGAGCATTGGAAAATCAAATGCAGTGTAGGTGGAATATGAAAAACAATTATTCAGCAGATCGCATTTGGAATGTTGCCAAAATACGCGTTTGTGATGTTCAAACTACGATAACACGTAATTGGAAGTAGAGGTAAACGACAAATATGTTGTTTAACGGTTGCAGAGCGTGGATTTTTAGTTACGGTCACCTGCTCGATGAATGTAGGTGGTTCATATGTTCTTCAGATGTCAATATTCCCTAGGACCAACATGACAAGCCTCCTTACGAAAGATGCTTCACTAGGGTAATTGGGATAGCTCACCCATGGTTCGGTTCGATCACAGCTTTTCACGGACTGATTAGAGTAGTTCATAAAAAAAGCCAAACCAAAGAGGCTTCGCCTGTCCTGCTAATTCTTGATGTTTTTTTTCCTCCCAAGGAATGTTAATATAATTGATATAGTAAGAAATAACCATGTCGCAATTTTGTCACTGACTTTACACACCATTCACAAATTGCAACTGTTGGATCGAACTTTCATGGGTGCACTTAGAACTCACTACAGTGAAAACATAACACAATGGATGCTCCGTGAGATAATATCTGTGGGACACTATGATGTAGGAAACCGAAAAGATTGTTCAACCTTCAGCGGTTCTTAGTGCTACTGAATTTGGCTATCATTGGCCTATTCAACGTGATCTTGATGTCCATACTCATTCTGCTTCCAAATTGCGTGATCTATCACCCACCTGCTCAAGCAGCAAAAAAGTACTTAAACTCATTGTATTTCTGAGGAATATTCATCTGGTATCTGAGAAGATGAAAAAATCGTCTCCTGGGAGGAAACCTTATGTGACTCCGGGGCGGAAACCTTATGTGACTAGGCTTGTGACGGTATTTCCGTTTAAAAACAATTTAAATGCATCAATTTGGTGGAAATCTTCGGGATCGTAGACGTGAGCAAGGAAAATCAACATCAAAAATTAAGAGCATCCAGACCTATGATATTTCTCAACCTGCTTGTTGTTGGACTTCTACTCATACTTGTGGCAAATGGCATGGCAAGAAACCTTCGATCAAGTGAGATAAAATTGGCAGCAGTGGCGATTCAGACGACTTGAGCTCTAAACTTGTTTTGGTGAATCTTCATTTGAACTTCCGGTTGGTGAACCATAGTCGGACAAAAACGATGATGTGTGCTTTTTCTGCGAAAGGAAATTTTGTTTTCCAAAGTCCTGGGTTTGAATCCCGACACGGCCGACTGCTTGAAAAATGGCAGGTAAGCATTTTCACAAACAAATACGCCCTTGTTCGGATGAGAGGTTAAATGGAGGTCCCGTGTGTGAGTGTTGTCACGTACGTTAAAGATCCCTACCTTGCCTGGAACGACAAGGGTTCGGCAAAAATCTAAATTTCCAGGCAACAAAAACTCGCCTCCTGGCCACTGTAGTACCTTCGGGTGGAGCATTGGAAAATCACATGTAAGAAAGAAAATTTTGGAGTAGTCGTCATGGTGGGTTGTGGGTCCAGTACTTAATGGGCTAATAAAGAACGCGCGCGGGCAAAGAAAGGCGACTATTTCCGTGACTTCTCTCGCTAGTACTGTATTATTGTCAACTGCAAGTTGTTTTTCTAATTGAATAATAAACCTATATTTTTATGCAGAAGTAAACTCTATTTCTGCATGCAGAAACTTCTTCGAATAATACTGGGTCCGTATTACAAACACCCGGGACCATATTACCTACATTTTGTTTGCATTCAGAATTGTTGTCCTTAGAATAAAATATATATTATAAATGTACTTTTGTATATTTAAAAACATTTAACCATTGTAATGTCTTATGTAACCGTCAAATAAGGTAATCTTTTTGCCATGGTGTTCAATATTTTAATAAATAGAAGTACAAGTTTATACCACCAACCCTTCCTTTAATAAAATATTTATAATTGACGTAAGAAAACCATTAACGATAAATAATGTTTAAAACTTTCAAAATAATACTACTGCATCAGGCCCAGCCATCGCTTTCTAACCCTAAAAAGTGCTTTTGTTATTTTTTGTGTTTCAATGCTCGCAATTGCTACTAGGATTCTACCAATTAAATCCTTAAGCGTTTTGGGAGTAATGAAATACACTATATTTTTTAAATCACCACATAAGTAAAAATTTAATGACGTAAGTTGTGGTGTACGAGTAGGACAATTAATTTTCCTTGATTTAAACTGTTATTTTTACACAGTAAAGTTAAAGTAATAGTTATTAAACCTATATAGTATTAAAGAGAATCTTCTCAAGTTTTTTTGATACCTAGTAAAGTTCTATATGTGCACCATTTTTTGCCCTGGCCACGTCTAAACGATAATTAGGTTCTTCCTAGGTATTCAACAACATATTGTTAAGTACACTTTTGTTGATGGTTAGATATGCTTTTGACGTAGCTAGGTAGAGTCTTTCGTAGCGAGAGGTGGTACTTAACTCAGGTCTTGGACCTTGGGATCGAGAGGGGTCTTTAGGAACCGCGATGGGGTTTTGAGACAAAACATTCTTGTAACACGATTATAGTAATAAGTGAAATGATAAGATGGAAGTAAACAACAATATTTAATAAACAATAAATAAACTTAAAGCTAAATGACATGTAACAAAAGCAAAGCAGTAAAATAATTAAGGAATTACTTACGTGACCATCTGTGCTCAAATGCCTCAGCAACCATAAAAGACTAGGTTACCATTTTGAGGGTTGGCTCTGAGCCGACTTGCTCCAGAGCAATGGATGAAGTAGGACCATACACAAACTGACTGACTGAACTGGACTCTCTGGACTAACTCTGGTGCTCTGTCTTTTATAGCTGCTGATAACATGAAATGGGTTTTCTGCCGAAGGTTGTGGCAGGCGATAAAAGTGTATGTCTAATAGTGGTAAGCCAAAACTTCCCTGAGTTCTAGGACATCTGCAGGAAATCTAAATGTGGTTGTTACAAAGTAAAGACGACTAAAAGATTAAGTATACAAAAAGATAAGTGTGGTGAGGTAATTTCAGGAACATGACATTTGATAAACATGATGCAAGTTTTCCTAGAACAAAGGATGTTCGGCTTACTGATTCTGTTACAATGTAATAAAAAGTAATCTAAAATAATGGCTTCGCTATATACAACACATGCCCCGCCCATGAAAAATTTGGACTCCAAATCTTAAAATAAAAAAATAAAGTAAAGATTGAAAAGAAAATATAAAGGAGTCTGGCAAAGAGGCAGTTGTAAATAAGAAGGCATTTACATCAAAATAAATTAATTCAATTTAAATGGTCACTGCAAAAAACAAAAAGTTAAAAAGTAAAATTTTAAAAAGATAAAATTAAAAGTTTAAAAATTTTAAACATAAAAGAATTATATGACTTAAAGGTGCTGTTAATGTTAATACAAATTAAAGGAATTAAACATTGTTTAAAAAACTTAGTTAAAATAACTAAAAGCATAAATGGAATAGTTAAAAAGTTAAAATCTATCAAAATATACATGAATAAGAATATATAAATGAGTACAAATACAAAATACTTAAGATAAAGTACAATTCGATACAATATACAATATAATACAAAAATAAAAAAAAGTAAACAAATGGTAAATCAGAGCAAGCGCATGAAGGCGTCACACAAAAAAATAATTTAAAATGTCAATGCATGATGGCTTAAATGTTAATAGATAAAAAGTTCATACCAAAAGTCGGTGGTGCTTGATCAGGGCATACTGGTGACAAGTGGCTTGAAGGTGACTAAAGAAGTCTCAGGATGATTGCAGCTGTTGAATGCAAGCAGTATGTGTGCTTGGTATTGATGAAACGATGTCTGTGTTCACATAAGTTGAGAAAAAATTGATTGTTGGTTGGTGTAGTATATAATTGGTTCCATATTGTTTAGGTGAAAGCACTAGTACGTGATTTTGTTCCAAGGTAATAGTTCCAATTCGTTCCAAAACAAGGAAAGGTTGTTCGACTATAGTGTGTAGTCGTGAAGAAGATGTATCCATGTCCATAAGGAATGAGTGTTTATGCTTCTTGTGTTTATAAAAGGTGTGCACTGTCTCAGTGGTGGCTGTATAAAGCTGAGAACGATGAAGTAATCATTGGAGCATGTGGCTTTGTATATTTGGTTGTAGACGTAGAAAAATGAAGTCAAGTGTTTGCAACCACTTAATATCATATTCAGTGTCCGATGTTTTGCGTTGTTTCGCATTCATAAGTTCTGGTAAAACAGTGTATAGTCCAAAGTGAACATAAAATGGAACATGTGTTTGCATTGGATTACAGTTAGTAGTAAAATATCCAATTAAAATCATTCAAAAACTGCATCATTTTGGGTGGTGATGTTAGGTTAGAGTTTCATGACTAACTCAATAGAGTTAGTAGTCTTTGCCATCGTTTAGCTATTCGCTATTCATTGTGACTTGCTGCCATTTAGAATGTGTTGTCGCATTCTCTGATTTGGTTGACGAAGAGTGTGAGATCTCGCAAAAAAATTGAGGGGATTTAATAAAAAATACAAATTAGTGTTGTAAATAAAATAAAAATAAGAAATAGTTATTCGTAAAGAAATTTCTTAACTGCTAATGTAAACAATAAACTATACATATAATTGCATAAAGTTTCTTAATAACTAATCGCGGGTTCAAATCCTGCTATCAGCGAAAAAAAAGATTGGTTCGCTGTCAGTTGGACAAGAGTATTCAAACATAAAGAAATGTGTGAATAAGAAATTCCATTCAAACTTCTTAAATACATTATGACGTATTAGTCGTTTAAAGAAATTTGGTTGGAACAAGTAAAATCATCTGAGGTAATTATTCATAATACCTAGTCATCTGGAGTCAATGCTTTCCAGGAAAAATAATATACTATAATGTATAAATGAAATCAAAAATCACTTAGGTTTGTGCCATATTAAAGTAAAATGTTAATGTGGCATGAAAATTAATTAATTGTAATCCATGTAAAAAAGGATTAGGGAGGAAAAGAATTGTCGTTGTTCTAATTCCTAGTTGAGATAAGATTATTTTTTGTTCTATATTTAATATCGATGAACTATGGTAATCATTAAAACAAAATTGTATTTTCTCGGCAATGTCTTATATAGAGAGAAATAATTATGACTCAGTCGGAGAAAGAGCGGAGTACGTCAACGTCTCGTTGTCCCATTGAGTCTTACAAATTATTGAATAAAAAATTGCACGCGTTCTGTACGTATATAAATTAAAATAAAATTCAAAAGATAAAGCAAAAGGTTTGCTTATAAGTCATCAAAAGAAAATTCAAAAGTAATGACTTTAAACAAAAAAAATTAGGTGTCCTCAATATAAAAAAAATAACTCATTAAATGGTTTATTTAGTTAAGTAGGGCTTTGACAAAAGCAAAAGAAAATTCGATATTATTATGATTTTGGCTTAACATGTATTAACCAATGGTTTCAAAACTGTTTAAATCCGAAGAAGTTGGCTAGGTTTCTCCAGCAGTTGAGGTTACTCAAAATTAGAGTCTGGAAAGGTTAGCTAGGTCTCTCCAGCCTTGGTATTCATGACCGTATAAAATAAGTAATATCTTTATAATTTAAAAAATTAGTTTAAACTTTTCAAAATCATGTTTACTGTCTGTAGGGCTGTCTAGATCCATACCAGTAAAACAAGAAATATGAAAAAATAATGTCGAAACGTTTTGTCAAAAAAGATAAAAGTCTTAGTTGGTAGATAATGTGTAATAATAGTATTTGAAATGGTTTAATCCTTGAGTATTGATAACTCTACGAAATTAGTTATAAAAAATAATTTTCTGAATATGTTCGTACATGTCCTCTTTGGAATAAAAACTGATTCCAATAAATGATAAATTGGCTGTGCTTATCAATGGCTAGTTTTTACATTAAAAAATTAAACAAATGTATCTCCATTAGAAAAATGAAAATGTTAACTTAAAACCTTTTAAGAAGTGGCTTTTGTTCACGCAGTATCTAATGATTGTCAGAAAGTAGTTTTCCAACTAAATCTGTTGGTTTAAGCTTTTATATTATCGAAACTATATGTTTGAGCTAATTATTGAAATTATTAGAAAAAATGCAAAGTTTGTAAAACCTATGTTTTCAAAATTTGATAGCTTTAAAATTAAACAAGAAGGATACAACATTTTATTCTATTTGTGCGAGTATAATTAAGATTATTAATTTAAGAATGTGGTATTTCGATAAGAAATTCTTGTAGCTATGAGGTAAGTAAGCATGGAAGAATCGCATAAAAAGATTTTTTTTTGTCGTTAATTGTGATTCATATTTGTAAAATAATTGTGTCCTTTTATCTTTGGTACAAGGATCTTGTGTATTGCCAAAGTGAATAATATGGCTAGAAGTTTGAGGATGTCTACGTTTTGATAAGATAATACAGTAAAATTTGTTGCAATTATAAGAATTTATTATAATTGTGTAGTAGTGTTAAATAATACGTGAATAAGGAAGTTTAACTTATTTTATGTATTTCCTTTATTTATTTATAATTATAATTAATTATAGTCTGAAAATCGTTGCCTTGAAGTGTACAAAGTTTTATAGAAAGTGCTATTCTGTGTTTTTCAAAATAATAATATTTATGTGGGATAAGTGTGGTGAGGTAATTTCAGGAACATGACATTTGATAAACATATCAGTGATAAACAGTGATAAACAGTGATAAACAATATTAGGCGTGACGGATGCTACAGCAACAACAATCCTCTCCCTCAAATGAGCAATTTCACGGATCTTTTTGGAATAAACAATGTTTTTACGTGTCTCTAAAAAAAATCTAGTGGAGTCAGATCTGGGCTCATTGGTGGTCTTGCAATCGTCCCACGTCTTCCAATCTACCTATCAGGAAAACGCAAGTTCAACGCATCACGGACACGGTTGCTATAGTGAGGTGGCGCGCCGATTTATTAGAAGACAATCGGTCACTTTTCTAGTTCGATATCATCTATCTGTGGGAAAACGTATAGTTCAAGCATTTCACAATAAATATCCCCATTAATTGTTTTCTCTGCGAAGATGAAAGGTCCTACGATACGATCATGCATCAATCCACACCAAACATGGACTTTGAAGAGCCTCCCTGATGTTCTATGAATTCATGCGGTGACTTAGACCCCCAAACCTTACAGTTGTGTCGGTTGACAGACCCACTTACGTGAAAAGTCGCCTCATCTGAAAACATAACATTTTCTAGGAAGCTCCCATTTTTCAATCCTGTTCAAAATGTAGACTTTTCACTTTGTCATTGTGCTTGATTTCATGCAGAAATTGAATCTTATACCCACGCAATTTAAGCCTCATTTGCATCACTTTGTACACGGTAGACTTAGGCATTCCCAACTCCAAACTTCGCATTGCCAATGACTTTTAAGCGCGAATACAAGATGTACGGATCTGTTCCACATTCTGTTCAGAGACTGAAGACCTACCAGGTAGCTTAATTTTTGAGACTACCTGTTTCCCGTAGGTGATTATACCACTGCAGGATAGTTTTGTTAGTAGGTGCATCACCGCCATATTCACGTCGATAATTCCGCTGAACTGTGATCACTGAACTCGATTGAATAAACTAAATCACACACTGAGCTTTCTACTATGGCGTAGCCATGACTGGTGAGTGACGACTGCCGGTCGACGGAAGCAGTAGCACTCTTCCCCCACTACGCTCGGTGCAAGGCCATACACTGCGATCGAATTTTAGCTAAATAATCTTGACAATATACTGAACTTAAGTTCAAAATCCAAAAGTTTATTACTGGTTTGTTTATTAATTATGATTTGTTTAAGTCAAGGTGATCTTTTATAAACTCCCTGTATTATGACTCCATTCACTGAAATGTTTTAATAAGGTTTATTAATGCAGTTTGTTTATCTAAATATAATTCAAGACGACCATCGCCTGCCCGATCGTCTCGAGTAAGCAAACAACCTCTTGGCACACCTTGTATGTGATGCTTTTTTAAATTTAAAATATTAAAGAAAGCACATAGAGATACAGGAACTGTTGTCTGTGCATTTTAGTACTTCCGTTAGATTCTCACGGACATTGCTAACGAAATCTACATCCTTTCACTGGGACTGTCGCATACACTTTAATATAAATCGATACTGCGCAATTTTTGCAGGGTGTGTATAAAAATTGTTATGAAATTTAATTAAATCTACTGCAGTTAATTCAGAAAATCTATACCCCTTGTGTTTTAACTTATGAGTATATTTGAGTTTCCTAGGCTTCATTGTTGGTATATATCCGGAACAATGATGCTAAGCCCAAATTATCTGAACACTGGTTTCATTTTAGTTCATGCATTTATACTAAAACGATATAAATACCTGCTGCTCTTGTTTAGATTTCTTTTCAATGTATTTATTCTACTAACCTTTTTTTGTGCTCTAATTGGAATATATTCTTCAACAAAATTTTCCATTTTATACCATTTTACAACAAATTCGCCTTTATTTTACTAACGCATCATTCCAATCAGAGAATATTAACTTAGAATCAGACACTCCCAGCAGATCGTTAGGATTTGATAGTGCAAAGAGTATCTGACTTTAAAATGCTCCAGCATTTTCTTGGGATGCCAAGAATGGCAATTACAATTCAGAAACGATTTGACTTTTATTTATATTTTCTTAATTACAAAACTTTTTACACCTGTTCTTTTATCACAAAATTATCAATCAATATTAATGAGTGGCCATAGCTGACATTGTGTAACGTGTTTCAATCAATGGGTTTAACAGTGTTGCGGAATTCTTTCTAAAAAATTGTTCAGAGTTTTTTATTAAGGATAATATTCTAACTACAAAAAATGTGCATGTACATTGCTGCCCTCCATTTGAATTTCCAATGCTCCTACCGAAGGTACCACATTGGGCAGGGAAAAAGTTTGAATTTTGCCGAACCCTTGATGTTCCAAGCAACGTGGGGATCGTTAATGTGCGTGACAACACACATACACGGGAGTTACATTTTACCTGTCATTCGCGAAAGAAGCATATTTTTGTGAAAAATGCTTGTCTAATATTTTTCAAGCGGTCCATGTCGGAAATCGAACCCATGATCTTGAGATTAGTAGTCATACGCGAACCTATCTAAACCACGTAGCTGCCCTGTACAATGCGACCACTGAAAGTCGGATGCATAATCTGTAGGGGAGAATGGGGTAAAGTGGTAACAAAAATGCAGTCCTCTCGTTTTAAAATAAAATAGTTTTTGTACACCGAATAGAAAAAAGTAAAAGATATAAGTTGCGCTTCCGCACATATTTTTATTTAATCTATAAAATCGTGTTTTGATACGAATCAAATAAAATAAAGAAAACAAAAATCTGTAACAACTTACCCTGAAAAAGAGACAATTTGTTATTCCAATGGGGAAAGTTGTTACACTACATATTGCAGTATTGATCGATATTAATCACTTTGTTCTTCATCAGAACATCAATTTACGCAAACAAAAACAGGGTTCTCACCACTAACGCACTTTCAGTGAACCATTGTTTGTATTTAATACACTGTATCCACTGTTCATTCTGTAAAGATTCTGCATTACTACCTAAACACATTAAACAGAAACAACCTTCTTTTTCAGATTCTAAAGATACCATTTCTACTTTATTTCTGTGGTTTCTCCTCTTTGTTCTTTTTAATAATAGCTTTTTTTTCACGAGTTAGAACTTTCTTCACTTTTCAAACTTTATTCTTTTAGGTTTTGCTTCCATTTCCAATTGTAATTTAACAGGCGTATCTGATAGTATTGCACTGATAATTTTTTTCCAGCAGTTATTACTTGCTTTCTTGACGGAGTTTGTTGAAAAGGGCGAAGTTGTTTCGAAGTGGCGCGCGTTTCAATAAAATTGACTTTGCTTGCTGATGGTTTAAGTACTGGTATATAACAAGGAGTATCCTTTACAGTTGGTTATACGCAGATGTCAAAGAATTTTCAGGTGAAGACGTAGGTATTGGAGCCTCTTTTGTAGTTTTGTGAACAGGTTGTGGGGTTGAAGAATGCTCCATGTTTGATATATCTTTAAACTGAGGTATCAAAATTTTTGATTTATTTTTGTCAGCAGACTGTTGCATTAAAAGCTGGTCCAAATTTTTTTGCCTCTAGGGTCGGAACGATTTGTGACTTCTGCATGTAAAAGATCTTCCTCAGTAAAGATATCTTTATTAAATGGGTATGTTTCACTAATCGTAAACCCAGCTATTATGTTCTTGTGTGTTACGACAAGTAGAAAGGCGTGCTTTAGAATTCCTGGAATTTTATATATGGTCACAGTCTGACCTGGATGGTTCTCCATCCACAAGTCTGCAGTGCTGTTGAAAAATGTTTTCATCACATGCCCAGACATCGCCAAATCCAGAGGTTGGAGTTTGTCACTACTATGAGGTGTGAGAAATAACAAGTGAATGCCATTTTGTTAACAAAAGTTAATAGCTGCTATTGCTAAGTGTGATGAATGGTTGTGTAGAATTGTTAAAACAGACTCTTTTGCCCAGAACAATTTATATGTTTCACAAAATCTTCCAGCAAAATCAAGAATACCACTTCTGTTATCCAACCGCACGGGAAAGCTATACCAATACAACCTGGAGCGCCATTAGATGTAAAATACTTCCTTGGAAAGACTAAAAGTGAAGACAACTGCAAAGAGAAGTAAATGTTAAGTAACCTGAAATACCAAATCACGCCTCTAAAAATCACAAACCAATTTATTACAGCAAAACTGCAACTATACCGTTTACAATAATGGAAAAACAAAATATACACAGATCTTTTCTTTTTAAGTTTTTTTTTCTTAACGTGTGATTGATTATTGTGCCGCTAAAGGTTGCCCTTTACTAATAATTTATTACGTCAACTTCAATATGGTACTTCCAATACAAGTGTCGACTATCTATGAAACGAATGTGCCCCTTTAATGAAATTGACCTACTTGGCAGGAAATTATCCGAACATACGTAGGTTACTCTGCATTGTTTGCTAACCTTTAGTGAAGGTAGATGGCCTACCAAAGCGGCATGCTCAGGTTTTCAAATTTATAAACGAAGTGCTCTATAAAAACTTAAGCTCCCTTTTCCAAAATTATTCGAAGCATCCTCGGCAAACTTTGAACGGATGAATCAAGTGTATCAAATGAACATACCAGTTGTTTTTTTTTTACCTGACCTGCCTCGACTTAAATTTACGTATTGTCAATCTAAAATCAGATATTGCAATTTTGCATTTATTTGAGTCAGCACAAAACTATATATCACCTGTGTTTGTTCTCAGACAATGAGATTATCGACGCCAAATTATATCTTTATAGACAAAACTTCGGAGGATGCGATCGGAAAGTTAAAAATAAGAGTCCGGAACATTCTGCAAGTCGGAGCGTGGAATGTTAGAAGTATGAAGCAAGTAGGTAAGCTAGAGAACCTAAAAATCGAAATGAATAGGTTATCACTAGACATAGTAGGGATCAGCGAAGTTCGGTGGCCAGAGGCGGTGGATTTTTGGAGTGGAGACTTCAGGGTAATTCATACAGGAGCAGAGGAAGGAAATTTGGGTGTGGGGATAGTTATGCGGAAAAAGATAGGATACTGTGTAGAAAATTACTTACAAAAGAACGAAAGAGTACTCATGCTTAAATTAGAATCTAAACCGGTAAACACGGTAATAATACAAGTATACATTCCCACCTCTAGCTGCAGTAACGAAGAAGTAGAAATGAGCTACAAAGGTATCGAAAACATATTAAGATACGTAAAAGGACATGAAAATTTAATAATTACGAAGGATTTTAATGCAGTGGTAGGTGAAGGTAGGGAAAGAGCGGTAGCAGGATTATTTGGTTTGGGCACGAGAAACAACAGGGGAAATATGCTGCTAGAATTTTGCGACAAGAACAATTTAATCATCACAAACACATTACTTCAACATCATGCTAGAAGACGATATACGTAGAAGATGCCAGGAGATATAGGAAGATATCAAATAGATTACATTCTTGTTAGACAACGGTTTAGGAATCAAGTAAAAGACTGTAGAAGCTACCCAGAAGCAGATATAGGCACTGACCACAACATCGTAATTATGAAGGCCGCACTGAAATTTAAAAATCTGAAAAAAAGGAACGGAAAAAGGCACTTGGACTTAGAGAAACTAAAAGATAAAGATATTCAAGTAAGATTCGAAAAATTGCTGAATGATATCGGGAAAATATCTGAAACTAAGGAAGTAGAAACAGAATGGAATAACATTAAATCCAGCCTAAAGATGGCTGCCAGAGATATTTTGGGGTATACACAAAAAGAAAATAAGAAACCATGGATAACAAAGGATATCGTGAATTTAATAGAAGAAAGACGAAAATACAAAAATAAATCAGACGAAACAGGAAAACAGAGATACAAAGCCATAATGGGAAATTATTCGAAAATGCAGGAAAGCTAAAGAACAATGGATTGATGAAAAGTGCAAAGAGGTACAAACTAAGATGGAATTAGGAAAGACAGACAAAGCATACAAATTAATTAGAATGAATTTTAGGGATATAAAACCGTATAGCAAAAATATAAGGGACGCACAAGGAAACGTCATTATAGAAAACGTAGAGAAAGTGAGTAGATGGCAAGAATATATAGGGAATTTATATGCAGGAGAGGAACTAACTGCATTAGAACAGGAATCAGACATTGAAAATGATGACTTGAGATATCCTATACTTCGAAATGAGTTTGAATTAGCATTAAAGAGTCTGAAAAATGATAAGGAGCCGGGTACAGATAAGGTGCAAGCAGAAACTCTAAAAGCCGCTGGACAAGCAGTAACAGAACCTCTCTTCCAACTTGTAAGCTATATGCATGAGACAGGCGAGATACCCAAAGATTTCAAACGTAGCATCATAGTAACTATACCAAAAAAGAAAGGCGCGGATAGATGTGAAAATTTTCGACCAATAAGTTTGACAGCACACGTGTCAAAAATATTAACTAGAATTGTGCAAAGACGAATGGAAAAACGAGCTGAAGAAACACTAGGAGAAGACCAATTTGGGTTTAGGCGAAACAGGGGAACACGGGAGGCTATTTTAGCTCTGAGAGTGATAATGGAGAAAACAATAGAAAAAGGGGAAAGCATGTATATAGGGTTTGTAGATCTGGAAAAAGCATTCGACAATGTAAATTGGAAAAAAATGTTTGAAATACTCAAAAAGATTGGAATGAGTTATAGGGATAGACGAATAGTACATAGCTTATACAAAAAGTAAACAGCAGTAATGGAATTAGAGCAGGAACGTAGAGAAGTAAACATTAGGAAAGGGGTGAGACAGGGATGTGCCCTATCCCCATTGATTTTTAACTTGTACATAGAAGAAGCAATGAATACTGTCAAATGCAGGAAGACATTTGAAAATACTATGCAGGAACAAAAAAAATTAACAAAACTAAAACTAAAGTTCTAGTTTGCAAAGGTGGGGAAAATAAATCAAAAACAAGAATACAAGTGTGTAACACGAACTTACAAGAGGTTAAGGATTTCTGCTACCTAGGAAGCCAAATAACGCAAGATGGGAAAAGCACAAAAGATATAAAACAAAGATTAGCACCCGGTCGTGCTACATTTAACAAGAAAAAGCAACTACTGTGTTCAAAGACCACAAACATAGAAACAAGGAAAAGATTGCTTAAAACATATGTGTGGAGCACAGCACTGTACGGCTGTGATGCCTGGACAGTAGGAGAAGCGGACAAGAAAAAGCTAGAAGCCTTTGAAATGTGGTGCTACAGACGTATGATGAAGATATCATGGACAGACAAAATTAAGAACGAAAAGGTACTAAAAATGGTTGGGGAAGAAAGAAATATGTGGAAAACGGTAAAAATAGGAGAGATAGGATGATAGGCCACATTCTACGGCATGAGGGAATAGTGCGGAATATATTAGAAGCAGAGATAGGAAAAAAGAGAAGAAGAGGCAGACCTAGATAAGACTACTGCACACAGATAGTAAAAGATGTAGGCTGTAGAGGTTTCAGGGAGATGTGTAGGCTAGCCCAGAATAGAAATCATTGGAGGTACGCATCCAACCAATCCCAAGATGGATAAACTAATGACGAAAAGATAACTGTGCTTAAACATGATGATTATTATAAGTAACTACAAGAATTGTTTAGGCAATATTCTCGAATAATATTAAGTGTGCGAAAGGATTTACTGGAAAACCATTATTTCGGCAAATGTCTAAGTGTTGGGGGATCTTGGTAGCCACAGGTTGCTTAACCTCCTTCACTGAATCTTGGTAAAATAGGGTATAAAATTAGAAAACAATAGAAAGGGAACGAGCTGAATACACATGCTGTGTGAGAATTCAGGGAACTATGTAGGCTAGCTCAGAATATAAATAAGTGCAGGTACGTGTCCAACCAGTTTTGAGATGGAAAACCTAATGACGAAAAAATAAGCGCAGATAAATCTGATGATTAATATAAACAACTAGTTGTTGGTTGCGTAATACCTGCAACTAATGTTGACTGTGCGTAAAGATAAATTGGAAAATATATTAAATCGCCAAATGGTTAAGTGTTGGGGGAACTTGGCAGCCACAGGCTGCTTACCTCGCTTCACAACCATTGAAGGTCGGAGAAATAGGGCATATAACTGTAAAACAATAGAAAGTGATCGAACTGTATCTAACAAGAAAGAACAGCGCCTATGAGGAAAGACAACAAACATAGAATAAGAAGAAAATTGTTGAAAGCATATGTGTGGAGCACAGCACAGTATGCCTATGAAATACGGGCAGTCTGAAACGCAGACAGAAAAACGGTAGCAGCCTTTTGAAATGCTGTGCTTCAGATGTATGAGGACGATAGCATGTACAGACAAAGATAATAACAAATATGTTACAGAAATAGTAGGGAAACAAGGATATCTGGGGAAAAAAAGAAATAGTAGGGCGGAATACGTTCTAAGGCATTTTTGGGGAATAGTATGTGATATATTACAAGCACAGATAGGAAAAGTGAGGTAGATGTAGACCTAGATCGGACAGTTATAGATGCAAACTGTGCATATTTCAGGGAAATCTGTAGGTTAGTTCAGAATAGGGAACAATGATGGTACGCGTCTAACCAGTACTAGGACTGAAGACCTAATGATGATGATGAGACAAAGCAAAATCACGATTGTACTAATTACAATGAGATTATCGACCCCAAATTATATCGTTATAGACAAAACAAAATCACGACTGTACTAATTACAGTGACGACAACATCTCTAACCTTTTAAAACGGTAGTATGAACTCGACAACCTTTGACTATGGATCAGATATCATGTAAAATAATTTTCTGTTAGATTAAAACTACTAGAAACTTAAAATTTATATATCTTCAATGGAATAACCTAATCCTATTGGTGGGCTTTACTGATACAGAAATTCTTAAAATGAAATGCGATTGTAATTATTTCTAAGGGAGTGTCACAGGTTTCTTATTTTCTCTTTGTTGATAGTCCAGAATCTCTCTAGCTGTAATGTCTAAAATAGGTGTAATGTTCTCCAGCCTGCTTCTACTTTCTTAGTATCAGAAATTTTCTCGATTTCTTTCAACAATTTGTTTGACATTTTCTAGAATCTTTTGTGGATATTATCTTTTAGTTCCTGAAAGTCAAAGTGCTCTCTCCGTTTTATTTTCTAAAATTTTTAAATGAAAGCACGGCTTTCATAATACTATCTTATGGGAAGTATCTATGTCTACTTCCTGGTAGCTTCTACAATCGTTTATTTGATTTCTAAATTGTCGAACAAGAATGTAATCTAATTATTATCTTCCCATGTCTCTTGACATCTTTCATGTTAATCGTATTCTGGCATGTTTTTGAAATCATGTGTTTGTGATGGTTCAAAAGTTTGTATCACAAACATCTACGAGCCTGTTTTCCCTGTGCCAAAACCCACTAAACCTAATATCGCTCCTTTTCTATTTTCATTTATAGCTGCATTAAAATCCATCGTAATTATTAAACTTGTAACGAATTTTGACTCAGTTACAGTTTCCTTATAAATCTAATATCATGTTTCAATAAGATAAAAATATAATTTATAATTGTCTGTTTACTTAAAATAATTTATTAAGTATATGATGGATTATGCGCTCCTTCACTTTTGATGTCTAAGTTTCTACAATCCTAATCGTTTGTCTGTCATTTCGTTTCACTTTTCGATCAGTGCTTGAAGAAGTAAGCAGCTTTTCGGAGCACAGAAAAGTCAATATGTTCCGGCACGTGGCCTGGAATAGAGTTCGTAAGAAAGTTTAATTAATTTAACCATCGTGTCTAAATGTGGTTCCTGACGACTTTTGGTGATGGTTTTATTCTGTATTCCACCTTCAGCAAAGTTAGTTGATTCCTGCAGACCGAAGAAGATAGAAGCTCCCATCATTAAAACAGTTGGTATAATTAATTAGATAAATTTTATTAATGCGTTTTTCGTAGTGTTGAAACGAATTTCCTCCACTGGGCGCTAATGAAACGGTTTTACTTCTGAAGCACTAAACCCACGAGTGTGCTAATGAAACAAACTTACTAGAACTACTAAAACACCAGCCCCACATTTGGTGTCAGTAAAACGGAGTCTTCCGACGTAACTAGGGGTCTATTCCTTGGGTAGAGCTATGAGCAATGGGGGGTAAGTCGAAATCTGTTGGGGGGTCACACTCAAACTAAAACAAATAGGCGCCACCAAGTCCAGATTGATTCATGTTAAAAGCATAGCATATTTCTAAGGGCGGACGTGGAGACCCAAAGAAAAAGATCGCCTTCGGTGACAAAAATCTGTCTTAACAGAATAAGACGCTGTTCCTGTAAGAAAGAATAATAATTAAGACAACATAGAAAATGGGAACACTGTTTGTGTCCCTCAAATATGCCTAAAAAAATAAAAAGAATATTTTCTACATAAGGGTGGCATCAAAATTCAACTCTTATTGCTTTTCGGTTGTTAGGTTTGATCACACTTGATCAAAATAAAAAACTTTAAACTTAGGTTAATAATTTACTAGAAAGAATTCCTTTAACTTTACATAAAATTGAATGCAACAAAATTAAATAATTACTTGTAGTAGTTTGGAAATTTTAAGATAAGGTTTATCAATCTGTTTCTAGATCAAGAATATTACAACAAAGAGTAACTTGTTACATTAATAGTTTTTAACCCATTCAGATCTGATTAGGTCTATTACATTGTCAAAATTAAAATACAAAATATTCTCATTAAGTTACATGTGCTAATTTCAGTTTAAAATGAAAATGTTCATAAAGATATTCTCGTTTTCAAAGTTGGTAGTAATAAAATACTAAGCATCTGCTTTCATAAATACAAGTGTCAGCAGTATATCTCAAACAAACAAATGACGTAATTACACATGTTATTTTATAGTGAAGCAACGTGTTGTTCTGACAAAATAAACAGTGAATTTTAAGTTTGGCGCTGGGAAATCCAGCTTAGCAACAGATAAAGTGAATAACAAAATCGTATTTATACGTATCGAAATAAAATAGCGTGTTTCCTGAGTGGAACACAATTGAATTTCTTAAAATTACTACAAACCAAACAAAACTGCTTTCATAGGCTGAAATAGGATGTGCATCGCCATGCGGAATTAACTGCTTACATCCTAACAAAGTAGTATCTTGGCTCGGACCAACAAACGATCTCCTGTTAATTAGATCTGCTTTCCATCCTCTAAAAGCATGTGTTAAATTGAAGTGGTTTCTTAACGTTGATTCAAAGTTCTAAGTTATTATTGTTTAACTTCTCATCGCCTAAGTGTTGTAGTGTTTCGTCGTCTAATCTTGGTTTGCGCTAAACAAATTTTCAAATTACATACTATAATAACGAGTATACATTACCAACCGTTATTCAGAAAGTGTCTCACTTAATCAAACCGACCCGCAGGTCACTGGCCATTGTTCTCTTAAACATGCTGCTGCCTCTTTTACCTATGGCCGAGTGCCTATCTCGTGCTCTCGTACGAGGGGGGGTTGTCATTCCTCTCTACGCGCTTGCGACTGGGTGTGAAATACACCGCCATCCAAAACAACTAGACTAACGAGTCAAGATGCTGTTACAATGTAATATTTTAATTGTAAAATGTATTATGACTTTACTTAATAAAGGTGTTTAACTATTGTCGTACCTTAAATGAAGCGAATTATGAATTCGAAAATAAAATTGTTACAGTGTTATACCACGGAAATCAATATTTAGTTTGAAATTTAGAATACAAGAAAATAATTGGACATACTTAATGGAGATTTGGTTTGGTTAAAAAATATTTTGTTCGGAAGGTCTTATATAATTCCAGCGTAAAATTCAGTCATAATGGTATGTTTTCTTATTGCGTGCATCGCAGATGTACATGGAATGGTCCACATCTGGTGTTATTTGGTTCTAGTCTAAAAGTTCAAGTTTTTTTGATTGAACTGTACTTCGGCACGTGAGTGACATTTAACCTTTAATCGCAGTTATATTTATTTAAATGTTTTACGAATGATCAAAGGTTGAAATTTTACTTTGATTTAGTTATCTTAAAATTCATTTAGAAAAGAAAGATCCCGTTCTATTCTTGTAACTTTACAAAATTTTAAAGATGGCTACGTAGTTTGCCTATCGTATTTGTTTCACAAGCAGACAGTGGTGGCTACACTAAAAAAGTTGTTATTGACATATGATGTCAAAAATATCTAGTTATTCAACATAATTACCACATGTTATTTTGCGTTACATTAAAATATCTTTGGTTATTTTGAGGTTATCTAATTTAATTGTAAAGAACATGATGAATTTTTTGTAAGATATAAAGTAAACTAACTCTTTGTTTGAATGATAAATTTTTATAAGACGTAAAATAATCTAATTTCTCACTTGTAAAGTCGACCGTAGTACTACTGATGACTATAATTAAAATTTGAAATATGAGTTATTAAGAAAGCATATACCTTACAGTAAACTTATGTAGAAGTATTCAATTTAGAGATCTTTATGTTTTTTTTTTGAAGACAGAACCATACTAGTTTCTTTTTATGTAAATTTTTGTTGAAAAAGTCGATGCTGAAACAAGCTAAGACAATTTAATTGAATAGAATTTATTTTTGTTTAACTCTCTTATTATTAAAAATTCAAGTGAAATGTATAGGTTCTTAATAAGCAAAAGGTTAACTGTGTCTAATGATAACAAATACCCTGGGTGTATATTTTTAGAACTTAAATTCAAATATATTATTTTTGGTGAGTATTTTTAAGGACACAAACGGTGTCCAGGTTGTGCATTTTTGTTCACAGGTTAAGTCGAGACATCTGTAATACATATGGCAATTGACATTTTGGTAAGTGCTTTGCAAGGTTGATATATAGGTTTTGTGTCTATATAAGCGGTGTAGATTTCAGGTTTCCGCATTCCCTTAATACAAGTACATGTATCTTTGTATGTTGTTGTATTGAAAATACGGTGGCGCTCTTTACCTTATTTATGGGTCAACAGACAACCCATGACCCAAGTTCATGATCTACCCAGAGCTAACACTTTACTAGCCGTTTATCGCTAAAGAGTTTTTCTTTTCCTCAAGCCGTTTTCCATCCAACTATACCTTGGGTTACCTTCATTAATAAGAAATTCTGGAACTTGTGATATCAGGTAAGGTAGTCGTTTATGTTTTATGGAGGTCCAATTTGCTATCTGCCATTCGCGAGAGAAATAATTTTCTTACAAACTTTCATGTCCCATTACGAACTTAGCGTGTCTTTGATATCTTTGTAGATCGCTTCTACCTCTTCCTCACTTTAGCTAGAAGTAGGCATGTAAAATTGTATTATTATCGTGTTTACCGGTTTAGATTCTAATCTAATCATGAGTAGTCTTTCGTTTTTTTTTTATACAATGTCCTGTCTTTTTCAGCATAACTACCCCAACATCCGAATATCCTTCCTTCGACGATATATAAATTACCCTAAAGTCTCTGTTCCAAAAATTTCTCGCCTCTGGTGATCAAATTTTGTTAGTCCCCACTGCATCGAATCCTAGCCTATCCATTTCAATTTTCAAATTGTCTAACCTATCTACTTGCTCCATGTTTTCAACATTTTACGCCCCAACTCACAAGAGGTTCCCGGTTCTTCTTTTCTTCTAATTGATCATGCCAATCGCAACCTACGAAGCAGTCCCCTCCCTGAGGTCCGAATGGAGGACTATTTTAACTCCGGAATCTTTTACCCCAGAGAATGCCATCATCTTGAAAAAGTTTTCGGTAGGCAACCTACTAGGGAGGTGATGTGGTGGTTTCCTGTTGTTTTCCACATCGCAGTAGTATGTATTAGAATGCCAAACCGACCCATATGGTATCCGCCACTCTAAATACCGAGAGAGCTGCTGCTTCCTTTGGGAACCTGTGTTAGTCTAAATAAAATGAAAAAACCCTTACCACAAAAAATATTTAAAATACCAGATACGTATTTCGACCAATGTGTTAGTCTAGTTCATTACTAAAGACCTCATCAATTTGGTTTAACGTATAGTTCGGTTCTTTAGCTTACTGGAAACGCAAACCATTTTATCCGTTCTAGTGTTCTAGAACTTCTTTAAAGTGTAGGTCCGTTCAGAATGGATGGGGTGCTAATTTCTAGTATTTTATGTATCTATCTATACCAATATTTAGGTATATTCGGAAAGTAAAAAGCGGACTCATTTATGTACTGCTATTTATTTCAATTTTGTAATTATAAAAATGAGTCAATTATTCTACTTTATATTACTGCTTATTGCAAATTCTCCGACGTTATCTACGAATTCTCAAATTAACTTCATTTGCAACAAACCTTCTCGGTTGTCTGTGGGAAGCTTTGCAAGCCACAGCTATAGACTTTGGATATTTATAATGAAATGTGAATATTATTATTTATTCTACTAGTCTGCAAATCGATACAGATATAAAAATCCCTTCATTACTTAAAGTTGTATAAACAGAGGTTGCTTTTGTCCATAAAAGATAATGAATCAACGTAAGTATAAATTAACAAAACGTGGTTAAATTGTTATTATGTTATTTAATTTTAACACTATTTCATTAGCCATCAATCTATAAAAATACATCATTATTAATTGGAATTATTGTCTTTAATAGACATCAATTGCTTATCAGATTTAAATCTTTTACGCTTTGTGTAAATTTACATAAAGAATAAGACGGGTACCTACATTACAAAATGATTTATTCTTGACACTTCTTTGGGATTGCAGTAGCACCTGTTTTAACATCAAATAATACAGAACACAGCGTCTTATTGGATGTAATTCTTAAGCTTTTACACACTTTAACAATTTAAAAGGGGACGGTTGTATTTCACGGTTGTTGTTTGAAGGGATTCATATTTCGACTCGACCCTTACAAACGGATGTTGTAAAGACCTTTGAGAATAAAATGGCGACGTTTAGTGTATTGGCAACAATTAAAAAATAAAATATACAAGAGTAGGGGATTTATTTAAGATTCGGTTCTCAAAGAATACTAAATACTTACGTCAGTTGTGTTTGTGATTTGTGCGTATAAAGAATTATTGAACGAACGTTGCTTAGGTGGCTTAATGTACCTACGTATCATTATGAATAAAACATGGTGTATATGCGTGATACTAGTTACGCCCGAATAAAAGTCAGGTATGTTATGTATTGTTTGTTTTTTGAATATCAAAAGGTTTATTTTGAATATAGGATATATCGAGATATTGAACTAAACTAATTTATTCATACTAAAACACAAATAGCACAAAAGCTATTGTAATTCTATGCATAATGAAACGATCTTGGAGCTTTGTTGTTTAAGAAAATTGCCTGACGTAGAAACTTTAAAAACTCGAGGTAACTTTGATAAAGGCGAAGTTGTATAAATTACTGTAAACTAATAATAGTACTTTTAGATAATAAAGGTAACTTCAATACATCATTATTAACCGCCAGACAACAGCTTTAGTTGTAGGAAAATTTTAGTGAAAAGAAGTCGGCCTTAGCTCATTAGAATCTTTACGTACTAGTTCTACTGTAAGGTACTTAGCGCTTTTACGAAAAGATAAATAGGTTCCTATAGGATATCGTGTTGTGTTTAATTGTGTTATACAAGACCCAGAGCAACAACGAGAATGGTTAGGTCCCGAAAACTTATTTAAAGAGATAATTGTTCTGTATATTAAAAATCTTATGAGGTGTGTATTCCTGCAAAAATATTACAATGTACAGAGCGCTTTCGATTTTATTAAATCATCTTCAGTGTCTATACTTAAAGCTACAAATTAATAATTAAATATAAAATAAAGTTTACAAATAAAGATTACATTATGTAATCGACAAGTAGTGAAAATTTTTACAATGTCGATTGAATTGAATTGAATTGAAACGACTTTATTATTAAACTAAATATACATTATAAGATACAAAGTTTTGATACAAACTGCATCAAGCGCGATTAGGGCCATTAGGCCCTGTCTTACACCTAACTTGCATACAGCTGTACTCTTGAATAAGGTAAAAAAATAAATAAATAAATAATAACAGAAATCACTACTCACACGCACACACCCTCACACAAACGCACCCTACGCCACACACATGCACACACAACACACACTTACACTCATGCACACACATCTCACTCTCACACATATAAACCCACACACACACTCATCGAGCATCAGTTTAGGAAAATTCACTTGCCTCTACACCTGAAAGTTTAAAAGATGTTCCTGCAAGAGTTTACGAAAACGTTGCACGGTCGGAGCCTGCCTAATATCAAGAGGAATAGTATTCCACAAGAGGGAACCGGAAACAAGAAAAGACAAATGGAATGTATGGGTATGGTGTATGGGGATAGATAGCAAGTCATCTCGCCTAGTGTTATAGCGCCGATTCGAAAGAAAAGAAAAATGTTCGCTTAGGTAGAACGGGTTGCGGTTAGAAATAAGTTTATAGACAAGCACTGCCAAGTGAAGTTTTCGCCTATTGTTTAGTTTAAGCCACGACATTCTTGTGTAAAATGGGGTGACTCTTTCCCAATATTTTAGTTCGAAGATAAACCGTACACAACTATTTTGCGAGCGTTGTAGACGTAAACTTAAATTAGATGAAAGATTGGTATATAATGCATCGCAATAATGGAAATGTGGAAGAATTAATGATTGTACTAACTTTAACTTTAATTTAGTCGGTATAAACCGTTATAGACGCTTAAGAGTATGCAGAGTAAATAGAACTTTTCTACACACACTTGATACCTGATCTTTCCATCTGAGGTTTGGATCCAACAGGTTACCTAGATTTTTAATTATATGTGAAAAGTTTATGTTTGATTTACCAAGCATTAATATGGGAAGATCCACGGACTGAACTGATCTAATTAAATTTTGTGTTCCCAGAAGCAAAACCTGGCATTTGGCCGGATTTATGGTTAATAAATTATTTTTACACCAATCGTCAACCCTTGATAGATCATCATTAACTGCCTGGAACGCTTCAATTATTTCTGTTGGAGAAAAATGGAAATAAATCTGCACGTCATCTGCATAGCAGTGGTAACGACAAAACTTCAATGTTGTAGAAAAGTCTTGAATGTACAAGCTAAACAAAAAGGGACCTAGTACACTGCTTTGAGGTATGCCTGTAACCAGGTTAACAGATTGTGAGATGTGACCATTTTTATCTTTAACTTGCTGCGTGCGTTGTGATAAGTATGTTTCTACCCAAGAGATTGCCGACTCTGAAAAATTATTTAGACATTTTAATTTAGTTAAAAGGATGTTAAAGTTAACACTGTTAAAGGCTGCACTGAAATCTAATAAAATCAGTAAAGTAAGTTTTGACAATCCATGGCCTTTCTGACATCATCAGTTACCCGCAGAAGCGCAGTACATGTACTATAATTCGCACGGAAACCCGATTGGTATTTGTCTAGTAATGTGTACTGTTTTAAAAATAACAACATTTGATCAAGTGCTAGGTATTCAGCGGATTTTGAAAGCGCTGGTAAAATGCTAATCGGACAATATTCATCTGGACCTAAAGGGTTTGCTTTCTTTGGTAATGGGCTAACTATGGAGTGTTTTCATACTAATGGAAAACGAGCAGTGCTAAAAGATGTATTAATTATACTTGTTAAAGATTCTAGAGCAATTGGGCAGATTTGTGTAAGCATTGAGCTCAATATTTTATCAAAACCCAAATCTTTTGATTTAATGCGCAGAACAGACTTGTGGACATCATCGGTCGACACTTCAGTAAACACAAATTGTGGAAATGAAAGGGGCGGTATACTGATTAAGCGTTTGATAGTATTCAGTTTAGCTGTATTGTATTGCATCTTTAATGCAGAAAAATGTCGATTCAGTGTATCTACATGTATGCTGTAAGGCATCTGCAATAATGGTTTTCCTATACCAGCTTTCTTTAAAGCAGCCCAAGTCCTTCGGGAATCGGTATATGAAGCTATAGAATGATAATATTTTAATTTAGAGTTTCTGATCAACTGCTTGGTCCTATTACGTATACTTTTGTAACGGTCATAATTCAATGCAGTATTAACTTTCTTATAAAATGCAAGTGCACTGTCTCTCATTCGTCTCATTTCATTAATTTTAGGGGTTAACCACGGAGATTTTGGTCTAGTTACCCTAACTGTTTTAAATGGAGCATGAATGTCAAAAATATTGTTAACAAGTGTATTGAACTTGTAGAGTTTAGCATCAACATCTGCTTCCTCATCGATTTCATGCCAGCTCGCACGTTCTATATCTGTCTGTAGAAGTTCAGAATTAACACTCTTAAAATCCCGGTAAGTAATTAATTTAGGTTGAAATTTATATGTTTTAAGTGAATATGATACAAAAATAAAATCGTGTTTAGAGATTTCTAATATCGGTATTTGTCCAAAATTTAGTGCTCTGTCCTTATTCGAAATTATAATATGGTCAATAGTCGATGATGAAAGGGGTGCATGATGAATGGGTTCAAGTGGTAGAATGCTAAGAATACATGCATCCATCGTAGTTCGAAAATAATGGACCTCGGAAGTATCATTCAGTAAATTGATGTTCCAGTCTCCAAGCACGATTATATCTGTATAATGCGGGGCATATTGAAAAATTATCTCCTCAACATCAACCAAAAACCCAATTTTTGGGAGTTTATAAACAACTCCAACTAGAACTTTTGCCTGCGCAGCTACAATCTCAAGAAATAGAAATTCCGGACGCGCCTTATACATGGAGGTGGAAGATGCAATAAATTTACAATTAAGATCATTACGAACATAAAGAGCCACCCCTCCACCACTTTTCCCTGTTCTGTCGTTTCGTATAATTTTATATCCTTCTAACTTGACCAAGGAATCAGACAAAGTTGGTTTCAGCCACGTTTCTGACACAGCAACACAGTGTGGAAGACAAGACTCAAAAAGATAAAAAAACTCATATACATGAGAAAGTAGTGAGCAGGCATTAATATGACAGCATTGAAACGATTTCAGATGACGAGAGAGTGATTGACGAAGGAGAGCGGAACAAGACGGGACAGGTGGCAGGGAGTAGGGTTGTTCTAGATCAATACCAACAACTCTTTCAGGAAAATCCAACTCAATTAAGCATAAATCAGAAAAATTTTCAGCCATTAATAAATTTCACCCAGAAATAAAAAATAAGTATTTAAATATAGGGCAAACCACTTTACCAAACAGTATAAAGCAATGCATCCCTGTAACTAAGCTCGAACATTCACACTTATACACATACCCGCACACATTCTTAACTACAAACACTAACCGTAACAAACACTTAATACTAAACCTAATCATAATAATAAACAGACAGTACAAACAAATAAGCGCCAAAAGCAAAACAAGATATAATGCGATATAAAGGTAGCCAGCCTATACTATATAGTTAGCTCACAAAATCAAAATCGAAATCAATAGCAAATATCAAATATCAAATGACAGTAACAAATACAAATGTAGTTGAAAAGAAACGCCAGATTATATAATATTATAGAGCACCGTATCTTATCATATACCTATCAAAATAAGGCGGTAGATACTAGGCATACAACTTAGTTACTTTTACTTTGACTTCGGGTACTATATTTAACTCGTTTAATTGCGGTCTCATTCTCACAAACTTGGATGCAAGAATTTAACTGTGACAAATTGATAACACTCTTTATACTGTTATTAGGCAGGTGAATAAAAATTCGTCCGTCTAATGTCCAAACTTTTGATGCACCAAAGTGTTCTTTAGCAGTATTATACGTCAGAAGTCTGCGCTTAGTTAATGATTCCGTAATCATGAACGGTTTTCCTTTTAATAGTTTTTTATTTATCCACACTTGATGGCGATATTTATAGGACACCATTTTTATAATTATAGGTCGTGGTTTGTTGCTGGTATCTTTACGAATGGGACCAAGTCTATGACATCGGTCAATCATAGAATCCGGGAAATCAGGAAGTCCAAGATGAGATTTTATAAAATCCAAAGCTAAGCTACGAGTATCTTCACCAGTGCTATCTTTAATCCCGTGAATTAAGAGGCAATTACGTCGTGAATAAGCCTCCAATTAATCGATCTGATCTCCAACGTTTACAATTAGGTTTTTAATGTTTTTTAGTGAGTCAAAAACGCTTTGTTTAAATTGTGCAAATTGCAACTGCAGATCATCAAGCGTAGATGGAACACATGTGTGAGTACTTGATAATTGAGCCTTTGAGGCAGCTGCAAGTTTAGCTTCAAACTCCTACATAGTTGAAAGAAAATTTTTTTCAAGGCTATCTAAGGCACTCATTATATATTTTGAAATTATATCTTAGAGATAGCAATATCCAGTCGTTGAAATGAAACTAATTGCATGTACAGTATTTTAAATAAATGTATGATATCTATATCTCAGTTTGAACGCTGATTATTGTAATGTGATATAATTTTAGTCTAAGTACATACCGCTTGTTAAACACATGGTGATAAAATATGCACTAATAGACTATCAATACAAGTTTAATTAAAATTTAGAGTTCACTTTTGTGTCATCAAATTGCATTAATTGCATAAGCAAACTACAAAAGTACCGGCCGGCCAGAGCGAATGATCAAACTGACATGTTGAAAGTTAATACGGGTTGTGAATACACATTCGCTAAATAAACTATCAAACTAGAATCACTGTATAAATTATAGAATTATAATAATAATTACAGAGAGAGCGCATTTAAATTCGTCTGTTCACTTCGACTACAACTCGGGTATCCATGTCATGGATATCAAAGATTTCATGAGTGTATTAAAAGTGCGAGATGTCAAATGCGTTTGAATACAGTAATAGTTTTTTGAAGTCTGGTTTTGGGTGTTGCATAGTTTTGTATTGTTTAATTTATTGTTATTTATTTCCATTTCTTCTAATAGGTCTAGTCTTGTAAGGTTGTTTAAGGTGATATGGTATAGAATTTTAGTGTCATTGTTTTTATTGAATTTGTGGCTTTGTTGAAGTAGGTGGTGGCCAAATGCTGATTGGATAGGTCTGTTAATGTGTTCTTTAATTCTGGTGTCAAGGTTTTTAGTTGTTCTGCATGATGTGTTACATTCAGAGCAACATAATTTGTAGATACCATGTTTTAATAAGTCTGGTATAGTGTCTTTGGTGTTGTTTAGGTAGTGGTTGAGATTTATGTATGAGCGGTAGGTTAATTTTATGTCGGGAATGAATTTTTTAAAGGATTTTTGTATGTTTTTGTCAAGGTTGTTGTTTATGATTGGTATGCAGATAAATTTTTTATTGGTTTCTTTATTGATATTAGGATAGGCTTCTTTTTTATAAGTTTTCTAATGTGTTTTTTTTTCAATGATAGAATGCATGATTTTGGGGTTATATCCGTTTTTTGGGGGTGTGGATTCTACTAGTTTTTCTCTTGAAAGTAGTTTCTATTGTTCATTGGTATGTCAATTAATCTGTTGACGTCGTTATAAAATGCTGCCATTTTGTGTTGGATATGGTGGCATAAGGATTCGTGTATTGTATGGTCTGTTTGTGTGGGTTTTCTGTATATATTGAAATTTAAGTTGTTGTTAGTTTTAGTAATTTGTAGGTCGAGGTAGTTAATTGAAATGTTTTTTTCGTGTTCTATTGTGTATTGGATTTTAGGGTTTAAATTGTTTAATTCTGTTAGAAATGTGTTTGCAATGTACTAGTTACAGTCGTCTACGTATCTAAACTAATTATAAAAATTTTTGTGGTTTGGTATGATGGTTTTCGTTTCTAGGTTGGCAATGTAGATGTCAACGAGTGAAGAGGATAAGTTGTTACCTATTGCTAATCCGTCAGGTTGTGAATAGTAATTTTTATTGAATAGAAAAAAGTCTTGTGGTAGGCAAATTGTAAGTAATATAATGTAATTGTTCGTATCGGTGTCATTTATGTTGTTTTGTTTTAGGGTTTCTTTAATAAAGGGGATTGTTTTGTGACGGTCAACCTTGCTGTATAGGTTAATAATATCGAAAGAAAACATATGGCTATTTGTTGGGATTTTTGATTCTTCTGTTTCTTTATTAATTGGTTTGAGTTTTTAACAGTATGTTGAGGAGTGCAGTTTGTTAATGTATTGCATAGTTTTAGGATGAATGTTGATAGAATTGATGTGGGTGAGTTAATGAATGATACTACTGGTCTTATTGGGATGTGATTTTTGTGGATTTTTGGTAACCCGTATAATCTTGGTATTCGTGGATTGCATGGGATTAATGTTTTTGGTGCATTGTGTTTTGTGAGGAGAGACTTTTTAAAATTTATTATGGTTTTAAGTTTGTTGTGAATTGTGGTGTGGGAGTTTTAGTTTAATTTCTTGAAAAAATTGTTTTTTAAAAAGGTTTCGACTTTGTGTAAGTAGTCTTCTTTTTTTATATTTACTAGGCAGTTGCCTTTGTCAGCTTTAGATATCATTAGATAGTTTTCTGAGAATTTTGGGCGGATTTCTTTGATTAGTGCTTTTTCTTTATTAATTTTTGTGTTGTTTTGTTTGGTTTTGTTTTTTTTGGAATAGAGAAATAGAATGCAACCTAAAAAAACAATTACAATGAAAAATCATGCAGCAAGAATTAAGGAAACATTACGCAAATCTAGCAAATTTAAACCTAAAATTAAAAATTAGTTATAATGAATTAATCAAATCTACCACCCCATAATTTTAGACAATCGCCTACATCATGTTAACAAAACTATGGACTATCATAGAAATGTGAAATATAGAAAACTAACTACCAAATTAAACAACCTTCAAAACCAACAAAAACCCAATAACAGCCACAACATCAAATTACACAAAAGCAAACCCGACGGTACACAAAATACCTTCAACTTCTACACACGCATAAAAAACATATCAGACACTAAATTCACTTATGAAGAAGAAGAACTTCTACAACTAGGACTTAAATATAACATTAAATAACCTTTAACTACAAACAACCTTAAACGCTACTCCATTGAAATCGGCTCCCTGACCAATACAATAGCTTCAGTTAGAGCATCAGAAAGTCGGATGTAGAGGTTTTGTTTATTGCATGACGCATTGTATTCTATTTTAATCATAATTTTCGACTTACATATTTAACATTCTTGTATCACATATTTATTGTATTGTATATTTTATGGAATATTCTATTTCGGCGGTTTTTAATGTCGCGACGTTGATCTTATTTAATGACTATTGTGTTATGTTAGTATTGTTTTAGATGGTACCAATTTATTTTAAGGCAATTCAATTTTCTATTGTTTTAATTATACTAACTGCCCCAATTGAAATTATATATTCTATAAATAAAAGGATTTAAATATCATGCTTAATCCACTATACAGGGTGCGTCCATATTTAATCTGTCTATCCGAATTTATAATTGTTATCTTTCTACCCGTGAACGTACTACAAAGGACTAGAAATGCATCAAATTTTTTAAACACAATATACAACGAGTAAATTCTCCATGACGGCTATGGTCCCTAAAGATAATGGTTGTATTAGATGTAATACAGCCATTGGTGCATTTGCAAAATGGGATCATAACATTTTTTATGTATTCATTAGCAAGGTAGTATTCAGTAAGCTCTATGACCATACACGCTTTTCACTATGGGTGCTGTAGTTTCGATAATCTTTAGATAGAGCAAATAAGCCGAATGAATTAAGTGCCCCAGTATTTGAATTGAAATAGGATGTAGAATCCGAATCTGTGATATTTTGTGTTTTCAAAATGAGAACCTAATACATATATACCCAATTACTCGTTAGAAACGGCATGACCAAAAAGGTCTTTAGTTCTGAGATTGATTAGACTCGTACTCTCATAGTTTCCTATTCTGAACTAACCTACACATTTCTCTGAAAATTGCACAGTCTGCGTCTATCACTATCTGATCTAGGTATAGATCTATCTCCTTTTTTTCTATCTCTGCTTGTAATAAATCCCATACTATTCCCCAGAAATGTCTTAGAACGCTTTGCCCGTCTATTTCTCCTATTCTTTTTCCCCTGGCACTTCCACTATTGCCGATTTAATATTTTTTCCAAGATATCTTTTCGTACAGCCAACATTAGATGCAGATATTTCACAACCAACACCTGTAGTTGTTTATAATATCATCAGTTTTATTCTGCGCTTATTTTTTCGTCATTAGATTTTCCGTCTCAGAACTGGTTGGACACGTACCTCCAATTATTTATATTCTGAGCTAGCTTACACAGTTCCCTGTAATTTCCACACTGCATATATACAGCTCGGTTCCCCTTCTATTGTTTTCTAATTTAATGCCCTATGTCACCGAGATTTAGTGGTATGTGTAGGGTGTTAAACAGCCTGTGGCTGCCAAGATCCCACAATACTTAGACATTTGCCGAATTAATAGTTTTCCAGTAAATCCTTTTACATAATTAATATTATTCGAAAATATTGCACAAGCAATACCTGTAGCTTCCTATGATAATCATAATTTAAGAACAATTACTTTTTTCGTCATTAATTTAGCCATCTTGGGACTGGCTGGATGCGTACCTCCATTGATTTCTATTCTGCGCTAGCCTACACATTTCTCTGAAATTTCTACAGCCTACATCTTTTACTGTGTGCAATCGTCCAACCTAAGTGTTACGTCATCATCGAACATTTATTGGAATTGGTGACAATAAATACTTTGTGCGGGTATCCTACAGTTTCAGTGAAACATTATATACCGACAGTGAAAGTGCGTGAACACAGTCGCATTCGAACCCTTGCAGAAGACGGTTGTATGAGAGCTTTTGAAAGCGACACCGACACCAAATCGTGCGTGTTACTGGTTGTCCGTCAAACCTTTTGTGTGTGAACTTTATTGCCCACAGCGGCACAGGCTTTAAGGTATATATACCCGTCCTTAAGTAGTTGTTGTAGTTGTTTTTAGTTATTACATAACCGCTTCACCGCCATCGGTATTGCTATAAAAAAGCAATTGGTCCTTTCCTATAATTAGCATATTTATATCACACCTTTATCATCCCAATAAGCCATTGGTCCTAATTCTATCCGAATTAACTAGTCCTATGTTAATACGCATGTCCTAAATTAAATATCATTTTGCACACCAGCGAGCTTTTAAGTAATTATTTTAGCTTTTAAATTTGTGTTCAAACCCCACATGTAGCGGGTTAAAATGTGTAAATATTATTTATACTGTCTTTAAAGTTAAATAAGCGATTTTGCCGTAATGTGTTAGTTTTCAGTCTTAAATTCATTTTAGCGGCATAAAACAAAAAGCAACCTGAAAATTATAATTCGCTTTATACTTCTCAAATAAGAAAGGTAAAGGGATTTTCTTTGTGTAAAGGCCATTGCGCGTTTTTAGTATCACATACAACTTTCAGGCGGTTTACAACGTAAAATATTGAATACATCTGCAGGGTAATAAAGTTGTAAAGCTGCATCTTGCAAATATGATAACCACATGTTTTTAAATGTTGGTGGATCCTGTGAGCTTTGATGTAAAGCCGCCCAGGTTGTAAACGGTACATCTTATCTAAACGCTTTGTTTGACAAACCGTTAGGTTTTTGACGTCTAGCATTAAAGACCACATTGCAGGCTAATAGTCATAAAACGTGATTTATTGGTTTATACGCTATTTGACATTTTTCGTGCTTTGACCAACAACCCATAATATTTAATATTTCTCAGCGCACATCTTAGCTTTACCGTTTTACAGCATTTTTATAGTGTAGGCCTTTCAGAATAACTTTCAGAATGGCTGCCAAGAAAATACAGGTAGCCGAACTAGAATTACTGAAAATACGTATTATAGAAATGTGGGAGCTTAGTAACGCTATACAAAGTGACCCAACTTTAAAAACGTTGTTCCTTATTCAAACAAGGGGAGTAAATGACCTTTACAGAGATTTCAATACAATTTTAGTTGCTGTCTTGGCGTCCTGTGACGAGGTAGAATCATTAAATTACAACGCTTTACGGAAGGAAGTAGATTCCGCTTATTATTGCATACTGCTGCATCTCGAAACGATGCAAGAAATGAAAGCACCACAAATCATTGAAAATGCTCCAAGCAGCTCGGGATCAAAATTGTTACCGTTAAAGCTCCCACTTTTTAATAATGAGGTAACTGAATTTACATCTTTCATCGATTTATTTGACAGTCTGGTCTATAATAACGCGTCGCTGTCCAATATCGAAAAATTAAATTACCTTATCAGTTGCTGTAGCGGGGAGTCTTTGAAAATCATTAAATCGGTACCCATTTCGGGAGACAATTTTATCATTTCCTATAACGCCTTGCGTGAGAGATTTAGCAATCCGCGTTTATTGGCAACTTTGCATTGGAAAGCTATGAAAGACTTTCCACCTTTAAAATCAGAAGACCCTAAGAAACTTAGGGCACTTATTGATTGTTTTTCAGAGAACCTTGCTGTTCTAACTAACTTAAAGTTTCCCACGGAACATTGGAACTTTATTCTGGTTGATTGTCTTCTAGAAAAACTCGATCCGTTCACTAGAAAACGCTTCGAACTCCAATCGGATCCGAAGCAAATACCTAATTTCGAGGATTTGAGATATTTTTTAACCCAACAATGTGCAGCGTTGGAAACCTTTTCTTCAACCGCACCTGTTTCTTATTCGACGACTGTCCATACAGCTCACACATCAGTGCCTAAGAAATCCTCAGCGTTTCAATTTAAACCAAAAGTTTCTTCTAACGTAGTTTCACTGGATACACCAAGTAGCTCCAGTGACTCAAATAATTCATTTTCGCACCATTGTCCTTGTTGCAAAGGCAATCACTTAATTTATAGATGTCAATCGTTTCTAAAGAAAACTCCGACGGAACGTTTCGACATTGTCAAACGCTTACGCCTTTGTTTAAATTGCTTACGAACAGACCATGCGTCCATGCAATGCAAATCTTATAATTCCTGTCGAACTTGCGCCAAGCCGCATCATACCTTGCTACATTTTGAACCGCAACCTGCTTCTAGCCGTTCAGCTGAACCGATCGCTACACCTATGCATAAAAATGCCAATAGGACGCAGTCAGCCTCTCCTATTCCGGCAAATGTTTTGTCTTCACAGACGAATTTAAATCCTGGGGTTACTGTCTTACTCTCCACTGCTGTTGTGGAAGTTCAAGACCGGTCTGGTAGATACAAACCGATCAGGGTACTCTTAGACCCTGGTTCTCAAGCTAGCTTTATTCGAGACGATTGCGTGAGCAAACTTTGGCTGCCACGCATACGTTCTCAAGTTCCGATTTATGGACTTGGACAGACAACTTCAGCAGTCAATAGTGGTGCCGTCAGCTGCACCATTCGCTCTATGTTACACTCTGAAAAATCTCTAGAAGTCACAACTTTTGTGCTTTCGTCAATATCTGGCAAATTACCCAGCGTTGAAGTTCCTAATAATTGGGAACACTTATGCGGCCTGCACTTTGCAGACCCGACCTGGAACTCTCCAGGAACTATTAACATGCTCCTTGGAGCAGATGTTTATCCGTTCATCATCAATGGCGGTGTTATACATGGCAAATTTCTTCAGCCTGCCGCCATAAATACAATTTTGGTTGGACTATTATTGGTCCCACAAAAGCTTGCAGTCTGATACTGTCCAAGCATTTTTACTTCTGTAGAAGATCCTATCGACCAGACCCTAAGGCGGTTTTGGGAGATAGAAGAGTTGCCATCCAAGCCTTATACTTCTCCAGAAGAAGAAAAGGCAGATTTGATTTTTGAAAACACGTTTTCTGGTGACCCTAGCGGTCGTTTTATTGTTGCGTTACCGTTCAACGATGCTTTGCCCGTTTTTGATAATTGCTTTGAGATGGCTAAAAAACGACTATTTTAGTTAGAGCGCAAATTGCATGCTCAACCGGAGCTACACGCCCAATACAACAATTTCATGCAGGACTATCTTGATGCGGGTCATATGGCATTACTCGATTCTCCGCCCGTTGGGAACGATAATTATTTTTTACCCCATAACCCTGTGTTTAAAGAGGAAGGTCATACTTCTAAAATTCGTATGGTTTTTGACGCCTCTGCAAAGGCGAAAAACAACGTGTCACTTAATGACACTCAATTGGCTGGACCTAGTCTCCAAAATGACATTTCGTCAATTTTACTTAAATTTCGCTCTCATCGTTTCGTTTTTACTTGTGATGTTCGCCAAATGTATCGACAAATTTTGGTTACCGAAAAACATCGAAAGTTTCAATTAATTGTTTGGCGGTTCTCCGCAGAAGAACCCATTCAGACGTATCAGCTTAATACAGTGACCTATGGTATTAAGTCATCGCCTTATCTTTCATTAAAAACCCTTCAGCAATTAGCCATTGACGAAGGCAAAAGGTTTCCGTTAGCCGCTGAGGCTATACGGTCAAATCTATATATTGACAATTTCGTCGCTGGTGGAGATTCTATACAATCGGCCCGAGAAATTAAAGATCAACTTATCCGACTTTTACATTTGGCTGGTTTTGAACTTCGAAAATGGAGTTCTAATTCAGTTTCTATTTTAGAAGGCATTCCGTCAGATTTTTGCCAATATACTTCTCTCGATTTCGATTCTGACGAATCATTAAAAATATTAGGTCTTCAATGGTCACCTACAGAAGATATTTTCTCATTTCGGGTTAAACCATTAAACCCAATATGTACAAAGCGCAACATACTTTCGCAAGTTGCCAGAATATATGATCCATTAGGGTTTTTAGCCCCACTAACACTTTTTGCAAAACGCCTAATCCAGCATCTGTGGATGTTAGGTTTAAATTGGGATGACATCCCACCAGCAGACATTTCGTCTCAATGTCAGCAGTATCAAGAAGAATTGCCGTTGTTATCGTCATTAAAGTTACCACGTTGTTTACCCCCTTCGGATCCTTTTACTTGTCATTTGCATGGGTTTTGCGATGCTAGCTAGGTAGGGTATGCAGCGGTAGTGTATTTCCAGTTCATAAATCAAACTACTGGAGAAATAACTGTACAATTAGTAACCGCTAAAACAAAAGTAGCTCCAATTAAGCGCATTTCAATTCCACGTTTGGAATTATGTGCCGCCGTTTTATTAACCGATTTACTTTCTTTTACCATTCGTTCTTATCAAGGCTTGATTGACATCTCCGATGTTTCAGCGTGGAGTGATTCTACGGTCGCTCTCATTTGGATACGTTTTCCACCTTTTCGTTGGAAAACTTTTGTGGCAAACCGTGTTAGCCACATTCAAGAAATCATTGCACCTAGTGGATGGTTTTATATTAAATCTTCGCATAATCCGGCCGATCCTGCATCTCGGGGATTAATGCCAAGCGCGGTTATTTCATGTTCGCTATGGTGGGCGGGGCCTGAATGGCTTCACTACCCTAGTGACTCGTGGCCGCCTCAACCAACATTGTCAACCTCAATTGCTGAGGTAACTACGGAAAAGAAGATCCTAACATTTGTCGCTCAAACAGATCCAAACGTCATTGACATTATACTAAGTCGCTTTTCATCGTTATATAAAATCCAAGGCATCGTGGCTTACATTTATAGATTTTCTAAACCCATGGCTCAACGTCATACGGGTCCCTTAACAGACATTGAATTACACAATGCTCTCATGATTATCGTTCGGCATGTACAAAATGTTACATTTTCAAAGGAAATAGCTTCGATCAAGGCAAACCGTAAATTACCTAAAAGCTTGCGAAAACTTTCTCCATTTGTTGATCCACAAAACATCTTAAGAGTAGGTGGGCGCTTGACACATTCTTTGCTTTCCTATTTCGAAAAGTGTCCTGCGTTATTGCCTCAGCGGCACCGATTAACCGAACTTATCATTCGGTCAACTCATGAAAGGTATTGCCATCCCGGTGTTAATACCACAGCGTATCTTATCCAACAGAATTTCTGGATCCTTTCTATTAAAATTCAATCAGAAATTATTTATCATCATGTCTTAGATGTTTTCGCACCAAACCGGTCCTGGTAACTCCTCCTATGGGAGACCTGCCGGCAGCACGTATTACCCAAATCAAACCGTTCAGTATTGTTGGTGTTGATTTTGCTGGCCCTCTTTTAATAAAGGCTAACCGCCTACGGGGCTCTAAATCTCTTAAGGCATATATTTGTATTTTCGTTTGTTGTGCCACTAAGGCAGCACATATTGAACTTGTTTCGGATTTGTCGGCAGACGCGTTTCTTGCCGCTTTGCGACGATTTATAGCACGTCGAGGACGCTGTTCTCAAATATTTAGTGATTGCGGTACTAATTTTGTAGGTGCCTATCGTCAGCTTATGAGTTATCTGCATAGTGCAGTAACCTCAGAAAAGATAAAGTGGTCGTTTAATCCACCTAGCGCCCCTCACTTCGGTGGCTTGTGGGAAAGCGGTGTTAAGTCGGTAAAGACACACCTAGCTCGCGTAATCGGCGAACAAAAACTTACCTTTGAGGAACTTTACACAGTTCTTACACAAATTGAATCTGTTCTAAATTCAAGGCCACTCTGCGCTTTGAGTTCGGATCCAAATGACTTGCGTTGCCTAACACCAGGTCATTTCCTAACTATGGAGCCTCTTTCTGCACCACCAGATGAGGACCATTCAACCAACGTTTTACCATTAAAGAGCAGGTGGAAACTCCTGCAAAAACTCCACCAAGATTTTTGGGCTCGCTGGAGCCATGGGTACTACATACTCTGAATCAAAAGGTTAATGGCACTCTAAGGTAGGTGTCCGACAAGTTGAAAAGGACACTATTGTCCTCGTCAAGGACGACCAGCTTTCTCCACTTCAATGGAAGTTTGGTCGTATTATTAATACTTTTCCCGGTGCGGACGGTATTATACGTGTCGCTGAAGTCAAAACTGCACATGGCACATTAAAACGACCTTTGGTCAAACTCGCGCCGCTACCGGTATTTTAATTTTATTTTATGTTTAGATGTATATACACATTTCTTACATGTATAGTAGTATATTATTTTACATATTTGTTTATTTTCATATATATATATATATATATATATTTTATTTTTGCATAGTTGGTAATATCGCTCGCTGTAGTGTACTACCCTATCTTTCGTTACCTGTTTTCCTAGCAAGGTCAAATCCCACGTGATTTCCTTCACCCAACCTACTTCCTCCTTTTCAAAATTCTATGAATTTGGTGGGCGGTATGTTACGTCATCATCGAACATTTATTGGAATTGGTGACAATAAATACTTTGTGCTGGTGTCCTACAGTTTTCAGTGAGACATTATATACCGACAGTGAAAGTGCGTGAATACAGTCGCATTCGAACCCTTGCAGAAGACGGTTGTATGAGAGCTTTTGAAAGCGACACCGACACCAAATCGTGCGTGTTACTGGTTGTCCGTCAAACCTTTTGTGTGTGAACTTTATTGCCCACAGCGGCACAGGCTTTAAGGTATTTATACCCGTCCTTAAGTAGTTGTTGTAGTTGTTTCTAGTTATTACATAACCGCTTCACCGCCATCGGTATTGCTATAAAAAAGCAATTGGTCCTTCCCTATAATTAGCATATTTATATCACACCTTTATCATCCCAATAAGCCACTAGGTCTACCTCTAGTTCTCTTTTTCCTATCCCTGCTTCTAATATATTTTGCGCTATGCCCTCATGCCGTAGTATGTGGCCTATTATCCTATCTCTCCTATTTTTTGCCGTTTTCCACATATTTCTTTCTTCCCCTACCATTTTAATACCTTTTTGTTCTTAAATTTGTCTGTCCATATCTTCATCATTCGTCTGTAGCACCACATTTCAAAGGCTTCTACTTTTTTCTTGTCCGTTTCTTTTACTGTCCAGGCTACACAGCCGTACTCTGCTGTGCTCCACACATATGTTTTAAGCAATCTTTTCCTTGTTTCTATGTTAGTTGTCTTTGAACACAGTAGTAGCTTTCTCCTGTTAAATGTAGCACGATCTTGTGCTAATCTTTGTTTTAAATCTTTTGCGCTTTTTCCATCTTGCGTTATTTGGATTCCTATGTAGCAGAAATCCTTAACCTCTTGTACGTTCTCGTTACCTATTTGTATTCTTGTTTTTGATGAATTTTCCCCTCCTTTTGATAATAGTATTTTAGTTTAAGTTTTGTTATTTTTCATACCGTATAAATTCCCTAGATATTTCTTGTCATCTACCTACTTTCTCTACATTTTCTATAATGACGTTTCCTTCTGCGACCTTTATATTTTTGCTATGCGGTTTTATATCCCTAACACTCATTCTAATTAATTTGTATGCTTCATCTGTCTTTCCTACTTCCATCTTAGTCTGTACCTCTTTGCACCTTTCGTCAATCCATTGTTCTTTAGCTTTCCTGCATTTGCAAATAATTTCCCATTTTATGGTTTTGTATCTCTGTTTTCCTGTTTCTTCTGATTTATTTTTGTATCTTCGTCTTTCTTTCATCTATTAAATTCATGATATCCTTTGTTATCTATGGTTTTTTATTTTCTTTTTGTGTATACCCCAGAATATCTCTGGTTGCCATGTGTAAGCTGGATTTAATGTTATCATAATAACAATCAAATAGAGATATTCTTAGATAGACGATTCTGGAAGGTACCCGAAACATCATAACTAAATACATAGTAACGTTTTTCTTTTCTGTACGAACAGTGATCTTAAACTAAAATTCTTGAGAAAATATCGATCGCTTAGTTTAGCCCAACAAGCTAAAAAATATAAACAATTTTCGCAATGTTCTAGCATCAACAACCAGTACTAGGAAGCACCCAGGTGGTGCCAGATGAGTTACTGCATAAGGAACCACAATTTTAAGTGTACTTTCATTAAACTGCTTGCATTTTCAATAAAACTAATTATAGCTTCAGCATACACTTGGCAAAATATTTAATTTTATAAATTTAAGGTGTGCGAAATTTTTGTGTGATTTGTGTCAAGTGTCATTTGAAAACTAGGGCTTTATTCTGCGAATGAGTTTTCACAATTTGAAAAAAACTTGAATGGCAGGAGATTTATGAAAACGAGGTCGGACTAGTCTGGTTGATTATCTAGCACGTTGACACACCACAATCAGCAAGTACACTTAAAAATTTTAACATTCAATTGGCGATTAAAAATCTTGGAACCAAATATAAAAATGAATCTACTAAAAAATTTTAGCAATTGATAAAGATATTCATCTACAAATTGTTCCAACATTAAAATTAGTTTGCACTAAAAAACATTCTCTAAATTCATAACTGAATAAAACCAAGCGACAAGATTATTGTACAAAGCAACATTTCCTAAATACACAAGGACAGTAAAAATGTCTAATTAGTAAGGCATTCTGTTATAAGCCATTATGCAGAATAAAGATTACACGAAGTAAGACATACGGTGACTTTGACTTCCTATGCGAAGCACTAACATCAAATTCTACCCTTCGCTTTTTATATAGAATATGTAGGTTTCCCAAATGTATACTTCTAGCATTGCGCTAATATTTATAAAGACATGAGTTTCATTCGCCTTGATATTTAAGAATGGCATGTTGCCAATATTTTTCTTTGCTAAAAGCAATGTATTTAGATAAAATATCACTAAAGAGCTCTTCGATATTAACAACTTAAAATAATGATGAATAAACTTATACATCAAAAGAAACATTTAGTCTAAACGATAAGACGACCGAGGAACTGTCTTTGTTGTTTTACACATTTTGTAACTACAGTTCATTCTTGCAAAATTTTCGCTTTACAAAATATTTTTGCAACTGTACTCTTAAATGTGCTTTTCCCATAATAACATATTTGCCCAAGATGGATTTTTTTAGTGTACGGAATTATTTTGGGTATCATAATTAGGTTTTCAATCCTGGAACTGATTGTACGTGTACCTCCATTGCTTCCTATTCCTAAGTTAACCTACATATTTACCTGAAATTCCAACAGTCTACATCTTTCCCGATCTGTGTGCAATAGTCTAATCTATCATCACTTCCACCTCTGTTTTTTCTTTCTTTGCTATTAATACAATCCGCACTGTCTTGTCATCTTAGCTCTAACATTTTTTTAAAGTTTTTCACATATTTCTTTCTTCCCCTACAATTTCCAGCACCTCTTTGTACTTAACTTTATCTATTCATGATATCTTCATCATACGTCTGTAGCACCACATTTCAAAAGCTTCTCCTACTGTCCATGGTATACCTCCATACAGTGATGTGCGCCACTCATACCCTTTCAATAATATTTTCCTTGTTTCCAGATTAGTTGTCTTTGAATATAGCAGTTGTTTTTCTTTATTGTAGTACGGTCTTGTGTTAATCGCTGCTTTATATTTTTTGCACTGTTCCCATACCTTGCGTTATTTAGTTTTCTAGGTAGCAGAAATCCTTAACCCCATATAAATTCTAGTTTTCTATTTGTATTCTGGTTTTTTATTTACTTTTCTTTTATTTATTACTAGTCATTTGGTTTATTTTTGTTGATTTTCCTACCGTATCTTTCCGTCGGTACTGTTTTTATTTCATTAAGACTAAACCTATCTTTTTCTTGCTAGCTGTTAATACCGCTAGATCGTCTGCAATTCTGAGCATATCAATCGTTTGTCCCTTTATAATAGTTCCAAATGCCTCTTTGCATTTGGCAGTGTTTATTGCCTCTTCGATGTACAACTTAAAACTTAAGGTGTCACCACTTTTCTAATATTTACTTCTCTACGTTCCTGCTATAATCTTGAAACGGTTTTTCCTTATTATGTCTTGCACCACGTTGTGTGCCAGTGAAGCGAATTTTTTCTGAAGCACCAGCCCCACATTGGGTGGCAGTGAAATTAATCTTTCTTATAATTATCTGGCCTCACGTTGTGAGCAAGTATAACGAAGTCTTCCGACATAACTAGGGGTCTATTCCTTGGGCAGAGCTATGCGAAATGGGAAGTCGAAATCTGTTTGTAGATCAAACTTAATCTAAACCAAATAGGCGCCACCAAGTCCTGACCTACTTATGATAATTGCATGGCATATTTCTAAGGGCGGACGTGGAGACCCAAAGAAAAAAGGATCGCCTTCACTGACAAAAACCTGTCTTAATAAAATAAGACGCAGCTCCTGTAAGAAATTGTAATAATTAAATACATAAAAAAGTGGAACACTATTTGTGTACAGCAAAAATATATAAAGAAGTAGTAAAAAGATATTTCCAATATAAAGTTGGCATCAATGACCTACTCATAAGGATGTAAGCTTTATGTGATTAGATTTGATCATACTTGATCAAAATAAAAAACTTTAATCCTGAACCAATTGTTTACTAAAAAGAACCTCTTTTAAAATAATATGATTTATAACAAAAATTTAATCAATAACTGAATCAATCCATAGTTTTCAACTTCAGGTTTATCTTAATTATTTTTAGTCAAATACTTTACAGTATAATATAAGCTTGTTACACAAATAGAGCTCCGACCTGTGCAGATCTGTTCAGGCAGATGACAAATTAATTACTTCTAAAAATGTTAGTATTCAAGTTTTTCGTTTTTTAAATTACATATGCAAGTTTTAATTTATATAATGCAGATCTCAAAAATAGTCGTGTTTACATCACTTGTACTAAAGCTGTTCGAGGCATTTGCTTTCAAAAATACATCTGTCAGCAGTATACCGCAGAAAAATATATGACATCAGTAACACCTGTTGACGTTACTAACAATTCCTAATGAACCAAATAGTTGAAGCTTTTACAATATTCATGCTTTTACGCATTAAAACAAATTACCTTGTTTCTAGTGTGAAACACATAAAAGAACTTAAAACTATCTATGAACCAAAACTGCATTTCTCGCCTTGTTGCAAGGAAGGATGAGATCCTCGTTATTTCATGCAAAGATCACAGCGTTGCAGTGTGAACCAAATTCATACAAAACAACTTCTACTATGAAGTCGTTCCACGTGTCGAATCAAATACGGTGACGATACATTCTGCAGCCGTTGTAATCCTGTAGTTGAATTACGCCGCCTTACTAAAGTAGTAGCATCTTTACATTGTCCTTGTGTGTCTTAAAAGTTTGCATAACAAGTGTCGTCCTCTTAAAATTGCCTCCTAAATTTTATATTCTAAAAGTTGCATCGTAAGTTGTAGCAGTATACTTCGTCGCGCTAAATAAATTATCTCAAATTAAACAAGTTAATAAACTTTATACGTTACCAACCGTTATTCAAAGATGTGCTAACTCATCGAAGTGGATTCGCAAATTGCCGGCCTGCAATCTATGGTACATGTTATTGCTTCTTCTACATATGGCCGACTGACTACAAAACTAGCTCGGGCGGCCGAGGCGTCCGGGGGGAACGTCAAACAGATTGTAAATAGCTGTAGATGACACAGATATTTAACCACAAATAGAATACCAAAAGACGATGCGGCTTTAACGTATTACTTTTGTTGTTGAATGTAATTTACTATTGTTTTAATAAAATTGTTAAATTATTCTCGCAATTTTATGGAGGGATTTATTATCAAAAATAAAATTGTTACAATCTTATTATCACTGTTGCTCTTTGCATAAGCTATGTACTATCCATGTACCCTTATAGCTCATTCCTATCTTGTTAAGCATTTGTCCGATGTCTTGCAACAATTCGTTTGACCTTTTCTCGAATCTTTTGGAAAGTATTCTTATAATTAAGTTTCTCAGAGTTAAAGTGCCTTTTTCTGATTCTTTTTTCTAATTTATAAATTTAAACGAGGTTTCCATAATTACTATGTTGTGATCAGTACCCATATCTGCCTCTGGGTATCTTGTGCAGTATGTTATTTGATTCCTAAACCGTAGAGGTGGTCTTGTAAACTTGTATTATTACCCTATTTACGGGTTTGACTTTTAATTTAACCATGAACTCTCGCTCTTTTGTAAGTGGGTTTTTACACAATGTCTTATCTTTTCTCTGCATAATTATCTTCGGACCCACATTTTTTTCCTCTAATTCTGTATGAATTGCCATAAATATCGCGTCTCTGGCCAACAGAAATTTGTTTATTATGACGGTATTGTAAGAGAACTGTGTTTGCAAGTAGGAGATTTTGCAATCACTATATTTGTATTTGGACAAATGTTTGTGTTTAAGATTGCAATAAGAATAAAAATTTCCTATTAGTTTAACCATTTCCCTTCCTTATAAAATGTGGTTAAAATACTTTTGCGCGTGTGCAAGTGTAGTAGTACATTTTAATTGTCTATTGAAACGTGTTCGTGAAAGTGTGTGAAAGACCAGGATCCCGTGCCGATCCTGAACTGCATACTGCCAAGCTCGAGCTGCTTAACACTGTCTTCATTTTAGTTACCCACATTAATGTGCCGGTGAGTACCACAGATTTTAAAAGTTCCTTTCATTTCTTTTTTACCTATTTTACCCGCAATTATCAAGTGTACCAACCATTACAGTCCGCTCTTGATACGTAACAGTTTGTGAGAAAAATAATTCAATTCCCCAGAAGAACCCTACTTCAAAATAGAATTGGAAGTGCAAGCAGCAAATGCATTTTAACTCTTGAAAGAATATTAACAGCTCTTCGCCTATCTCTACTATATCTAATTCTTACCTATCCATTTTGATTTTCAACTTCTCAAGTTTACCTACTTGCTTCATACGTAAAGTATACCACTTCCCAACTTATAAGATGTTTCCGCTTTTTATTTTCTTCTTATTGAACTTGCCGGTCATAATCTCCGAAAGTAATCCCCATCGGGAGTTTAGAATTAGGGACTATTTTAACTCCGGAATCTTTTACCACAGAGTATGCCATCATCCTTGAAATTGCTTTTGTCACGCTGTGTATTTGGGACGTATAGTGGTAGGTATCCGTTGCCTTGCACATCACAGTAGTGCGTCTTAGGATGCCATATCGACCCCTATAGTTTCTGCCACTCATAAGCACCGAAGGAGCAGCTGTCCTCTTTTGGGGATTCGTCTTAGCCTGTTTCTTCACCAAAGAGCACACTAACTTGACGGAACCGATAGTTTGGTTATTCAGCTCACTAAAACACGCTAATCATTCTACCCACTACCATTCTAGGACTTCTTCAAGGTGCTGGTTCTTTTAGAACGGTTTTTTGGTATAAGCATAATTTTTTTTGTTTTTAGTCAATGTTTGTTTGTACTCTGGTCTAAAGAAGAAACTTTCAATTCTGATGTTGTGGAAAATGTACGATATGCGTTCAACGGAGCTCATGTCTTGATTCATAAAAAAATTTGCTCGGATATATTACCAGCATAATTAAGGTACAATGGTTGCTGATGTTGTTTTAAAACCCATCATCATATGTTTTTAATAAATTTTGTTTTTTCTCGGTGGTAACACGGGCAGGCATTGTCAAGAATCAAGGCGAATTAAAATGAACGCATTCTTTCGCCTTATTACTCGATTAAACTCTCCAGAGTTTTATTCTTCGGGTTTAGGTTGATGGTAACTTTAGACTGTTTAACTCAATGAGCAACATTACTTCACTTTCGGAAAAAAGTGAACATCAAATTCTCTTCAGTAAATTATGCCTTTACCTTCCTTGCTGTTGGTCAATTTGAGAGTATCCCCTGCAAAGTTAAAAATCTGCCGAATGGTTCAAAATAATGACGTAAAATATTGTTGTCAACAATTACCAAAAGGAGGAAAGCGTTACTATTTTGCTTGTATTTTATGAGGCGTACAAAGATAAGCCAACTTGTAAAAACTTTTGGTCTACGGATAAAAAAAGAACTCATTGCAAACGAAACTTGCGGTAACTCGGTTTCTGTATAATGCTATAACCAGATTCTATGCGCACCCCAAAGTTTTAAGAAAATGCTTTGAAATCTTTGTTTTTTACAATCAAGTCTACCGCATGCTTCACATGCTATATTGATGTCGTGTGACGTATGACTAAAGATCGCTCAACATTAGCCATTCTTTCCCATTTTAAAATTTTCTACATCATAACTCCCAGTTGGATATGCAATAGGTGCAGTTCCATATACTTTTTGTATTTGAGTATGAATTTACAACCGTTGTAAACCCTCAGAATATAAAAGTTGCTATTTTGTCGCCAAAAATCATTTTAAACACAGTTGCTTGAAATTCCTAAATTATCCGCACCATTCCTTTGCAGCTCAACATAACACAAATTCGTGACTTAACTAGAATAAATTCAACAACGCAGGATATCGTAAAATTCCACGTTGATACTTTTTAAGGTTTCGAACATTTTGGGTTTTTTTTAAATATTTTTTACCCCTATTGGGATGAGAACTAACCGCTGAACCGCTGATTTGCTATTACATATAAAAAGTGTCGTGTGATCCATCATTGAAAACGCTTTTCAAAGAAATTACAGCGCACTGTGTGGTTTTGTGATTATCAAAAGAAAAATTGCTAAAAGCAAGTAAGTAATTTTAAAAACTAAGTTTTAATGTAAAAAATACATAAAATGTGTATTGCTTAAATATTGTCGAGTTAACATTTAGTAGGGCGAGGAAAAAACTGAATTTGAACGAAACGAAAAGGAAACTTGAAATTCCTAAAAGGAAACGTTCCTTTTTTATCCGAACGACTGCACTGCCGACTTGAGGTATTGCTAACGTTCATTTATTTGGATCTATTCCCCACTTCTTCAATCTATAACAATCTATAACAAAATACAGTGCAAAATATACAATATATATTTGGGACCTTTGGCTGTTTACTCTCTTTAAGGGATGGCATTATTTGTGCAAATTCAGAGGTCAGCTTATAGATTTGATATTATGTTTTCGTAACATTTTTGCTTTCGGTTACTGTGTAAACTTATGGATGTTTGCTGTACATTTGAATTACGTTGGATTTGTATTTGTTATTTTAGGTTGTATAGAAATGTTTATGCATTGCCTTGGAAATAACTTTACTGTGCTATCCGTTGCCTATAAGACTGAATTTTATATGAAATGTTTGTTCGGCGTTCTGGTTGTGAAATCTTAAACACATAATAAAGTAGAATAGAAAATCAAAGGAGTAGATGCAATAGACCAAAACTAGGGTCAAAACACCGGCCCATAAGAGCCCATGTGTAAGTGAAGAACTTTACGCTCATAAGCAATACATGGGTAATTGTCTCTATATGGAGTATACGTGAGTGCAGGAGAGATACGCATTCTAATAATAAAACCATTAAAAAGTGTATTGACATTCCTCAAATCTAATTATATATACAATAGCTATCTCTTTCAGATAATGGGTGTGGAACAAAGACATCTACATTTCGTGATTTATAGGATACTTGCTATTCCATTTTACCTGTACATCATTTATTGAACCTATCACCATGTTAGTAAATATTTAATATTTGAACTTGCCATTCCTCAAATCTAATTCGGCATATTATATGTAACAGTATTTATTGCAATGCTATTCCATTTTAGCTGTACATCATTTATTGAACTTATCATCATATTAGCAAATATTTACACATCGTCTAGTAACAGTATTTATTGCAACTACTAATTAAAAATTTAGCAAATAGCCCCTTCTTGGCTCTCTATCTTACAACCATGTAACCTGTACTTTGGTATTACTAAAATTATTAGATCAACATTTGAATAAACGAACGAGTGTCAATACGGTTTATTCGATATAATATACACTACAGTCTATACGACAGCTTTTTACACGGCATTTCACTATAACGGCTCTCTTCAATTAAGGCACGTTTTCGATTTACGGCCAAAAATGTTTCGCTCTAATGGCAAAAAGAACTTTTTTTGATGTCGATATATCTACATGTTGCCAATCTTGCGCAATCTCGATCGACACTCTTTTCTATTTTCTTTTGTTTAAGAGTGATATTCAGTGTGTGCTCATAATGACGACCGTGATCTGCAGGTTACCATTTCTTCATCGTCTTCATTTAAGCCATTTAAAAAAAATTATGTATGTATACATACACATATTTTATGTAACATAAAGTTGTTTCATTTTTGTTTGTAGATTATTGTTGATAAAATGCATTTTGAATGATAAACCATGTTACATATTTAACAAATTTGGAACCGATCCCATGAAATTTGTATGAATTTGTATTAGAATAGTTGATTCCTTATACGGCTTTTCGCTTTGCGGCCAAGTTTCGTGGAACGCATCTAGGCCGTAAAGCGAGGTATGGGTGTAATGTCAAAACTTATTACATAATATGTAATACAGTGCAAAATATATAGAATAGTAAAATTACACAGTGGAAAATAAACATTCTCGTGCAATATTTCTGCAGCAGTCGGGAGCCTACTTGGACCCATACCAAGCAGCAGTTATCCGTGGTATAGGAATCTGAAAAATAGAGAAAAATGTTAGAAATATGGCAAGCAACGATGTGTATATGTATACACTTTTCCACGTCACCCATGAGTAAGTGTACTAGACGCACTTTTTTAATGTGGTATCCACTTGAGGTTTTAACCAGTGTCGTCTCAAAAAAGCCATATAGACACCATTATCTTTAATAATAAAAAATATGTCGCATGTCTCTAGTATATACCCAGAGCGCCTAGTCCACTACAACACTGAGAAAATACATCCCTTTCCCTTCTACTAGCCAAGACTATGTCCAATCGGCGCTTTCCACAGTTCAACCAATAGTATGTTGTCTAAAATTTATAACACAATTAGTGATGTAGCTAATTGGTTATCAGAGATATCACCACATTTATTCTATACTTATTCTAATAACAATAATACCTAAAACTTTCTATACTTAGTCTACTTAAAACTAAGTAAAATAGTACTTGTCTATGCCTTTATGCCCCCAGGCATACGTTTGTGTGCTGTTGGGCATTACAAACAGTTTGTCTTCTTCCCCAGACAGATTGATTTTATTTATTTGTTGGGTATAGAGTTGATGTTTATCACTTTTTATACACATCATCGAATGCATGAGTGGCTCATTATTATTTAACGCTATGTCTTTAAAGTCATCTACACTAATGTATTTATTTACTACACTACGCAATATTCCCTTGATCTTTTAATCACGTCCTATTCTGTGATAATGCAATAGGATTTTGCTCTAGTTCCAACAAATTCGCGCACTATATCGCCATTGCCATTCATCTTCGAATTTACCGATCACTTTTTTGTTAACCAGGGGAATACCGTACGTACTGTCCGGAGGATAGTCGCTAGTGTCAAAATGGTCAATATGGTCGCGAATATCACTGTACAAATCTGTCGTTTTTACACTATAGATAAAAGTGTCTGTATCGGTGTGTGGGAGAGGGGGGGGGGGGGAGAGACAATCGGGAATCATACACGGGCTTTATGACGTTATAATGAAAGTCATACATAAGACTTTTCGATAAATCCAACACCACAAAATCTGCATGATTGATTTGTCGTAAACCACTTTGACCTTCTTCATTTGTATGATCGCCAAATTCTCTCCTAGTATAGTACAATTTTTGAAATTCGGCTGGGCAATTAAATTACTTACGCATATCTTTTTACCTTCGCCCTCCCATCTAGTGACGATTTTAATGTCTACGCGATTGTCCACATTCTCCATGTTTTTGCCAAATATCGAGTTATTCATCAATTTGAAAAAGTCCTTTTTTGAAAGCGTTTTTTGCTTACGCGCACAAAGCCTTGTGTTGAAATTGATATAGAGACTGATCAAACTCCAGCACACGGTGAATTGCAGTCAGTTTAAGTCTATTGCGTAGATATTGCTGGAGATTCCGATAGTGTATCGTGCAATTTTGCTTGGCAGAAAGCGTGGCAAGTAATTTTAATGTCTTCTAAGTGGTGTACGGTTATACCCCAACCTCGGGGCAAAACAGCAGATCATTGCGGTCGTCATGCAAGGAGTTGGGGTACTCTAAGTACTACAACTTTTTGCGAGGATGCACATAAGACAACTTTAAATAATTTTGATATATTGTTCGTTCTACCACTTAAAGTTGCTTATGGGTAGATACTAAGACATGGCCCACACGTACAAATTGTTAGTGTCGAGGTAAGACAAAAAATCAAACGGTTCATCTGGACTAAAGTTGTCCATGTATTTGTTATTTGCAAGGGCAAACCTACTGCTGCATTATACCAGTCCACCTCGTATACTCTTCTTTACAAAATGAAATATGTCAATATCTGTCAGTAGCTCCAATTGTACCGCCGTGTACTTAAGCATTACGTCAAAACTTAAGCTGGGAGCTGTCAGATATTGACATGTGTCCAAGTCACAGGTCTTAGTACAGACATTTCTAAAATTTTCAAAAATGTCAGCCAACAGCAGAGCGCCTGTTTTCAAATAAAGATCATTGTATTCGCCCAGGTTTTGAATGTTAAAAAGATTCCAAACGGTTTTGGGCTGTTCGTAGTCAGTCTCGCTAATACCGGATAATGTCAAATTGTTATAGAAGGCCTCCATTGATGGTAAACAATCTTGGTCGAGCACGGCAATATCGGTGACGTTGTTGTTTGGAATTACACCCTTCTTTGTCAATAACGAACAGTTCCGCTCGTCTGGGATATGCCGACGTACTTCCATAAACTTTTTCGACTCCAAATTCGTTGACAACATGTCCAACGAGGACGCCATGAACCGTAGAGAGTCTACAAACCTGAGCTGTACACAACGTTTATTCTTCACTCTTTTCTCTATATCTTGTTCTTCTACCTCATTGTCGCCGACGTCAGACATTCTTACAAATTTTGAAAAGAATATGAACCGTTCCGTGCTGTCAACTGTGACCGTGACATTTTTCTTATCGCATTCAAGTTCGCGTACGATAAAATGTGAATCATACCCACTGAGGTTATGTAATATCACAAGTACAAAATTTGGCATTTTATACTTGATATTACATGAAGGGTGAGCTGCACACCGAAATTTACCGTCCAAGTGATTATGATCGTGAACCTTAAAGACTTCCAGTGACTTCTTACAAATACGGCAGTCGGTCGCACTATCAAACGCTTGTTGTTGAGTCCCGTTGAGCGGAGACATTGGAATGTTAGTCTTAAGTATTCTACTCAGTCGTCGTGCTTCTTGTTTAAGCTTCTGCATAAATACTTTTGCTGCATCCGCATCGCGATACGTCTCAAAACTTACTCAGACTCTCGTCAAAGGAGCAAGTTGACATAGTACGCGAAACTGAATGAGTCGTGACGTTGTACGTTGTTTGTATACTAGTACGACAAATCTTGCATGGCGAAAATGATGGGTTTGAGTGTAGCTTCGAAATCTGCGTAAATAATAAAGACTGCTTGCAGCTTCTTGTGAATATTATTAAACTGCAGGATATTGTCGATCTCGATCGGCAAAGTCGTCGCAATATGACCAGAATCCTGCACCGAATGTTTTTGCAGCAACTCTTCCGTGGTAAAAAATACCAAACATCCATCGCAAATCCACTTGTAGTGACGATCTGTAGAGAATTGCTTACCCACTAGCCTGCCAAGACTTTTAATCCAGCAGTAATGGGTTTTATCTCCATCTAGGATGAGTAGCTTCACATGCCTTATTCTCTTTCTTTCTGTAAAATGCTGTGGACGTACGAGGGGTTTCCCTTCAGCGCCGAACACATTCAAGACCTCAAACCAGGAGATATTTTTCAAATCCATGGAAAAGATGATACCATCGAGATTCAGCAACGTAGTATAGTCAGGGTAAGATGAAGTTCGTTTAGGATTATCGACCTGCAGTGAATTAAGAGCCGCTGTGACAGCCCAAGCGAAGCATACCGAATTTTTATTGTGAATATTTACACAGGCTCCCTTTTTCTTTAATCCACTGCGGTAACTCAAAATGGGATGATCCACGCAGCGGATTGTACTTATTTATATTAATGTCCAAATGCAGCATTCGCTGCATGGTCCAGCCAAACACGCAGTTGAAACTCTTCGGATTTCGTCTTCATAACCTCCACTATTTCGCGGTATACAACACCCAAGTTGTTTTTAGTGTTGAAGCAGTTAATGTCCTGCGTTCCAGACATTTCAGTATAGACCTCCATACAGCTGGCAGTTGACTTTCAATGCTGTATGGATTTGCTATTTATCACTAACTAAACGTACGAACTGTTGCTCAGCACCCTGCAGAAACGATTCAGTTGTGTTAGATAAATCGATGATCCGCACGCGATAGGTAACAATACGAGACTTTAATGTCGAAGAGATTTGCATCACGTGTTCATTATCCAAATCGCTGCTTGCAGAGTTCTTATGAGCGTTACTGTTTAAATGAGCCCCAAAGGATCATTGTGCAATGTCCATATTGCAAGTACCACACCTTTCACCATCTACTCGGACACGTTAAGTAGGAGGTTCAACACGATGTGGGCTAGATGCACGCCTTATACCCAATGTTGAAGGTTCTGCGACACCATGTTGCTTATCTCAATGACACGTAGCGCTATCTTTACTGGTAAAGGTTGCGTTGCAGGTGCTGCAGGCAAACACTTTGTTAGACTCTATTTTTTCTGAAAAATAAAATGCTAGCAACCTCAAAGTAAAACAAAACAAAATATTACAATTAATACACTTTATAGGTTAACTAGAAATAGACTGTTAGATATTGTCGAAGATACTACAATAATTCAATAGTTCAAGTCAATGAGTTATATAATCACGGTTCTTTGTTACAAAAGAATGTTCTAGAACGTTTATTTTCTTGTCAAGACTTGTTTACCAATGATAAAAAATTTCTAAACTGATCACCGATATCTCTTAGAATATCTCATGATAACATAGTTGTGTTGACCTTGGACTTATTTTTCCACGGCTAAACCCTAGATTGTCTCAAGATTGACTTGAGCATCTCGGTAAAATAAGACATAAACTCAGAAATCTCTCAATTGTATAAATAGAAACATGTTAAAAAATGTTTCCCAAATTATTGAATTTATATAAAATTTACCAATAAAAATTAATCAGCTGATTTCACGTTAAGCGTATTGGCTAACATAGGAAAGTCGATCCCAGGTCGCAACACAAATTGAAGGCAATCATTCTTTTAATCTTTAACAATTTTTGCTTAGTGTACTCAAACCAAATATTTCAAACATCAATAAATCAAAGTAACCTTCAATTTATGTCATAAACGTCTAACTTGAAGTTTTTATTATTTTGACAACGATCCTAGGTCATGGATCGAAACGTAAATAAAATAGATTTTAAAAACTATGAGTGGTTTCATTCCCAAAGAAGATTAAGAAGAATTGAGCATGTCCTGTATCCAATACATAAGGCCAAGCAAAATTGTAGAACCCAAATTTACGAAATAGCATTCAGTTGATTAGTCGCAAAAGTGCACAATAATAGACGTTGCCGGTGTTGACGTTACAGATGATATTCCAGTGCCCCAGTTAGACCTAAACAAGTTAGTAGATAAGAATGTGTATCGTTTAAGTGGATTACAATGTCACTTCCACTATCACAATATGGAGGTTGGTTTGAATTTCTATGGAAGTCTGGAACCAACGCTTCAAAGTTGTTCGGTCTCTTTGTCGCACGTTGTCGTGGTTAAATTTATTTTAAATTATTAGTTGTAAATCAAATCCTAAAGCTGTCATCCCTTATCCGGTTACATCCTGTCGTAAAACCTCCTTTGTACATGTGAAAATTAAGTAGAAAAGAGGTAGTGACAAAACACTCTCTCGTCGATATCGGAACGAAACAGTTGTGCGTTCGGTGAGTTAGTCAATAGTGCCGCCGAATTTATTTGATAAACCCCTAAAATACTCAGTGAAAATGCAAAGTAACACGTACTATAATCTCGAATACAGTCCACTTAGTTGAAGAGTAAGGAACTACATCTTCGAACAAGAAAACAAGCGCGGTGGTAAGTCGATATACAAATTTATAAGTCCCCCGCGTGTAAACAAAAATGTTTGCTACACGGGTATGTGTTGAAATTATGCAGTAAAAATGTCATACTATGATTGGACCTTTCAAGTTGAGTTCAATGTTCGAGAATTTGCGCAAGAAGCAAATCATGCTAGATTAAATGGGTTATCTAATGGATCCGAAGAGATTATTATACATCTCGATCACGACTTTAAATTGAAACTGCAGGTAGTGGATACATCCACTGTCAGACGTGTGTGGATGGGAGCCAATTTTCAAAAAGGGAGTACCTTTATCTTAGAAATTACAAAAGGTAGAAATGTTGTTGCTTTGAATGAAAGCGAAGTTTTTAAGATATTCCAGATGAATGAAGTAACAAGCTACAGGTTGCAATGGTTGAATAGTCGGGGCCTTCCTGCATTTTACGAGACGTTTGTTACTGGTATAATAATTGCAAATCCTGGGGGAAATATCGAGTTGCCCGATGATGAACGAGCTGCTATTTTAATAGAAAGTGAACTCCAAGCAAATCATTGTTTATTCGATGATTGCAATAATGAAAATTACCATACAGTGTTGGAAATAATTACATGTCACTCCCACAAATACGCTGAAGATGTACACTGAAAACAGTACATTGTAAATTTACTACAAAAATGATTGGTTATTTGTGTGCAATTATTGATACGGTATTATTACATGTGTCGTGTATAGCATTTACATACACATTGAGTTAACGCATTTATATTGTAAATATACATAGAAAAATTAAACGAAGGTGTATTTACCCAATGTACTTCTACCAACACTATGTATAATTTTTATGTAATTTTGCAAGTAGGCTGTACTTTTAATATGTAAAATTACTAGCTTGTGTAATTCTACAAGGTAATGATTGATATCTCCTATGGAATATTCCATTAACAATGTATTTTCACCATGCAATTTTGCAAGTAGGTTGTATTTTTACCGTGCAAAATTACTAGCTTGTGTATTTTTAAAAGATAACGGTTGGTATCTCCTATGTAATATTCCACTAAGGATGTATTTTCACTATGTAGTTTTACCTTAATTTTGTAATAATGGCGTGAACTTTTAACATAATGGTTTTGCTTTTACATCAGATGAAATGAATATAGTAATGTGGTTTGGAGTATCAAAACATAAAATTTGTAAATACCTATCAGTGATTACACAGTTAAATTTCCTTGCAGCACAAAACAGATAAAGCAATTTATATCAAATTAAATTATGGTAAATTGCATTTACATAATATTAACTGTGATTTCGAATTTCCACGTAACATCCACAAAAATACAATCAATATCATATTTGCGCTGTAATACCAAGTTTCTTACGAAAATAAGTATACCTATACGTATGCGACCAAGATAACATGTAAATCTGCCAACAGTTTTTTTGGGATGAATATTTCCAACTCTACAGCGACCAAATTATTCAAGTTGTGATTAAAGTAAAATCAAAAGTTTTCTAAGAAACTGCTAGTTTTTTTAGATTGCTTTCTTTATATAACAAAGTTAACGTACACTGAGTGACCGTTTATTTTAAAATTTGGTCAAAGTTATATTGTTTCATCTGACAGTAAATAATAAAATGTATGTAGTAAATTTATTTTATACAGAAAAAAGCATAAAACGATTATGTATAAGTTTATTAAAACTAAAAATTAAACATAACAACTACTTATCGCTTTTAAAAACAAACCAAACTAGATGTAGTTACTGAAAACGTTTACGTTACAGGGCATGTGAGAATTTACCAGCCTGATACAATATAGCCCAGAACTTTAAATTATAAAAAACATTTTTAACGTTTTTCATTTAAAAGCAGTATTGATTGGATTAGAAATGTAAAGTTATTTGACGCTACAAAGCGCATTCTTTAAAAATGCATTTTTGTTATTTAAAGTTGTGGTCCACTGCAAAATAGCACTTGTCCTAAAGTTTTAACAAACTTTCCTGTCAAATAATATAAAATTGTTATTTTGTGACATAAGCATGAAACCAATGTTTATATGGGTGTATAAGTGCATAAAATGTTACACAAAATAACAATTTTACATTATTTATCTTCACGTTAAAAAAACTTAATCGTAAAAAATAAATCAATAACTAACAACTTAAAAGGATATCAGTGAACGATTTAAATTGATTATAACTAAACAAGAAACAACGTTTAAAGGGTTAAGTATTTTGTAACTTTTCATTAAGGCAATAACTCGTTTTTTAGAGGACGACATTTTCTTCGATTTGTTGCCCATATCAGGGTGGATTTTCAAAAAAAATAGCGCTGGATCATTTCCAGTGTGGTTGACATTTTTTTAGGATATTCCAAATTTAGTATAAAGAAATGGGCAAAAGCGCCCTCGATAGCTTCAGTAAAGATGGAGTACGTCATTATATGGTTTTTTTCTAAATAGACAGTGTACTCTTCTGCAACAAAAAGCAGACATTGATCTATTAGTTCGTTAAGCAAGCAAAGAAATTAATTAGACAGTTTGAAAGCGTATGTAGAGCTGCATTATCGTTGCCCGAAGCAGTAATTTTTTGGGTTTTAATGGCAAAATCTCGAATCTTTGAACCCTTAGCATTTAAATTATGGGACAAGTTCCTCAGGTCAATATTCGTCATACGTTTAAAATGCCATTTGATGGTATGTCGTTTAAAGAGAATTGGCCATTCTTGTTGGAATTTTTTCAGAGTTTAAAAACTGCCTAATAGTTCCGTAAGTTTCTTCCAGAAGAGTGAAAAATTCAGGATCTTCATTTTTATGGATTTATTCGTTTAAGCTGGTTTGTAGTTCTTTAACAGTTGTGGTCGAAGCTTTTTCACTTTCACTAGCAGCTTCAGGCAACCAATTTGGACAGCCTGCCTTACTACTTAAACGTTTTTTATCGAAGTCGTCGGTAAATTGTTTTCTTTCGAGACCCCTCGCTTATGGGGCCTGTTAAGATAATTGTTGCGGTCGAGGAGTTTTGCAAATGTAGAATGGGAACCGTCTCCCATTACCACCCCATCGTCATCCACATCTCGAAACATTGTCGGATATTTATCGATCAATTTTTTTGCGACAAACTTGAATGCTTTTGATGGAATATCTTTTTTGATGCCTCGCATTGTATTAACTATAATGTGAATTATACTTGTTATGGTTGTCCTATCTTGAATACCTGCCTCACATTGCTCCAACATTTGTAAAGGCATTTTCTCTCTAGGAAGTTGAAAATTGGACCAAGCAAATTCATAATTGGTTGGTAGCGTAATTGTGGGTAAATTTGAAGTATCAGCAATGGTTGTCGCGAGTTGTATAGAAATGATTTTGGTATATGTTTCCGTTACATCATGCGATGTTAGCAAATCAAAGTCTGTACTATTAACAGTTACAGTGGAAGCCAACGAAACGTTTGAACTGTCCAGTTCTTCGCAAACACGCGAATACCATTTTTCCTGCGGTTCTAGTAATATAAGTGTTTCCATTTTCATAAAGTCCAATACATCACTGTCGTCAACCACGGTACCATCGCTTTCCAGCACTAGACAGCTTCCATTGATGTCTAATTTAGCAGAAGCTGTAAATCACAACAATATTTAAAGAAATAAGATGTTTAGTATTATGTGCAATGATCATTATAGCTGTATGTATTTTACGAAAAAATAATATTTAACGATTATTATTATTATATAAGTTTTTGAAAAATGCATGTAAGGTTTAATGTCATACAAAAAGCGACTTGTTAAGTGCAAACTTCGATAAGGTATTCTCAGAGTTAAAAAAATTAAAAAAAGAAGATTTAAGGAAATAGGAGTGATCTAAAATCATAAGTGCCCGTATAAAATTATATACCTTTTAATATCGGTTCCTCGTAGATGTCGTCCACCGAGTCAACTTTAACGAACGCTTTTTTGTTTCTGTCTAAAGACCAAACTTTGAAAAAAGGCCCTTTCACCTAAGACAAAAAATCTACAAACAGTAAATCTTATATATAAATACCACTTTTAGGAAAAATTTCAAACACCAAACATTAAAAAAAAATTTAACTACTAATATACAATGCATATAGAGAAATCACTAATTTTTATGCTGGATGTTGTGTTGTTTCAACGCCATATCTCTCTTATTTTAAAAAATTCAAAATTGCGATATTTTAAACGTGCTGCAACATAGACCAAACTTCCTCTAAATCAAGCACATTAACAATATTCAATCACTTTCATTTTAACCGGAAACACCCCTAATTTTTTAAATTAGACTTACTTCAAAAATCAAATTTTAGAGGAAAGTTCCTTTTCAGTGATGTATTACACTTGTTTTTACGTCAAAAGTTAATAAATCAAATTGTGTCAGAATTAAGCTTCATAACCAAATACTCTAAATTTATTGTAGTTTTGACAGTTTGTGTTTTATAATTCATTGACCCTAATCCTTTAACAATTTGAAGCAAGTTTTAAAAAAGCACAATGAATAATGACGGTTTTAGTGTTTAGTTAGATCCATTTCGATATTATTACGATTTTATAAGTGATGTTAAATATAAATAAATACTTTTACTATTTTTAAAATTTGATATTAATTAAGATCGAGCATAAACACAAAGTATAATACATCACTGAAAAGGGAATTTGCATGGAGTTCGAATTTTGAAATAATTATTTTGAAATAAATTAAATTTCTAAAATTAGGTTTGTTTTCAGCTATTGTGCTTGATTTATAGGGTGTTTGGTCTCAAATTTAAATAAGTGAAGTATGGTGCTGTAACAACAACTGAGACACTCAGTTCAGTTGTAGTAAGCAAAGCATTTTGTCAATAATAAATGTTTCTTGGAAAATAAAAATGAGATTTAAAAAAGGATGTGATTTACATATCCAACGGTTAAAAAGGTGCTGCAACAATATTTTTAAACGCAAGCCACAATGGATATATTATTTAAAAATTTAAACGTACGCACATTTACACGACGTCATTTCAACATCATAAATATGAAATTTGTTAGATCATTTATCAAATAAATTAAAATTTAAAGGTTGTCGAAAGGTATCGATTTGAAACATTAGTGGACAGAATTTCCATTACAATACTGCAGAACTGTTTCAACATTTAGAAGATTTCTATATGGTATACAAAGAATAATTAAATGATTTTCAGAAATGTGATCAAATAAACCTGTAGTTTCATTATATGAAATATTTATTTTACTTCCAACAAAACAGAAATCGCAAAAAATTTCTCGCACAAGCAGAAATTCTATTTTGCATAAAACATATGAGCCATATTCGCATTTATCAAAGCATACTGCCATTCCGGATTTATAGTTTATCCCTCTAAAAATTAAGTCGCAGCTAACATGTATATATTCCTCTAAAATACAAAAAGATCGTATCATAGCAATGGTTTTATTTGAATAATTGTTTTCATTAAATGTTTGTAAATTATTACAAACTATATTAGGGGAAAAACTTTGCGATTTTGATAAATGCAATAACTGAAGTAATTGATGCTTTTTCGACAAAGAATATAAAACATTCTTATAGTTCGAGGTATGCTTACTCACATTGTTTAAATATTGATGCTTACTTTCAAAACGCAAAGTCCATAAAAAGCGTAATGATCCAAATTTTTTTATTAATTGTGGATAGTGAATTACATAATGATGTTTGGGCCGAATACTGGTATCACTAAAAAGCGTTGTCCCATAAAAAAGCTATTCAGAAATTAGATTATTTAATAGCGCAATTTGACCAATAGATATTTTGAAACCTAATAAAATTTCGTTAATTTTGCGTAAACACAAAATCAGTTTCCACGCCTCGTGTTGAATAACGTTTCCATCATTGAATATTGCAAACGGAAGAAGTATAGCTATCCACATATTTTGAGTGCTGTACCATAGAATTTGTCACTTTTCTTTAAAATAGGAAGGTGATATTTTTGTTCTTTGACGAACTCTAAATTTTGCAGTTTTACATTTAAGGCCTCGTAAGAGATTTCAGTCTCGGACACTAATTTATTTAACGCTAACATAATATCATACTGAAAAATTCCTTAATACATGCGCCATGCAAGATACAAGGCCGGGATTACAGACATGAAAATATTTCAGATCATTTAAAATTGATTCCATTTTGACACCTCTATACGGTCCGTCACCTGCTGCTATAACATTAATATCGAAGATATAAGAATCCTTTGTTCTTAAAGCAAACTTTTTAAATATATTAAAGTTAGTTACATTGTTGGCAAAACAGTAGCGGCAGAAGTATCCACCTAAATTAAAATTTTCCAAAAACCTCCAATGTGATGACAGCCAAGATTGTCACCAGTGACACATATTACACCCCCTTTGATATCAGTGCCATTTACCGTAATACTTTCAAGTTCTAAATGTTTTAAATCTTTAATTAATACCTCTAGAACTTTAGAAAACCCAATTTGTTTAACATGCTTTTCGTAAACTAAAGCTACCAATTGAATGTTATCAACAAGAGTTCGACTCCATGAGAACATATTTGCCAAAGTACAATATATACCAATAACCTTATGTTTTAGTCTAGAAGAACCCAGCGGATTACATATTTCAAACCCATCTTGGTATAAAATAATTTTTATAGATTCCGGATTCAGTTTAAAAAATTCGTTGTCCTTGCAAATAGACCCGGAGTTAACATCTTCAAATACTAAATCGTCATATACACACCTATTACTCTTGTATTGATTGGCAACGTGTTCGTGCTTCAAAAGTATGCTTATAGTTTCCAAAATAGGAATATAAAAGAAGCTTGCTTGATTATTATTTATTTGACCCAGTGAAATGCAAACAGGTTCAACATAGTTAAAATGTTCTTTATAATACCGTTCCCTAGAAAAGTTGGATCGCAATACGCCTGTTCGATCATTATGTGCTTTATTGAATAAGTTATTTACTAATATTGGTTGTAATAATTGACCTTTCGGCATTGTTTACTTGTGATAATATATAGTCTGCATTCAAACAGTTAATATCGCGAATTCCTTCAATTAACGTTTGCAAAGACCGATTAGTCACAAAATGTTTTGCTTGCAAAGTTAAATAAAGTGAACAGAATAACCTGACACTTATTTCTTCGTAATTATTATTTACTGTCTGACAATCATCAGGTTCACCATCTTCGTTGTATATATTTGCATTAGCCGATATTTCATCAGCATTGCTAAGAGGCACTTTTATTAGTTTTGAATTTGAAATTACATAGCTATGTTGCCTCATGATATGATTTCGCAAGTTATGTACATTCGTATAAATAATGGCAACCTTACAACATACATTATAATAAGGGCACATTACAGAAGTACCATCTTTTAAATGTGAATAGACATGTTTATGAAACTCTTTTTTATTATCAACTTGAAACGTACAATTTGAAACAGCTTTGCAGATAAAGTTTAAGTTATTCGTTTGAGATTGATTGCTGGAAATGTTATGCCATCTGTATATGTGATTTTTAAATTTTGAATAATTATTTAGGACCGCGTGACAATTATCGTGCACACAGTGAAAAGCAACATTTAAGTTTCGATGGTAATATAGGTGCAAGTTGTACTTTCTTACAGAAGGAATCTTTGTTCTACATATTGTGCAACTAAACATTTTAATAACAAGTGCGATGTACTTACCTCAGGCAGTTACAAACTCCAGAAATTCACTAATTGAACACTAAACACTAAAAACAATTTAATGTATAGACCGGGCCCGACCAAAACTGCGCTTAAGAATGGAGCACGTTGGCGTTACAGCACAATATTGCTGAACCAGCTGAATAGGATGACGCACGTTTACACAGGAAGTATGCTGTAGCATTACATTAATCAGTAATATTACAAAATATTACACAGCATTATGTGAATTCACAATGTACGTTATAAAATTAATACCTAAAAGTACATATTCACCTAAAATCACATGTTTTCTATGTAATTACACAAAACTGTAAGGATACTTGAATGAATATGTGAATTCTTTCGATATTCGTTGTAAAATACAAATTACATTCTAAAACATGTAATAATTACCACAAAAGTTATGTAAAAAGTCTGTATTTTCACACGCATTTTTTTCAGTGTAGGCGTGGCAGTTTAAAAGATTGTCTATTTCCGAAGATTATGGTTATCACAGTGCATGCTCCAGTGCAACCCTATAAAAGACAAGTGGTTGTATGACTTTTTCATACCAAACTCTTTGCTAAAACATTATAATGTTATATCGAGAGATGTGTATAGTTCGGCTAACCTGTGACTACGATACAATCGTACAAGCGTATACAGAGATACTTCTAAGGTGTACCGATTACTAAACAATATAACGTTATTAACAACACCGACGGACTTGATTACTGCATATATGTACTGCAAAATCATAACGTGATAGCAACACCGGAAGCATAAATTATTGTATTTATAATTGTGTAAATTGTATTTTGTAAAAAGTTTAAATATAAATGTTTGTATGTATTGTTCATTCAGTTGCTATTTCTGGATGTGTGCATACATGATTATGAATTCAGGTGGAGCACTGTTTAACACAGTAATAAATAAATTGTCATTTGAGGCCCAAAGAGGCGCACAAACAATTGATTAAACCTTTGCAAGCAACCGTAGTATCAAGAGTTGTGATTCAGTGGTATGGATTCAACGACTCAACGTGGGAAAAGAAGGACAGCATAGTTTAATATAAGAAGTTTGTTGGCATTTTAGGCATTCGGAAAACAGTTGCTAACGAATACACATGGCTTCGTTCATGCTAGATTTCCATACATTCCAGTATAGGAAGAGCGAGTTATTTATTAAAGAAATTGCAATTTTGAACGTGGGATGTTTTGACCATAGTTCAGGTCTATTGCATTTACTCAATAACTTTAGTGAACAATAGTGGTGTGATGAGGCTTAAAGATCTATTCCTGCACGTGAGTTTTCTGTATACAAGATGAATTAACCTATAGATCGGATAACAGACAAGTGTATCGAGAAATTTTAAGGTTCTGTTGTTATCAATTTTTATCGCAAAATTTAAGTTTTGAATGTGATTTTATTGGTATAAGTTTTTAATTCAATTATAAAGGGGTTCTAAAAATTTTTAATATCGTTTCTCATGATCGCCACACTACAAACAGATGTATATTAATTGTAACTACACTTTGGATTTAAGCTCTGAAGACCATAATACAATAAATGAACATAAATGGTACCTCTGTATTTGTCAGCACAGTCGTTCAGTATTAGTCAACACACTAACAACTTCGGTCGTGCAAAATTAAAGACACAATGACTCTTTCAACAGTATAAAAGTCAGAGATGCCTAAAAGATCAATTTTAACTCCAAAAACAGCAACAAACAATTTTGTTGTTACCAACCTCCTTGAATATGGAAAATGACACACGAATGCCCCAAAGCGCAAACCTTAACCTTTGCTTAAGAGTTACTATACCAACCAATCAACTTGCAGTCGTGCTGCAACGGATTATGTCAATTTAAACCGTAACTTATCAATGTTGTTCAATTATTCTTCTCATCAATAGATCTTCAGTCATTCTTTCCTATTCTAAACTAGCCTACACATTTCCCTGAAATTTGGACAGTCTGCATCTATCACTATCTGATCTAGGTTTGCATTTACCTCCTCTTTCCTATCTCTGCTGGTAATATATCCTATACTATTTCCCAAAAATACATTAGAACGTATTCTGCCTTTCTATCTCTCCTATTTTTTTTCCACAGATATCCTTGTTCCCCCGCTATTTCTATCACCTATTTGTTATTAACTTTGTCTGTCCATGCTATCATCCACATACATCTGAAGCGCAGCATTCCAAAAGCCTGCAACCGTTTTTCTGTTTGCATTTCCTACTGCCCGTATGCTGTGCTGTGCTCAACACATATGCTTTCAGCAATTTTCTTCTTGTTTCTATGTTTGATGCTTTTCATCATAGGCGCTGCTTTTCCTTGTTAGATGCAGTTCTGTTCCCTTATATAGTTTTACAATTATACACCTTATTTCTCCTACATTCAGCGGTTACGAACGGGGGTAAGCAGCCTGCGGCAGCCAAGTTCCCCCAGCAGTTGAACATTTACCGATTTAATATTTTTCCCAATATATCTTTTCGCACAGTCAACATTTAGTTGCAGATATTTCACAACCAACACATGTAGTTGTTTATAATAATCATCAGATTTATCTGCGCTTATTTTTTCGTCATTAGGTTTTCCATCTCAAAACTGGTTAAACACGTACCTGCACTTGTTTATTTTCTGAACTAGTCTACATAGTTCCCTGAAATTCTCACACAGCATGTACACAGCTAGGTTTCCCTTCTATTGTTTTCTAATTTTATGCTCTATTTCACCGAGATTCAGTGAAGGGGGTTAAGCAGTCTATGGCTGCCAAGATCCCCCAAAACTTAGACATTTGCCGAAATAATAGTTTTCCAGTAAATCCTTTCACACAATTACCATAATTCGAGAATATTGCCCACCCAATACTTGTAGTTGCTTATAATAATCACCATGTTTAAGTGCAATTACTTTCTTCGTCTTTAATTTATTCATCTTGGGACTGGTTGGATGCGTACCTCCATTGATTTCTATTCTGAGCTGGCCTACACATTTTCCTGAAATTACTACAGCCTACATCTTTTACTATCTGTGTGCAGTACTCTAACCTAGGTCTACCTTTACTTCTCTTTTTTTCCTACCTTTGCTTCTAATAAATTTCGCACTATTCCCTCATGCCGTAGTATGTGGCCTATAATCCTATCTTTCCTATTTTTACCGTTTTCCACATATTTCTTTCTTCCGCTACCATTTTTAGTACCTCTTCGTTCTTAACTTTGTCTGTCCATAATATCTTCATCATACATCTGTAGCATCACATTTCAAACGCTTCTACCTTTTTCTAGTCAGCTTCTCCTACTGTCCAAGCTTTACAGCCGTATAGTGCTGTGCTCCACACATATGTTTTAAGCAATATTTTCCTTGTTTCCGTGTTTGTTGTCTTTAACACAGTAGTTGCTTTTTCTTGTTAAATGTAGCACGGTCTTGTGCTAATCTTTGTTTTATATCTTTTGCGCTTTTCCCATCTTGTGTAATTTGGCTTCCTAGGTAGCAAAAATCCTTAACTTCATGTAAGTTTGTGTTACCTATTTGTATTCTTGTTTTTGATTTATTTTCCCCTCCTTTGCATACTAGTACTGTAGTTCTAGTTTTGTTAATTTTCATACCGTATCTCTCTGTTAGAACCGTTTCCATTTCATTAAGAGCAGTTTCTAACTCTTCCTTACTAGATGCTAATACCGCTATATCATCTGCAAATCTAAGCATATCAATTTTTGTCCTTGCATAGTAATTCCAAATGTTTTCCTGCATTTGACAGTATTCATTGCCTCTTCAATGTACAAGTTAAAAATTAATGGGGGATAGGGCACATCCCTGTCTCACCCCTTTCCTAATGTTTACTTCTCTACGTTCCTGCTCTAATTCTATTACTGCTGCTTGTTCTTTGTATAGGCTGTGTACTATTCGTCTATCCCTCATTCCAATCTTTTGAGTATTTCGAACATTTCTTTCCATTTACATTGTCGAATGCTTTTTCCAGATCTACAAACCGTATATACACGCTTTCCCCTTTCTCTATTGTTTTCCATATTGTCACTCTCAGAGAGAAAATAGCCTCCCGTGTTCCCCTGTTTCGCCTAAATCCCAATTGGTCTTCTTCTAGTATTTCTTCAACTCGTTTTTGTACAATTCTAGTTAATATTTTTGATACGTGTGCTGCCAAACTTATTGTTCAAAAATTTTCACATCTACCCGCGTCTTTCTTTTTTGGTATTGTTACTATGATGCTACGTTTGAAATCTTTTGGTATCTTGCCTGTTTTATACGTATAGCTTACAGGTCGAAAGACTTTCTGTTACTGCTTGTCCAGCGGCTTTTAGAGTTTCTGCTTGCACCTTATCTGGACCCGGCGCCTTACCATTTTTCAGACCCTTTAATGCTAATTCAAACTTATCTCTAGGTATAGGATATCCCAAGTTATCATTTTCAATGTCTGATTCCTGTTCTAATGCAGTTAGTTTTTCTGCTGCATATAAATTCCCGATATATTTTTGCCATCTACCCACTTTCTCTACATTTTTTATAATGACGTTTCCACCCGCATCCCTTATATTTTTGCTATACGGTTATATATCCTAAAATTGATTCTAAATAGTTTGTATGCTTAATCTGTCTTTCCTACTTCCATCTTAATTTGTACCTCTTTGCACTTTTCATCAATCCATTGTTCTTTACCTTTCCTGCATTTGCGAATAACTGCCCTTTTTATGGCTTTGTATCTTTGTTTTCCTGTTTCGTCTGATTTATTTTTGTATCTTCGTCTTCTTCTATTCAATTCAGGATATCCTTTGTTATCCATGGTTTCTTATTTTCTTTTTGTGTATACCCCAGAATATCTCTGGCCGCCATGTCTAGGTTGGATGTAATATTATTCCATTCTGTTTCTACTTTTTTTAGTATCAGATATTTTTCCCAATAAAATTTGAATCATGACATGGGCGATAGCGGTCTAATATTTTCCCAGGGATTGGTCTGTACTTGCCTCGTGCATAAATATTTTCGGGGTGAAAATAGACTAATGGTTTTCTCACTAAATATTAGAAAATATACTACGATTTTTATTTATATATATATATATATATATATATATATATATATATATATAGGTTACACCAAATGGTATCTCAAGACAATCCAAGTAAATGTGATTTCTATCAATTGACATACCCGTTCAGGTAAATCTGACATTCGTGCTAAAACATACGTTTTTCAAAGAGTTGTAGTAGTAGTACATTGGGGTCAACACTCGTCCACAGCAAAGTTGTTCTATCATTTGTCAGATATGCTCGTCGTTGCCCAACTTAAACGCAGAAAAATTACCCAATGATAAATAAGTGTTTCATCGATAACTCAAAGTTTAAGTTACTTTAAACTTCAAAAGTGTAAACAAACCAATTGTCACGGCAAAATTCCATAGTGGAAGCATGTCATATTTTTATGAAAGCTTGCAAGACTATTAAGTAAGTAATAGGGAATTCGTAACTTGCACCCCGAATATGAGCTATCAGAAATAAGAGTTAAATACATTGAGTTTAATATTACATAGTTGTAAATAAACGAGGAAACGACAGATATATTTAAATACAATGTAACAAACCAAATACTGTGCAATAAAAATTCATAAGTACAAGGATACAGGGATGGCTTTATCTTGTAATTTACTACATTACATTAAATGAATTTTATATAGTTTCAGACAAAGAAATAAAAATATAAACCTACATAAATTACATGGTAATACTTATTTTCAGTGTGTCATTTGTCATAAACTCTAAAGCAAGATTTTGTAATAACATGAATACCACCAACATACGAAGTAGGAGGAGAATAAAAGCACAATAATTGCATCCGACTGAAAATTAATCAACTGTGAACCGGTGATGCATCAAAATCAATATGTAGAGGTACGCGTGAATAGACCGACGTGGACGTAAACGCGGGAGTTTTTGAGAAAGTGAAATTATATGAATTAAAAGGTAAGGCGATACAGAGCTCTAAGAAAACCTTGATTGCATTCCCGAAGGGAATAGACAGAGTTCAACATGCAAAAAGGAGGAATACTTTCGAATCTGTAGAAAGCCGTAAAAAATAGGAGAGATAGTATGATAGAACACCTTCTAATGCACGAGGGAGTAGTGTGGAATATATTAGAAGCAAAGAAAGGGGAAAAAGATAGGTAGAGGAAGACTTAGAATAGACTATTGCATACAGATTGTGAAAGATGTAGGCTGTGGAAATGTAAGGAAAATATCTAGGTTAGCTCAGAATATGAAACAACGGATATAAGGGTCTAATTAGTTCGAAGACCGAAGACCTAATGATGATGATTTTGTTAATAAAAATGTTTTTTGTACAAAACTACAGGCGTATAATTTGTTGATCTAAGATCGCTAATAAGGTATAGAGGAAGCCGGACATTATGGGCATCGGGGCATAAGAGCGCCATTAACTACTAAAAATGACCGCAGAATATCGGAATAATGATGCGGCCAGCTATTGGTTTCCAGTTGCCAATCGACCTATGTGTAAAATTAACGTGCTAAATGACCGTTATCTGTTGCTTTGAAATTTACATGAAAAAACACAGTTTTCTTCTTTGAGAAGAAATTCGCATTGATACCACGTATAAAGTATTTGTGCTACAATTTACAACAATTTAGATGCGTTTTAGGCCTGCTTTTAGATATTTAACATGTCCGACTATGACAAAGGTAACAGTCAAAGCCGTGTTTGTTTAGTTACGTCATATGATGGCAAACGGGGTAGTCAACTGGGACAAATGGGAAACAAATATTTGGTGCCCCACAGTGCCCCATATTAATTACATAGTTTGTGTTTAGAGTACATTGTGTTTGATTACAGTACGTTAGTGCGTATGTATAAGTGATACACAGTACAGCACCCTTGGTGTTTGGAATCAATGAAGAATGGCGTTGATAGCTATGTTCCAGAGAAATAATTACTATTATTATTAAAGGTTTTTATTGTCTTAAATTGATTTATACAGTGTACATATAAACTAAAGCAAATTATGAATGATATAAATTTAAGAAACAATGGGCGAAGTTGATCTTGGTAGCAAAACTATTAGATGTTCTTCCGCTTAACCCGCATTTGCAATTGTAAAACTTAAAACAAGAAACAAAAAGCCAAAAATAATGTATACAAAAAAGTAAAGAAAAGGGAAAAATTAAACTAATACAAAAAAACACATTTCATATAAGTAATAGATTATTGAGTTACAGTGCAAACTAAAAAGCGAAAGATGCCTCTCAAAGAAGCTTTTGATACATTAATTTTTTAAATCTTATAATGCCTACCGATTTAATTTCATTCACTATTGAATTATACAGTTTTGTTATATTGTACGTATACGAACGTTTAAATAGCTCAGTATGGTGAAATGGAGGTGTCAACGTTCCTTTTTGTCGAATATTGATATTATGGACATCTGTTCGAAAGGTAATCTAATCATACAGATATTGTGGAGCCTTATTGATTATGATTGAATGAAATAGATATGCACAACATGCAGGTTTCGTCTTGCAGACATGGTTAGCCACTTAGATTCAGCTCTTTTACCACTAATACGATCATACTTTCTCAAGCCATAAATCAACCTAATACAGGAGTTTTGCAATTTCTGAATTCTGATATAAAAAAAAGCAAACCAAGAATACAATGAGCCACAAATTACACTTGAACAGTATGTCTTAAAGTACAGGGGCAATCCCTCTGAAACGACCATAACAAAAAAATTTGGTAATTATGTGACTGTATTTATCGATGAGCTAGATACTGAATTAATCATCATCATTAGGCCTTCAGTCCTGGAACTGTTTAGATGCGTACCATCATTGTTTGCTATTCGGTGCTAACCTGCACCTTTCGCTGAAATTTCCACAGTTTGCATATTTCAGTTCACTATCTGTGTGCAATAGTCTGATCTAGGTCTACCTCTACTTCTTTTTTCCTATCTCTGCTTGTAATATATCCCGCACAAGTTTCCAAAAATAACTTAGAAGGTATCTTGCCCTTCTATTTCTCCTATTTTGTTTGTTATCCACAGATATCTTTATTCCCCTACTATTTCTATAACCTCTTTGTTCTTAACTTTGTCTGTCCATGCTACCATCCTCATACATTTGAAGCACAACAGTTAACAGATAATGACTGATTTAGAAAGAGGTTCATTCTAATAGCGTGAGAGGTTTGCTGAACAAATGGTATTGTGACTTAATTTGTTATCCTACCATTCATATGAGATACATCTTCTTAACTTACATTCGATGTGTGTCATTGCACAACATATACTTCCTAGTGGTCGTAGCGAGGGCAACTTTCTGCTGGCTTACAAGATAACCCCCTTGGAAAGGAAACTTTTCTTGTACTGAAAGACGTTAGGCACACCTAGAGGACTTAGAATCGTGGCAACGTGTGTGGCACAGAGACTACACATGCCAGTACTGAACGGTATGGTGTCGTTATCGTTAGTAGAGAGCGCTATAACGGCACGGTTGTGATCTAGGCTGGTAAACTGGTTCAACCTAATTAAAACTTACTAATGAAACCACTGCAAAGGTTCGGAAGGTCAAAATCATAGTGGACTACTGAGACGGAAAATATTTGGCTCATCACATAACGACCGCATGAATCAGGAGTGGAGATTTGAAGCCTGAACTGTCAGGGGTGTGTACTGTAAAGGGTATGAAATCATGAAAGAAATGAAATTATGACGCATGGATGTGCTGTGCGTGAGTGAAACAAAGTGGAAGGGGAAAGATGTTGTTGAATTAGATGATGGTATGTTGGGTGTATGGTTTGGAGTTTGGTGCAATGAATTTGGGGCGAAATATGTTGGTTTAATTTTGAATGATCAAACAAAAGTGTGCATGAGACAAAATGAATTGGTATCTCCCCGCATCTTGTGGGTTAGAATGAAAGTGTGCTTTAGAAAGATTTGCTCCGGTGAATGACGTAAAGGAGTGTGAACAGTTTTGGTAAGAGTTGGAAAATGTATTAGACAAAGAAAGGAATGATCGTGTTTCTATTAGGTGATATGAATAGTTCGATTGGAGTACAGATAAAATGCCGAACATGTGGTAAGTTCGTTGCTTATCTAAGAACGAACTAAAATAGAGTTATGTTAGTGAGTATATATATGGCAAGAGAATTGTTTGTATCCACACATGGTACAAACAAAGACATACACAAGTACACATGACAAAGAGGAAAAGCAAAAGTATAACGATTTTTGATTGTATTTGATGAAAGTTTAAGAAAACGTTTAAGACACGAGAGTAATGAGAAGATCTGAGTGTGGAACCGATCATTTTCTGGTTTTGTCCAGAGTTTACCTTGGCCGAAAGTAGGTTTAGACAGGAAAGCAGAATGTGAGACAATTCAAAAGTGAAAGTAGAACGCTTGTTGGAAGAGTCGACTCAAAAAGAGTACGCTACTATGTTAGAGAGAGAGTTGTTAACATCAAAAATGAAATAGTTTGAAACGAAGCAGGCGAGAGAAACTGTTGAAAAGAGTATATAGGCGTCGTCGTGGATCAATGTAGTAAGCGTAAGACTACGGATCCCAAGGTCCCGGGTTCAAATCCCGACACGGCCGACTGCTTGAAAAATGGCAGGTGAGCATTTTTCACAAAAATTACGCCCTCGTTCGGATGAGAAGTAAAATGGAGGTCCCGTGTGTGAGTGTTGTCACGCACGTTAAAAATCTCTACCTTGCCTGAAACGGCAAGGGTTCGGCAAAATTCTAAATTTCCAGGCAACAAAAAACTCGCCTCCTGGCCAATGTAGTACCTACAGGTGGAGCATTGGAAATGTAAATGAACTGAAAAGAGTATTTAAAGATGCTGTATGATAGTGGTAAGAAGGATACAGATGAGTGCGGATGATGAAGAAAGAAGCAATGCACTGGTCAAAAACGTAGGTAATAGTATACAGTTCGAATGCAGTGTAGACGAGGTGCGGAGGGAGGTGATAACTTTGAAGAATGACAAAGCGACGGATGTAGATGAAATGGAAAAATTGTGACCGCAAGAGTTCGCAAGAGAACATAGAGCAAGATATGGAACGTTCAATGTGGTTTTATGCCTCAAAAAAGATTTGTGGATCAGTTGTTCGTAATGCAACAAATTGTCGAAAAGTATGCATGCCAAAAAGAAAATGTATACAGCATTTGTAGATCTGGAAAAGGATATGGCTCAGTGAATTGAAGTGAATTATGGAAATTGCTGTGTGAATGTGGTAAAACAAATGTCAGTGTGCTGTTGTATGCGGATGACGCAGTAGTATTAGATTTATCGTCACAAGATTTGCAACGACTGCTTGACAAGCTAACAGATGCGTGTGAAAATATGAAATGAACGTGAATGGAAATAAGTCGAAAGTAATGTTTTTTGACAGAGATGACGGAATTGATGCTTTTGTATTTGGAGTAGACAATGACACGACGAAGAAAGTGAATGACTTCGTGTATCTTGGTAGAAATTTTTCCGCAATGAATAGCTGCGGTTGGTGAAATAGAAAGAAGCGCAAATGATAGAAGAATAATATTTGGAAGTATTTGAACAGTGAACAGGAATGAAAGATTGACTACAAATACAAAGTGGGCCATTTACAACGGTATGTTTGTGCCAACTGTTATGTATGGAAGCGTAACTTGGGCCTGGAGGAAGAAGCACATTAGTCGTATACATTCTGCAGGAATGAGGTTCTTATGAAGTGTGTGCGGAAAATCATTAAGAGACAAAGTGTCAAACAAGTGGGTTAGAGCAGAGTGCGGGGTGCATGTGACCCTTAAGGAGTTGGACGAGCCTAGCGCGCTTAAACGGTTTGCACATATGAAAAGAATGAATGAGGATAGGCTTACCGAGCGTATACAGAGTGGTAGAAAACTCCCGGAACGGTCAAATATTTTGAGAAATACTCATCGCATTAGAAAAAGAAAAAATTCGTGTTCAATACTTTTTAAAAGCTATCCAATGACACCATCCCCTAGGGGTAGGGGTGGGGCAACTTTAAAAGTTTAAGTGGAAACCTCCATTTGTTATTGCAGATTCGGATTCGCCACAAAATGTTAGTCATAATTTTTTTAGGTTTTTTGCAGATGGCGCTGCAATCGACAAAAATTAACTATTTCTAGAAGAATTGATGGATCAGAAAATAAAAGAAGTAAAATAATAAATTATTTATTTCATACATAACGAAATTACTGCCGAAGGTGTTCAAATTGACCACCTCTCGTCGCGCTTTTAGGTCTTCCAGATCTTGGTTCATCCTTCACCGAACCAGTTCGCTCAAAACGATTCACTGTTCGACTCACAGTAGATTTAGAAATCGGTTGACGTTCCGCATTGACTTCATTGAATAAATCTGCGACTTGCTGCAATGATCTTTCTTTATCTCCATACCCCCACATCATCAGGACAATTATTCTTTCTCTTTCAGACAGAGACATCACGAAATAATATCAAAAGCTAGTAACGAAATGAATACTAAAAATGAATGTAATTCTGACATTTTTCGATTTCAAATGTTTTTGTACCCTATTTTGGTTTTGTCAATTACAACGCCTTCTATCATCCAAAATGGCTTGTGTCGTAGGTCAATTTGGGGTAATTTATCCTGCGGAATTCGAATCTGCAATAACAAATGGGGGTTTGCCACTTAAACTTTTAAAGTTGCCGCACCCCTTCCCCCAGGGGATGGGGGCGGGGGTTCAATTTTGGTGTCATTGGATGGCTTTTAAAAAAATATTAAACACGTATTTTTTCTTTTTTTGATGCGATGAGTATTTCCCAAAATATTTGACCGTTCCGGGACTTTTGTACCACTCTGTATGTGCAAGTAAGGCGATTGGTAAAGCTGCAAGGGACAGACCGCGTAAAAGATGGTTGGTTGTAGTAGAGGAGGTTTTGAAAGAACGAAAGGTGGAAAGTCTAAGAAGTCAAAGAACATGTCAAAGTCGTGTATGAATGTTACATAGGTAAACTAGGCGTGAAGAGACCGGTGGAGGCGAAAAACGATTGTGGGAGTAAAAGGAGAGTAGCAGTCTGGAGCTACGTCCTGCATATCCTTCAGAAAGAGGTGCTAGGGTTACGATCCCCAAAAGGGAATACCGTGATAGGTGTGTTGTTGACTCGTTATTATTGTTCCTTAACCTCTGCGTCTTCCCTAGCTGGTGAAGGTGCAATCGATTGGTTTCAGCTCACATTAAATCATTTTGCAAACTTTAAGCACATTTATTTTAAAACTTTTTTTAGATCTTGTTGTTAATGTTTTTCGGTCTTTTAGAGCGCGTTTCTTGATTCATGCTGAAATCTTTCGTGGAAAATTTTTGTTAGACCACTTCTGTGCTGTCCGATCACTTACAGCGTCATTTCCGAGTGTGGTACGTATTTTTCGTGCCCTTTCGACCGCTTTGTTTCCAAGTTTGTATTTATCGCGTAAATAACTTCTAACATTTTGTTAATGGTCATTTTAAATTATTTCAAAATAGGAACTAAACAATTACCCCAAAATTTGCATGCATCAAATGAAAAGGGAATTCATACGAAAGTAAAGGACAGTATATAAACAAGTGCTATCAATAAATAACTAAAAAAAGTATCCATGGCATTCTGTATAAGAAAATCTTCGTGAACTTCTATGGTTACCAGATGGATAGAGTAACGTTTGGTTTTTTGGGAGAATGTCATGAATCTGGATGGATACAAGGTCATTTGTTCGTCCTGTAGTTAAAAAGATTTATGGAATGGTCACATGCGCAACCAAAAAAGACTCACTCTTGTTGCTGCTTGAGTGGTATGCTACTCAAGTTAGAAGTGTTGAACTTACTGATTTGGCTGACGAAAATTGTATTACCCTTCTATGTTTACTGCCATACTGTATACACCGTCTTCAGCTCCTAGATGTCTGTTCTATGAAGCCCTTGAGTAACTACTACAGCATCAAAGCCAAGAAATGTTTACAAGTACATCCCGGACGTGCAGTTACCTAATTTCAGACTGTCAAGATTTTTTGGACAGACGTTTATTTCTGCTACGACAACTGCTGTATGTTCGTTTAGGTCTACAGTAATTTGGTCTCTGGAACCAAACATTTTTACTGACGTAGATTTTGCTCCGGCTGAAACGAAATATGATTCAGAAACTCTTATGGCAAAACTTCAATACAGGCAAAAGACTCTTGAACCGGCTCTTCGACCTGGTTCCTCACAACCTGGATGTTCAGAAACATATAACAGAAAGGTACGGAATAAGCAGAGTAATTCTAAAGCTCGCTCTTTAATTAAGCTCTTCGCAACCGGGATGTTCAGGAATGAACAATTTTACCAATTGCAGTATAGCCTGAAGTCATATTGCCTTTACCTAAAGAAGTAAGAACAACGCAGCGGTTTACAAAGCTCAGGAAAATAGTAGCAATAATTACGGAGTCGTCTTACAAAAACGAATTGCTTGAACAAAAAAAACAAAAAAAAAATGTTTGCAAAAGGGACATAACGAAGACTTTTGAAGGTAAATCGTGCAAAATTACGACAAAAAAAGAACAACAAACTAAAGCAATTTTAAGGCGACTCTTGCAAACGTATTCTCTGACGATGACAACAAAGTGCTAAGTATCTGCATTGTCCGTAATTATGGTTTCAGTCCAATGAAGAGTCGATTAAGTGTATAAAGTGCAGTCGTTGGGCACATTGCTCGTATGACGGAGTATGCGATATAGAGATAAAGCATATTCCTCTTTGTGTCGTTTGCACTTCAGTTTACATAAATTAATATAACTACGCATTAGAATGTTTTTTGTGTTTTAAATTTTTGTGTTTTAGGTTAAGCTTACCACTAAAAATATTTTTCCAATATGTACGACCTTCTTCATTAAATAACCTATATCCCATTAAGTACCGTACTTTACTCCCTATAGCGTGTCATAGCGGGACAAACGATTTTTAAAGAAAATGTTATATTTTATCGATTATTAAGGATGTAATTATTGTAATTATCATGGCACGTGTGATGCACAACATTAGAGGCAATCTAAACGACTAAAACAGTTTTTTAACTATTGAATGCCGATGAATAGCTGATGAATCTTAAGAATCCCACAATGCCCTGGTCTCACCTACACATTTAGTCTATTTATTGAATTAGCGTACATCACTGTCTTCAGTCCTGAAACTGGTTAGACGCGTTCCTCCATTGTTTCTTATTCTGAGCTAAACTACACATTTCCCTGAAATTCCGACAGCCTACATCTTTCACCATTTGCGTCCAATAGTCTGATCTAGGTCTACATCTACCTCTTTTCTTTCTATATCTGCTTGTAATATATCTCGTAATATTTCACAAAAATGCTTTAGAAGGTATCCTATCCTTATATCTATTTCTTCAATTTTTTTTTGTTTTTAGCAGATATCTTTAATCCTCTACTATTTCTATAACCTCTGTTATTAACTGTTCAGGCTATTCATACATCGGAAGCATAACATTCCAAAAGACTTCATCCTTTTCCAGTCTGCTTCTCCTACTGCCCCTATTCACTATTTTATAGACGTAGAGTGCTATGCTCCACACAATTGCTAACATTTTTATTCTTGTTTCTATGTATGTTGTCTTCAAATATAGCCACTGTTCTTTCTTGCTAGATATAGTGCGGCTCCCCTTCTATTTTTTTGTAAATATATACCCCATTTCACCGATATTAGCTGATATGTGAAGGGGGTTAAGCAACCTGTTGCAACCAAGATCCCTTAACACTTGAACTTTTGTCGAATTAATAGTTTTCCAATAAATACTTTCGCACAATCAAGGTTAGTTGAAAATATTGCAAAATCAAAACCTGTAGTTGTTTATAAAATTCATAAGGTTTACGTGCATATATTTTTTTGCCATTAGGTTTTCCATCTTGGAACAGGTGGGACGCGTCCCTCCAATTTCTATTCTGAGCTAGCCTACACAGTTTCTGACACTCTTACAACCTAGATACAGCTATGTTTCCTTTCTGTTGTTTTACAAATATATACCCTATTTCACCGATATTTAGAGGTATGTTAAGAGGGTTAAGCAACCTCCAATTACCAAGACTCCCAACACAGACATTTGGTATGTAAACGGGTTTAAGCAGCCTGCAGTTACCAAGATTCCCCACCACAGACGTTTGCCGAATTATTAGTTTTCCCAGTAAATTTTTTCACACAATTAACATTAGTTTAGAATATTGCAAACGCAACACTTGTAGTTGTCTACAATAATCATCAGGTAGTAGTATAACTTTTTTTTGTTATAAGGTTTTCCGTCTTGAAACTGGACGCGTACCTACATTGATTTCTATTCTGAGCTAGCCTACACATTTCCCTGAAATTTTCGCATTCTACATCTTTGACTATCGATGTGCACTAGTCTAACCCGGGTCTATCTCTAACTTACCGATTTAGATTCTAATCTAACCATAGGTACACTCTTTCGTTCTTTTGTAGGTAGTTTTCTACAGTGTCCTATCTTTTTCTCATAACTATCCCCACACCCGAATTTCCTTCCTCGGGTCCTGTGTGAATTACCCTAAAGTCTCTGCTCCAAAAATCCCCCGCCTCTGGCCACCAAAATTCACTGATCTTTACTATGTCTAGTGCTAACCTATGCACTTCAATTTTTAAGTTCTCTAGCTTACCTACTAGCTTCATACTTCTCGCACTCCACTCTCCGACTCGCAGAATGTTCCCAATTCTTTTTCTAAACTTTCTGTCTACATCCTCCGAAGTAGTTTCTTCTTGGAGATTCGAATGGGGGACTATTTCGACTTCGGAATCTTTTACCCCAGAGAATGCCGTCATGTTTATTACAATTTAAGTACGCTGTGTACTTGGGAGGTAATGTGGTGGTTTCCCGTTGCCTTCCACATTGCGGTAGTGTGTCTTAGAATGCCATACCGACCCCTATAGTAACTACCAATCTAAGTACCGAAATTACCGCTGCCCTTTTTTCGGGGACCTGTCTTATTCTGGTTCCTCACTAAAGACCCTACTACTTTGGACGAATCTATAGTTTGGCTTTAGGTCACTGGAACGCGGAAGCCCTTCCACCCGTTCTAGTAATCTAGAACGTCTTCAAGGTGCAGGTCCATTCAGAAAAAGAAAAAATTTTATTGGTTTATATTTGTACACAGCGTACCTAAATTATAATAAAATGATGGTATTCTCTGGGGTAAAAGATTCCGGAGTTAAAATAGCCCCCATTCGGATCTCCGGGAGGGGACTACTTCGGAGGATGCGATCGGAAAGTTAAGAATAAGAATCGGGAACATTTTGCGAGTCGGAGCGTGGAATGTTAGAACTATGAAGCAAGTGGGTAAGCTAGAGAACCTAAAAATCGAAATGAATAGGTTATCATTAGACATAGTAGGGATCAGCGAAGTTCGGTGGCCAGAGGCGGGGATTTTGGAGTGAGACTTCCGGGTAATTCATACAGGAGCCGAGGAAGGAAATTTGGGTGTGGGGATAGTTATGCGGAAAAAGATAGGATACTGTGTAGAAAATTACTTACAAAAGAATGAAAGAGTACTCATGGTTAGATTAGAATCTAAACCGGTAAACACAGTAATAATACAAGTATACATGCGCACCTCTAGCTACAGTGACGAAGAGGTAGAAGCAATCTACAAAGATATCGAAGACATATTAAGACACGTAAAAGGACATAAATATTTAATAATTACGGGGGATTTTAATGCAGTGGTAGGTGAGGGTAGGGAAGGAGCGATAGTAGGTTTATTTGGTTTAGGCACTAGAAACGACAGAGGAAATAGGCTGGTAGAGTTTTACGACAAGAACAATTTAATCATTACAAACACATTATTTCAACATCATGCTAGAAGACGATATACGTCGAAGATGCCAGGAGATATAGGAAGATATCAAATAGATTACATTCTTGTTAGACAACGGTTTAGAAATCAAGTAAAAAACTGTAAAAGCTACCCAGAAGCAGATATAGACACTGACCACAACATCGTAATTATGAAAGCCGCACTTAAATTTAAAAATTTGAAAAAAAACAACGGAAAAGGCACTTGGACCTACAGAAACTAAAAGAGAAAGATATTCAAAAAAGATTCGAAAAAAGGTCACATGAATTGCTCAAAGATATCGGGAAAATATCTGATACTAAGGAAGTAGAAACAGAATGGAATAACATTAAATCCAGACTTGACATGGCGGCCAGAGATATTCTGGGGTATACACAAAAAGTAAATAAGAAACCATGGATAACAAAGGATATCCTGAATTTAATAGAAGAAAGACGAAAATACAAAAATAAATCAGACGAAACAGGAAAACAGAGATACAAAGCCATAAAATGGGAAATTATTCGAAAATGCAGGAAAGCTAAAGAACAATGGATTGATGAAAAGTGCAAAGAGGTACAAACTAAGATGGAAGTAGGAAAGACAGATGAAGCATACAAACTAATTAGAATCAATTTTAGGGATATAGAACCGTATAGCAAAAATATAAGGGACGCGGGATGAAACGTCATTATAGAAAACGTAGAGAAAGTGTTTAGATGGCAAGAATATATAGGGAATTTATATGCAGGAGAAAAACTAACTGCATTAGAAAAAGAATCAGACATTGAAAATGATGACTTGGGATATCCTATACTTAGAGATGAATTTGAAATAGCATTAAAGGGTCTGAAAAATGGTATGACGCCGGGTACAGATAAGGTGCAAGCAGAAACTCTAAAAGCCGCTGGTCAAGCAGTAACAGAACGTCTCTTCCAACTTGTAAGCTATATGTATGAGACAGGCGAGATACTCAAAGATTTCAAACATAACATCATAGTAACTATACCAAAAAAGAAAGGCGCAGATAGATGTGAAAATTTTCGAACAATAAGCTTGACAGCACACGTATCAAAAATATTAACTAGAATTGTACAAAGACGAATGAGAAAAACGGGCTGAAGAAATACTAGGTTTAGGCGAAACAGGGGAACACGGGAGGCTATCTTAGCTCTGAGGGTGATAATGGAGAAAACAATAGAAAAAGGGGAAAGCGTGTATATAGGGTTTGTAGATCTGGAAAAGCATTTGACGATGTAAAATGGAAAAATGTTCGAAATACTCAAAAGATTGGAATGAGTTATAGGGATAGACGGATAGTACATAGCTTATACAAAGAGCAAACAGGAGTAATAGAATTAGAGCAGGAACGTAGAGAAGTAAACATCAGGAAAGGGGTAAGACAGGGATGTTCCCTATCCCCACTAATTTTTAACTTGTACATTGAGGAGGCAATGAATACTGTCAAATGCAGGAAGACATTTGGAATTACTATGCAGGGGCAAAAAATAGATATGCTTAGATTTGCAGATGATATAGCGGTATTAGCATCTAGCAAGGAAGAGTTAGAAGCTGCTCTCAATGAAATGGAAACGGTTCTAACAGAGAGATACGGTATGAAAATTAACTAAAGTAAAACTAAAGTACTAGTATGCAAAGGAGGGAAAAATAAATCAAAAACAAGAATACAAATATGTAACACGTACTTACAATTATGGTAATTGCGTGAAAGCATTTACTGGAAAACTATTATTTCGGCAAATGTCTAAGTGTTGGGGGATCTTGGCAGCCACAGGTTGCTTAACCCCCTTCAATAAATCTCTGTGAAATAGGGCATAATATTAAAAAACAATATAAGGGGAACCGAGCTGTATTACTGTGTGAGAATTTCAGGGAACCATGTAGGTTAGTTTAGAAAAGAAATAAGTGCAAGTACATGTCCAACCAGTTTTGAGACGGGAAACCCAATGACGAATAAATAAGCGCAGACAAATCTGATGATTATTATAAACAACTAGTTGTTTGTTGTGAAATATCTGCAACTAATGTTGACTGTGCGAAAAGACATATTGGAAAAAATATTAAATCAGTAAATGTTCAAGTGCTGGGGGAACTTGGCAGCCACAGACTGCTTACCCCCCTTCGCAACCACTGAATGTCGGATAAATAGGGTATATAATGGTAAAACAATAGAAGGTGACCGAACTGCATCTAACAATAAAGAACGGCACCTATGATGAAAGACAACAAACATAGAACAAAAAGTTGTTGAAAGCGTATGTGTGGAGCACAGCACAGACAATATGCCTACGAAATACGAGCAGTCTGAAAAGCAGACAGAAGAACAGTAGCGGCCTTTGAAATGCCGTGCTTCAGATGTTCGAGGATGGACAGACAAAGTTAATAACAAATAGGTTATAGAAACAGTAAGGGAACAAGGATATCTTAGGGAAAAAATATGAGAAGTAGAAGGGCATAATACGTTCTAAGGCATTTTTGGGGAATAGTATGTGATATATGACAAGCAGAGATTGGAAAAAAGAGGCGGATGTAGACCTAGATCAGATAGTGATAGATGCAGACTGTGCAAATTTCGGGGAAATCTGTAGGTTAGTTCAGAATAGGAAACAATGATGGTACGCGTCTAACCAGTTTCAGAACTGAAGACCCAATGATGATGATTTGTCTAAAAATTAATCACATTATGACGTAAATCATATTTTAGATTGCTTGAACTATCGTATATAATTTGGTTATCAGTTGGGCACTAAATATGTTACAAGTATGTATACTTAGTTCTACCAAAAGAAGCTTAAACGATATAAAATTATCAAGTGTAAAGAGTTTATTCCAAGTAATTATTGTACTTATATCTAGTGTTAATTAATTTCCTTTATTCGTTTTGCTATTAAAAATATAATAGAAATTATACAAAGACATTTAGAGGAGCTTTTAGTTAATTAACACCTTTGAGTTTTTAAATTCATTTAGAAAAACCGCCAACAAAATGTAGGAGATTTATATTTATCGAGCAAGCTTTACGTGATATCTACTAGGGTGAAAGTTCAGCTTGGATACATTTTACACTTTTAACCCTTAAATTTTAAATATAATAAAAGTGTAAGTATATAATTCTTAAAAGTGGCTCCTTTCTGTACCATCTTGTACCTAAATTACTGACTCAACTTTCGGGTTATATCAACGATACTACGAAAACATACAGACATCTACATCTATCAGCAAAAGGCACAAGTAACATTCAACTTGGCAAAATCATAAAACTTTTAGTGTTCAAAGCCCAATAACTTTTGAATACCATTGCAGTCATCTTTATCTGAATTATTGAGCGCTTTCTGCCGTCTCCGTCTAATAGGGAGTTAACCTACAGCGTTGCTATGACTACATTCAATGTTTCCACTTACTCGATTGGCGCTACAAACATATTTTTCAGTCACGTGAGATCGTTTTGTATTTGAAAGCATGATGGCAGGAGAATTTACTAGATATGTGTCTGGTGGAATAGTTCTCCGACATACGTTTTTCGATTTTACTCTTTTTACGTTGCAGAAGAAGTTATGTTTCAGTAACTTGATAAGAGTAATCGATTTTACAACTAGACGTCGACGTTTGACCTACTAAAGTTAACGAATGCAGGCATTTAGAGGTCAACTTAAAATAAGTCCTACAAATAAGGTTATTAGCACTATAAATTTAAAGGATCGTAATTATTTATTATTCGGTCCCCTACCTCTAGTATTGGCACGTTTTATTGTCGTTTTTTTTAGTCGGCCGTGGTGTTGTTTGCACGTTACTAATTATGAAATTGCGCCGTAATTGTACCCAGGTGTATACTTTCTCTCAATGAGGAGTAATCTGTGGGTTTAGTTTATGAGTTTAAGTTTTGGGTTAATGTGTAATTTATACGAAACACGTTAAACTGCCCTAGTTTAGTCGTGCTATAGGGTTTTCTGTTGCCAAGGGGTGGCAGCACCGTTTCTAAAGTGTGCTTAAAATTATAAGTGTGGTAATGTAGATGAGTTTAGCTTAATTTTACAGTATCCAATAAATGATGCAAATGAGGTAAGTTGCTTTAATAAATAAAATTGAAAAATTAAAAATTCTTCCTGCTCGTCTAGTTTGTAACAAACACTGGTAAAACCAGATCAAATAATGTTTGTAAAATGTCATTTCCATGAACCGTTGTAGCAATTGCGTCATTTTAAACTAATTATTTTTGAACACGTTGATTTCTTTAATACTCTGTCCGTTCCAAATTGTCTGATTTAGGAACCGCTGTGAACTTAGCAGTCAATTTCCAGCAACGAATTTACGAGTTTTGCCGAACGACCAGTGGCGTCGGTTAAGAAGGATACACACAAACAAGCTGCTCAGCAGCGAATTTCAAAACACGCTAAACCATATAAATCGCATAAAATGCGCTGCCACTCAATTTTAATTAATCATATTAGAATACCACAAATTCAAATTATGAACAACTTTATTAACAATTCTTGAGCGAATTTATAATTTTATACACCTCCCGTTCCACAAAATAAAAACTTTGTTTCACAGATTTTTATTTATAAAACACAATTATTAATAACATGAAACGGAACAATTTAAAGTGAATAACATACAAAATTTTAACTAGCAATTCGTCTTTAAACCCGGAGATACACAATTACTCTAATTTACTAGATATTTACAGAAGTAGAATGAAACATATGCAAACAAATCACACACAAATTGCGCAACAAGCCCCAAATCAGAAGAAACCCGTAAATCAGACAAAAGCGGAAAATACGGCAAAACTTAGAGTTTAAAGATGACGATTCAGGTCTAACTACAAAAATTAGTACCGTTTTGATTTAAAACTACGTAGGTCCGAGCCGATCCAAACTTTTTAGGTCGATCCGTAGCAAGCTCCGAATAAAAAAACATACCCGCAATTCAAGCAAAAGCAGAACACCCCGGGAAAAAGTTCGAGTTTAAAATTGTCGATTCAGATCTAACTTAAAAAATTCAAAACCGTTTTTCCTTTAAAAATACGTGGGCCAAACCCGATCCAAACTCTTCAGGAGGATGCGTAGCAAGCCCTGAATAAAAAACACCCTCAATTTAAATAAAAAAAAGAATACACGAGCAAATCTTCGAGTTTAAAGTTGTCGATTCAGATCCAATTATAAAAATTCATTGCCGTTTTTTCTTTAAGACTGCATGGGTCGGACCCGATTCAAACTCTTAAGGAGGATCCGTAGCAAGCCATAAATAAGAGAAACATACCCTCCATACAGGCAGAAACAGAATACCACGAGCAAATCTTTGAGTTTAAAGTTGTCGATTCAGATCTAACTACGAAAACTCATAACCGTTTTTTCTTTAAAACTGCATGGGTCAGACCCGATCCAAACTCTATAGGTCGACCCGTAGCAAGCTCCGACTAAAAGAAACATACCCGCAAATCAAGCAAAAACAGAATACCACGAGCAAACCTTTGAGGTTAAAGTTGTCGATTTGGATATAACTATAAAAATTTATAACCGTTTTTTCTTTAAAACTGCGCGAGTCGGCCCCGATCTAACATCTTAAGGAGGATCCGTAGCAAGCCATAAATAAGAGAAACATACCCGCAATTCAGACAGAAACAGAATACCACTTGCAAAACTTTGAGTTTAAAGTTGTCGATTCAGATCTAACTATGAAAACTCATAACCGATTTTTCTTTAAAACTACGTAGATCAGACCCAATCCAAACTCTATAAGTCGATCCGTAGCAAGCTCCGAATAAAAGAAACATACCCGCAAATCAAGCAAAAACAGAATACCACGAGCAAACCTTCGAGGTTAAAGTTGTCGATCCAGATCCAATTATAAAAATTCATTACCGTTTTCTCTTTAAGACTGCGTGGGTCGGACCCGATTCAAGCTCTTAAGGAGGATCCGTAGCAAGCCTTAACAAGAGAAATTACACCCGCAATTCAGGCAGAAACATAATACCACAGGCAACACTTTAAGTTTAAAGTTGTCGATTCAGATCTAATTTTAAAAATTCATAACCGTTTTTTTTAAGACTGCGTGGGTCGGACCCCATCCAAACTCTTGAGGAGGATCCTTAGCAAGCCCTAAATAAGAGAAACATACCCGCAAATCAGGCAGAATCAGAATACCACAAACAAATCTTTGAGTTTAAAATTGTCGATTTAGATCTAACTATAAAAATTCATAACCGTTTTTTCTTGAAAACTGCTTAGGTCGGACCTAATCCAAACTCTTAAGGAGGAACCTTAGCAAGCCCTAAATAAAAGAAACATACCCGCAATTCAGGCAGAAACAGAATACCGCGGGCAAAGCTTTGAGTTTAAAGTTGTCCATTCAGATCTTACTATGAAACCTCATAACCGTTTTTTCCTTTAAACTGCGTAGGTCAGACCCGATCCAAATTCTATAGGTCGATCCGTAGCAAGCTCCGAATAAAAGAAACATACCCGCAATTCAAGCAAAAACAGAATACCACGAGCAAATCTTCCAGTTTAAAGTTGTCAATTTAGATCTAACTATAAAAATTCATAATCGTTTTTCCTTTAAAACTGCGTGGGTCGAACCCTGTCCAAATTCTTTATGTCGATCCGCAGCAAGCCCCAAATAAAAGAAACATACCCATAATTTAAACAAAAACAGAATACCACGAGTAAATCTTCGAGTTTAAAGATGTCGATTCAGATCTAACTGTAAAAATTCATACCGGTTTTTTCATTAAAACTGCGTGGTTCGGACCCGATCCAAACTCTTAAGGAGGATCAGTAGCAAACCTTAAAGAAGAGAAACATACCCACAATTCAGGTAGAAACAGAATACCACAGACAAAACGTTGAGTTTAAAGTTGTCGATGCAGATCTAACTATAAATATTCATAATGTTTTTTTCTTTAAAACTGCGTAGGTTGGACCCGATCCAAACTTTTAAGGAGGATACGTAGCAAGCCATAAATAAGAGAAACATACCCGCAATACAGGCAGAAACAGAATACCACGAGCAAATCTTCGAATTTAAACTTGCGATTCAGATCTTAGTATAAAAATCCATAATCGTTTTTCCTTTAATACTGCGTGGCTCAGACCCAATCCAAACTCTTTAGGTCGATCCGTAGAAAGCTCAGAATAGAAGAAAAAACCCGCAATTCAAGCAAAAACAGAATACCACGAGCAAATTTTCGAATTTAAAGTTTCTCTTATTTAGGGCTTGCTACGGATTCTCGTTGAAAGTTTGGATGGGGTCTGACCTAAGCAGTTTTAAAGAAAAAACGGTTATGAGTTTTCAAAGTTAGATCTGAATCGACAACTTTAAAGTCGAAGATTTGCTCGTGGTATTCTGTGTTTGCCTGAATTGCGAGTCTTGTTCTTTTATTCCGAGCTTGCTATGGATCGACCTATAGAGTTTTGATTGGGTGTGAACCACGCGGTTTTAAATAAAAAACGGTTATGGATTTTTATAGTTAGATCTAAATCGACAACTTTAAGCACGAAGTTTTGCCCTTGGTATTCTGTTTCTTCCTGAATTGGGGGTATGCTTCTCTTGTGTAGGTCTTGCTACGGATCCTCTTTAAGAGTTTGGATCGGGTCCGACCCACGCAGTTTTAAAGAAAACACGGTTATGAATTTTTAGAGTTAGATCTAAATCGACAACTTTAAACTCGAAGATTTGCTCCTGGTATTCTGTGTTTGCCTGAATTGCAAGTCTTGTTCTTTTATTCCGAGCTTGCTATGGATCGACGTATAGAGTTTTAATTGGGTGTGACCCACGCATTTTTAAAGAAAAAACGGTTATGAATTTTTAGAATTAGATCTAAATCGACAACTCTAAACTCGTAGATTTGCTCGTGGTATTCTGTGTTTGCCTGAATTGCGAGTCTTGTTCTTTTATTCCGAGCTTGCTATGGATCGACGTATAGAGTTTTGATTGGGTGTGAACCACGCGGTTTTAAATAAAAAACGGTTATGGATTTTTATAGTTAGATCTAAATCGACAACTTTAAGCACGAAGTTTTGCCCTTGGTATTCTGTTTCTTCCTGAATTGGGGGTATGCTTCTCTTGTGTAGGTCTTGCTACGGATCCTCTTTAAGAGTTTGGATCGGGTCCGACCCACGCAGTTTTAAAGAAAACACGGTTATGAATTTTTAGAGTTAGATCTAAATCGACAACTTTAAACTCGAAGATTTGCTCCTGGTATTCTGTGTTTGCCTGAATTGCAAGTCTTGTTCTTTTATTCCGAGCTTGCTATGGATCGACGTATAGAGTTTTAATTGGGTGTGACCCACGCATTTTTAAAGAAAAAACGGTTATGAATTTTTAGAATTAGATCTAAATCGACAACTCTAAACTCGTAGATTTGCTCGTGGTATTCTGTGTTTGCCTGAATTGCGAGTCCTGTTCTTTTATTCTGAGCTTGCTATGGATCGACCTATAGAGTTTAGATTGGGTGTGACCCACGCTGTTTAAAAAAAAAACGGTTATGAATTTTTATAGTTAGATCTAAATCGACAACTTTAAACTCGAAGTTTTGCCCGTGGTATTCTGTTTCTGCCTGAATTGCGGGTATGTTTCGTCTGTGTAGGTCTTGCTACGGATCCTCCTTAAGAGTTTGGATCGGGTCCGACCCACACAGTTTTAAAGAAAAACGGTTAGGAATTTTTAGAGTTAGATCTAAATCGACAACTTTAAACTCGAAGATTTGCTCCTGGTATTCTGTGTTTGCCTGAATTGCAAGTCTTGTTCTTTTATTCCGAGCTTGCTATGGATCGACCTATAGAGTTTGGATTGGGTGTGACCCACGCATTTTTAAAGAAAAACGGTTATGAATTTTTATAGTTAGATCTAAATCGACAACTTTAAACTCGAAGTTTTGTCCGTGCTATTCTATTTCCGCATGAATTGCGGGTATGTTTCTCTTGTGTAGGTCTTGCTACGGTTCCTCCTCAAGAGTTTGTATCGGGTCCGACCCACACAGTTTTAAAGAAAAACGGTTAGGAATTTTTAGAGTTAGATCTAAATAGACAAATTTAAACTCCAAGATTTGCCCGTGGCATTCTGTTTTTGCTTGAATTGCGGATCTTTTTCTATTATTCGGAGTTTGCTACGGATCGGTCTATAGAGTTTGGATCGGGTCTAACCCACGCAGTTTTAAAGAAAAAACACTTATGAATTTTTAAAGTTAGATCTGAATCGACAACTTTAAACTGAAAGTTTTGCCCGTGGTATTTTGTTTCTGCCTGTATTGGGGGTATGTTTCTCTTATTTATGGCTTGCTACGGATCATCCTTAAGAGTTTGGATTGGGTCCGACCCATGCAGTCTTAAAGAAAAAACGGTAATAAATTTTTATAATTGGATCTGAATCGACAAGTTTAAACTCGAAGATTTGCACGTGTATTCTTTTTTTGTATGAATTGCGAGTGTTTCTTTTATTCAGGGCTTGCTAAGGATCCCCCTTAAGAGTTTGGATCGGGTCCGACCCACGCAGTTTTAATGAAAAACCGGCTATGAATTTTTATAGTTACATCTGAATCAACAAACTCGAAAATTTGCTCGTGAAATTCTGTTTTTGCCAAAATTGCGGGTATGTTTCTCTTATTCGGGGCTTGCTACGGATCGTCCTAAAGAGTTTGGATCGGGTCTGGCCCACGCAGTTTTAAAGAAAAAGCGGTTTTGAATCTAACTTTAAACTGGAAGTTTTGCCCGTGGTGTTCTGCTTTTGCTTGAATTGAGGGTGTGTTTCTTTTATTCGGAGCTTGCTACGGATCGTCCTAAAAAGATTGGATCGGCTCTGACCTACGTAGTTTTAAAATAAAACGGTACTAGTTTTTGTAGTTTCACCTGAATCGTGATCTCTAAACTCTAAGTTTTGCCGTATGTTCCGCTTTTGCCTGATTTGCGGGTTTCTTCTATGATTTAGGGCTTGTTGTGCAATTTGTGTGTGATTTGTTTGCATATGTTTCATTCTACCTCTGTAAATATCTAGCAAATTAGAGCAATTGTGTATCTCCGGGTTTAAAGACGAATTGCTAGTTAAAATTTTGTATGTTATTCACTTTAAATTGTTCCGTTGTATGTTATTAATAATTGTGTTTTATAAATAAAAATCTGTGAAACAAAGTTTTTTATTTTGTGGAACGGGAGGTGTATAAAATTATAAATTCGCTCAAGAATTGTTAATAAAGTTGTTCATAATTTGAATTTGTGGTATTCTAATAAGATTAATTAAAATTGAGTGGCAGCGCATTTTATGCGATTTATAAGGTTTAATGTGTTTTGAAATTCGCTACTGAGCAGCTTGTTTGTGTTCATCCTTCTTTACCGACGCCACTGGTCGTTCGGCAAAACTCGTAAATTCGCTGCTGGAAATTAACTGCTAAGTTCACATTGTTGATTTAGAACTTGTATTCGTTTATCCTAACTTTATAAAAAATTTACAAAGGGTATATATATATATATATATATATATATATATATATATAACGGGTATTTTCGTAACTAAACTATAACGAAATGGAAAACATTTAAAAATTAATACTTGAGCAACATTTAACAACTGGTGTGACTAGCGTCCCGGTTCCAGAATTAATACCAATCCCAACTTTAGAAGAAATTAAGTAAATGATGTCACCGATAACCGGGAGTTTTCAAAACCCATACCGATTAAAAAATACAAGTAATGCTGTCATACCTGCAGTCGAGATTTATAAAAATAATGAAAGTACTTTTAAGTTTTACAATGCTCTTTTGTAGAAAATTAAAATGTTTCGTCCAAGATTCATCATCTCCATCAATAGGTTTTCAGTTCTGGAACAGGTTGGACGCGTACCTCCATTGTTTTCTCATTTGGAGATTCATAATATGCACGAACTCGCTACTAATGAAATAATAAATATAGAACTAAATGGGTATGTAGAGTATGCAGCCACGCACTTCCAAAAAGTAAATCCAATTAAATCAAAAGTTATGTTCGTGGGGTCACATATCAATAGACAGGAGATGGAACTCCATGTAAATGTTAATATTGGTAGCACATCATTAGAAGCTGTAGTACGTTTTCGTAATTTAGGCATACTTTTCGGCGTCAATATGAGATTTCAACATCACGTACAAAAATGTCTGCAAAAAAGTTATGCAAACCTACGTTATATTTACAGTATAAGGAAATTTCTCGGTATCAAAAGCAAGTCCATCTTATGTAATTCTCTTGTGCTGTCCCACTTCAATCACTCTTGTGCGGTCTATACTCCATGTTTGACCACGGAATACAGCCGGAGAATGCAGGTTACTCAGAATTCTTGTATGAGACTTATTTATGGCATTACAAGGCATCAGCACATTCAACATAAACTAAAAGAATTTGGTTGGTTAAATATGAAAAATAGCATCCTTTTTTGTTGATTATCGTCATTAGGTCTTCAGTCCTGGAACTGGTAAAACGCGTACCATCATTGTTTCCTATTCTGAACTAACCTACACATTTCCCTGAAATTTGCACAGTCTGCATCTATAATGATCTGATCTAAGTCTACATCTACTTCCTTTTTCCTATATCTGCTTGTAATATATCCCATACTATTCTCCAAACAGCCTTAGAACGTATTCTGCCCTTCTATTTCTCCTATTTTTTCTACAGATATCCTTGTTCCCTTATTATTTCTATAACCTATTTGTTATTAACTTTGTCTGTCCATGCTATCATCCTCATACATCAGAAGCATAGCATTCCAAAAGGCCGCTATTGTTTTCTGTCTGCTTTTCCTACTGCCCGTATTTCATAGGCATACTGTGTTGTGCCCCACACATATGTTTTCAACAAAGTTCTTCTTGGTTCTGTGTTTGTTGTCTTTCATCCTACGCGCTGTTCTTTCTTGTTAGATGCAGTTCGGTCCCCTTCTACTGCTTTACAATTATATACTATATTTCTCCGACATCCATAGTGGTTATAAAGGGGGGTAAGCAGCCTGTGGCTGCCAAGTTGAATATTTACCGATTTAATATTTTTTCCAATATATCTTTCCGCACAGTCGACATTAGTTGCAGATATTTTACAACCAACACCTGTAGTTGTTTATAATAATCATCAGATTTATCTGCGCTTATTTTTTCGTCATTAGGTTTTCCGTTTCAAAACTGGTTGGATCCGTACCCGCACTTATTTATATTCTGACCTAGCCTACACATTTCCCTGAAATTCTCACACAGCCTGTATACACCTCAGTTCCCCTTCTATTGTTTTCTAATTTGATGCCCTATTTCACCGAGATTCAGTGAAGGGAATTAAACAGCCTGTGGCTGCCAAGATCTCCCAACACTTAGACATTTGCCGAATTAATAGTTTTCCAGTAAATCCTTTCACACAATTAACATGAGAATATTGCCAAATCAATAACTGTAGTTGTTTATAATAATCATCATGTTTAAGTACAGTTACTTTTTTCGTCATTAATTTATCCATCCTGGGACTGGTTAGATGCGTACCGCCATTGATTTGTATTCTGAGCTATCCTACACATTTCCCCGAAATTCGTAGAGCTTTCATCTTTCACTATCTGTACGCAGTAGTCTAATCTAGGTCTACCTCTACTTCTCTTTTTTTTTTATCTCTGCTTCTAATATATTCCACACTACTTCCTCATGCCGTAGTATGTGGCCTATCATCCTATCTCTCCTATTTTTACCGTTTTCCACATATTTCTTTCTTTCCCTACCATTTTAGTACCTCTTTGTTCTTAACTTTGTCTGTCCACGATATCTTTATCATACGGCTATAGCACGGCATTTCAAAGGCTTTTACTTTTTTCTTGTCAGCTTCTCCTACTGTCCAGGCTTCACAGCCATATAGTGCTGTGCTCCACACATACGTTTTAGGCAATCTTTTCCTTGTTTCTATGTTTGTTGTCTTTGAGAACAGTATTTGCTTTTTCTTGTTAAATAGCACGACCTTGTGCTAATCTTGTTTTATATCTTTTGCGCTTTCCCAGTCTTGCGTTATTTGACTTCCTAGGTAGCAGAAATCCTTAACCTCTTGTAAGTTGGTGTTACATTTTTGTATTCTTGTTTTTGATTTATCTTCCCCTTCATTGCATACTTGTACCTTAGCTTTAGCTTTGTTAATTGTCTGATTCACGGATCTGTCCACTAATTTGTTGTATCTTCATTTGACCTTCCACGCAAAGGTATTACGTTGGCCATGAAACGTGTTTGCTTTTACATGAAAATTTTTCATTCTGTTGAACCCTTGCCATTCCAAGCAAGGTAGAGATATTCAGCGTGCGTGACAACACTCACACGCGGAACCTACAGTTTACCTCCCATCCTAATGAAAGCGCATTTTTATGAAAAATATTTTCCTAACATTTTTCAAGCGATACGTGGCGAGAATCAAACATGGGACCTGGTAATCAGCAGTCATACGCAAACCTGTTGATTCACGGAACCGCCGAATCTAATAACTTTCTGATGGTCTACTCGAAGGTAGTAGTACAATGGGCTGGATGCAACTTTTCGTTACTTGAAAATTTCAGATTTCGACCAATCCTTGCTATTCCCAGCAAGCTGTATGTCTTTAACGTGCGTGATAGCATTCACACACGAGACCTATAATTTACTTCTCATCCGAACGACAGCGAATTTTTGTGAAAAACGTTTGCCTAACTTTTTTCAGGAGGATGACGTCGGAAGACGAACCTCGGAACTTGGGATTGGCAGTCATAGCAAACCGGTCTTATCCACAATGCGGACAAGTCTACATTTGTCTTGTCAATGTTCCACCCAAAGATACTACATTGGTCGGGAAGATAGTTTTTTTACCTGGAATTTTTGAGTTTTGCCAAACCGTTGCTATTCCAAGAAAGGTATAAATTTTTAATGTGCGTGAGAACACCTACACGGCATCTACATTTTACTTTTCATCCGAAGGAGTGTGAATTGCGAAAAATATTCAACGGACACTTTTCAACCGGTCCTTGTAAGAAAACGAACCTGGGACCTTGTAATCAGCAGTCATACACAAACCTGTCTGATCCACAGTATCACCAAATTCAAAAGCCCTATCTTTGACTTTCCAATGCTTGACACCGAAAGTACTACTGTGGCCAGGAAACGAGTTCTTTCTTACTTGAAAATTTTGAATTTTGCCGAATCTTTGCTATGATAACCAAAGTTGGAATCTTTAACGTGCATGACAACACTCACAAACTACCTACATTTAACTTATAATCCGAACGAAGACGTATTCTTGTTAAAACTGCTCGCCTAATATTTTTTAAGCGATCGTTGTCGGGATTCGAACCCAAGACCTTTGAATCAGCTGTGATACTTGAACCTATTTGATCCATGAAGCTGCTTCGAATCAAATGGCCGAACATTGACTTTGCAATGTTCCACCCAAAGGTACTACATTGGCCAGAAAGCGAGTCTTTTTAGCTGAAAATTTTGGATTTTGCCGAACCTTTGCCGTTCCAAACAAGGTAGGGATCTTTAAGATGCGGACAACACTCACACACGGCACCTGCATTGTATTTCTCACTTGGGACCTTAGAATTTAGTAGCCGTTGAATGTCTGACATTTTTGACAATAGTTTTGTAACTGGCAAGTTAGGATGCGTTATTTAGGCATTTACTTTCTGACAATTTGTTTAAGGTTTATTATTATTGTCGTCATGTCACAAACTACCAAAATTGTGCAAAATAAGAAAAAATTTGAATAGGGGTCAACGGCAAGGGATGTAATTTCTTTGCTCAAATCCTTCCACAGTGGTAAACTAGAATAAAGTGCCATTAAGCGTACCAGTACGAACTTCTAAGTTTCCTGAAAAATCAATAATGGTATTAGGAATAGAGCAAAAGTATGTTATAATTTTGGATTTTCAACCACTAATGACAAACAGCATTTACTGGGAGCATTGTTATGCAATGCAGTTTGTTCCGAACCCTCCATTCAATTAGCACTTTAGGAACTTGACTGTTTATAGTTAAATTTGTTTAACGGTGGGACTACCCTCCCGGTTCCGGTATTCGTACCAATTCAGTTAAAAAATAAAATGAAGTAGATGATGTGGCCGGCAACCGGAAATTATGAGAATCTCAGCTGGTACAAGACACTTCATCCGCAGTCGGAATTTTTAGCAATACAGTACTCAAATATACCCGGAATTGCGTTATTCCGGTTATATTCTACTATATATATATATATATATATATATAATATATATATATATATAAATAATAACTTAGACTTTTAAGCAAAGCCCAATGATCATTTCAAATCGAGCTAGTAATTGAAAGAAGGAAAATATAAGGCCTTGGACAGATTTGAACCTGCATCTCAGTTTTGCCGGAACTGTGCGTTTACCAATTACGGCAAAACTGAGATGCAGGTTCAAATCCTGTCCAAGGCCTTATATTTTCCTTCTTTCAATTACTAGCTCGATTTGAAATGATCACATTTGGGCTTTACTTAAAAAGTCTAAGTTATTATTTCATCTTATTAATTTCAATACGTTAGTATTTATCAACTTACCTTGTGTAAAAAACTACTTATAATATTTATATATATATATATATATATATATATATATTGCTATGAACTACTGAAATTATCGAGCCCCTACGTTGGGCTGTTATATTAATATTGCTATGCTCCCTAATTTATTCGCGCCCCATCGTTTTGGCGACCATATTTATCTTGCTATGAATAAACAAGAATTGTAATTATCTCCTCCGACGTTGAACTGTATTATTAATATTGCTATAAATTCCCTCCAGAAACTTAACTGGATTTTATCTTGAACCAACCTTGTCTACCAATAACAAAATTTGATACATTGCCGCCTTACTTGTTATCAATTTCGTATTCAACTTAGAGCTCCTCCTTGAGCTGTTTAAATTATCAAATCACTCCCATTAACTTTATCTTATGACCTCGACTAGCATTTATTTGGAATTATAAAACTCAGTTAATTCGATTCTATATAATGAAACAAATATTATGTACAGTTTTTGTAAATTGTTTAAAATACACTTTTCAATTAATTAGTGTTGTAAATCTTATTTATCAGAAATCATATGCTTTTTATTCAAAACCCAAAGTCACCAAAAAACCTATTATCTTTATAAAAGAAGTGTAGAACGGTCGAAACCTCTTATCATATCACGCACTTTATACGATTCAAATCCTTTGTTTTGGTAAACTTTGTCACATTAATTTATATTAAGCAAATTCAATATTCAAATAAAAATATAGAAAAATAAAATGTCTTATAACTAAAATCTGACCTGGTCTACTTTCTTCGTATCGACGCATCCATTTGAATAAAAATTATCATCCCCCAATTCAGGATTATTACATGCCCATTCAATATATTGTCTATCCACACGCTTGAACCATTTCATTTAAATTATTGCCATCACCCTCTGGACTACCATTATTAATTTATACTTATGCACCCCAATTTATTGTCATCTCATTCAGACTTATTCCTTCTTATCAATTTCCTCAAACTTAGAATTGGATTATCATCATTTATTTTCCCTTGACTTAGAAATTGTATTATTCTTCCCCCAGAACTTGGAATTACATTTATTCTCCACGGACTCGGAATTTGGATTTTCTCTCCGGCTTTCAGAATAGAATTCTTATTATCATTGTCCCCTGACTCAAAATTACATTTATTCTCCACGAACTCAGAAATCGTAGTTTATTTTCCCCGGACTTAGAAGCCGTTTAATCGGCAATCGTAATTTTCATTTTCGCACTTATACAATTTTTCACTTTGAATTATTATTACGTATCACTTTATTTCATAGTGGCGCACTGCGGCCTTTGCTGAGTTGTAAATTGACCTCGTTATCACTGTACCTGGTAATATATCTTTTCTCCCCTACTCCGTTAGTGGGTATGGTCTACAAACTCGTCGCTGATTTTAACCAATCAAATAATTACATTTAAAGTAGTTTCTGTTGTAATTTTCTATGCTTTCCAATAATTGTGACCTGGTCGCAACTGTCTTCGTTATCAAACACGCGGTGTTTTGATGAATCTAATTGCTTTTCCATAAACAACTGATGCAATTCGACTTTTAATTTGCATATTTACGCAATTTTTAATCACCTCTCTTTATCAAAGTTCTTAACTACTTGCACGCATTTACTATGCTTCCTGAAGCTCTATTTTTTATCTCCGTATTAGCCTAATTGTTTGGAACTCTTTTGAATGCGTGTCTAATTACACTTTATTATGTTTACATATGAAATACGCGTGCTTCCCCTGAAAAATATTATTATCTGCATTGCCTAAATTAACTAAAACTTTATCTACAGGTTATTAAATATTTACTATTTACCTAATGCATGTGTTCCTGGTTTCTACGCTAACTATGCGTCTTCCTATGATTATCTGCGTCGTTTGAAACTATTTATATTTTATATACAGGGTCTTGACTGCTTACTATTTACAAACTATCTCCATTTCTCGATTCTTTACTAAATAAATGCAGTTTTCTGCTGCCTATGGTAATTTCTCATTTCTAAACGACCTTTACTATAAAGTACACCCTTAAACAACCCCTTATCACAGCAATATATATATATATATATATATACATATATATATATATATATATATATTACTGTCTAACCTTATAACAATCGAGCCTCACGAATTGGGCGTCAAAATTATGCCGTGGAACTCAGGTAAAATCCTTACCAACAAAAGTATATTCGAAAATTTTATCAAATTGTCAAATTCGAAAATAGAAAAATTTCCAAAAATTAAATAATTCAAAAAAAAAATTCTTACCCGTTTTCCTCTCTTCCTCGGTTGAATGGCCTTCTTCAACTGCTTCCGGCTAGCTCATTTGGACCTCCTTTTGGATATCCATATTCACTCTCAAATTCTATCACTCACGAACACTCCCAATAAAACCACAAAATACAACCAACATATAATCTTTTATTTATTCCTATTTACAAATGCAATTCATTATTATTTTATTGTTCACGTTACACTTTAGTAAAATTTATTCTGTAATGTCCTGTATTTAATTTTACAATCATCAAACACATAAAATATACTCGGAGTAAATAGACCTTGAATAATACCTTCTCTAAAATTCCTTGTTTATAATTTATTTATTTATTTTAATAATTTAAGTAAACTCTGGGGTATGGTGAGCTCATAATAACCCATTCTAATTCTGCATAATGTATGCCCCTCTACTGTGCATACTCTTAAAATTAAAAAAACAAAGCCATGTACTCTTCACAAAATTTCACGTTCTGAGGGAACGTTTAATAGCTTTCTAGACACCTTCAATTTCTAGTTGAATACCGCAATAAAGTTATTTACACATATTCTGTTCAATAAGTAAATAATTCACACTACCTTGAAAAACACTCTCATACGCCACCCCAATATTTACAGTTTATAGGAATCACAATTTTAAATCGTTACCTGGAATTTCTAGAAGATCTTTGCTCTGTAGATGATGCCATGTAAATTTCTATCTGGTCGGCAGGTCGTTTCTCGCAATTACTAGACGAACTCCCTCTAAGTTGATCCGCCAACGCCGCCTTCTCGGTGTAACCAAATTCCAAATTTCATTCCAATTATACTTCTTTCACAGTAATCTACGTTATTTAATGTCCCGACACGAGTTGATAAAAATTATAGGTGATACCTCAATTAAAATAAGTAATATCGGCACACTAACCGCGTTTTAATTAATTTAGAGTCTACCACTAAGCAATATGATTTAAAATGATTTTATAATACTCACAACTCATGTTAACTTTCATACGTGCTTTCGGGACGATCGAAATAATAAGGGCTTTCATAATCATCTCCTAAATTATTTATATCTTTCACTTGCCACCTCCTGGCCACGGTTATTCGAAATCTCCTGCACACAACACACATTCCCACAATTTTGCACTCAACCCCGATTTTCAAATCCGCGAATTTCCGTACTTCGTTATAAAATTTTAAGAAAATCACGCTACACTATCCTCGTGTCTATATCAAGTCGAACTAACATCTCAACCAATCGTAGACTTAATGACGTTTCTGAAATCCCTCCTATACTATTGTGGTCGCATGCTTATACGTCTTCTACGTCTCCTTCTAACCTTGCTTGAGTGGTTGAAAATCGAAATCCTTGTTTGTGCGCTGTCTACCTCACGTGGACTCTCTACGTGAGTTAAATAACCCCTTCATTAGCATTTCCCGTGAATATAAGCGACGGTTTATCCGACATTCTCCGTAACCATTTGTTATCTACAAAATTTAAGCAGAGCTTGACCTTTAAAAAATATACAGGTGTTTAATCTTAACATTTTAAATAACACTTCTACGAGTTTGATATTCCACGTATTTCAAACCCTACTGATACATTTATACGTTAGCAACGCGTCTCATCTTGGTATTACCGGGTTTTTAAACGCTTTTATGCATATTATACATCAATAGTCGTTCAATTAATTTAAAATAATTAATAAATTAATGGCATTGGCTTTTATCATTTAATTTCTTTGCAAACCTACTTAAATTTCATTAATTATTTATAAAATTTCGTTAATACCTAATACTTAAAAATGAATTAACCAATATAACTTTCGTACGTAATTTCTGGTTGTTTCTTTATACAGGGTGTTTTGAAATTGCTTCGTTTTTATTTATTTTTGATCTTTTAAAAACAACTTTAATATATATTGTTGCGAATATTTAAAACAAATATTAGTATAAGACCGTGCTGCGTTTAACATGGAAAAATTACTACCATGTTAAAAGATAACAAACAAGGAAACAAGGAAAACATTGCTAAAAGCATGTGTGTGGAGCAGTGTACGGGTATAAAACGTGGATAGTAGAAGAATAGGAGATGAGAAAGGTGGAAACATTTGAAATGTGGTGCCTCAGACGTATGTTGAAGGTATAATGGACAGACAAAGTTAAGAACAAGAAGTTTTAGAAATGTTAGGGAAAGAAAGAAATATTTAGGAAACAGTAAAGAATATGAGAAATGGGATGCTAGGGATAGCTCCCAACAGACACCAAACTCAGAATTTACACGGTCAATATCAGTCCAATCATGCTTCGGTTGCCTGGATTATATACCTATACACCACCAGCAGACACCGCTCAGAAGCGATTCAAAACACCATCCTTCACCTCATCACAGGGGTTCCAAGGTTCGTCCGTCGTCCGGAACAAAATTGTCGGGCAGGTTCTGAAAATAGACACGCTCCAGAAACACTATAAAACTCTGGCCATCAACACATTCTAAAGATTAGACTACTCGGACTTAACATCTCTTAAACCAATAGCACCGCTAGCTGGAAGTCAACAACAAATGAAGAAGATGCCATGAAAAGTTTTAGATTCATAAGTCTGTACCAGATACTTGAACTTTTCAAGCCCCCATTATAAACTGGCATTATACCGAAAATCTTGACACAAGTCGAATCGCACAACAACAGGAAAAACAAATACCAGCAAAGAGGAAAAACCTAAAGGTTCAGGCAGCTACATCGATTGGCGCTGAGAATGCCAAGAGTGACAACAAGTCAAGTCGGGATCGTGCAACGTTATAATGTTGGCGTATGCATCTTTAATCTCAGCTAACTTAATCGTTTTTATCAAGTAGGCACCATTCGGTGTTTGTTTAAGTAAATGATTCAACCCTAGGGTCAAATTTGAGAATCTTTTCACGAAACGAAGGTCGTCCTTAATAAAGTCTAAAAATGTACATAACGTTCGAAAGTCATTGGGGGTTTAGAAATTCAAAATTAGTTGAATCGTATTTCATTACCCTCAAATCGAACCGTATGCCTCAAACAAACAATTTGTTTTGAAAACAACACTTTTCCAATTTTAGCGTAATACCTGCGTATGGCAATTTTTGAAATACAATTTTTATATGTTGAAGATGCTGTTCTGCCGATATTAACACCGCTAATGAATCACCGACATGGGAGTTTACAAAATTATTAGTGTCTTCACCCGCTCTCTAATAATTAAATTTTAAATGCCGTGTCTCAAAATCCAAGTGCTATAAGTGTGTTACGTACAGTTTGTAGCCCTTTGAATATCTAACAGGTAATTCACAGAAAATTCAGTGAGTTACTTCGCCAAAAAACCCGTGCTGGTAAAATACCGGCAACCTCGACTGTACGAACAAAAATGTTATTCTGCCGACTAACTTAGTGGGACGGGTGGTATGTTTGACAAGAGTTCAAGAATGCTATCAGGTCTTGATTGGGAAATACCTTGGACGCCACCAATTCTCGTAGGGATTCTGGGGAAAAGTTCTAGAATGACTAACGAAGCAGTGCCAAAATCTTGAGATCAGAAAAGTGACTCTGGCTTAAAATGTACCTGAAAATTTATTAAACCAAAATTATTTTAAATCGAAAGCAAACTTAAGCACATATATCTATTTATGACTGCTAACTGCATAGAAGATTTCTGAAAGTAAAGATTAAATAACACCTGAAATATTCAATCACGCTCTTTTAAAAATCACAACACAATTTATTACAGCAAAAAGTGTAACTATACTGTTTACAATAATGGAAAGATCAAATTTACAATCATTATAAAATTTGCTGCGACATTGCTAATTCTATAACACCCACACGTTTACACATTACCAGCTTAAAGATATTAGTTTTGTGATTCCTAAATCTACTAACTATTAACGGTCTAAACACCCAATATCGAAAACCTATTAACTAAAACTTAACCTAATACAGACGCACTTGTAAGTACGTTCAATTTATATATTTTCTTATAACTAGGCACTAATCTTCGCAACAGTATAGTTTCAGCAAGCATTTATTTACAATTTTCTTGCAATCGGGTGATGGATTATGACATTAAAGGCCGTCCTTTATTTCCTCTTGAGTATCTCTATCTTGTCGACCTCATCTGCTACAATATGAAACTTTCAACACAACGGTTGACTTTCTTTATGGACCCAGTAGTGTCCCTAAGAAAAAACTGGCCCACTTGGCAGGGGATTATCTGAACCTATTTAGGCTATTCTGCCTTGTTCGCTAACCTCTACTCAAGGTAATTAACCTACCGAAGTAGAATTGTTTAGAGTTTGGTTGCTTGGAAATGGAGTTTCTTCTTGAAGAATGGAACTGCTCTTTTAAAAACCACGCGAAGCATTCTTGGCAAATTTCCTGCGGATTAATCAAAATTGGCTCTCCTCCGTGCCGATTTCTCTATCTAACCTTTTATGTATTTAAACTTATGTATTTCGGGTTTTAGATTAATCTGAATCAGCGTAGAACTGTGTATGACATGCCTTTGTTCTAAGATGTTTAAATCATTAGCGCCATTATATTTTTCCTAGGCAAAAAAAAAGCTGCATTAATTACCATGGTAACATCGCCTCTAACCTTTTTTTATAACTAACAAATGTATTTTATAACCTTTGACTATTGATCAAACATCATGCAAAATAATTCTCCCTTAAACTATAATTTATAGAAAAAAGCCTGAAACTTATATATCCTAAAGGGAATAACCTAATCCTATTGGTGGACTTTGCTTGCTTATACAGAAATTATTAAAATGAAATCCGACTATAATTATTTCTAAGGGAATACTTCCACATATAATAATATAAATTCACTATAGCTCCTGCTGTAAATAGTGGTCGATCGCATATTCCAGCAGCCTGTACAACGTAGCACTCAGATAAAATAGTTGGCTTACTTGAAGTGTTTTGATCCTAATAAATATAGCAGTTCAATGGTGACGAACTTTATTAAAAAACCGAAACAAATATGCTATCAAACTTAGGAACCGAACCGACAGCAAATAATGTACAGGAGTACATTGTAGGTGCTGTATTAAAAATAGAAAAACATATTTTGCCTCTAATTTATTGCTAGATGCACTATAATAACGGTGATTTAAAGTTACCTTGAATTATTTTAGTGATATTTAAATGAAACTTGGAATAATCTATGCGCTGACTAAGCAAATACCGGTCACATTAATTTTTGTAGCAAGGTCTATACATTCTTAAAATTTCGTCTATATTTTATAAACTTCAAGGTCTTTTAATTCATTAATGTCTTGTTACACGTGTAATGTGTATATTTTATTTTTTGGAACTGTAATCTGTTTATGTTCACTTAGACGAGTTGGCATGTACTCAATTTGATTTATAAAATGTAAATTAACCTGCTTTTTGTATTTATAAATTTATAGCTTGTTTCTGTATGAACTACTGAAATATTTCCAGCATATAAATTATAAACTTGCGTTTATATATCACTTGTTCTTTTTCGTGGCAAGTAAATTTGCGACACCCAAAGTTGTTTTTGTTGTACTTATGGTATTAGTAATGAATGGAGCTGAAATAAGCAGTAGTAAATTCAAATATTTGTAAAATTAAACAAAATGCTTGTAAAAATAAGCATTGTAACCAACGATATACCTGGCTGGCTGTTTTTAAATTTCTTTCTGTATCATTACATATCGAAACTACTTACTGTTCTTAATATTTTTAATTATAGGTTTAACCTACATCTTTCTATTGCTGTTCTGTTTATTGCATTTCATTGCTTTCTATTAGTTTTGTTTGTTTTCATACCTAAGTGCATATACAGCATTTTGTTTTAATTTATTTAACTTATTTCTACATTTTATATATTTTTTAAAATGCTATTTCTCGAGTCGAGCTTTGAGCCGAATTTTACTAGAGTCGTACCACCCGAGCAGGCACATATTTAAGCTGAGTTTTTCATGCCTGCACACAAGTAGCAATTGATATTTATCCTCTCGTGTCATATGCAATACGGTATAAAAAGAAATTTACGTGATTGTTAAAAAATTCAATACACCCAGCCATGCATTAAGAAATTCCAACGAGTGTATGACCTACTAAGGTTTTTGAGTATCCTTAAAGCGACGATCGGTGTTCGCTCAGCTCTTCTAAAGTTTAAACGAAAGGATCCTATTGATTTTTTAACTGAATTACCATCGCTTTAAAGCATTTTTTACCTCCTTTGATCGTCTCCTATTGCAGCAAATGACTTCTAAATTAACGGTACCACTTTATCTTTTAACAAAATTTACAACGAATGGTTTGTGCCAGGATATAATATATTTTGTACCCCTAACGTATTGTAACGAAAACTTTTTTGCAATAACAAACATTCTTTATTATGAATTGCTACACAAGCATTCTCACTTGTAGTTTGTGGTGGTTAAATTATTTTACTTGCAAAATTCATCCAGCCTATTTGCCCTGCCGTGTGCTTAAACCAAATAAACCTACTACCGCTCTTTCCCTGACCTCACCTACCCTGCATTAAAATCTCCCGTTGTTATTAAATATTTACGTATCATAGTATGTTTTCGATATTTTTGGATCGCTTCTACCTCTTTCTCATTGTAGCTAGAAGTGGGCGGCATGTATGTACTATCAGTGTATTTACCGATTTGTAATCTAATCTAACCATGAGTACTCTTTCGTTCTTTTGTAAGTAGTTTTCTACACAGTGGCCTAACTTTACCTGTGCATTTACATTTCCAATGCTCCACCCGAAGGTGCTACATTTGCCACGAGGCGAGTTTTTTGTTGCCTGGAAATTTAGAATTTAGCGGAATCCTTGCCGTTCCAGGCAAGGTAGGGATCTTTAACGTGCGTGACAACACACACACACACACACACACACACACACACACACACACACGGGACCTCCATTTAACCTCTCATCCGAACGAGAGCGTAATTTTTGTGAAAAATGCTCACCTGCCATTTTTCAAGCAGTTGGCCGTGTTGGGATTCAAACCCAGGATCTTGGGACTCGTAGTCTTACGCTTACTACATTGATCCACGTCGACGCCGTCCCAACTTTACCGTATAGCTATCCCACACCCGAATTTCCTTCGTCTGATTCTGTATGGATTATCCTAAAGTTTACGTTCCAAAAATCTCCTACATCTGTTCTCCGAACTTCCTAACCTTTACTATATCTAGTGCTAGCCTATCCATTTCAATTTTCAAATTTTCTAGCTTGTATATTTTCTTTATGCTTTTAATATACCATATCCCGACTTGCAAGATGTTCCCGGTTTTTTTTCTTCTTATTGAACTTGCCGATCACGTCCTCGGAAGTAGTTCTCTCCCGGAGATCCAATTGGGGAGCATTTTAACTCCGGAATCTTTTACCCCTCAGAATGCCATATAAAAGACTATTTTTGTCTCTTTTGAGATAAATTTATCTTGTTTGGTGTCAATTAATATTAGATTTTTCTGATGAACCCGAATCTTTAGGAATTTTTAAATCGGAGCAACCCTCGGCAAAAATGTACTCTTATACCTAAAATCAAACGTATTGAAATTTGTATAAAAGTATTGAGCGGATTCTAATGCTAGTACTTATTCAATCTAAGACAAATATTTAAGGCGTATTTAATACCAATAGCCCGACAAACTAATTTTATTAATTAATTAGGTATAAAGTTGGTGTTTATGACTTCGAATAGACACCATGCTATGCATAAGGGCACCAGAATTATTATGTACAATGTCCTTAAAACTATTTATATTAATATTCTTCACTATACACTTAGTGAGACCCCTTTAATCTTTTTAATCGTGCCTTTCGCGCTTACAATACAGTAGAACTTAGCCCTACTACCAAGAAATTCTAATACTAGATCCCCATTAAATTCATCTTTGAATTTCCGCACAACTTTTTATTGACAAGCGGTATATTGTATTTATTATCCGAGGGGTAGTCACTCTTTTAAGATAAATATATCTTGTTTGGTATCAACTACTATTAGATTTTTCTAGGGAGCCCAAACCTGTAAATAGATTTCAAATAGGACCACTCCATACGCGATTGGAAAGGATAATATGCAACTGTACAATTGGAAACTATGTCAGTGCGGAACAGGTGTATAATCCCTTAAAAAACTGTTTAACCTTATTGGAAGATAGTAAGTTATACTTCCTAAAGGCGCCAATGTACTAGGTACCACTTGCCAAAATGTGGAGTAAGCTATCGGATAAGCTACAAAATAACTGCTGTTTAGTGTACAATAACCTACTACAGTACGTGTTTTGTGGGAATAGCAATACCAAGAAATTGACTGGTTTGCAAATTAAATTGTCTGAAAAACCAGAGGAAAGGGAAAAATTGATAAAGTATATGCTTTCGGTTTTTAGTTTTAACTATTTACCTGTAAATTATTTGGAGATAGTAGAGGAGGAAGACAGCCCAGATAAAATAAAAATCTTGCACAAGTGCTACATTAAAGCAGGTAGTACATATTTTATACAACCTGCAATACCATATTCTACAATTCCAAAAGAAATAATCATTTCGGAATTGGGGTTGATAGATACGCCTAACATTCGCTAGAGGTTGTACGACAATGCGTAAATATTGGTAGTAAACTTTATCCGTTTACGCTTAGATTGAAAAAGTACTAGAATTAGAATCCGCTCAATACTTTTATACAAGATTCAATAAGTTTAATTTTAGGTATATGTACAATTTTGCCGAGGGTTGCTTCTATTTAAAAATTCTTAAAGTTTCGGGCTCCCCAGAAAATCTAATATTAATCGACACCAAACAAGATATATTTATCTTGAAGGGGACAAAAATAATCTTTAATATGTTCGCTAAAGGATATGTGCGTAAATGGTAAGGGGTCGTGGAATTTTAAATCGATTTGCAGATTCGGATTCTGCGTAAAATTCTAGACTAATTTGATGTATCGCATGGCTAAAAAATTTTATAAGGACGGTCAGAAATAGCTGCTGGTAAAAATTTTTAAAATGAGGGTAGCTCCTTGGGGGATGATGCTATCTAAAATATTCCTAGAAATTCAGGTAGCTGAAAAAAATCTAATATTAATTGATACCAAACAAGATAGATTTATCACGATAGAAACAAAAATAATCTTTTATGTGTTCGCTAGAGGGTAAGTGTGTAAAACGGTAAGGGGTGCTCGGATTTTAAATCTGTTTACAGACTCGGATTCTACGTAAAATTCTAGACTAATTTGATGTATCGCGTGACTAAAAAATTTATAAGGACTGTTAGAAATTGCTGCTGGTAAAAAAATCTTAAAATGATGGTAGCTTCCTGGGGTCATCCCCTTAGGCAGTGATGCTATCTAAAACATTCCTAGAAATTCAGGTAGCTAAGAAAAATCTAATATTAATTAATACTAAACAAGACCTATTTGTCTCGTGGGTGGAAATGTGGAGAAAGATTTATCTCGCTGGTGGAAAGAAGGCATGTGTGACATAATCAAAACGGTTGATGTTTTGGTGTCCGCGCAAAAAGGGGTGCAAAGGAGGGAATCCCTCCTTGCCATCCTCCTTTATGGAAATTTACATGTAAATTTGGTTCAGATGTGTGTGGAAATGCGGATGCTGATGGAAATGAGGCGGGTAAACCGGCTCAAATGCTCTACTGAAGTAGCTACTTCTTTGGAGACCTGTCTTAGGCTGGTCTCTCACTAAGACTCTCACTAAATTGGTTATACCTATAGTTGGGCTTTTTAGCTTATTGAAATCCGTAATCCATACTATCCGTTCTAGTATTCTAGAACTTCGCTAAGGTCCAGATTCGTTCAAAATGGAAGGTCTTTGTATAAGCAAATTTATAAAAATGTAGATTTTGCATTATTAGAGGAAAATACTATTTGAAAAGATATTATTTTGTACTAATACGGGCTGTAAAAGCTATGCTATAATTAATTTATGCAAAAAAGTAAATATTAAAATTTATACACTTCAATTATTATAACAGTCTTCCAGAAATATTTGATAATTTGAAGGCGCTTTAATTTTTTCAACATATATCGCCCAGTTTTATTCGTAAATTGCCTTTCGCATTTTCGCCTCATAAATAAAGGTATCATAAAGTGCTCCGTTTGCAATTATTGTTAAAATTAACTATAGTTATAGCTTCAGGTGTAGTTTGCACGTAAAATTCCTTTCCTTCGTGTATATAGTACAGTCTGTAGTAGTACCGCGATTAACCTTCAAGTTGTTCGGTGTATCGTGACTGTAGTTGTACTAAAGCTTGCGTGTTCGTAAATATAGTGATATAAAGTTATTGATTTTTTTCGGGTTCCGTTAAAACAAGTCGACAGTTCTTCGTCCTGCTAGCTCCACTAAAAGTTGTACTTATTACTGGTAAGTACTTGATAGTTCCTCTTTTAGAAACTTTGTTCATATTTATACGTCCATTTTCTTCACCATCGGTAGTTATCGAAGTTTCGCGCAAAACAATGCTCCTATGCGAGCCTGGTATGGATATTGTCCCTGCAGGCTATTTCCGTAATAACCGCATTATTTGACGAAAAAAACACTGTTATAAAATTATATTGCTTTTAATTCGATTGTAGTCTGACAGATAATCGCTTCGTATATTAAAATGTTTGTTATCAGTTTTAATAAGGCGACATTTAACACTTGCCTTTATTTAAGTTGCTTAGGGACTTAGTTTACGCCGCTTTCGTTCCGGTAGCTTAATTATAGCAAGAATTACGATCTCATTTCTAATTAGTTATTGCGAAAAAACTGAAACGCATGCAGTTTCTGCGTAATAGTGCAATAAACACGTTGAAAGACTTATTTGAGGTTACGCATAAATGAAAAAATGACAAAAGCCTGTTAGATGTTTCGCGCCCAATATGCGTCGACTTTTGTGTTAAGAGGCAGCTTTTTGTTCAACATAATGCCATAATTGATGCAATCCGTCAACTAACGCCTATGATCAATTTGAAATGCAGGAAGCGATTCGCAAGCGGTTCGATACGAACTTTTTTCTAATAAAATCGCTCTATTTAAAACTTAGTACGAGTAACCTGCCTGGTCCCAAGCTAGTTTTCCCGTTCCTCCATATACTTTTAAGTCAAAAGTGTCGGCTACCGTCGCATACCCTCCCTACATTTGAGGGGGATGGTTGCTTTTTTCAATGTTTTATTGACCGCTTTGGTAGTTTAGTCCATTTAAATGATGAGCTGTCAGCCGTGGATAAATTTTCATACCTTCAATCAGTGCTGAAGGGTTCAGCATTGCTCACTACTATGAACTTTGATCTTACGGACGCTAATTACCTTCTTGCGTACAATAAGCTGCGCGAAAAATATTGCTTTATTCCCATATTACATTCTTTGGGAAGAACATTAACAAATTCCCCAAGTTGAATTTGATTTACTTGTTGAGTAATGGAATTTCATTTTAGCACACATGATTCTTGAGCTCAAGTAAAGTACAAATATTTGTTAACGAATTTCATTGCTTATTCTTACTTATTATTAGTTTTTAAATTCCCATTATTAAATTGTAAAAACTATGTTAATGTTCATATTGAGATTGAGAAATATACGGTGTTATGCAAACACAACGTATAAACTGTTTTAATAAAATGTTTATTAATGCCATTTCTCTGATCCTCCAAAGTGTACTTTTTAAGAGAAAAAATTCCTGGAAGCAAAACAATTGAAAATAGTTTTACAAACCCTACACTGAAAACAGTACATTGTAAATTTACTACAAAAATGATTGGTTATTTGTGTACAATTATTGATATGGTAAAATTACATGTATCGTGTATAGCGTTTACATACACATTGTGGTAACACATTTGTATTGTAAATATACATATAAAAATTAAACGGAAGATGTATTTACCCAATGCACTTCTACCAACACTATGTATAATTTTTATGTAATTTTGCAAGTAGGTTGTACTTTTAACATGTAAAATTACTAGCTTGTGTAATTTTACAAGGTAATGGTTGTTATCTCCTATGGAATATTCCACTAACAATGTATTTTCACCATGTAATTTTGGAAGTAAGTTGTATTTTTATTGTGTAAAATTACTAGCTTGTGTATTTTTATAAGGTAATGGTTGGTATCTCCTATGGAATATTCCACTGCGAACGTATTTTCACTATGTAGTTTTACCTTAATTTTGTGATAATGGCATGTACTTTTTACATTATGGTTTTGCCTTACATTAGATGAGATGAATAGTAATGTGGTTAGGAGTATCAAAACATAAAATTTGTAAATACCATCAGTGATTACACAGTTTAACTTCCTTGCAGCACAAAATAGATAAAACAATTTATATCAAATTAAATTATGGTAAATTGCATTTACTTAATATTAACTGTGATTTCGAATTTCCACGTAACATCCACAAAAATAGAACCAATATCATATTTGCATTGCAATACCAAGTTTCTTATGAAAATCAGTACCTATACGTATACGACCAAGATAACATGTAAATCTGCCAACAGTTTTTTTGGAATGAATATTTCCATCTCTACAGCACCAAAATATTCAAGTTATGATTAAAGTAAAATCAAAAGTTTTCTAAGAAAATGCTAGTTTTTTAGATTGCTTTCTTTATATAACAAAGTTACAGCATACTGAGTGACCGTTTACTTTAAAATTTGGTCAAACATATATAGTTACATCTGATAGTAAATAATGAAATGTATGTAGTAAATTTATTTCATACAGAAAAAAGCATAAAGTTTATTAAAACTAAAAATTAAACATAACGATTACTTATCGCTTTTAAAAACAAACCAAACTAAATGTAGTTACTGAAAACGTTTAGGATACAGGGCATGTGAGAATTAACTAGCCTGATACAAACAGCCCAGAACTAAATTATAAAACACATTTTTCACGTTTTTCATTTAAAAGCAGTATTGTTTGGATTAGAAATGTTATTTGATGCTACAAAACGCATTCTTTAAAAAATGCATTTATTATTTAAAGTTATGGTCCATTGCAAAATGGCACTTAGCCTAAAGTTTTAACAAACTTTCCTGTCAAATAATATAAAATTGTTATTTTGTGACATAGCACGAAACCAATGTTTATATGGTCTCGTGTACATAAGTGTATAAAAAGTTACACAAAATAACAATTTTATATTATTTGCTTTTACGTTAAAAAAACTTAATCGTAAAAATAAATCAATAACTAAAAAGTTAAAAGGATATCAGTGAACGATTTAAATTGATTATAACTAAATAAGAAACAACGTTGAAAAGGTTAAATATTTTGTAACTTTTTCATTAAGGCAGTAACTCGTTTTTTAGAGGACGACATTTTCTTTGATTTGCTGCCCATATCAGAGTGGATTTTAATAAAATAGCGCTGGATCATTTCCAGTGTTGTTGAAATTTTTTTAGGATATTCCAAGTTTAGTAAAAAAAAAAAGGGCAAAAGCGCCCTCGATAGCTTCAGTAAAGATGGAGTACGTCATTATATGGGTTTTTTCTAAATAGACAGCGTACTTTTCTACAACAAAAAGCAGACACTGATCATTTAGTTGGTCAAGCAAGCAAAGGAATTAATTAGACAGTTTGAAATCGAGAGTTGATCGTCAGAAAATCCATGAAAGTAATTCATTAGAGTTTCTCAATATAACTAATATAATCAATTAATCATACGAAAATAATTAAGATCAACCAATAAACCTGTAAGTTTTAAATCCATTAGTCAAGTATCAATCAACTCTTAAAATTATCTGATAAAATATGTGAAATCAATCAGTTAAGATAAAGAAGAAAATCGTTTGAGTTGAGATAATTTGATATTAGGCTGATACTACAAACTTACCATTTTGTTCAATTATGCAGGGAGTCTCCGTTTTTAAACAAGACGTGATGTCTTTTTTATTTTTATCCTATAATAAAAGGTAATTAGTAATTGCAAAAGTTTACTTTTGTATACCTTTAATATCACAAAAATTGATTTATATCTTCATCAAAATATGCTGCAAAAAATTGTAGCGTATGTAGAGCTGGATTATCGTTGTCCGAAGCAGTAATTTTTTTGGTTTTGATGCCGAAATCTCGAATCTTTGAACCCTTAGCATTTAAATTATAGAACAAGTTCCCCAGATCAATATTAGTCAGTCGTTTAAAATGCCATTTGATGGTAGCTGGTTTAAAGAGATCTGATGTTAACAAATCAAAGTCCGTACTATTAACAGTTACAGTGGAAGCCAAAGAAACGTTTGAACTGTCCAGTGAATCAAATACCTGAGGTTCTTTGCAAACACGTGAATACCATTTTTCCTGCGGTTCTAGTAATATAAGTTCCATTTTCATAAAGTCCAATACATCACTGTCGTCAACCACGGCACCGTCGCTTACCAGTACCAGACAGCTTCCATTTTATGTCTAATTTAGCAGAAGCTGTAAATCACAACAAATTTAAAGTAATAAGACGTTTAGGATTATGCGTTATGATCATTATAACTGTATGTATAATATGTAACAATTATTATTATATAAGTTTTTGGAAAATGCATGTAAGTTTGCTGTCATACAAAAAGCGACTTGTTGAGTGCAAACTCCGATAAGGTATTCTCAGAGTTAAAGAAATAAAAAAAAAGATTTAAAGAAACAGGTGTGATCTAAAATCATTGGTGCCCGTATAAAATTATATACCTTTTAATATCAGATCGTAGATGTCGTCCAATGAGTCAATTTTCACGAACGCTTTTTTGTTTCGGTCTAAAGACCAAACTTTAAAATTGGCATTCTCACCTAAGACAAAAAATCTACAAACAGTAAACCTTATATATAAATATCACTTTTAGGAAACATTTCAAACACTAAACATTAAAAAAATATTTAACTAATAATATACAATGCATATAGAGAAATCACTAATTTTTATACTGGATGTTGTGTTGTTTCAATGTCATATCTCTCTTATTTTAAAAAATTCAAAATTGCGACAATTTAAACGTGCAACATAGACCAAACTTCCTCTAAATCAAGCACAATAACAATATTCAAGCACTTCCGGTTTAACAGGAAACATCCCTAATTTTTTTTATTTAACTTACTTCAAAATTCAAATTCTAAGCGAAAGTTCGTTTTCAGTGATATATTACACTTGTTTTTACGTCCAAAGTTAATAAATCAAATTGTGTCAGAATTAAGCTTCATAACAAAATTAACTAAATTTATTGTAGTTTTGACTGTTTGTGTTTTGTAGTTCATTGGCTTTAACCCTTTAACAATTTGAAGCAAGTTTGATTAAAGCACATTGAATAATGACTGTTTTAGTGTTTGGTTAGATCCATTTCGATATTATTATGATTTTATAAGTGACGTTAAATTTAAATAAATATTTTTACTATTTTTAAAATTTGATATTAATTAAAATCGAGCATAAACACAAAGTATAATACAACACTGAAAAGGGAATTTTGCATAGAATTCGAATTTTGAAATAAATATACAGGGTGTCAATTACGCAAGTTATGTACATTCGTATAAATAATGGCAACCTTACAACATACATTATAATTAGGGCACATTACCGAAGCACCGTCTTTTAAATGTGAATAGACATGTTTATAAAACTCTTTTTTTATTATCAACTTGAAACGTACAATTTGAAACAGCTTTGCAGATAAAGTTTAAGTTATTCGTTTGAGATTGATTGCTGGGGATGTTATGCCATCTGTAAATGTGATTTTTAAATTTTGAATAAATATTTACGATCGCATGACAATTATCGTGCACGCAGTGAAAAGCAACATTTAAATTTCAATGGTACTATAGGTGCAAATTGTACTTTCTTACAGAAGGAACCTTTGCTCTACATATTGTGCAACTAGACATTTTAATAACAAGTGCGATGTACTTACCTCAAGCAGTTACAAACTCCAGAAATTCACTAATTGGGCACTGAAATATGAAAAGAATTTATTGTATAGACCGTACCCGATCAAAACCGCGCTTAAGAATGGAGCACGTTGGCATGACAACACAATATTGTTGAACCAGCTGAACAAGATGACGCACGTTTACACAGAAAGTGCTGTAGCATTACATTAATCAGTACTATTACAAAATATTATACAGCATTATGTGAATTCACAATGTATGCTGTAAAATTAATACCTAACAGTACATATTCACGTAAAATCGCATGTTTCCGATGTAATTACACAAAACTGTAAGGATACTTTACATGAATATGTGAATTCTTTGGATATTTATTGTAAAATACAAATTACATTCTAAAACATGTAATAATTACCACAAAAGTTATGTAAATAGTCTGTATTTTCACACGCATTTTTTTCAGTGTAATATCAAAATAATAAAATAAGGAATAAAATGTGAAGTATGCCATTTAAAATAATGAAATTGACAGTTACTTTCGATATAACCGGAAGTTTCACAACGTTGAAAATATCTTAGCTAAATTTGCCTTATTGGGTAACCCCTACGTGCAAAGTTTCAGTTTTTCAAGAATTGTAAGTTTTGAAATTTCTTTAATGAAAGTTTGTTGTTGAGGCATCCTGTATAGTTAAGTGTTTATATATGGTTATATAAGTAAATATCAAGTAAGCAATTAATTATACATCCTGCAGAGCGTCAAATAGAAATAAGTTTTCCACGATGTATAAAAAAAAAAAAAACTTTTTGACCCACAAGCGTGCTGCTTGCCGCTTGGATGGGAAAATTTATTTTGTAGCACTAGATGTGTAACCTCAATACCTGATACATTTTGTATCTATTGACTTATAAGATTCGATTACCAACGTACATTTAAAAATCGTTATATTTCTTAAATGTTTGAAGCATTATGCTTCCGACTATGGTGATTTTTAAAATGTGCATCTGTGGGTATATTAAGATTGAGACGCTCAAAGTGAAAATTTTTAAACTAAATTTGTATTTAAAAATCGAACCTTTTGCCCTGAATAGAAATCAAACGTTGAGCATGTGCTTCGGTTTGAAAAGTTTAATTAGAAAAAAGTCTGGTTCGGTTCAAAAAATCGAACCGAACTTATAACCGAACCGAACCTAGTTCGTGTCCATCACTATATTATATTGATTTTTACATTCACGCCCCTTTTTCACAATTCTCACTCGATATCCCGAAACTTGTTATAAAAAGACGTAGTCCTGTGAGATTCTACATTTTATATATTAAAACCCAATTTTTATTTCCCGAAATTATGTAAATAAGCAACCCGTATAATATTACTTATTTAAAACTGGAAAAACCCCAAAATAAGCCACATATAATAAGAAAAATTCGGCGGATGAAAATTGAGGAAAGAAAAAGATGACGGAAAGTATAGGCTGTGCGTATACCAGCCGCAGGATAGTGCATAGGAAAAGAAAACTGCATTTATTTGCGCATGTACTTTATTTATGTATGCACAGTAATTTGTAAATAAAGTTTAAATGTTTTATGTGGTATTATTATTGTGAGTGTTTTATAATAATTTTTTTATATAGGACTAATGAAATAACTAGCAACGTGCTTTGTCTGCCGAAAGTTCGAAACTGCAATACACATGAAAAAATTAATTAGTTATCGTTTTACATCTACTTACACTATAATTTAAATAATTCGAATGCAATATAAGAATTTTTAACAGTTTAAAGGATAATAATTAATTTCTCTTATCAGCGACTTTTTTTCAGTTTTGCAACTTTTTTATCTGTTGATTTTCTGCGGCTGTTTTTCCAGATTTTGTTGATGGTTTCTTGTTTAGGTTTACTTAAAAGCTTCTACTATGCTAGTGATTGCAATAAAACGGAAGTAAAAAATGTTCAATTAAAGCTGTTCATAAGATAATAACAAACATAAAAACAATTTAAAAATGAGGTTCTTTGACCTGACACCTTAGCAGTGCTACTTACTACACACATGTGTGGTACTTTTTAGAGATAAAAACAGGCATTATTGGATAACATTGTATTCATTGTTAGGGTTTTATGGTTAATTATATGGAATTTCCTTAACTCTTAAAAAATGGAAATGTAGGTTTCACACTTACCTTGCACTGCGACATTTCAGAAATGGTTTTTTTGGCGAGACGCTGTACTAGATCTACTTGCAACTTCATTTTCAGCTCGGTCTTCAGTCTGCGGATAGAGATCTCGATATTCTTTTAAATGTTTTGTTTTTAAATGCCTTTTAAGATTGGATGCAGTTGAATTTTTCACTTTAAGTTCTTCATCGTACTTTTTCTTTTGGCATACCTTACATTTTGCAGTTTTTACACTTTTTGAAATTGGGGTAAACCCAAAGACTTACTAAATTTGCTCCGCGTTTTAGAATTGTCTGACACTAAATGTATATTTCGCGAACTTTCATTTATGTCTCCAAATTGTGTGTTGTCAGTTACCGATTCACTTTGTCGAGGTTGATAATCTGGATTCCCCCACGCTATCCTAATTGAAAACGGATAGTTCAAAATTTAGAATCTTGGTTATAATATTTTTAAAACGGTGCACTAAATAAAGAAATCCTTATGATTTAAATCAGAGTGAAACACAGGCGCATGCCGCCTAATGCGTAAAAGGGATAATAAAACCGTTTGAAGTGATGAATCCAAATTTACACGACTTTTGTTGAAGCACGCTGGAATCAGGTACATTACTTGCTAGTTCGCAAAATTTTATGAAAATAAGTCGTAATAAAATTAAGTTAGACGGAGCAAAAACCTCTAAAATTAAACTACTACCGCATGTACCAACTACTACAGCTGTTTAAATTTTGCGACCTAAAATGCAAATTATAAATTTTATGGGTATCCATTATTGGCCTAAGCTCTGCAGATAGCAGCAGCTAGAGACGCCTCTGTTAAAATAATATTTACTCTATTCCTATATTTTTGTTTATACCCTTTATAATATCACGATTTTTCTTTATACCTTTTTAGGAGCCGCAACATAGAATATTATTTAGTATTTACATTTTAATTTTCTATATCCATCTGTTATTTAAAGCTATAAAAAGCTAATCGCATTGTATTCGGCATGTTTTTCAACAAAAGATACATTCAAATAATTAAATCGAATTAAACTGGTTTTTTGTATTCGGACAGTTTTAAATATTTTTACATATACAGAGTGGTTTCGATTTATTCATAAATAATCTTTAGTGCGAGGCCACAATAATAAGTTAATTAATAAGTATAATACAATAAACCAGCTCAATTAACATACATTGCAATACTCCTTTAAATTAATTAAATATAACACGGACAATTTCTATTTCAAAGTTCTTGAAAAGTGGAAAGAAGTGAATATTACTTATCGAAAAAAAAAAATCGAAATTCACAAATCGGTTTAAATCAAATCATTTTCGTTTTCGATTTGTTTCCATTATCACGCACTTACCAATATGTGTGTAACTGTACCTGGGTGATATATTAAAAGAAGCGTTAATTATAATTTTGTTTAAGAGGCACTTAAAGAAATCATTAAATGAAATTTTTTACTAAACCAATAAATTGTATATTTCGTTATATAAACTTCGGGCCGGCCCGAATAGCCCGAAAAGCTTGAGCAGTCTGGACCGGCCCGGGTCTGACACGTGCTTGGCCCGGCTTGGGCCCGAAAGCCCGGGCCCGTGGCCATCCCTACGCTCAATTGATTTCCGTGTACTTCCTGAGGAGTAAAACCTGTTCTCGAATGATTTACCCTATTTAGAATTCAATCATTTTTAGATTCTGGCTCTACTTTTGATGTTTGGAAAGACAACATGTCCGTAAAAGCCCTCCAGTTTGTTTATTTACCCGCACTACCAAATTGCTCTGTGGAAAATAGTCTGAGGTATGCGTAGCTTTGACTTCCTCAGATGACATAAAATTAAGGTACTTGTTACTATGTAACTGAGTTGCATTATCCGCTAAAATTATGGTAGGTTTTCTAACAGTTACAAAATAATGTCTAAGATATATTTTAACCGTATCCGCATTGGCTTTTTTCACTTGAAACAAGGCAACCCTTTTGCTAAATATATCCGACACTACAAAAAGCTACGTCACACCCCCGCGTGAACTAGGTAATGGTCCCACAAAGTCGACACTGATCATGCGATTAGGTTCTTCTACTGACACACTCAGCAATTTACCACTATATCGGGGAGAAAGTTTTGCCTTCTGACAAATTTTATACCCTTCCACCACTTTCCTAACGGATTCTTTCATTTTTGGCCAATAAAAATCACGTTCTAAGGCTAAGCAGCACTTTTCGGACCCAAAATGCCCATTTTGAATTTGAAATTGAGAAGCCTTCATTTCCTTTTTCGGCACCCATAACCTATTCCCGGAAATAAGACTCGTTTCCTTTCTGAAAATCAACCCTTCGTGACATACAAATCATTTCTTCGTACGCTCCGAAACCTCATCATTAAGAAATTGTTGCAACATACTATTAATAGCATCATCGTTTGCCTGATCGTCCTTCTAGTACAGTAAATTTTCAAATATTTTTTTAAATTGTTTATTCAAATCATTTATTTGAATCACAGTGGACTGGGGCTTCTCCACCAATATCCTTTAAATATAAAAAAAGAACATATGAGAATTTAATAAAATAACATAATCATACACTACAATTTTGTGTGACACAGTCTATTAATTAACGTTAGCACTTTCTTCAGTAGGGTTTCGCCTTTTAGATTCGGTGCCACTATCACGGTGCAACTTAATAGAGTATCTTTTTATTCACTCCATTGTTGCAGAAATTGCTGTTGGGTAACTTAAATCGAAGTTGTATATGTTGTATATGTTGAACTACCACGTAAAACTCTTCTGTCGTCACTTTCTAAAAAAACAAAAAATTAGTATGTCAATAACTAATCGGTGATAATTATTTAGTTTATTATATTATTACAAGTAAATCTTGGGACAGTTTCCATAAGCGACGTCTATAAATTATAAAAATACACACAATTAGCTATCAAGGTTCAAAGAGGTGTTATCACCAAACAGTTATTAAAAGAGAATGTTCTACTAATACAATAAATCACAAATGTATAGAAATAATTGCATAAAATTTTTAAATAAATTTGCTTGGGTTATACCCATGAGAACTCAGTAAAGCAGCCTAGATAAAATTATGCGGCAATATAAAAAAAAGTCACCACATCCCATTATATATGATTCCAATGTATTGACAGGATTCTACTTCTTCCAAAACTGTTCTTGTTGATTTCAAAAAGTAATTGAAGACGTTCTACAATTCGTACCTGAAGCCTAAAGAAAAACAATGACAACTGTTCTTTGAAGTATTTTGATAATACATCCAGAGCCTTCAATAAGCATTCAATTTTTTTATTGTTATCAAATAAAATTTATGAATTTTTAGCAAACTGAAAAAAATTTTCACATTCTTGTACTTGTAACATTTTGCGGCTGGCTAGTGAATTAGTAAAATGCCACATAATTGCAAGCCTTTGCAACAATACGAAGTTAGCGAACGTACAGCTCGCTTTTCAAGGAATTTGATTCTTTAAACTAAAGTCGCCACGTATCCTCTATCATGATTCATCCCCTATATATCTGAGAGTAGGGACAGGATCAATTTATTCATAAAATGTCTCTGAGTGGGGTATATCTTTTCCGTATATTTGTAATAATCGGAATGGTTTTTTTCAGTATTTTTTAAAATTTCCTTTATGCTTTTAACATATTTCTGAGAGTTCGCTTCGTTCGGTTGCCAGTTAAGATTACCAGCTTTGCTATTGCATAACCTTTTATGCAATTTTTGTTGTAGAGAAGATGTAGATGTGAAGAATTCTTTTTGTGAGAACGATTTAAAGACTTTCCTTTATCTTGCAGATGACAAATAGCACAGTGAAAACAATTTCCCAAAACAGTGCCATCCTCATCTTTAGTAACAATCTATACTTTTGTGCCGTGTTGTGCTACGTACCGGTATGTCATATTTGGAATTTGTGTTTTAATAGGCTTCATTGTAAAACATAAGCTGGTTGCCCATCTCATGGACGTGAAATTCTTACCAAGTTGATCCTGTCACAATTTTGGTTTCTTTTTCTACCAGAAGTATTGGTTGATTTATGGCAGCTAAAGATACATGCACCTAAAAGAGATTTTGGTTAAGTTTCTATGGTAATCAAGATGCACGTTGTAAATTTTGATAGACTTACAATCTAAATCATAAAATGAGCATAAATACTTTATTTTAAAACCAATTCTGTACCTTAGAACCAGATGAACATAAGTCCAGAAATAGTGATTTTCAGGTTATTACTATTTCACATGTAGAATCTTATTTTACATCGAGCCTTAATAACGGAAGTTCATTTAAAATTCTCCTTTTATATTTTTACTAGGGTTTTAAAAGCGTAAGTCCTGACTTATGTTAGAGCCAGACAAACGTGAATCACTTTATACGTAATGGCTCGGAAGCAGTATCTGATTCTTGTAAAACATAAGTCCAGTGTAGGTCTTAACGTTACACTGGCACTAGTATTAATAAAAAGTTTTCAGTCTGAAGTCCACTTATTAATTTAAACCTGGACACAATGTAATCAGACTACAATATTTCTATTAAATTGTATTTTTACTGCTGACAAGAATCTATTATTATTTATTTTTATTAATTTTCCCGTATGTAGTCTTTGACATGCCCACAATAGGATGTTAATTCTCGAGATACAAGTATTACAAGTCTTTACAAAGCAACGGTGAAACTGGTGTGACGTGCGTAACACCTGAGAATAATAATTGCACTATTTACAATAATACGAATTTAACGACGAGTTTAAGCAGAGACAGACGTATACTGTGTATGCTGGAAAGCAATAACAGTAGTTACAAAATATTACAAAAAGATGGATTACTTTCATCTGTTGGAGTCCAGTTCCATCACTAACATAAATAAGAGTAAGGATGCATTCAATGATCCATTACGTTATGTTAACAGATTGAATGGCACTGCATTTTTCTGTACTTTTGACCAAAGGCTATGTACAGGTTTTTGTGTACAAACCTTTTCTTACTATTACTGTTGTTGTGTTAAATATTATTTTACATGCTCTATTTTAAGGTATTTTAAAAGTTACTGGATTAAAAAATTTAATTTGTATATTTTTACATTTCTTTGTGTACAGAAAAGTGAATTCAAGACGGTCATAATATCAATATCATCAACGCTAATTATATTTAATAATATTATTATAATTTTGCTACATAATATTGTTATATTTATCCACGGTTTTCCAAAATAGCTGGGAAATAAAGCTACCACATATTGTAGACGTCAAAATAAGTCGATTGGACTCAATTTACCTATATACCAAAATGTACCGTTTGTTCGTCAGAAGAGTTCAAACACAAATTCACTCGGCCGTGGACACAAAATGCGTTTATAGAATTTTGAATTCTGTTCCACAATTGTTCGGGATTATTAATTTCAACCTTGTACACTTGGGTCTTTAACGCTCCCCAGATGATGAAGTCGCAAGGATTAAAGTCCGGAGAACGCGGAGGTCATTTAATGGATGCTTCGTGGCCTCTACCAATCCATCTACGAGTAATTTGTTCATAAATGCTGGCAAACTTTCTTGAAGAAATCGAAGGTAACTAGCGCCATTTAAACGATCAGGCAATCGGATTGACCCAACCATGAGATTGCCAAGAACTCCGACCCATACACTAATTTTAAATTCTCGTTGATAATATCTACTTTTAATAGCATGTGGATTTTCATTTGCATACACATGCTCATTGTGCAGGTTCGTCATGTCACGACGTGTAAAACGTGGCACTGATTCCTGTACTGGCTGAATGTGAAATCAACGAAGTAATTGATCTCTAATGATCCGACATACGGTACTTTTTGGAATCCCAGTCTCTCGTTGAAATGTTCTGGTACTGGTCTTAGGATTTTCATGAATCATTTGAAGAAAAGTATCTTTCGTAATGGGTGTTCGGGCTTGCCGAGGTCTTCCAGCGTTAGTTCTGACGTGTTTCAACGTTCCTGTTTCTGGAAGACATCTTTCGATTCGGGTAAATGTTTTGTGATTTGGAATTCTCCAGTTTGGATACTTCTTTTGATACACGCGGACACTTTCAAGGCAGTTACCCTGGCAGAATCCAAGAACTAACAGCAAATCCACCTGTTCATTAAAAGGGGCGGCTCCGTGGCGTAGTGGTATGTGTGTGACTACTACGCCCTAGGTCCCGGGTTCGAATCCCGACACGGTCCGCTTGAAAAATGTTAGGCGAGCATTTTTCGCAAAAATACCCCCTCGTTCGGATGAGAGGTAAAATGGAGGTCCCGTGTGTGAGTGTTGTCACGCACGTTAAAGATCCCTACCTTGCTTGGAACAGCAAGGGTCCGGGAAAATTCAAAATTTTCTAGGTAAAAAAAAACTCGCTTCCTGGCCAGTGTAGTACCTTCGGGTGTAGCATTGGAAAATCACATGTAATGTTCATTAAAAGGGAACTTCATAATTTGCTGTCTGCCAAAAGTACACAACAGTAATAGCAATTAAAGCAATAAAATGGTGATTGCGTTGAGAAGAACTGTACAAAAGCAAACTGAACCGAACAAATTATTGTAACATTTCCTGTAAAAAACGTCAAAAATTAAAGTGATACGATTGTGTTTTATGACATTTATGTTTATGAATATCGTTTAGCAGTGTTTGAGAAAACATTTTTTCCCTCGAAACTAAGTGAAATACGAAGCTTTTACAAGAGTCAAGAAATCAAAATGATGAGTAAGTCTTTACCACCCCTAAGAGAAGTATAACAAAAATTTTGGTGGGTGAAAATGATTTAACCTTTTTACAATTTCCTTTGGATTTCCTTGATTACTGAAAGTAGGATAATCCTCTAAAATGCACCTTTGTCAAATTTCAATAAATTTGTTTCACACATTTCTGAACAGCGTACAAACATGTGATTTCTTAAGTAAACTTTGAACTCTTCCCACGGATACACGGTACATTTTGGTATATAGGTAAATTGAGTCTAATCGCCTTATTTTGACGTCTACATTACGTGGTAACTTTCTCAGCAATTATGGGACACCCAGTATATTAAATACAACTATTATATTACTGTGTTTATAGTAATTTTAATACCATAAGAGTAGCATAGGTACCTATGTTCTAGCCCAAAACCACCCATTTTCCCATGTTAAATCCCATAAGGAGGCTCAAGGTCCGTTCTGGTCATTTTTGTACCAAACATTGAATTCCCCATAAGGAGGTGGAGACTATACAAGGAGGGTCAATTCAGGTCGTCTTTCAGCCCAACACCGACAGTAGATGGATGGCAGGTCTTTTAGGTCCACATTTCCTCCAGCATCCACATTTCCTCACACGTCTGGACCAAAAAGTTTTCTTTGACTAACCATTTGCATCTTTCAAGATAAATATATCTTAAATTTTCATCTTTCGAGATAAATGAGCATCCACATTTCCACCCACGAGATAAACCTATCTTGTTTGGTATCAATTAATATTAGAATTTTCTCAGCTACCCGAATCTTGCGTGTGTTTAGATGCACGACTGACGGAAATGATCACCTATTTCACAAGGTTTTTCAATGCGTTTATCATGTAGTTTTACACAAAAGTTAGAGGAGATAGTACATTTGCTGTGAATTTACAGAATCGGCTGTATTTGTTTTGAATACCTAATTACAGTTATATTTATAATAGAATCGAAAAGTTACCACATAAATGTATCTCTACTTTTCGGCATTTAAAAGTTTTCTTAAAATTTTACATAAAATTTACTTTAAAAAAAGCAATTAAGCAACACTATTATTCCAGTCACTTTTTCAGTGTCTAACTATACCATACAATTGTATAAAACTTTTGTGTTAAAGATGAAAAGACACGTCATGTACATACATACTTAATAAAACTAATTAAATTATAAATGTATATCTAGGATTATACAATCTCTTAGTATTTTATGCGAAATAAGTGTGAAACTTCACGTCGCACTTAACGTTACAACTTTTATTGCAAACGTCTACAACTTTCTAAATAAAACTCTTGATGCTCTAGTACGCTTAAGATTAATATACCTTAATAAGGACCCACCATTTCCCGGCTTATTAAAGTATAACTAGTTAATTAGATAAACTTCTCCCCATCAACATAATGCACAGCGCCAAAATTCCCCTAATAAAATTTACGATATCCACATTTCATGAACTTGTCCCCTTTTGTATTACCTACCTATAACTTGCGCAGCGACGGTGTCTCTTCCGGGCATATCATCTCAAACAGAGAAGATGGCCCCCTAAAATTCAAACGTTTGGAAAGGAAGCTCATATACTAAATGTCTGTAAAATGAAGGTATAAAGCAAACTCGTGTCAGGATGTCAGTCTTAGAGACGAGCGGTGCATGTAAACGTATTGAATACCAGCCGCCATTATGCGTCGTCTGTCTATATTGTGCATCCTGATGTGTGAATTATTCCTTTAAAATAATTTAATAGACGCATTAGTATGCAAAAGACGACAGCGTTCATTCAAGCACCAAGAATTTAAAGTGCTCTCACTGGATTGAACATAATGGCGCGATTTTTTTTTTTTGCTTTCAACAGATCTTATACAAATTACTGTTATTTCATACATAAAATAGCACTCAAAATGCTAACAAAAATTAAATTGTTGCAGGTTACGTGGAGTGTGTGCAGTGAAGTGGTGATGGTGAAATCGTGGTGTTTGATACATTTTGGCGTCAGTGGGCGTCGTTGGCGTCTTTGTGTCTGATTGTGACGGCGGCAGCATCTCTGTAAATCCAGTCTCGGGATGTAATCCTATGGAGGGAGAAAAAAGGTAGGTCATTTATTTCATCCTCAAATATCGACATCGATCAAATATTTATAGAAAGTTATTTGTAAGACCGATAAGTTTGTTCCTGTTAATCTTGTTTCTATCTAGGACGCGAAGATGTTTGATTTTGTTCGTGTCTTAATTATCTAGAGTGTATCCGGAGTAAATATTTACAGCATCGTCAAGTGGATGAGTAGAAACACATTGCTGTCGATGATCGAGGTGGTACGAGACATTTATGAAGTTCTCGTGCAATTTGCTTAATTTCTGCATTTGTATACTAACGGCAATGTTTTCTGATTTGTTTATGGTAAAAGCTTTCCTCTTGGGGATATTTTAATGAAAGCAATTTCTAAGATGAACAGACCGAGTATTGTTTATATTTGATTAGTATAATAGGTGTCGGCGTTCAAAACAATTTTATTATACGACTAAGCGCTTTTCGTATAAAAGTACCATCATCAGACCATTCAAATAATTAATAACAATAAAAAAAGGATTAACATAAAACATACCTATTGGTAGATTTGCCTATATAATTCGCTACAGTAGACATAAAATAAAAATTATATAAGCAGCTGTTTGCGTTGTTAGAAAATGTATGAAGATACGCTGAACAAATTGTAATTTTTTAAGTTTCCTAATGTACGAAGGTGTTTCTTATAGAATTTTTTCCGCTGATTACGAATCTGTTTACGCAATTTTTCACTCACCTTTAGTTAACAGTTATTCATATTTTTATAGTGGAACGTTTTGTTATGTAATGTTTACCTTTGTTATAATACAAATTGTGCACATCACGGCCCTACCGAATCCATAATTTTTTCACACGTAATTTTCGTTTCTAGGGTACCTCTGGAACATCCTTGATTAGGTTGCAATAAACTGTGAGAATTCTGGAGCTTCGTTATAGGTTTTCACAATACATATTGTCTTGGTGAAACCTTTAGCAATGTTCATCACTCACAGCCCTAAATTTGCCGAAAAAGGGTCCATGTGGGAAAAAGGTATCTTTAAAAACATGTTGCAAACCATATCGCTGTGTGTGATAATTACAGGATTCACAATTTGTTTGTAATTTTATGGCTTTGTATTTGACAAGAAACTAGAACACACCTCTTTAAATTATACCCATATACCAACCTTAATCTAGGTCAGTATTAAATAGAATACATTATCCTGTTTGATGTGATGAACTTGCGGTCCAATTTAATTTTGCTTCACTTAATCTGGGAAACTTCTTTTTTAGATATTGGAATCCTTTACCATCTTTATTTAAAGGTTTGACCGACAAAGTTTGTCACCAGCAGCAGAGGTGGTAGCAAAACTTTGTTTATATCAATGAGAGGAGAATTTGTAACGTTTTTCTCTAGCAACAAGGTTTTCACGCATTTCCCAGTCTCTTACAAATAGTGTTTACTTTTGGTTTTACTGTCGCTCTCGCAGAGAAAATAGTAGTACTTAGTGTAACAGAATTGTATTCCTAACAAAAGTACTATGACTTTTGAATTACCATATATGCCCCACCCATATTCTGTATACTTTCTCTTTATAAGTCCAGTTTGCATATTGTCATAGTTTTCCTTCATATGTACAACGTGGGCAATAGGAACAGAAGGACACAAATTTCAAATGCGGATGAAAACTCCCTTAAAGCTTAGAATAGGCCAATCAATAAATAGTATCCACTCATTAGTTTACTATTTCCAATAGTCCAGGAACATTTCACAGTACACCAACTGGTCACGCGATATGGAAAATGGAAACGATCTTGTTCACGTCTCCGATATGTGGATATATGCGCTCTACTCTGTAATAGATTACAACATTGCTATCCGACTCCTAGAATTACGCCCTAAGCTTTTGACAAATTCTATTAAGCAGTCTGAGCCAAACTATCAGAACACATCAAAATATATATAGGTATTATTTGCTCATTATTTGCTTTTTTTCGCTGATAAAACCAATTTTTTTTGCTATATCTGCAAAAAAAGTTACAAGTGCCTAGATAGCTTAATATTAAGCTATCTAGCAAAATAAAAAAATAACTACACAAAATAAAATATCAAAATTAACAATATATAATTTATTTGCTATTTTTTTGCTACCATTTGCAAAAAAAAATATCAAATTTTCAAATAATAAAATAAATATCAATATCTACACGAGTAAAGTACATTAAAGAAATTAAGTGCAGGCAAGACTAAAGAATTCCTATATTTTATGATTTATTTACTTTTAAAATATGCAACTCCCGAATTTTTTGCTCGCGAAATTAAATGTTCGAACGATGATAATGGCCTTTTGCCGTTTTTTATATTAATTTCGTCAGCAAAAAATTCAGGATTTACATATTTTAAGAGCAAATAAATCAAGCTACATGATTAGGAAATTATGATTGAAGCAATTAATTTTTTAAAAGCACTTTACTCTTGTAGTCTCAGGCCAACTTATATTATTCTTATCGTTTGAGCATCTAATTTGGCGAGCAAAAAATTCGAGAATTGCATATCTAAAGAGCAAATAATTCATAAACAATGTAAATGCTATAGTTGTGCCAGCAATTAATTTTCTTAATGTTTTTTATTCTTGTACATTCGAAGTGGCTGGATGGCCTTTTGTCGTTTTTTATATTAATTTCGCAAGCAAAATATTCAGGAGTTGTATATTTTAAAGGCAAATAATATATAGAACGTAGAAATTCTAGTCATGCTAACAATTAATTTCTTTAATATATTTTAATTTTAGATGGTGTAGAACATGTTAATATTTATTCCATAATTCGAGAAAATTGATTATTTTCGTTTGCAAAAGGTAGCAAATAAATAGCAAATTATGTACGAATTGTTAATTTTTTAATTTTATTTTGAGTAGGTATTTTTTGTGATTGGCTGTATAGCTTAATATTTAACTATTTAGCCAATTAAAAAAAAATACCTACACAAAATAAAATAAAAATTAACAATTCATACATAATTTGCTATTCTTTTGCTACCATTGGCAAACGAAAAAAATCAATTATCTCGAATAGTGAAATAAATATCGACAATCGACATCTACAAGAGTAAAATGCATTAATGAAATTAATTGCTGACATAACTATAGCATTTACAATGCTTATGAATTATTTGCTCTTTAGATATGCAGCTCCCGAATTTCTTGCTCGCCAAATTATGTAAATCCTGAGTTTTTGGCTCGCAAAATTAATATAAAAAATGACAAAAGACCATCCAGCCACTTCGAATCTACAAGAATAAAAAACATTAAAGAAATTAATTGCTGGCACAACTATAGCATTTACATTGTTTATGAATTATTTGCTCTTTAGATATGCAGTTCTCGAATTTTTTGCTCGCCAAATTAGATGCTCAAACCATAAGAATAATATAAGTTGGCCTGAGACTACAAGAGTAAAGTGCCTTTAAAAAATTAATTGCTTCAATCATAATTGCCTAATCATGTAGCTTGATTTATTTGCTCTTAAATTATGTAAATTCTTAATTTTTTGCTCACGAAATTAATATGAAAAACGACAAAAGGCCTTATTATCGTTTGAACATTTAATTTCGTGAGCAAAAAATTCGGGAGTCGCATATTTTAAGAGTAAATAATTCATAAAACGTAGGTATTCTTTAGTCGTGCCTGCAATTAATTTCTTTAATGTACTTTATTCTTGTAGATATTGATATTTATTTTGTTATTTGAAAATTTGTTTTTTTTCTTTTGCAGATGGTAGCACAAAAATAGCAAATAATTTATATATTGTTAATTTTTTTTGTTTTATTTTGTGTAGGTATTTTTTTAGTTGGCTAGATAGCTTAATATTAAAGTATCTAGCTTTTTACAAATATAGTAAAGAAATTGGTTTTATCGGCAAAAAAAGCAAATAATTAGCAAATAATTCCTATATATATTTTGATGTGTTCTGATAAAATGGTTCAGACAGCTTAATAGACCTCAAATTAAAATCATGTACTAAATCGTTAAGCTAATCTTATGAAAGTAAATGTGCAGTACCTATATTAAATGGTGGGAAATCAAGATCCGTGTGTTGTTCAACAATATTATCTTCAGCAGCGTTCATATCATCGTCAAGTGTATATGATACTGCACGTTTGGGAACAAATAAATTCTGGCAATGAAGAACTGGTCTAAAATCTAATTGCAGATTTGGTCACTGTACAGTATGTTTCGACTTCGGTGAAATTGCAGATAGAGTTGTCAAATAGAAATAGCAATTTGTAACATGATCTTTATGTTCTCTCCATACTATGGGCATTTCACAAGGCAATAACTTACATGTACCGTTAAGCTTTCCTCTTAAATTTACAGTACACACGCCTAAGATTTATTCGGATCACATTGTTTGTATCCAAAATAAAGCTGATAAGCTTTTTGGGTTAACATAGTCATTGTCTCTTTGTGAGACTTAATCGTAAACCCGCCACACACGTAACAAAACTCATCCGTTTGATTTACACACTCTAGCGGAATTCTATAAAATCTATCAGCAACACACACTGTACAGCAAAATAATTTCTATATTTGTGTTATATCTATTAATAGACGCGTTTAGGATATCAACTGCTGTTCAGCCTCTTCGCGGTGCTTATATATCTTAAGCCAACCTTTTCAGACCTTTGCCAGACATTATGACGCTATTTGCATTCCAATGAGGAGTCACTCGCTGGATTACGTTCGAAAATGTTATAGAATGTAAATCGTCTTAACGAATATTTCAATACCTAACGGTGATAGAAATTTTTGAGTGCAGATTCGGTTTCAGCGACGAAAGATACATAAAAACACCTATCAGACATCTGTGATATTGTTATTTATACTCTGTTTAATAAATTGTAAGTTGACGAGTTAGTTTCTATGCCTGCTACTTTCGACATGTTATATGCCGCGCTCTTAAGTTTTTTTAATTCAGTTTTAGTTAGAAAATTATTATTAATGATTTGCAGGTGCAAGTCAATCCCTATGGCAATAGATGTGAGGATATTTATTTCCTTCAAATATTAACACTCATTGACTGGCAATGCACTAACAACTAAAGAGAACTACTTTGTATTGTCAAGGGTAGTAAGAGTAAGGGAGAATTACCTGGTCAGTTTGGGTTTCATTCTTAAAAATATTAAATTTACAATAGTTCTATATAGTTTTAACCATTGGTTGCTTGAGTAAGTTATAGAACCACTTTATTCAATTCAATAGTAAATTTGATATTTGATTGATAACATTGAGGGTGTCATGTACTTGTACAACTTCCATTTAATCCAGGCAACGATGTTTTGGTTGTCTTGTATAATAATGGCTCTCTCAATACGGTCTATTGCAACTTGCCAAAATTGGTAAAATGTGGCTAGATGAGTAAATTGAGTGTGAATATTGTCATCAAATATGGAAAGCTTTGAGAAAGATAATACTTTCCTGGAACAGCAAGGGTTCGGCATAATTCGAAATTCGCATGTAAAAAACTCGCTTCCTGACCACTGTAGTATCTTCGGGTGGAGCACTGAGAGAAAAATGTAGAGATTTCTCATCATGTGAGGGCTTCGTGCCGTAGCTGGTATGTTCGTGACTACTATGTCGAAGGTCCCGGGTGCGAATCCCGACCCGGTTCGCTTGAAAAATGTTAGGCTAGCATTTTTGTAAAAATACGCTCTCGTTCGGATGGGAGTTACGATGTAAGTCCTGTGTGGGTGTTGTCACGCACGTTAAAGATCCCTACCTTGATTGGAACAGCAAGGGTTCGGCAAAATTCAAAATTTCCAGGTACAAAACCTCGCTTACTAGCCAGCGTAATATCTTTGGCTAGAGCATTGTAAAAATTAAATGTAGGGGTTCACTAAAACTATCTAGATTGACTAGTATTTTATATATTTGGTCGAAAGTATTTAACGGTCTTGCGGAGTATTTGTAAATATTTATGACTGTCTGAATTACTATTCATTTTCACCTACTCAGAGAATATCAAGTATTTAATACTTATAATTATTTTATACTTTTGTTGTCAATATTAATTGAAACCGGCAGCAGTGTTAAATGAAAAAAAAGTGGAATGTTTAAGTACGCAATACTGAAATTCGACGATAGTCAAAGGTGTCTAGAATATGAAAAACTACAAAATCGTATTGTTATTAGTCTAGCGGCCCAAGGGACAATGAAGATTATTTTCGGTCATATTTTTAGGGTTAATATGATTCATTTTTATATATGCTAGGCGAAAAAAATATATTGCAGAACAAATTGCTGCAACTTTTTAATTAATTTTTTGCCTCTTAAACAGAATAGGCATTAGAGGAGTACTTGGCGAAATGGTTTTTGATGCGCAGAGCGAGTTACATATCCCCCCAATCAATGAATGTATAATTAAATAGAAATTATTAAGAAACTTAAGTTAGATGAAACATTGTAATTCAAGAAGGAACGGTTAATGATAGTTCACTAGCAAATTGTGAGAACGGATGTGAATACATTGTATTCCAGACGTAAGTGATACTTCAGGTGCAGGTCACAGACGGTAATAAAAACCGTAATTATTAGATTAAGATTGTTACTTTATATTATATAATTGAATAAAGAAATAAGCAGACATAAGCTCTGTAATTCTCACAGAAATGTGAGGGGGCAGGGACGACATAAATACCCCGTGAGCCGCGAGATCATCAGTCAGTCTTGAGCTTCACAGCTTTTACATAGTTGGTTGTTCAAGCTACTCAAATCCATTTAACAGTAATTTCGACTTAGAGTAATTTTATATAATTGTTAAAATTCCATTTGTAAACTCTGTTTAAAATAAAATTTGTTACAAGAGTTTTTGGAAGAAGACTTTTGAAAAAGGCAGCTCCCAAGGCCGAAAACGTAACTACATAGCCAAAAATTAATTAATTAAATTTATCAATCAACTTTTTTGTTTTTGCACAAAATTTGTTAAATGCACTTTTTGAACAGAAATCCTGTTATTCTTTACACGAAAACTTTGGCCTTTTGAATGTACTCAGCTTGTCTATATTATCAACGCAATTGCTCTTGTATGTTTTAGAAACAACCAAGTTACCTTCGTTAATATCTTGTGTTAATGATTATAGGGACAACACTAATCGTAGTAGTTGCTCACACAATTTGAGTTTCAATTAAATAGAATAAACGAAGTACTGTCTGATACTAGTGCGGGCGGTGGTATCTAACAGAACATACTACTGCAATATATAACTCAATATAAATACAAGTAAAGAAACATGTATTTACAGTAGTGGAAATTAATATACATACTATAACTAATTATTTACAAGACTAACACGTGTGCATGTTAATAAGCACAAACAGGAGCAAATACGTATACACACACGCACGCGCGCGCGCGCGCGTAAATTAGTTAATAACTAGTACAGTTGAATATATACAGAATTAACACGAGTGTGTGTTAATGAGCAAAACCAAAAACAACGTTCAGATATTCCTATATACAAGCAAGCAACAAAAACATATTTACATCTCTTATGGCAGTAAATGAGAATATAGCGTAAATATTTACAAGATTCACACTCAATGAGCACAAACAAAACCAAATGTTCAAATACTCCTTATATCTGCCAACCAAATTAATAAAACAAAGATGTTTCCATGATTAACACGAGGGCGTGTTAATGTGAACAAACTAGAACAAACGGTTGTCTATTCTCATATGTAACAAACATACAGTAACAATCGCATTAAACGCGTTAAGGACAAATGCAGTATGCATAGGATTAACACAGGTGGGTGTTAATAGGTACAAGCAATAACCAATAATGGGTTAGTTAAGACAAATACAATATGAACACAGGATTAACTCGAATGCTTGTTAATAAGTACAAACAAAAGCAAATGCTATGTTAATTGAAGCGAGTATAATATTATCATTATTATTATTATTGTCTTTATTGAACATTTTCTGAAAATTAATATACATTTGTACACATACAATTATTACAATTTTCGCAGAAAAGAACAATCCCAAGGAGAAGTTCAGCTTGCTCTATAAACAGAGCTCGCTGCTCTACCACTTAATCCTTGCTAATATAAAATTAAAATTAAAATTAAGACGTGTGTGTATAAATTAAGTAAATTACAACAAAATCAAAACAAAAGTAACATAAAAGCTTTTAAACTAATTTTATTGGCCAGTATTGTTTTTTAATAATAACCTCTTGTATTTGGTTTTAAATTGATTTAATGGAAGTGCTTTAAATTGATCAGGAACACTGTTGTACACCTTGGTAATTTTGTAGGAGAAACACTTTTTGTAAAATTCTTTGCGATGTACTGGTGGTGTGAGGGTGCCTTTAAACCTTATGTTTATAGTGTGCACATCAGATCTAAATACAATTTTATGGTAGAGCAATACAAATACAAGATCAGCACAAGTACAAGTTAATAAACACAACGATGGCAAACGGGAACGACGTGGAGCCTATTTTGCAATACATATACAAACTTAACTTAAAGAAATGTTATTATGGACTAATAAACGATTATTGTTAGCCCAGGATACGATACAAGGATTCAGGAAATAACTGCCGGCGACGGGGCGGAGATGATGCTTTCACAGCTCATGGGTCCGCTGACAACACCTAACTGGAAGTGGCGGTGACCTGGTGTTTCCAGACGTATGCGAGTAGTAAAGGTTTTGTTAGGATATTAATCACTAATATCTAAAAAATAGAAGATAAAAATCACCTACGGTGTATTGTTCGAACCTGGATAAAGATCACCAGTGCTGTGCTGAGAGTAATGTGTGTTAACTAGGCTAAAAATTACTGATAGTGTACAGTGTGATGTAATCAGCGTAAGCTTTTGCGTAGCTTAATAGTTCCTAGATGCTTTGATTACAATCACAAGTGTTCTAGTGGGTACTATTGATCAGATAAAAATCGACAAGAACTGAATTTCTAATCGATTTGGAGATTTTATGTTTTCCCCCTTCTAGTTGCAGGCTGGGTTATCGTGGTCCGGGTACAATGAATGACGTTCGTAGTTCTATGTATCGTAAGCAATTTTTTATGTCTGGTAACCTCTATGTTGATTTATTTTAATTGCAACTGTAACTAATCTGATAGCAAACCTATCCAAGATGTCATCAGTCAACGGTTTCGAAAAAACCTACTTCTAATATTATAATTCTTTATTATAAAATTTTATTAAAGTTACATTATTTATTCTATTATTGAATTTACGCTTAATAAATCCCTGTTTACTGTTGCAATTTTTAAATTACAAATAAAACAGGTTGTTTATGTTTGTGAAGAAGATAAGACTAATTGCGTTGTTATTATGGATATCGCCGAGTACATCCAATGGATTAAATTTTTTCTCAGTGAAAATAACAGCCTCCCCTGAAAAGAACTGCTCTACACCTTTGTGCAAAAAACGAGATGAATGATTTTTCGAATAGCCGCAACGCACCCAAAAGTGCTTCATTCGTCAATCTTCTAACACCTAGGTTGCATAATTATCAAAACACATCGATTCGTAGTTTAGTATTTTTTATTATCATACATATGTCTATTCTGTCATTATTTCGCTTAAAATTAATACTTAAATCCGTTTTAAATCTAAGTTGAGAAGACATTAAAATTCATCAATAAATTACAAGGTATTATGTTACCGAATAGCCACAATTTCAACTCCAAGCCTAATATTGAAACTGGATCTTTAGTTTTAAATTGATTTGTCAATGGAGACAGTACGTCAAACATTTTCTCTCTTCAGGAATTTTTCGTATTTGATAATCATTTCTACACTCAACCTATCGGTTTAATCTCTTATCGCCATTTTCAGCTTCAAATTTAGTCTTTTACAAGAATTTTCAACGAACTTCGTTCGTTTATGAAATCGATTTGTCGTCCGTCTGTCTGTCCGTCTGTCCGTCCGAGGCCTTTCTAATGGTCGGACATCAATGTGTGATACATCAATCGATTCAGCTCGGTGTCCTGAGCTTAAGTTTTGATGTCAGTTGATATCGGGCCACGGGGACGCCGTGCCCCCGCGATATTCCGTCGGGAAAATTAAAATTTCAAATAGGTCCAAAATTAATGTGCGATACATATTTGGACTCCCCTAACATAGCTGAGTCGAAATATGGTACCCCCACAAAATCTGACCACGGATACCCGACCCCCGGAGAATTAATTTTATCAAAATTTCAAATAGGTCCAAAATTAATGTGCGATACATATTTAGAATCCTCTGAAAAAACTGAATCGAAATATGATGCCCCCTTATTTACACACACACACACACACAACACATACATACATACATACACACACACATATATAGCTTTTAAAATATTTATTCAATAAAATAAAATATATTAAAATGTCTCTTTTGTTGTTTATAAATTTTTGTTTTTATCTGAATACTTATAATTATTACATCATAATAATTTTAATTTCTTTAAATTGTTTTAAAGTAAGTCTACATTTGAAAGTTCGTTGCAACAATGCCTTGCATTTTTAACTTGTTTATATTGGTTACGACTACTTCACTTAACCTACCGATCTAGCCTCCTTTTGTCATTTTTCGCTGAATTGTACCAGGGCTATTTTGAAAGAAATATCATTATGAAAGGCATCCAAAACACCTTCGTCTCGTTTCATACATAGAGAATGGTATGGTTTTCGTACACGACAATAAGGATAATGCTTTTTAAAATTTATTTGGTATGTTTACATTAACCTCTAATGCATACTTACCTTAATCTAATTTTTTCAGCGTCAAACCAAAAACTATTTCTGTTTAGATACATTTTCTGAACCAAATTAACCACTTAAAATATCATATACTAGATTTTTATCATCCATAGATCTTCAGTCCTAAAACTGTTTGGTTGAATGCGCACATTCACTATTTCCTATTCTGAGTTAACGTACACGCTTTCCTGAAATTCCCACTGCTTACATCGTTCACTATCTGTTTACAATCGTCTAATCTAGGCGTATCTCTACTTCTCATGCTCTTCTCTCTACTTCCAATATAATCCGTGTAATTCTCTAATGCCTTACTATGCGTCCTATCAACCTAGCTCTCCTTTTTTTTTACCTTTTTCCATATATTTCTTCTTCCTTTACCGTTTCTAGTATTTCTTTGTTTTTAACTTTGTATATCCATGATATCTTCATCTTACGTCTGTAGCATCACATTTCAAAGGTCTCTATGTTGTTCTTGTCTGCATCTCTTACTGTTCAGGTTTCACAGCCGTACAGTGTTGTGCTCCACACATATTCTTTCAGCAATTTTTTCTTGTTTCTATGTTTGTTGTCTTCATACATAGCAGCTGCTTTTTCTTGCTAAATACAGTATGGTCTGTGCTAATATTTATTTTTATATTTTTTGCACTTTTCTGCTTCTATTGTTTTCTTAAAACTATGTCCTATTTAACCGACATTAAAGTTTTTATTGAAAGCTTAAAAAATATATTCCCTATAATTAGAGCGTATAAAACTTTATAAAATAATTACTTTTAGCATAAAAGCATTTATACTTTTGATTGGAAACACAGCTTTTATATTTGCTCTTTAATGTCTAACATTTTCTGCTGTTTACTGTTCGCGTTGGTCAGTTCAAAACATTTTTTGTTTATGGACTTACATAATTTTCCAGCAAGGAAAGCGTACTTTGTTTTGATTCTTATTTCACTGTTAAACAAGGCGACATCAACCTCCATTTTGAAATCCAATAATGATACGTTTGGATTTTTAGTTTATTTATTTTGGTATTCTTCTGAGCAAAATACCAATATTAAGAAGCCGTAAAAAAGACAGTGATTTCACTTTTTGCTTATGATGTGACATCGATTGAGATCAACAAAGTAGTCTTGTTACCTTACTCGACACATGCATTCATTGAAAACTTGGATAACATTTGACGTATTTATTCCAATTCTTTTCATCTGTTCTCTTGACAAACGTAAGATCTTTGTAATAAGATGGATGCACAAAATGAACTAGTGCGTGAAACAACTCGTCACCATGTCAGTGAAATTGTACACGTGTCAAGTACTTAATTTTTTCCAATGCTCCAACCGAATGTACTACATTGGCCAGGAAACGAGTATTTTTACCTAGAAATTTTGAATTTTGCCGAATCTTTGCTGTTGCAAACAAAGTATGGATCTATAACGTGCCTGACAACACTCACACGGGACCTGCATTTTACCTCTCATCCGAACGAGGGCGCATTTTTGTGAAGAATGTTCGCCTAACATTTTTCAAGCGGACCGTATCGTGACTCGAATCCGGAACCTTGCGCATTGTAGTCACACCCATACCAACTACGCCACGGAGCCGTTCCACCTGTCAAGTATTGCAAGTTCTTGTAGTCTTGCGTCTTTTCTTAAATGTTCCATTTATTTCTTGCAAACAACTTAGAACTTGATGGTGAACTAGCTGGGATTGTTCGAACGCTGTAAATTTCTTAGTTTTTTTAGGCAAACCACGAGATGTATTCCAGAGTTATAATTATCAAAATTCATTAATGGTTGGCGTTTTCTGATACAACTTAAACAAACGAACAATAACGCCAGCAACTCGCATTCATCAGGAAGTAGTCCTATGTTTATTTTTCTAGAAAATAGTTTCAAATAACCACTTTTGCCTTACAGAACCTAACTTTAATCTATGGGGTTTTTTGGGGTTGTAGGTTTTCAAGTTAGAGCGTGTTTTGTAGAGAACAGCTTGTTCGTCCCAAGACAAATATTTTTCTAAAAGTATTTTTAGTAATGGCTTATGTGCCAGCAAAATTAATAAGTTGCTTTATTTCTTTAAATTGATTTACTGTCGTGATTATTAACAACTGGATCAATTATGAAAATAACTGACCAGCATCGTCATGTATTTGACTATGCTATAAGCGACATAAAGATTTTCCAATAATTCTTTAGATAAGTGTGCCGGCATTTTGGATCGTATCTGAGTGTTGTATAAAAGTGCTTGAATGAGGACATGGAAAAACTTATAAAAGAAACCTAAAAAGTTCTGATAAAACGTCTAATGCAGGATTTCTCGAGGAGGACTACTATTTTTTTAAAAGAAATGTATCTTCGGTATTGGTATTTATTATAGAGTTCATATATTCGACTTCTGATGCTTTGCTGATCAAAGGTAGATTAAACGGTAATGCAGCGAAAGCCTCTTCACCATAGTTACATACGAGTGTAGTTCCTTATTCTATCCATTGAATCTCACAAAAATATAGGTTTCATCAACATGTTACTCCACAATAGATTCATCACTGTCTGAGAGCAAATCCTTATATGTGAACTTGACTTCATACACGGATTTTGATTTACATTTTACTATGCGAGTGTACATACTAAACATCTAATGCATTTATGCATTTGTAGTTATGTAAAGAAATTTAAATGGGAACTTATATGTTGAACAAAATAATTGCTCACTTGTTTTTATATAATCCACTCATAATACTATAAAACAAGCTAATAATCACATGTTACACAACAAATCCTTTCTATTTTGTAATTTATAAAAAAAAAACATTCAATACGTGTCTATGTGACATCAGCTTATTGTAAAGTTATAATTATGATTTATTTAATTTCCATCACATTAGTATGCAACATTTGTTGGGAAATTACTAAGCGTTATAACGTAATGTGCCTAGATAAGAAAGAACCACACGCATATATGGTTAAAAAAGTTTTATGAAGCAATATATTGAATTTATCGATATATGTTCCCGCCTGGAAACAGTATGATTTAAAGCGCTAATATTGTATGTAAAAATATTTGAATTACACGTAAACCACTAACTTCAGAACAAAGATATGTTTATTCTTCTAACAAAAATTGTCATTGCTGCATTATCGTATTGTATACACTTGAACACTTTCATCTTCTATGTTAATAAAATTGACAGCGTGAAGCTTTTTCTCGTGATTCGTGAAAATGGAAAATTAAATCATCATAAATGTACCCGTCTACCTTCTTGCCACATAAATTGAAAATGATGAAATATAGGCTTTTAGTTATTAATTCACCATCGATATATTAATACAGTTAATTAAAATAAAATGGGTATGGGCGATTACAAAATAGATATAACCTAAAACAGATACCTTAGACATGGCGGCCAGAGATATTCTGGGGTATTCGTAAAAAGAAAATAAAAAACCTTGGAAAACAAAGGATATCCTGAATTTAATAGAAGAAAGACGAAAATACAAATTTAGATCAGACGAAACAGGAAAACAGAGATACAAAGCCATAAAATGGGAAATTATTCGAAAATGCAGGAAAGCTAAAGATCAGTGGATTGATGAAAAGTGCAACGAGGTACAAACTAAGATGGAAATAGGAAAGGGAGACGAAGCTCACAAATGAATTAGAATTAATTTTAGGAATATAAAACCATATCGCAAAAATATAAAGGATGCGGGAGAAAACATCATTATAGAAAATGTAGAGAAAGTAGCTAGATGGCAGGAATATATAAGGAATTTATATTTAGGAGAGTAATGAACAGCATTAGAACAGGAATCAGACATTGAAAAGGATGACCTGGAATATCCTATACTCAGAGATGAGTTTGAATTAGTATTAAAGAGTATGAAAAATGGTAAGGCGCCGGGTACAGATAACGAGCAAACAAACTCTAAAAGCCTCTGGACAAGCAGTAACAGAACGTCTCTTCCGACTTGTAAACTATATGTATGAGACAGGCGAGATACCCAAAGATTTCAAACGTAACAACATAGTAACTATACCAAAAAAAAGAGGCGGTGATAGATGCGAAAATTTTCGAACAATAAGCTTGGAAGCACACGTTTCAAAAATATTAACTAGAATTGCACAAAGACGAATGGAAAAACGAGCTGAAGAAATACTGGGAGATCAATTTTGTTTAGGCGAAACAGAGGAACACGGGAGGCTATTTTAGCTTTGAGGAAGATAATGGAGAAAACAATAGAGAAGGGGGAAAGCGTATATATAGAGTTTGTAGATCTGGAAAAGGCATTCGGGAATGTAAAATGGAAAAAAAATGTTCGAAATACTCAAAAAAATTGGAATGAGCTATAGGGATAGACGAATAGTACAAGGCATATACAAAGAACAAACAGCAGTAATAGAATTAGAGCAAGAAAGTAGAGAAGTAAAAATAATAAATAAATAAATAAAAGAAGAATATCTTAGTACTTTTATCTTCACAATAATAAAGTTATTATAATGTCAATTTAATAAAAGTACGACGAGGCTTTCAACTATTAAGTCATTATCAAGTCTTGATAATGACTTAATAGTCGTAAGCGCTCGGCGTATTTTTATTAAATTGACATTATAATAACTTTATTATTGTGAAGATAAAAGTACTAAGATATTCCTCTTTTATTTATTTATTTATTATTATTATGGATCTTCACCAAGTCAACGCTGATTACATTAATATGATAGAAAAGTAAATATTAGGAAGGAGATGAGACAAGGGTGTGTCTTATCCCCATTAAATTTTAACTTGTACATAGAAGGGGCAATAAATACTGTCAAATGCAGGAAAGCATTTGGAATTAATATGCAGGGACAAAAGAATGATATGCTTAGATTTGCAGATGATATAGCTGTATTAGCATCTAACGAGGAAGAGTTAGGAACTGCTCTTAATGAAATAGAAACAGTTCTAACGGAGGGATGTGGTATGAAAATTAACAAAAATAAAACTAAAGTTCTAGTATGCAAAAGAGGGGATAATAAATCAAAAACAAAAATACAAATAGGTAATGAGAACTTACAAGAGGTTAAAGACTTCTCCTACCTAGGAAGTCAAATAACGCAAGATGGGAAAAGCACAAAAGATATAAAACAAAGATTAGCACAATGTCGTGCTACATTTAACAAGAAAAAGCAACTACTGTGTTCAAAGACAACAAACAAAAACAAGGAAAAGATTGCTTGAAACATATGCGTGGAGCACAGCACTGTATGGCTGTGAAGCCTGGACATTAGGAGAAGCAGACAAGAAAAAAGTAGAAGGCTTTGAAATGTGGTGCTACAGCCGTATGATGAAGAAGGACAGACAAAGTTAAGAACAAAGAGGTACTAGAAATGGTAGAGGAAGAAAGAACTATGTGGAAAACAGTAAAGAATAGGAGAGATGGGATGATAGGCCACATACTAAGACATGGGGGAAGAGTGCGGAATATATTAAAAGCAGAGATAGGAATAAAGAGAAGTAGAGGTAGACCTAGGTTAGGCTACTGCTCACAGATAGTGAAAGATGTAGGTTGTGAGAATTTCAGCGAAATGTGTTGGCTAGCTCAGAATAGAAATCAATGGAGGTACGCTTCCAACCAACCGTAAGATGGAAAAACTAATGACAAAAATAATAACTGTGCAACTACAGACATTGGTTTTGCCATACTCTCAACTAATGTTAATTGTGCGAAAGGATTTATTTGAAAACTATTAATAAAATGTCTAAGTGTTGGGGGGACCTTGGCAGCCACAGGCTGCACAATCCTCTTCACATACCACTGAATATCAGGAAATAGGGCATATAATTAGAAAACGATAGAAGGGAATCGAACTGTATATCAGCTGTTGTGAGAATTGCAGGGAACGGTGTAGGCTAGCTCAGAACAAAAGTAAGCTGATGTACAAGTCCAACCAGTATCAAGATGTGAAACCCAATGACGAAAAAATAAGTGCTCTTAAATCTGATGTTTATTATAAACAACTACAGGTGTTGGTTGTGAAATATTCCTAACTAATGTTGATTGCGCGAAAGGATAAATTGGAAAAACAAAAGCTCAGGTGCTGGGGGAACTTGGCAGTCAAAGGCTGCTTACCCCCCTTCATATACCATTGAATATCGGGGAAATAGGGTATATAACTGCAAAACAATAGATGACCAAACTGCGTCAAACAAAAAAGAACAGCAGCTATGTTTAAAGACAACAAACATAGTTGCAAGAAGAAAACTGTTCAAAGCATAGTGTGGAGCGCAGCACAGTACATCTATTAAATAGGGGCAGTAGGAAAAACAGACAGAAAGAGATAGAAGCCTTCTGGAATGTTGTGCTTCAGATGTATGAAGATGGCAGACAAAGATAATAACAAATAGGTTGTAGAAACAGTAGAGGAATAAAGATATCTATAGAAAATGAAAAAATATCAGAAATAGAAGGACATGATACGTTCTAAGGCATTTCTGGGGAATAGTACGGGATATACTACAAGCAGAAATAGGAAAAGGGAGGTAGGGGTAGACCGAGATCAGACTTTAGCACACATATCGTGATAGATGCAGACTGTGCAAATTTCAGGGTAATGTGTAGGTTAGTTCAAACTAGGAAACAATGAGGGTACGCGTTCAACCAGTTCTAGGACTGAAGACCTAATGATGATGATGATGAAAACAGATAGCCGTTCGGAAGAGATGTAAGAAACAGGTCCCGTGTGTGAGTGTTGTTACGCACGTTAAAGATCCATACCTTGCCTGTAACAGCAAGGGTTCAGCAAAATTCAAAATTTCTAGGAATAAAATACTTGCTTCCTGGCCAATTAATACATTCGGGTGAAGCATTGAAAAAAAGCAAGTACTTGACAGGTGTATAATTTCACTGGCATGGTGACGTGTTGTTTTGCTCACTAGTTCATTTTGTGCATCTACTTTATTACAAAGATTTTATGTTTGTTAAAAGAACAAATGAAAAGGATTAGAATAAATACGTCAAATATTATCCAAGTTTCCAATGAATGTATGTGCCGAGTAAGGTAACAAGACTACTTTGTTGGTCTCAATCGATGTCACATCATAAGCAAAAAGTGGAATCATTCTCCCTTTTACCGCTTACTTGATGTTGGTGTTTTGGTCAGGAGAATACTAAAACAAATAAACCAAAAACCCAGACGTATCATTATTGGATTTCAAAATGGAATGTGATGTCGCCCTGTCTAACAGTGAAATAAAAATCAAAACAAAGTAGACTTTTCTTCCTTGAAAATTATGTAAGTCCATAAACAAAAAATATTTTGAACTAGCCAATGCGAACAGTAAACAGCAAAAAATGTTAAACATTAAAGCGCAAATCTGAAAGCTGTGTTCCCAGTCAAAAATACACATGCTTTTATGCTAATAGTAATTATTTTATAAAGTTTTATACGCTCTAATTATAGGGAATATATTTTTTAAGCTTTTAATAAAAATTTTAATGTCGGTTAAATAGGACATAGATTTTAGAAAACAATAGAAGCAGAAAAGTGCAAAAAATATAAAAATAAATATTAGCACAGATCATACTGCACCAGAAAAAGCAACTGCTATGTTCGAAGACAGCAAACATAGAAACAAGAAAAAAGTGCTGAAACGATATGTGTGGAGCACAACACTGTACGGCTGTGAAACCTGGACAGTAAGAGATGCGGACAAAAACAGCATAGAAACCTTTGAAATGTGATGCTGCAGACGTAAGATGAAGATATCATGGACATAAAAGGATAAGAACAAAGAGACTAGAAACGGTAGGGGAAGAAGAAAAACGGTAAAAAATATGAGAGATAGGACGATAGGACACATACTAAGGCATTAGAGAATTACACGGCTTATATTGGAAGTAAAGAGAAGAAAATTAGAGATAGAGAGACGTTTAGATTAGACTATCGCATACAGATAGTAAACAATGTAAGCTGTGGGAATTTCAAAAAAATGTGTAGGTTAACTCAGAATACGAAATAGTGAATATGTGCACTCAACCAGTTTTAGGACTAAAGACTTATTGATGATAAAAATTTAGTATATGATATTTTATGTGGTTAATTTGGTTCAGCAGATGTATCTAAACAGAAATAGTTTTTAGTTTGACGCTGAAAAATTTAATGTAAGGTATGTGTGTATTAGTGGGTTGATGTAAACATACAAAATAAATTTTAAAAAGCATTATCCTTGTTGTCTTATACAAAAACAATACCATTCCCTATGTATGAAAGCGAGACAAAGTTGTTTTGGCCGCCTCTCATAATGATATTTCTTTGAAAATAGCCTCTGTGCAATTCGGCGAAAAATGAGGAAAGAAGGCTAGATCGGTAGGTTAAATGCAGTAGTCGTAACCGATATAAAAATTCTTGCAAAAAACTAAATTTGAAACTAAAAATTGCGAAAGGAGGTTAAACCGGTAGGTTGAATGTAGAAGTGATTATCAAATACGAAAAATTCCTAAAGGGAGAAAATGTTTGACCTACTGTCTCCATTGACAAATCAATTTAAAACTAAAGATCCAGTTTGTACCTTAGGCATGGAGTTGAAGTTGTTGTGACTATTCGGTAACTTAAGACCTTGTAATTTATTGAAGAATTTGAATTCTGAATTTACCCCTGATTGTTCAATTGTGTTTTGAGTGCGGACACTTTCAAACGGAGTATGACTCTGTTCATGCACACATGCAAACTGGCAGCAAAACCTCAGACATCTTTGATCTGTCTGGATTAGACACTGTGGTAATAATGGCTCGGTACGACCGACCTCACGCCCCAAAGTGCCAAGTTTGATTCCCGACACGGACCGTTTAAAAATTGGTGGGCGAGCATTTTTCGCAAAAATACACCAATGTTTGGATGAGGGGTAAAATGTACGTCCCATGTATGATTGTTGTTACGCATGCTGAATAGCAAGTGTAGGGTAAAATTTAAAATTTCCAGAAAAAAGATTCGGATCCTGGCCAAAGTAATACCTTCGTGTGGAACATTCTAAAATAAAAAATATAGGGTCGTCCTCACGCACCCGGGGGAAAATTTCTAAGTATTTTGCTAGTAAAGGTGGCAAAAAATTTGTTTTAGCTGCACAAAATGGTACCTAATTATGGTACAAGTTTTTAAAATATAAATTATGTGTTACTTCGTGATCTTGGCCAAACGAATAATGTTTTAAATATAACTTGTTTTCCAAGAAGCCGCAGTTCTAGTGGCGCAAAATGGCGCCTAATCAACGCTTTTAGAATAAACCCTTTTTGAAAATTAAAAAAGTATAGCTTCGTATACTTTATCAGAAAAAATAAAAAAATTAAATTTAGCGGCGCAAAATGACGCCCAAGTGACGTTTCAACATAACACAAATATTTTTGAAAATTGAAAAAAGTAGCGGGAACTTCACGACCAAAAGTTTCGAGTCCAATTCCCGATACGAACTGCTTGAAGACTGTTAGACGAGCGTTTTTCACAAAAATATGCTAAAACGTAGGTCCCGCGTGTGAGTTTTGTTATACACGTTAAAGATCCCTTCCTTGTTTAGAATAACAAGGGTTCGGCAAAATTCAAACTGTACAGGTAAAAAAACCTCGCTTCTTGACCAATGTAGTGCCTTTTGGTGTAGCATTAAAAAGTCGAATGTTGGGACAAGAATGCCTAGACGGCTCCGTGGCTTAGTTGGTTTGCACGTGACTACTAATCCCAAGGTCCTGGGTTCGATTCCCAACACAGACATGAAAAATGTTAGGTGAGCATATTTCATAAGAAAACGTTTTTATTCGGAAGAGAGGTAAAATGTAGGTCTCGTGTGTGTTGTCACGCACATTCACGGTGTCTACCTTGCTTGAAATAGCAAGGCTTCGGCAAAAAAATTCCAGGTAATGAAAACTCGCTGCCTCACCAATGCAATACCTTCGGGTGGGGCATTGGAAAATCAAATGATGGTAGAAATGGCTTCAAAAAGGCCAAGTATACCGTAAGGAAAATTAACCAGATACATATACTAAACTATAAACAATTTAGTCGGCAACTTATAAAAATAAAATGGTTGAAAACGACGATCTACCGGTAAAATGGTTTCAAGTAAAATATTTTCAGTATATGAAGAGTGATCCAGAAAGTGTTTGTTTTAAACATTCCGCAAAGTAAAAACAATTTCGGGCGTTCAAAATTCAGCTGCGAGTTTAACGAAACTTTACATTTCCAAATTAAAATTGAAACAGTATACAATACTTTCGCCAATTCAAGAAGAGAAAAAGAAGGATTTGTAACAGCTTTGCAATTTGAAAATCATACCGGAAACCTAAAGAACTCTTTATGAAAGTCTGTGTACGCAGCAAGAAAGTGTAATGAATATTGAGTACGAAAATTCTGAAGAGCAAGAGTAACGAAAAAATAAAATATACGATTAATATTACAATAATTTAAGAGTATTATTATCAGTTTCTATTTTTACATAGCATTTGAGTTACCTTGAAAATAAATAATTTCAATTTTGTAATGGTGTTCTCTCAACCCTAATTCAAAATCCTAAATCATAGGTCTAGAACCAAAGAACATTAACTATGTAGTAATTTTTCTAATTTGAATTTTACAATTACTTTGAAGTATTAAACTAATTTTTTAAAAACCTGTGTAACAGATCAATAAAAACCAAGTTTTTGTCACAAAAATATGTCGTAATGTTACATAACAAACTCAAATACAAAAAAAGGTTTTTTACTCCCCTCAAAAATATACTTTGTGTAGATAGGGTTGTTTGGCATTAAGCCGATGAATTGAAAAATTACGGAAAAGATAGATACTCCACCCGATCTAATAGTGACGCAACAACAATAAAAAAACTATTTCGAAAAGAACACCTGTAAGTAAAATATTCCAATCATAAGCACATAAGTATTAATATAACAATAATATATTCAAATAAAATTTCACACACGCTGTGAATATTGTGGATGAATAACGCCACTAGCATATAATTATACATTTTTTTATCGTATTCGTCTGCAAGTAATAAGGCAACAATTAACATAAACAATTAAAATAAATGGTAGGTAACAACAAACCAACTTGATGAAACCGACACGGAAACTTCTTCATTAAGTTGCGCAATAAGATAATACATAGATAACGGTTTCTGGCAGTATTTAAATACGACGTTGTTGTGGTCTCTAAACAAATGACAGATAAACAACAATAATAAGAAGAGACTTACTTCAGAAGTACGGAAACTAAAATAATTATTTGTAATCGTATCCATATAGAAATGATATCAGCAAAATCCAAAACGAATCAGGTAGGATTCTAACAACAGTTCAAATTCACTAAACAAAATACTACCACTCAGGTGTGAAGAGCAAATCCCAAAAATGGATTGTATTAAATTTAAAGTAGCCTAATCAACACTAGCTACATAAATAAAATTCAAAATTATTATAAGGTTCAATTTCACTGCACGTTCAATAACAAACCTGGTAATAAAATACCTGTCTTTCAATAGGTTTCGAGTACAAGAAACTTGAATTATAATTACCTTCCAAATATGAAAATAATGTCTTACAAAATTTTAATAAGTAACACTCGAACAAATGAAAAAATACATTGAATATATTGCTATAGCATGTGATCAATTTTGGACGTTAAGTTGTATCATTAAAAGGATCATTGATTTATTTCTATTAATGATGATTATATTGATAGAGATTATAATTATAAGGAACAAAGTGCATGTATCTTTGTAAAATGTCCTCAATTCAGTTATGGTTTTTGCATCTACCGTGACTTGGGTAATTAAGCCTACATAAACGATATTATTTAACAAATGTATTGATTATTTAAAAATTATTCACCATTCGATAGCATAGTTACGACACGTACTGCAAAAGTTACTGAAATTATACCGCAGCAGGAAAAATATTAATGCACTTATTCAAATATTTTATTGAAAGTTTAATTACAGATCAAAATAAGTTATATTTATTAAATAATAAAGTACTAAAGTACTTTTTAAGTATTTCACAGTAACTCTACCATGTTTATTTCGCCTTTACCTAAAGTTGGCGCGAGGCAATTGTGAAAACCTGGTTATAAAAGGGTAAGGGGTTACAACGGTTTTTATTGTACTTTGCTGCTTGAAAACCGTAAATTCTGCTGTTGGTATAACGGGACGCAAAATCCTAACAAAATTTGTAAAAATGTGCATTCGAGCTAGAAAATTTAAGAATCGCTTCTATGAAAACTTAACTATTACTGTATTAATTTTGAAATACCACTTCGCATCGTTTATGAATTTTCTATAACCTTTTTTGTGACAATCTATTTAGGACTGTATACACCCATGGTGATTGTTGGTCTATTAAATGTTGTTTGTTTCACTCTACTCCAATTAAATTTGAAGTGGTTTGAATACGAAAATACATTGGTTACGTCAAATCAAACCCCACCTAAGCTAATTTTTATTGTCTTTTTATAAGACTTGTTTTGGGCCCTAACTCTTTTATTAATGAATGATAGAAAGTCGCTAAGAGTTTATTTTAACGATCGAGATTGTTTGATGACGAGTAAATTTCCAATAGGTTGTACATAATGAAAATATTTGGAAATAATAGTGTTACGGGTAAAAGGAGTGTTGCGTTATAAATTTTGATTTGCACAGAAGGGGCGGGCATCCCGGAACAATTTAAAGGTACTTCCGCTAACTAAAATGGTGCAAGAGTGGGTTCCTATGGAAGAAATAATAAAAATACAAAGAAAATATAAAGGAAATACATAAATATGGTCGGGATACAAACAAACTACATTATTATATCGCTTACCTTGAAAGGCTATTTCTACAGTCATAATTGAGGGACGCAAAACCGCTCTACATTTAGGACGGTTAATCCTCCTAGGTCTTCTTTGCTTCGGTTTCCTAAATTTACCACGTTATTCTTTACCTGTCTCTAAAATATCTAAAAACTCTTATTACGTTTTTGTCACGTTTAATAAAATTGAAAAATAAAATGCCTTCCAAGTACGATTCCATTCTGCTTCCATGACCTAATTTTTTTAAACTAGTTCATAAATAAGTACAAATAAAATTAAACCCATACTTAACCTCTGTTAATATTAAATAATTGCTATACACATACAAACATACTTAAAACAAAACGTAGTTTTGTAATCCCACTTTGGGCAGGTATTTGTCTCGGCATTCACTATTATTGGTTCAAGTTTTGGTGCCAATGTTTAGTAATCTAGGCAAAATTTCTCCTATACAATGCCGTGTATTGACCTTATTTGAATCATAGTGAAAAGTTTATTACATCAATTGAACGAACGACTACTATTTAGGTAGTGTAGAAGTGAATGTTAGATATTTGACATTTCTGAGCAAACGGAATAATATATACATAAAGAATTAAGTAACGAAACTGTAAACAATCTGTTTTTCGTTACTTAGGTATTCGGGTTTCTCTTGTACTCTAAAGTTACCACTCAGTTAGCGTTTCACTAAACGTTTGTATCGTTGTATGGGTTTGAACAACTTTGTCACTTCCGTACACCGGGTAATGTCAAATCAAAAGCTTGTGATTCTAGATATCTCTTTTAAACATAACTATCGTCGGTAAGAAGAGTGTCGCTAGCTAACAAAAACAATAAACAAATGTGTCTTATTTAAAACCTACGTTGTTTTTGGTACACCCTTCCTAAAATCTTACCAGCATAATATTCCTGAATGATATTGAGTTGTGCATTTTTTATTTATATAAAATTAAAATTTGTTAAATTTTTATAAAAATTCCTTCATGTTATGTTTATTGAAGTGTATGTGGTCTTTTTAAATTTGTTCAGTATTACTCCTCCTAATAAAATTGTTATCAACAAACGTATTATCTGATACCATTAGAGTTCTATAATTATTCATCTACTTTTGTAATTTCCGCTTCAATTTCATCAAATTGTCTATTTTTCTGGACTTGAATATCGTAATAGACATTTTCGATTCCAACTGCAAACCAATCTGCAACATTTACCACAAACTGCGCTTGTTCATCTAAAAAAAAAGAATCAATTAATAACGTACAAGTAAATTTAGAAGGTTTTAAGGTTCAATAGCAAGAGAACAACTCGTTCTATACATAAACAACTATGCGAATTGATTCTTATTGTCGAAGTAAATGCAGATAAGTTGCATCCTAGGGATTATTGACACTTATATACAATTAGTGGTAGAATGAAACACTCGTAGCAGGAATAAATCAGTAGTTTCGTAAGTGAAAAAAATCTACATCATTCAAGTTCTGTAAATTAAAAGAAATTCCTTGCATTCGTTTATAAACAGGACGCTGTATTGTGTATCTGAGAAAGATATCAAAAAATATCTAAACACGTGCAAAAGTATACGAGCAACAACAAGAATATATGACTGTTCTTTATGTTGTATAAATCTAATATATTTGAAAGTTTATCAGTGTATTTTCAGAATGTATTATGGTCCAGTTTCACTAACGACTTTATCTTAAACATCCCAATAGGTTCATCATACACGTCTAAAGACCTGTTTTGTATTTAGTTCCGACCGCTCGTAAAAATACTGAATTATAAAAACAGCTAAATAAGCTTGAACGGGGACGATGTTGTTAGCTACTTTTAGTTACGTTCAATTATTACCATCTGTAGCGACTGAAGTCAAACCTATTACTTGGCAATTATAAATTGTTCGTAAACTAACGCGAATGACATCCAACACCAATACCATCGCCACCTCTTCCAGAATAAGTGCCAGAAACAAGAGTGTGAAAATTATTCCTACCTATTGCAATAACATCGCTCCGAGTTTCTCATTCACCTTCTTATTAAAGCATTTAGTCATTGGGTGCCTCTGGTCTATCGTTGTCAAGAAAGTTCACGAGAAGATATCACAGACTCCCAAAGTCCCATTGACAAAGAAGCAACTTTTAACAATTGAAAATGTGATATCTGGCGTGATTGCATAATTTTACAGCATGAACACTGCAGATGATATGGCGAGCTAATTCGAACTAAATTATTGAATAAAATCTGGAGAATTGACTATAAGCCACACGGATCAGAAAATAGGTAGAAGTTAGTTTGTTTACGCCTCTTGTTACGAAAGACATATGAACACCAGAAAGAAAGGGAACTAGCTATCCACTCTAAAAAATTAAGTAAGGAGCCTTTATTCTAAATCAAAATATTGTATGAAAATAGCATACAACTTTACAGAAATACTTTGCATTAATTACAAATTATGCAGTCCGCTGCAAAAACTGACGTCGTTAGTTTTATTCGCTTTGGAAAAAGATTGCAGATTTCTCATTTAAGTAGTCATAGCTCAGAGGAACTGGAATTGTTTGCTACCTCCCATATCTAGAAGAATGTTAAAATCTTATTTAAACCATAAACTAAGCTGCTAGAACATTTTGATATGTCGTAAGAATTAGATAAACTCACACGTAGCATTCTTCCTATAGCAAAACTGGTTCAGCATATTAATGCTTGTACTTTTCATCATCATTTTGTTTTCGACCTTACTTAAGGTCGGTTTGACGCAGCTATAATTTCTTTTTTATTCTGTGTTAATCTAAAACGTTCTTCATACCCTTCGCAACATAAATTTCTAATAATTTGACTAATATACGAGGGCTATTTTTTTCAAGGTCCGATCGGTCGCAAAATAAAAACCACAGTACAAATCAAAAATTATTTATTTGTAACAAGTACTTACATAATTACTCTATTTTTCTACATAGTCGCCACTCAAATTTAGACATTTGTCGTAGAGTGGTACCAACTTCTCAATACCCTCGTTGTAGAACGTAGCCGCCTGTGTGTTCAGCCATGTTTGTACGCTGGTTTGCAGCTCAATGTCTGTGCCAAAAGGTTGTCCTCCTAACCAGCGTTTCATGTGAGTAAACAGGTGAAAATCAGATGGAGCCAAATCCGGGCTGTATGGTGGATGACCAAACACTTCCCATTGAAAAGACTGTAGGAGTGAGTGTCTTTGTTGACACTGACTTCCTTCCCTGACCGCCTGCATCATGAACATCTGTACGTCCTGCTTTAAAGTTTCTGCACCATTGTCGCACTTTGTTGTCACTCATTGAAGTTTCACCGTACACAATACTTATTCGTCGATGAATTTCGGCTGCATTACACCCCTCAGCCTGAAGGAATCGAATTATCGTACGAACTTCACACTTGGCGGGAGATGCTATTGTTGTAGACATGTTTACGTGCTACCTACGTGAACACAACTAAACAGAAGTGACGCGACGCGATTGACAGCCACACTAGTGACGCTGCGCACACACATCTGCGCACTGGTTCATCCGATTTTTAGGGAAGTTTTTATTTCGCGACCGATCGGACCTTGAAAAAAAATAGCCCTCGTAGTTTGTTCTAGGTCTTCCTATCTTTTTCCTATCTACCTAGCTCCACATAGATATTAGTCACCTGATGGTTGTTAAAGAACTTCAACATGTTTACATGATTCCCATTTATAATGAAATGAAATATTACCTGGCTATCCCCTCCAAGAAAGGAAAAGTGTTAAACTATATGTTATGGTAAGGCTTAAGCAACAAATCGCTGCCAACATGCCAGACCGCTAACTAATTGTGAATTATACCATGGTGACATTTAGTTAACTGATTTTTATTTTTTTTGTTTTGTTTTCGTACTTACTCAAGGTCGGTTTGACGCAGCTCTAAATTCCTTTCTATTCTGAACTAGTCTAAAAGATCTACATACCCATCACAGCCTAAATCTCTAATAATTTGACTAATATAGCTTTGTCTAGGCCTCTCTACTCTATTTTTATTTGGTAGTAAATAATCTAAGACCTAACTAAATAGTCCCTCATTTCTTAACTGGTGCTCTATCATTCTATCTCTCCTGACATTTAATTGTTTCCACATACAGGGTTCCTCATCTGTCCTTCTATAAACTTCCTCATTTGTTACTCTATCTGTCTAACTAATCTTTAACATTCTCCGATAACACCAAGTTTCAAAAGCTTCTGTCTTTTTCTTATTGACCTCTTTAATTGTGTAAGTCTCACTACCGTATAATAGAACGCTCCATACGTACGACTTTAAGAAACTTTTTCTTTTATCTAAACTAATACTATTAGCTATTAGTAAGTCTTTCTTTTTTAAAAACATTTTTTAGCTTTAGCTATTTTAGCTACTATACCCTTCTGCGACGTCCGTCCTTTGTAATTATGCTACCTATATAGCAAAATTCATCTACCTCCTAACTCGGTATTACCTATTTTTACTTTTGGTTTAGAACTAGGTTGTAACTCACTTGTCGTTATCTTTGTCTTTTTTGAATTAATTCTCATACTATAGTTACTCTGTAGTATCTCATCTAAAATATTTTAAAACTCTCCTAACACGTTTCTAGACTCTGCTATAATGGATATCTTATGCAAAACATAACATGTCTATTTTCTGTCCCTATACACTAATACCTATCTCTTTTCTCTCTCTAGCTAAGTTTAAAGCTTCCTCAATATAAACATTAAAAATCAAGGGAGATAGTATACAGTCCTGTCTAACACCAATTCAAATCTTATCTTCCTTTTCCATGTCACCAAATCTAATTACTACGCTTCGGTTTCTATCCCTATGAGAGATTCCTATTTTTTTTGAAAACTCTGAACATAACAATCCAATTAACCCTATCAAATGCTTTTTCTAAATCTACAAACGCGAAATGAGTCTTTTTATTGTCTGGTATTTTTTTTTCGATAATTACCCTAATCATTAGTGTCGGTTCCTTAGTCCCTTTGTCTTTACGAAAACCATATTGGTCTTCGCCTAAATAATTCTCAGTCAAAGCTTCTACTCTATTTTTAATTATTATATTAGTATTTTGGAAGCGTGGGAAGTTAAACTAACCGTTCTAAAGTTCTAACACCTATCAGCTCCTGACTTTTTAAGAGTGGGATAATAATTTTTTTTCGAAAGATTGGGACCTCACCTGTGTCATATATTACTTTTACTAGTTCATATAATCTATCTAAAGTTTTCTGACTTGCATATTTTATTAATTCTGCCGGTATATCGTCTATCCATGGCGCTTTATTTAGTTTAAGATCCCTAACAGGTCTATCAAGTTTCTCTCTTGATATTGAGAACCCTATTTCTATATCCTCTTCTTGATCGTTCTCTAACTCATCTATATCGTCTCCCTTATAAATCTTCTAAATATCTTTTCCATCTATCGGCTACCTCAACTTTATTTATTAGAAGCTCATTATTCTCTTCTTTAATACCAATATATTTTTTCATATCTTCCCCGAAAAACTTTTTAACTGCCCTGTAATCCCTATCTGTCTTACCTACTCTCAAATAATTTTGCATTCCTTTACAATTCTCCTCCATCAATTTATTTCTAGCTTTTTTACACTCATGTACTATCTTATTTCTAACTCTATTATATTTTTGCTTACTTTCACTATCTAATTCTCTGAAAGTTTTAAGCTGTTTTCTATTTTCTATTAAATCTAATATCTCCTTTGTTGCCCATGGTTTTCTCGCTTCTATTTTTTTTACCTATAGTCTGTGTTGCTGTTTCGTCTGCCATACCCAAAATTTCCTACCATTTTTCCCTCACTACCTTCTCCCACTGACGCATTAAAATCGCCCGTAACTATTAAATTCTCATCTCCCTTTATCTTTCTCACCATACTATTGTAACGCGCTACTACTACCGCGTTTCTTTAATTTAAAACAAGTAATAATAATGGTCTTTATTACTCACTGTTCACAAGTCTAATTAACAGTATATGCCTTATTTATAGATGTTTTCAGTCCACTTAACAATGAAGCACTATTACACTAATGAATTTACAAGCACTAATATCTTCTTAAACTAACTTCTTTACCCTAGGTCCAATAACCACACTAACACAACTATTTGTTTATACACTTCTATTTATTTATGTATACTGCAAGCTGCATGCACATTAGACACAGCATATCATTTATGTATATATTCTAAAAACTCAACTACGTTTACTTTACAACGATATAATTTATATTAGACATTCAAGAATAGACTAACTCTTACATTCATAAGCGGCCTTATATATACCCTGCATTAAGATATGACTCATTATCTAGAACTTTGTAGAAGGATTCTCGAATGCTGAAGAATACGCTGTGCCCCGGGCGTTTGTATGTTTGACGGGTTGCCTAATAGTGGATCGCAACACTGCCCCTCTTTAAAACCGTTACGTCTCGTAACTGTAAATCCATCTTGACGCCAATTCGATGGCTGGTGACGGTATCGGCAGCTATCTCCTCTGGTGCATCCACCGCGTCGTTGGAAGTAACAGTCAACACTCTTTTCCTGGTCTTGGTAGGCAACCGGTTGATAACAACAAACAAGAACCTGGACGTTGGTTCCTGAAAACTACTTCTAGCATATTTCGGACTATCCTCCAATCCAAGCGATCCAGTCCACAGCCCAGCTTGGGCACCGCTAGTCTCGTTACTCCATTTTCCATCATCTGCGCCTTAAGATTTAGCAAAGCCTCCCATAGATGTCCATAACTAGGTCTCTGCCATGAAGAATTTTGGTGACCAGATAGTAAACATAACGATTTTTATCTTGAAGGACCAAAGATTTTCCTACAGTTGGCTGCTGTTGTACTAATTCATCCACACATCCAAACTTTTCTTGAAAACAACAGCTATTCCCTTGACATTGCCAAATCTTGAGCTACGCAATGTGCAAGGGAATACTCTTCTGGTGCTCTAAACAGATCTTGCTGTTTTCAACAACAACGCCAAATCTCGCTTTAGCGGAACCACCATACGCCGCCATAAAGCTCTCAAAATCTACATTTGGCTCATGATTAATAACTTGCCGAACACCATTATCATTATTCGAGTCTTCCTGGTTGTTGCCGGCGTAGGATGTTAAACGGTCAAAGTGTACCACTTTCGGTTTACCACGAGGGATCTTCTGATCCGGTACACTACATCATTAATCCTTTTAACACTTCGTACGGCCCTTCCCATTGTCTTTGTAGTTTTGGCGACAATCCACGTTTTCTTTGTGGATTGTACAACCACACTAAATCTCCAGGTTGATAACCACCTTCTTGTGCTCTCGTGTCATATTGTGATTTCATTCGATCGCTTGCTGCCTGTATATTCTTTCGGACGTTTTCGTGAATACTATTTGATCTTTCACGAAGCTTACTAACGTAATCTTCACCTGCGATCTCTTCTCCAGGTTTAAATCCAAACTGAAGATCACATGGTAGCCGCAATTCACGTCCTAGCATTACGCAAGCGGGAGAGTACCCTGTGCTGTCATGTACCGAAGATCGGTACGCCAGTAGGAACAAATGCAGATATTGGTCCCAGTCTCGTTGATGTTCAGAGACAACTTTGGCCAGGTACTTCCTAACGTCCTGTTCATTCTTTCAACCATTCCATCCGATTGGGGATGAAGTGGCGTGGTTCTAGTCTTCCTGATTCCAAGATGCTTGCAGACATTTTGAAACAATACTGATTCGAAGTTTCGACCTTGATCGGAGTGTAATTCCAACGGAACTCCAAAACGACAAAACAACTCCTGACTAGTACATCTGCAACCGTCTCGGCTTCTTGGTTAGGTATAGCATATGCCTCCGGCCATTTGGTAAAATAATCAATTGCAACCAAGATGTATTTATTTCCTTTCTCTGATTCAGGAAATGGACCAGCTATATCAATGGCTACCCTCTCAAAAGGATTCCCACGTTATACTGTCTCATTGGGGCTTTCCGTTTTGAGACCGGGCCATTTGCAGAGGCACACAATTCACATTTCCGGCACCACTCCTTCACATCATCTTTGCAGTTCAGCCAATAGAATCTTTCTCTCACTCTCTCGAGAGTTCTTTTCACGCCAAAGTGCCCTCCGGAAATACCATCGTGCAAGTGCTGCAACACTTCCGGCACTCTGCTTCTCGGCACTATCACTTGAAGTCTCTCAGTGCCCTCTTCAAATTCCAGGCGTCGTTTCAAGATTCTATTTTCTATCATCAAGGAGTCCCACTGTGCCCAGTATGCCTTCAGGCTCCTACTTAAAATACTAATTTCTTCCCAAGCTGGCCGTTGTCCTCTATTTTTCCACTCAATAATACGTCCCAATTCGGCGTCATTCTCCTGGTCTTCTCGTATTCTTTCGAGTTGCCAAGTATCATCGGTTACCGTCATTCTATGGATGACACTTATTTTCTCTTCCATCTTGGAGCAATGATTGCAGTCCATCGGACAAGGTCTCCTTGATAGAGCGTCTGCATTCCGATGGCTAGTTCCTACACGATGTTCTGTATCAAAGTCATATTCCTGCAGCCGCTCTATCCACCTTGCCACTTGCCCTTCAGGATTTCGAAACTGCAATAACCATTTCAGTGCAGCATGGTCTGTTCTCAACAGGAATTTACGGCCGTATAAGTACTTATAAAAGTGCTCTACGGATTTGACGACGGCCAACAGCTCCCTTCTTGTCACACAATAGTTCCTTTCTGGCCGCGACAAGACCTTGCTGAAATACCCAATAACTTTTTCTTGTCCGTCCTGCACTTGAGAAAGAACGCCTCCTATAGCTGTGTTACTGGCATCGGTATCCAACACAAATTTTCCCTCCATCCGTGGATAACTCAAAATTGGTGCTGTAACTAGTAGCCGTTTCAGTTGTTCGAATGCACTGTGGCAGTCGTCATTCCAATCATATTCTTGTCCATCTTCGGTTAATTTTGTTAACGGTTTGGCAATGTTCGCAAACCCAAGTATAAAACGTCGGTAATATGTGCACAATCCTAGAAAACTGCGTAGTTGGTGTATATCTGCTGTTGTAGGCCACTCTTGTACCGTTTTTATTTTGTCAGGGTCAGCTCTTATTCCGGTCTCTGAAACGACATGTCCTAGGTATTTCACCTCTTTTCCAAATAGGTGACACTTCTTGGGGCTCAATGTAAGGTTTGCCCGCGTAATCTTTGGAATATCTCCTCTAAGTTTTAAGGTGTTCTTCAAAGACCGGCCTAACACTATCACGTCGTCTAGGTACACCAGACATGTTTTCCAGGACAGTCCACGCAGTATCGACTCCATCAATCGTTCAAAAGTAGCAGGAGCATTGCATAATCCAAATGGCATGACCTTGAACTGCCATAATCCAGTTCCAATTGTAAACGAAGTCTTTTCTTTATCGTTTGGCTCCAAGCCTACCTGCCAGTATCCGCTTTTCAAGTCCAAGGTCGAAAACCATTTAGATCCGGATAGAGTATCTAAGGTGTCATCAATTCTGGGCAAAGGATAGCTGTCTTTCTTTGTCACATTGTTAAGCCGCCGGTAGTCTACACAAAACCTTGTCGACCCGTCCTTTTCTTGACAAGCACTACCGGGGATGCCCATGGACTATTCGAGGTTCAATCACTCCCTGTTCTTCCATATCGGTGATAATTTGCTCAGCTTCCTTACGTTTTGCCAAAGGAAGCCGCCTGGGTGTTGTCTTATCGGTTGCGCATCTCCAGTATTGATCTTGTGTTGCACAACATTCGTCCTTCCTTCTCACTATCATCCAGTGCAAACACACCTCGATATCGTCCGACCAGTTCTTTTACCTTGCCCAGTTGATCGCCATTTAATCCTTGACACGAGGGTATCAACATATCCAGCAATTTCTGTGAGCAACCGTTGGTTGGTTTATTTTCGTGTCGTCAATACAACGTTTAATATGACATACTGGAATGCAACTTCCCACAATCATGCCTTTCTTCAGGGTCACTGTATGAGGTTAATGTTCAGCACCTTACTGGTACCATATTTCGAGACTTTACCAGCGTTCTTCCAATCAGAAGTCCTCCTGACCCATCCCCGATTCAGTTGCTTCCATCATGCATACTTGTCCTTCCCGGAGCGTACCATCCGGGCGTCCCATTACTATCATCTCCGCCTTCTCGGGTATTTTCATATCGCAAATCATTCGAACTTGCATCGTCTGGTTACTCGTCCCTTGAAATGGAATCTCATCATCATCTATCCGAAGCACATTTTCTTTCATGTTTACATGAAACCCATATTCTCTCATGAGATCCATTCCCAAGATCACTTCTTCTGTAATTTCAGCCACCAACACTCGATGATTAATTAATTTGTCCCCAATTGTCAACATAACGGCAGTCTCTCCTGAGTACCAATCTTCTCACCACTTGCCGTTCGGAGACACACCGATACAGGTAGCACTTTTCCACGACCAACCAAATCTGGTCTCACAATAGTTCTTGTCGCTCCTGTATCCACAAGTAATCGGACAACCCTACCATTAATTCTACCATCGATATAAATGCTGTCCAGACTTTCCACCGACGATGCAGCACGGATGATAATCTCCGGTGCACTACGCTGTGCTGTCGAAGTTCGCCCTCTTACATGGACCAGCTTTGGCACAACCGGTTGTTTCTTTGGTTGAGTACAGCGTCTCTGCATATGGCCAACTTCACCGCAGCTCCAGCATCGTAGACGCCATCTCCGCGGTCGTGTCTTTTCAGCCTTTCCGCCTTTCGCTTTTCAAACACACGGTTGATTATTTCATCTATGCTGTTCTGAGCTTGACCAGGTTCCTCTAAGGCAGACCGAACTTTGTGACTCACCCTATGTGATGTCTGCTTAGCTGCTTCAAATTCAAGCGCATGGGCCAGTGCATCATCTAACATTTTGGCCGTGCTAGTCTTAGCGCTTGCTGTATTTCGCCATCCTTAACGCCATCCACAAATGTTTGGACAGCAAGTTGTTCGAGGAAGCTGTCTGGTGCCGTTGGGTATGCCAATCTAACTAACCTGGCAATGTCAGCTTCGAATTCTTGCAGGCTTTCACTTGTCTTTTGCGAGCGGTTCTTAACTTGTGCGTGGTAAACCTGTTGAAGGTGAGCATCTCCATATCTCATCTCAAGCTTTGATGTTAAGAGGCCGTAATCATTCTGCTGGTGATCGGGAATCGTTTGTAAGATGTTAAGAGCCTCCCCGTAGGGCCACTATTAAGAGATAGCCTTCTCTTTGTTGCACCAACCGTTGGCTATTGCAGCAGCTTCAAATTGTTTCAAATATGTGGGCCAAGGTGTTTTACCATCGAATGTAGGTGGTTTACTTTAAATTTAGACGGAATTGACTCGCTTCTTTCCGTGGTTCTTATTTCTGGAATGTTCTGATTAACAACTTGGCTTGGCAATTCAAGTGGCCGCGTTGTTAGTGAAATTACTTGTTCTTGCAGCCTCATCACATCTTCTTCCATTTTTATCAATTTACTGTCCAACTTTTGCTCAACTGTTTTTACCTGTTCAGTGAAATCTTCTTTCAATGCAATGGAACTTTCCATTAATCTTCGTTCTAACGTGGCTGTATTTTCACTTAACTTTTCCTCTATTTTCTCAGCATTTTCACTAAGTGTCATTTCCATGCCGTATTTAAATTCTTTAAGGGTCGATTCCAGTTCAACTGACTTCACTAAGTTTTCGTTTAGTGTCACTTCCAGTTTAGCCGACCTCTCCTCCATTTTCTCAGCATTTTCACTAAGTGTCAATTCTAGTTTAGCCTTCCTCATCGATTTAATCCTTAGATTCAAAAGTGCTCCATATTGACCAGGATATCATACTTAAATGTCTTTAGACTTGGTTTTAAATTAATCACTATATACCACAATGCCTGACACCAGTGTAACGCTCTACTACGTTTCTTTACTGGCATATTACAAACAAGTAATTAATAATGGTCTTTATTACTTCACTGTTCACAAGTCTAATTAACAGTATATGCCTTATTTATAGATGTTATTCAGTCCACTTAACAATGAAGCACTACTTACACTAATGAATTTACAAGCACTAATATCTTCTTAAACTAACTGTCTTTTACCCTAGGTCCAATAACCACTAACTACAACTATTTGTTTATACACTTTATTTATTTATGTATACTGCAAGTGCCACATTAGACACAGCATATCATTTATGTATATATTCTAAAAACTCAACTACGTTTACTTTACAACGATATAATTTATATTAGACATTCAAGAATAGACTAACTCTTACATTCATAAGCGGCCTTATATATACCCTGCATTAAGATATGACTCATTATCTAGAACTTTGTAGAAGGATTCTCGAATGCTGAAGAATACGCTGTGCCCCGGGCGTTTGTATGTTTGACGGGTTGCCTAATAGTGGATCGCAACACTATTTATATCCTCGTATACCTTTTTCTACTTCCTCATCCTCGTACTGAGTTGTTGGCATGTAAACTTGTAGTAAAACAGTGTCTGTGGGTTTTGTACTCAATCTAACCATAATTATTCTATCACTAAATTGTAAGTACCCTTTAACTATACGTCCTAATCTTTTACCTAAAACTAGTCCTAACCCTGCCTGTTCATTAGTTAAAGAAGTTTTAATTATTCTATAATTATCTTTCCAAAAGTAATTACTATCTGGCCATCTCACATCACTAATACCTAAAATGTTCAGCTTTCCTTTTTTCATTTCGACTAATAAATTCGTTAACTTATATATTCTAAGTAATGACCTTACGTTCCAAGTCCCCGTCACTAAATTGAACTGTTGTTTTTAATTCTTACGATGACGAGCCCCAAATACCCCCTGCCGGAGATCCGAATGAGGGGATATTTTACCTCCGGAGAAGAATTTTAGGCCACGCATACCTGGGAGTATTGTGGTAGGTTCCCATATCTTTCTACAGCGCAGTTTTTAAAGATTTTAGCAAAAAGCCGTATCTGTCACGGTCAACTCCCAACAACCTTGTAAATTATTGAGGATCGCCCGAGACCAACCGACTCTACTCCAATATTTTTTAGCCAGCAAGGCTGCTGCCCCTTGCTGCACCTTTTAATCGCCTTTTACGACATGCAGGCTTTCTATAGTAGTATTCTTTATCTCCTACTAAAGGGACTTAAGAAACTTGGAATTGATCAATTATGCTGTGAGAGAAATAATCATCTCAGTAAAGGCTGTCGTATAAAACGCAGAAAATTAAAATGCAATTCTTGTAATTAAATAGGGCATGTCAACAAGGTTTGTATATTAACTTCAATGAAATATAAAAAATAGGCACATTTGAAAAGTGGTAAGGGCGTATATTTAAGTGATGGTGTTGATGAAGATATTCAAATTATAAATATTGGAAAGGATACACAGACAAAATAATTGTTCCCTTGCTAATCGAATAGAATATGATTCTGGTAGTAAAAAGTAGCATTTCAATAGATATGTTCTAGAAATTAAATCTAAATAAACAATGACAACGAGATAACACTGTATTTAAAAATTCTACGGGTAATCGTTTTCAACTAATAGGTTTAGTAACAGTAAAAGCTACATACCTTAATCAAAGCATTACTGGCAAAATGTATGTTACAGATGCTTCGAAATTAGCAATATGAGGTCGCGAATGGATTAAATTTTAAAAATTGATGGAGTATATTTTTTAGATATAGTTAATGAAGAATTAATCAAAACTATCAAAAAAGAATTTCAAGATATATTTTCTTTCTTCAAAAATAGGAAAAGTTCCAAATTATGAAACCTTTTTCAAATTAAAACCAGAAAGAAGTACAATCAGTGTATCGAGCACCACGTAAAGTTCATCATGAATTATTAAATGCAACCAATAATTGCACTGATCGTTTAGTAGAAGAAGGTGATTTAAAGGATGCTTATCTGCATTTACCTGTTGATTAAGAAACAAGGCGGCTCCGTGGCGTAGTGGTATGTGTGTGACTACTACGCCCAAGGTCCTGGGTTCGAATCCCGACACGGCCCGCTTGAAAAATGTTAGGCGAGCATTTTTCACAAAAATACACCCTCGTTCGGATGAGAGGTAAAATGGAGGTTCCGTGTGTGAGTGTTGTCACGCACGTTAAAGATCCCTACCTTGCTTGGAACAGCAAGGGTTCGGCAAAATTCAAAATTTTCCAGGTAACAAAGACTCGCTTCCTGGCCAGTGTAGTACCTTCGGGTGGAGCATTGGAAAATCATATGTAATGATTAAGAAACAGTAAAATGCAAGCGTTGTCAACGCACAGGAGAACGTATACAGGGTGTTTTTTTTAAGTAGGAGGTCACCTGTATATGGAAGACCAATGGTACAAGGAAGCTGAAAATTTGCACTAGGAGGTTATCGAATGTGCCCTACACGTCTAAAATAATTTTGATACGATAGCACTTCCGGTTATACCGGAAGTCGGTATTACTATCGTTATTTTAAATAGAACACCCTGTATATTTATGCATTTTTGAATTCCTTGTCGAATTTTATGTGAACTTTTATAACACAATCATACCCCTATCTAATGCCGTTTTCGAGATATTTTGATTTTTAGTAGATTTTGACATTTGCACGCTGTCACATAAATTGGAATAACTAGAAATTGAACGAACTTACAAAATTGTTTTTTGCAATCACATTCATAATACTTGATATTATTTCTACGTGCAAAGAAAATTTGATTGCAATGTACAGGGTGCTAGAAAATTCATTTTATAATTTGACTAATAAAATGTCAAATATTCCGTTTTTTTTTAAATGGAACCTACCATATTTTGTTATATTAATCGATTCTATGGAAAAAAATACCTTAGGTACGTAATTACAACAATCCATTTATTGTAAGCCGTTTTTGAGTTATTTGCATTAAAAGAGAAAATGCGCTAGTTCAGTAACATAATAACATTTGCTACTATCAAGTAGCGTTTGTCCGATACATTAACAAAAGAATAATTGGTTATTTTTACGAAACGTCAAATGTAGATAATTCTACGCAGATTGCAATTCCCGTACTGTAGTTATTTATGAGGGTTAATCGAAACTTTACAAATCAAGATTATCTCGAAATGATAATTATTTATGGCGAATGTAATAGGTTTCTTCGAAGAACTGGCGATATTTTTCATCAAATATTTTGTTATATTAATCAATTCTATGGAATTAATATCTTAGTACTTAGAAAGCAGGAAATGCTTTTGCACATTTTAGTTGCCAACAATGGCAGCGCAAGAACATTTTTTGAAAAATAATGTATAAAAGCTACACAAACATGGAACAATGTATTTCATCTAACAATATTTTACCTAAAGAAAATAAATAAAAACATAAGAGGTTGTTTATAAATGTTCTATTTGGCGGCCATTTTGATCCAAGTATTTTAAAATGCGTCTTTTAAACCCTTCATTTGTTGCCTTTTGTATTTGCTCTGGAGTTAAAGAATTTAGAGCATTTAATACTCGTCTTTTGCAATCTTCCTCAGTAGTAGGAGCGTAGGAGAAGACCGTATCTTTTACATACCCATAGAAAAAATCCAATTTCTAAATATCGTTCCCCTGTAAAAGTGTTCATCGAGAAGAAAAGAATTACTAAAACAATATGTAGTTTACCGTTTAAATTTTCCTGGTAAGACACATACAATTCGCGAATCTCTAATAGCACAATAAACGTTAAAAGACCATCTTTCCTGAAAATTTGTTATGTATGCTTGGTTAGGATTTTCTGTGGAACAATGGTGTGAATTATGTCGGTTAAACACTCTGTTTTTCGTAAACTTTGCTTCATCGCTCCAAATAATATTTTTCAAAACTGTTTATCCTCTTGCGTTCTAAGTAATACAAATTCGCAAAACAACATCGTTCTTTCGAAATCGGTTTCCTTAAGGTGCTGAACAGGATAAAGTGACCAACTTTTAAAATTATTTGCTTTCAAAATATTGTATATGGAACTACGGCTCATTCCTATATCCTGTACAGCATTATTTAGTTAAGCTCTGCTGCATGAAAATATGCCAATACATTAGTAACTCCTATTACTTCCTCCGTCACGGTGCTGGTCCTGTTCTTCTTTGTAACAAATGATCCATTATTCGCACAGTTTTCAAGAAGCCTAACATTCGGCGCTGGCTTTTCAGGAAATTTTTGATGAAAGACATCGCAAGTTCTTTGAAGAATTCTGTTGCAATCGCCATAAATAATTATCATTTCGAGATAATCTTGATTTGTAAAGTTTCGATTAACCCTCATAAATAACTACAGTACGGGAATTGCAATCTGCGTAGAATTATCTACATTTGACGTTTCGTAAAAATAACCAATTATTCTTTTGTTAATGTATCGGACAAAAGCTGCTTGATAGTAGCAAATGTTATTATGTTACTGAACTAGCGCATTTTCTCTTTTAATGCAAATAACTCAAAAACGGCTTACAATAAATGGATTGTTGTAATTACATACCTAAGGTATTTTTTTCCATAGAATCGATTAATATAATAAAATATGGTAGGTTCCATTTAAAAAAAACGGAATATTTGACATTTTATTAGTCAAATTATAAAATGAATTTTCTAGCACCCTGTACATTGCAATCAAATTTTCTTTGCACGTAGAAATAATATCAAGTATTATGAATGTGATTGCAAAAAAACAATTTTGTAAGTTCGTTCAATTTCTAGTTATTCCAATTTATGTGACAGCGTGCAAATGTCAAAAATCTACTAAAAATCAAAATATCTCGAAAACGGCATTAGATAGGGGTATGGTTGTGTTATAAAAATTCACATAAAATTCGACAAGGAATTCTAAAATGCATAAACATACAGGGTGTTCTATTTAAAATAACGATAGTAATACCGACTTCCGGTATAACCGGAAATGCTATCGTATCGAAATTATTTTAGACGTGTAGGGCACATTCGATAACCTCCTAGTGCAAATTTTCAGCTTCCTTCTACCATTGGTCTTCCATATACAGGTGACCTCCCACTTAAAAAAACACCCTGTATAGTTAAACTTCTTTATTATGGAATCAAAGTGGCACCAAACCTTTTTCACCAATTTATTGACCAAGTCGTTCGTGATCTAAATGGAACTGTTGCTTACTTTGATGGTATTCTAGTTCAAGCATCAATATTAGCTGAATGCGAAAATCGACTGCGCATTATACTTCAATGGTAACGAGAAAATAATCTTTACATAAACAAAGAGAAATGTATATTTTTTGAAACACAAATTGAGTACTTGGACCACATAATTAGCAAAGAAGATCTAAACAAAAACGAAAAGAAAGTTGAAACCATCAAAAAAGTGCCATGACCCAAAAACACTGAAAATGTTCGTAAACCTTGGGTCTTGTGAACTGTTATCAAACGTTTATACAAAGCTCATCGACGATTTTATATCCACTAAACAGACTTCTATGTAAAAATGCAAAATGCCAGTGCTCAAATGATTGTGAGAGTGCATTCAATGATGTTAAGTCAGTTATATCAAATATTCACACCATATCGAAAAGACCTGTCATTAGAGTTATCTACTGATGCAAGCCCACATGGCATGTCTGCTATAATATCGCACCGATTTCCAGACAGATGTCAGAGAACAACCAAATACTTTCGCTTTCTGATCTTTAACGAATGCAGATTCAAGGTATTCACAGCTAGATAGAGAAGCATTGGCAGTATGTTGGGGAGCCAAAAAGTTTTCCTTGTACATATATGGCCGCAAATTTAAATTTACAGTAGATAACAAATCAATTCAACAAATATTGAACTCATCAAAAGAATTACCAGCCTTTATCTCATCAAGATTGTTATGATATTTTGTTTTTCTGTCGCAGTTGTTTATACAACTGAACATCGATTATCAATAGATTACACAAACGTCGATTATTTATAACGATATCCCATAGAAACATAACAAATAAATGTAATTGATACCTGCAGATATTTACAACACTTAAAGACTGAGATAGTAACAGGCGAAACAACAATAACATATAGCACTATAAAGAAGGCAACGGAAGAAGATTCATATTTATCAATGCTCTTGAAAAAACTACAAAATGGTATAAACCAGGACCCAGATTACTCTTCTTTTTTCGATATTCTCAATATTAGATCTTCAGTTCTGGAACTGGTTAGACCCGTGCCCTTATTGTTTCCTATTCTGAACTAACCTATACATTTCGCTGTAATTTGCACAGTCTGCATCTATTACTATCTGATCTAGGTCTACATTTACCTCCTTTTTCCTTTCTCTGCTTGTAATATATTCCATACTATTCCTCAAAAATGCCTTAGAACGTATCTGCCCTTCTATTTTTCCATTTTTTTTTGTTTTCCTCAGATATCTTTATTCTACTATTTCTATAACCTATTTGTTATTGACCTTGTCTGCTCATGCTATCATCCTTATACATCTGAAGCATAACATCCCAGAAGGATTCTATCTCTTTCTGTCTGCTTTCCCTACTGCCCCTGTTTCATAGACGTACAGTGCTGTGCTCCACACATATGCTTTGAACAATTTTCTTCTTGTCTCTATGTTTGTTGTCTTTGAACATATCCGCTGTTCTTCCTTGTTAGATGCAGGTTGGTCACCTTCTATTGTTATACAGTTATATACCCTATTTCCCCGATATTCAGTAGTACGTGAAGGCGGGTAAGCAGCATTTGTCGAATTAATAGTTTTTCCAATATATCATTTCGCACAATTAACATTAGTTGAAAATATTTCACAACCAACACCTGTAGTTGTTTATAATAGTCATCAATTTTAAGTGCACTTATTTTTTTGTCATTAGATTTTCCGTCTTGAAACTGGTTGGACGCATACTTCCACTTATATATGTTCTGAGCTAGCCAACAGAGTTCCATGAAATTCCCACAGCAGCCTATATACAGCTTTATTCTCTTTCTATTGTTTTCTGATTATATGCCCTCTTTCACCGAGATTCAGTAGTATGTGAAGGGGGTTAAACAGTCTGTGACTGTCAAGGATCTCCCAACACTTAAACATTTGCCGAATTAATAGTTTTCGTATAATTAACATTAGTTGAGAATATTGCAAGACCAATACCTGTAGTTGTTTATAATATTCATAATGTATTAGTACATTACTTTTTTTTGTTATTTAATTTTCCATCTTCGCACTGGTTGGGCACATGCCTCCATCGATTTCTATTCTGAGCTAGCCTACACATTTCCCTGAAATTCCTACATCCTACATCTTTTACCATGTATGTGCAATAGTCTAACCTAGGTCTACCTCTACTTCTCTTTTTTCCTATCTCTGCTTCTAATATATTTCGCACTATTCCCTAATTTCTTAGTATGTGACCTATCACCCTAGCTCTCCTATTTTTTACTGTTTTCCACATATTTCTATCTTCCCCCTGCCGTTTATAGTACCTCTTAGTTCTTAGCTTTGTCTGTCCATGATATCTTCATCATACGTCTGTAGCACCACATTTTAAAGGCTTCTATCTTTTTCTTGTCCGCTTCTCCTACTATCCAGGCTATACAGCCGTACAGTGCTGGGCTCCACACATGTTTTGAGGAATCTTTTCCTTGTACTTTTGATATGTTTTAAATGCAGTTTAAACCTGCAGATTAAGAAATTTATACAAGCCGCTTCGCTTACTAATAACGGTGGTCTGAGCATACGTTATGCAAGTGACATAGCACTGTGCAATTCTTTTTTTGTAAGGCTATAACTACATATCCAACATATTTATCCGAACAAATAACTTACTTATATCCGTACGATCCGGAACTGTAATGGCGAGTAGTTCGCAAAGTTGTTGTAAAATCACTTGCGATATATTACGTAAACGCGGCGAAACCAGTGGTGGTATAGGATTCTCATTAGCGTTCCTCATAGCTTGACGAAGCAACATTTCAAACTTTTTAAAGGCTCTTTTACGTTGAATCTTTTTTACCTTGTCTTGGAATTTCTTAGCTAAACGCTTTTTCAACCGTTCTCGAGCTTCGATTTTTTTTAAGACACTGCTCATTACATCAAAATATTGTGCAGTTTCTCTAAAACCAAGAAGTGTCAACACTAATAATTTTGTATTAGAACTTACTCCGGTGACATTGCATAAAGCTCTTGTAGTAAAGCTCGAACAGCTTCTCTCCTCTCGGGAGTAAAAAGGTAAGCATACATGGCCCATACATGAGAAACGATTCTTTTTTTAGGTTTTGCTAATTCTTCCAGTCTGGTGCTGCATGGTGGACGGGCTTGGCCATCGCCCATCGATGATGGAAGTAGTATATCGTCATCTAGTTTTTCAGAACTACATTAGAATCCTTTTTTGTAATAAATACGTACCTTTGATTGGTTCATCATACATCGTGGACACGATTTGTTAACGTAACACTGAAATTTAATGTATCACACTGACGGAACTGTCAGAATCCACTTTTCCTTACACACCAAGGACGACTAAATTATACCCCATAAATTACGGATTAAAAAGTGATTGCGAATAGGGTATACAGTTTTGAACTATCTTTTAAGGCTGTAAATTCAAATAATTTATCTAAAAAAATCAATAGTCTAAGCATTTCAGCTCACGTCGTGTGACTTGGCGAACCTGATTTGAAGCTTATAGTCGAAATAAGGAAAGAATGAATGCACGTCATAGGTTTCTGAATTAAAAAACGACATACATAAGGATCTATCGGAGTATGCTTAATGCAAAAGATTTGAAAGTACGTCGTTTTTTAATTCAGAAACCTATAAAATAAAATTAAATAAAAACCCTTAACCACAAAAAATATTTAAATTACTAGATACGTATTTCGACCACTATGTGGTCGAAACCTACTGATGATGACCACATAGTGGTCGAAATACGTATCTAGTAATTTAAATATTTTTTGTGGTTAAGGGTTTTTATTTAATTTTATTTATATCGTGCCACAGTGTTCCTATAGATTATCAGAAACCTATGACGTGCATTCATTCATTCCTGATTTCGACTATATCATATCTTATGTTGTAGGTTCGCAAAGATTCATTATTGCTGTTGATATAAATGCATATATCTTTATTATCTCTTCAATGCTTGTAATTGTTGTGAATTAATTGAACTGTAAATGGTTTATTGCATCAATTAGCATTATAACTTTAATGCTTGCAGTACACAAAGTATACGACAATGGTCGTCGCGAGTTCTCTTTGTATAACCGGACTAATAGTCCAGTCAAATCTCAGAATCCTGTTGGACTTTGAGGGAACTTTTTTTTTATTGTTGGAATAACTAGCTACATAATAAAGGTGGAAAATATGAGGGTATGTTTTTTTGCTATCGTGGGTTCTTGCCCGCCATTTTGAAAAATCGAGAATATTGTAACATTAACAGAAGGAATAATGTATCTCAAACCTAAGGATATAAAAGACACAAAAAACCCATCAAAGTTTCGCCCAATAAAATATCTACCAACGATATACAAAACACTAAACTCCATAATAACACAAAAAGTAGTAGTACATGCAACACAAAGCGAGAAAATACTAAAAAAACAAAAATGATGCAACAAAGAAGCACGAGGATATAAAGAGCAATTGATAATAGACACAAAAGTAAAACACCAAGTTGAAATTAGAAAAAGAGCAATACACTGCGAATACAATTACTACCAGAAGGCTTACGACAGCATACCACCCTCAAGGCTAATACGTATATTACAGATATACAAAGCAAACAGAACACCAATAAAATTCCTAGATACAGTCATGAAAAACGGGAACACAACACTAATCATAAAAACAAACACAGGTGACGTTGAAACTAAACCAATAGAGATGAGAACAGGCACATACCAAGGGGACTCCCTAAGTGCTTTCTACTTCTGCCTAGCGCTAAAACCACAATCGGACATACTAAACAATACAAAATACGGATACAACATCACAGGTACACCCACACAAGATAACTCACATTCTATATGTGAAAACGAAACACCAGAAAACACAGCAACATATAATAATCAGAAAAAAATAAAAGACACAAAAGTCACACGAAATAACACAAGATACAATTAAAGAAATCACAGAAATAGAAGAAAAATTCGAAATAACATACATATAATTCATAGGTACTAGCAATGACATCAAACCGTTCATACATAAAATACTAGATAACCCAATACAACAATTATATACATTAACACAATCATAGGAAACAATACAAAACGACGCAACTATGGAAGAACTACAACAAATAATCTACACGCGAGCACTTACCACAACAAGAGTCAACACAAAACAAAAGCAATTAACAGACAACAAACCAAAGAAATAAACAATACCACCTTGGCAACATTATATTCAAATAAAAATATTAAAACTGAGAAAAAACATAGGACAGCTTACACAATACATAAAAAAAATCTCACAGAACAACAGAAAAATAATGGGAGAAACACCAAAAGAAAAAGCAAGAAAAAGAAACAAAAACTACAAATAGTAACCAAAAGACTGAGAAAATACCAAAAAAGTAATAATGGGAAAGAACAAAGCACAACGTTTATCTGAAACCAAAGGAATTTTTACTAAAATTTAGACAAAACCGAAATCACAATAAACCCACCAAACATAACAGGTACCAAACACTTTTGGAACAATGTATGGTCCAATCCAACACAAAACAAGCAGCAAGTACAATGAATCCAAACAGAAAAAAACAGGTACAACACAATAAAAGAAACGCAAGAAAAAACCATCATACACAAAAGAATTAGCCAAACTATTAACAAATTACACAATTGCAAAGCACATGACAACAACGAAGTAGTAAATTTCTGACAAAATCAAACTACAATGACACACACACACACGCGCGCGCGCGCGCGCAACACAAACACACGTAGCAAAATTATTCAACAAATATATCACACAACTCCACACACCTTGCAGAAGGAATAATATATCTCAAACCAAAGAATGAAAAAGACACAGAAAGCGCATCAAAATACCGCCCAATCACATGCCTACCAACAATATATAGAATACTAACATCCATAATAACACAAAAACTAGTCGCACATGCAACACAAAACAGCATAATACACGAAGAACAGAAATTTTGTAACAAAGAAACACAAGGATGTAAGGATCGATGAATAATAGACACAGAAATAACATACCAAGCTAAAAGCTTTATTCTACGCATATATAGACTATCAGAAGGCTTACGACAGCATACCACACTCATAGCTAATACACATACTACAAATATACAAAAAAAATATACCAATATTAAAATTACTATATACAATAATGAAAACTGGAACACAATAATAAAAACAAACACAGGTAACGTAAAAACAAAACCAAAGAGATCAGAAGAGGCATATGCAAGGGGGACTCCTTAAGTGCTTTCTGATCCTGTATAGAACTAAACCCACTATCGAGCACACAAAAAAACACAAAATGCGGATACATCATCACAGGTACACACCGACACAAAGTAACACACTTTCTATATATAAACGACATTAAACTAATAGCATCAACAAACTCACAACTTAATCATCTACTTAAAGTAAAAGAAACATACGGCAGCGACATTAAAATGACCTTCCGAACAGACAAATGTAAGAAAAACGTTATAATAAAAGGTAAACTAACAAAACAACACACACAAGGCTAGAAAACTGGAAGAAAAATAAACACTACATGGGAAACATCTACACTACCATACACAACCACATATCGACTAAGAAACATCAAACATATGGTTTAAGAGAGGCAATATATTCAGTAAAACAGACACTTATTATAGTAAACACATCATCAAAAATCTTAACACAACAACAGACAAATGTAGACCATGTAAACAACAAATTGAAACAATCGAACACATCACAAAAGGACGTCCAATACTAGCAAACACACATCAAACGACATGACAACGCAGCAAAATTAATACACCAACGACTAGTGCTACAACACAAACTCACAAAAGAGCATACACCAATATACAAATGCACATCGCAAAACGTATTTGAAAACACAGAACACAAGTTATACTGGAGCAAAAGCATAATAACCGACAAAACAACAGCACACAAAAAACCAAACAGTTCACAAATCCACAAACAAAACAAAATCACACAGCTATTAGAAATATTTATCCTAAACACATCCGATATACAGAAGAAGACATTAGAAAAAATAAAAAAATATTACATAATAAAACGCACCACTAAACAAATACGAATAACTTTTTACTGAAAAGCGATAGAAAAATTCTGTTAACGGATTCGTAACCAGCAAGAAAAGTCCTATGAAAATCACTCGCACTTTCGAAAAAACAAATTTACGATTTGTTGTTCAGGGTTATTAGCCCCACATTCACAGATGGACTAAAGCATTTACTATACTGTATACTGCAGCAATAATAAAAACAACACATTTATTAATTCGTACTTCTTACACTGTCTTCTAACTATAACTACGTAAAAGTGGCAAAAAAGTAGTGAACACCTGCTACATATTTGATTAAACTGTTAACTTTAATTCCAATCGACTCTGCAATTTTTTACTATCCGATTGGTTCATCCTATTATTATATTTGATACCATACCGAATATATATTTCAAAGAAATTTAAATTAAATAGCACTTATTCAAGTTACATAACCTCAATATTTTTTCTACAAAGATTTTATTTTATACAAAAATATATGAAATTCTTAAATTTTTGTAGTTGAATCGTTATTTTGGGCATGCTAGAAAGTGTTTTCAACAAGATATAGTCTGTAACGTTGGTCATACAACAGGGTATTTTTTCGTTAACGATTTTACTAAATAGTTTTAGTTAGAATTTAAATCTGATGTTGGTTGTTTGTGCTTAAAAAATTAAGCAGTGAACCCACTACTGGTGTTAACCGATAAAGAACATACTAATCTTGCTTTCATAGTGTTTATTACTAACATTAACATAAACAATCGCTAATTATATTAGTGATAGGTAGTTGAAACGTACTAATTCACTTTCTCGTAATATGATTTCCAATTAATCCGTAAATTGGACAAAAGTGCTCCGTCTGTCTAACTAAAACATAATTAAATGGCACCTAAACGACTTAATTAATTCAGTAGGATCAGACATCAAAACATAGTAAACAAAACAACGAGTTTGTTAATTATCAAGTTGTATATAAAGAGGAAGGTTCTGTTTATAATAAGGTAATTTGGCTGCTGCAGTTTGGTTCGGGTCCGGGACTAAACACTTACCCGGGCAAAGTAAGTTCGTGTAATGTTGGACATTCTAGATTATAGAATGGCAATAGCACGGAGATGCCATCGTTGCTTTGGGTGTGGCGCAACCTTCCGACAGCGACAGTTCTTGCTTAAATTGTTACTTCCAATTATGCTTTTTTTACACATCTCCAACATGCATACCAATTCAAACACAGAGTTTAAAGGCCTGCCTAGTTTTCTGAATATTTTTCAGTTACAAAGTGAACTTTCAAATAAATATAAAAGGGTCAACAAAGTATTTTACCCGACGGGATTTGATCGAAACACTTTTTTACCTATTAGGCTTTTTTATTTCTTTCTAAATTGAATTACTTCTGGATTGATTGGATTGCCTACTTACGTGGGCTGTCGTACAAATTTTGTATAAGCTTTCATTAAATTAGGCAGGTAGATTTATCTGCAGTAACGTTACGGCAAATTGAAAAATCCTTACGAATGGAAACCCTTCAGATTTCAGTCAATGTGAGTCTTATCGTTGTGATCTCGGCATTTCCAACTTAGAATGTATTTTAAAAATTAGTATATTAATTAAGTTATCGGGTTAGTCCTTTTACAACCAAATTGCTCAGTAATATAATAGGAAGCGTCCGCATGTGAAAGTAATACTGAAATGATTCAGAGCTGGTAACTAAAATTTATGAAAATTTTCAGTAAAAGTTTCTATTTAAAAATATCCTTAATTTTTCGGGTTTAATTAAAGCCAATTTGGAGGATATAATTACCCTTAATATAGGATATACACGGAAAGGAATTGACTTTTTTTTAACAAGATTTAACTTTAAACAATCAAATAAGAATGTTACACAAAAAGAAATACTTTTTGCTGAGTGCTTTGCTTATACCAAATAAATTGAAAACGTTTCAATAAGAGAAACAGTATAAGTTCATAACAACATTACGACTTTTGGCTGCACAGTGCATAGTTCAGTCTAATAAATTAGTTTGGATACAAATCTTGTCTATTCTTAACTCAAGAAACATTTTGAAAAGTAAACACTATGCATTCTCTATAACAAACAATCAATTTTGCTCTCAGAATGTTATTACCAATTTCAATAAACTGATTTATTAAATTTAGTATAGCTTTTTCGAAATTCAACACAACTTTTCGTTAAAAGCAATATGTAAAATCTGCTTAAACGTTTCATTCCGTTTCAAAAAAATTCGAACTCTAAAAGACTAAGCTTAGGAATAGATGTTTAGATACTTAAAGAATTTAGTTTTGAAGTTCATCATCATCATCATCAGCAAGTCTTCAGTCCTGGAACTGGTTAGACGCGTACCCTCATTGTTTCCTATTCTGAACTAACCTCGCATTTCCCTAATATTTCAACAGCCTACATCTTTCACTATATGCGTGCAATAGTCTGATCTCGACCTACATCTACCTCTTTTTTCGTGTATCTTCTTGTAATATAGTCCACACTAGTCCCCAAAAATGCCTTAGAACGTGTCCGGCCCATCCATTTCTCCTACTTTTTTTTGTTTTCTACAGATATCTTTATTTCATACTATTTCTATAACCTCTTTGTTCTTAACTTTGTCTGTCCATGAATTCATCATCATAAACCTGCGCACAACATTCCAAAAGCCTTCTTCCTTTTCCTGTCTGCTTCTCCTACTGTGCCTATTTCATATATGTGCAATGCTCCACATATATACTTTCTGCCATTTTTCCCTTGTTGTCTTCAAACATAGCTGCTGCTCTTTCTTGTTAGATACAGCTCAGTTTCCCTTCTACTGTTTTGGAAATACATACCCATTTCACCGATATTTATTGTATGTGAAGGGTGTTAAGCAGCCTGTGACTACAAAGAACCTCCAACCCAGACATTTGCCGAATTAATAGTTTTCCAGTAAATCTTTTCACATAATTAACATTAGTTGCGAATATTGCAAAATCAGCAACTGTAGTTCTTCAGGTGTAAATACGTATTTTTTCGTCTTTAGGTTTTCCATCTTGGAACTGGTTGGACTTATTTCTATTCTTAGCTAGTCTACACCGTTCGCTGAAATTGCCACAGCCTCCATACAACTTTGTTCCGCTTCTGTTGTTTCCTAATTATATGCCCTATATCACCAAGATTCAGTGTCTGCCAACATCTATGACTCTCTGTATGCTACAGTTTAACCTAGGTCTACCTCTACTTCTTCTTTTTCCTATCTCTGCTTCAAAACTCCGCACTATTCCCTCATGTCTTAGTATGTGACCTATCAGCTATGTATTCTATTTTTTACTGTTTCTCACATATTTCTTTCTTCTCCTACACTAAAAAAAGTAGGCTAGAAAATTTTACTACAATTTTGTGTTTAAAATATTGTAGTAATTATTAATAGAATTTTTGTTCATTGTACCATAATAACTTGAATATTTAATAGTCAGTGTTGTAGTTTTTCATATAAATTTGTGTCTAAAACATTCTAGTAAAATACACTACTTTAGTATTAATTTTTAACACAATAGCTTCAATAATTCACGTATAAAATGTTTGGAAAAAGTATCGTAACCTTTAATAAATTTTGTATTAAAATTTCACAGTGAAGTGTTAATTTTTACAATCTTTGAAAAAGTAGGCTAGATAATTTTACTACAATTTTGTGTTTGAAATATTGTAGTAATTAATAATAGACTTTTTGTTTATATTACAATAATAAACTTTAAAATTTCCGAGTCACTGTTGTAATTTCTTGTACTACAAATTTGTGTTTAATACATTCTAGTAAAATTCATGATTTTAGTATCAGAATTTTTAACTAATAGTTTAATAATAAAAAAAGTATTGTATCATTTACAAATATAGTGTTAAACGTTCACAGCACGCTGTTATTGTGTGCTATACTGTATCGGAATTATAACAGACTTGGTAGGGTTCACAGATCTATAATAGAAATATAATACGTCCACATGGTTGCTCTGTATTTATTATAGGTCAATAGTTATTTAAAAAGTCAAAATTAAAATAAAAGAAGTAATAAGTCACAGCTACTTCGTTTATATGCGGAAAAATCGACCGTATTATTATTCTGGAGTTTAGTGCCCTCTCACGAGTGCTTTATAATGTTGCGTTCGTAATAATTTATTATCAATTTTGTTTGTGTTGTAATTGATCTGTGGTTTGGTTCAATTTTGCTATTACGAAGGTAAGGATCATATATTCTGGTGCCTACTTTTAGTATAAAAATTAATTTTATTGGTCTGTGACTTGCAAGATTACCCCGGCACCATGGATGGTAGTATTTTAGATAGGGAAAGTGCGCAGGAACTCGCCATCATTGAACCAAATATTAATATTAACGACTTACTTAACCCATTAGTGCCCAAATTACTGCTTTCTTTTTGAAGAGTTGATTTTTATAAAAGTTTGATTTAGTAACACTAAATTAATCTACCAAAGTTTGAAATCCATAAATGTACAGTACGTTCAAAAAATAAGCCGGTCAATAAATTTGCCAGTGGGCAGTTAGAGTAGCATATTGCTAACTTGTGCTTTAAAGTTACAGGTAAGTAGTAGAAGCAATAAAATAAAACTTATCTTTCAAAATTAATTATATGCTATTAGAAATTTTAAAACCATATTATTTGATTATTTACAAATGAAATGTATAAAAACAATTCTGTGGATGTAAAGATACAGAACACTTATTACATTTATAGGAAGTTCTTTCTACACAAACTTTACACCTACGATATTTTGCAGTACCTTTTACAACACTGTGTCCAATTTGATCGCGTCGCATATCTTCCAATGTCGGTGAAAATGTTAGGGATCCCGACGGTCGTCCTTGGTTAGATGGTACTGTTCCATATGTCAGTAAATAGTGAAGCATACATTTGCATCGAAATTCAAGATCCGACAGTGTCATGCCTTTCCTGCGGTAAAGTAACCAGCCCTGGCCGCAACTAATATGTACAGTCCAACTAAAAATGCCCACCATCATTTTTCTGTTCTTATATTTGTTGGGTATGTTGCCAGAAATTGGTCTGAAAGTTCAACTGCGTCCGTATACTTATTATATGGCTTTAGGACCTAGAGGATTCACTTCAATGCGTAGTTTTAAGTTGTTGTATACCAAACTTTCGTATGATCGATGAAGTTGCTTTGAAAAATTAGATTTTCTGTAAAATTTATATCCTTACGAACATAAGTCATGCGTAAGGTTCCGGTACCACCGTAAGACTGCCTACTGAGTTCTTTGAGCAAACCAACTGACGTAAATAACCTGTCAAAAAATAGTTTTGTACTTTAGGTAATTTGGTATGTTCAGCAAGACCAAACGAGAGTGGGTACCATAGTATGGTCCCGCATGGTAAAGATATCCACTTGAACATGCTATATACTACAATTTATAGCAAAACCTCGAATAAACCATAGCACCAAGATGGCCGTGATATGGTATAATACTTTCATCTATTCTGCAGCAGTCACTTATCTGTAGTAGTTTGAATGATTTAATTAGAAAATCAAAAATTATTCGCACCTTATACAGTTTGTCAATGTTGTCAATGTTTGAATTGTCAGCAAAGTTATCGCGGTATATCATGAAATCTATTTACCTCATAGCGTGCAAAATAATAGCTGAATGACAATCCATATAGTTTTTCCAGCATATTCGCTTTGCTCGGTAAAATATATCCGGAGTACAACATAATGCCAATTACTACCCTTATTCCATTTTTGTAACCTTCAAATTATGACAATCTTTATGGTCGGCATATAAGTTGATTTCACGTACTATAAGTTCAAGAAGTTCGTCATTTGAAAATATTTCAAAATCATCAATGGAAGATTTTACGGATTCCAAAAGAACAGTATCATCCAAACGACCATTGTTTGAAATGTTATGTAGTTGTAAGTTTGATCCATCTCCTACAATCCAATTTCTGACGTTTACAAGCTTTCTTCTTTTTACCGTTTGTCTTGGTAAAGACGTTGCTGATGTGGATGTTGAAGCTTCACATACCAAATTACTTTCATTGTCACTTTCAGGATTTTGTTTGTAGGTAGGTGATCCATATTACTGGAAGCTTCGTTATCAGATTCATTTGAATCTTTATCTGTTTTCGCATTCGATTCTTTAGTAGGTGGCTCTATAATAGTTTGGTCAGCAATATTGTAATTGTCTTCCACGTTTTCTAATTCCTCTAAAAGCTCATATAATAATAGGCCTTTTCCATCACGTCCACGAGTATATCCAGGTACAATACTAAGTATTTTTTACATAAACGAAGCAATACTTACAAATTTTGATTAATATTTTTCAACAAATACCAATTTAGAAATAAAAACTAAAAATACTAGAGAAACAATGTAAATTCACTGCTAATGGTAAGACTTACAAGGTGCATCTGTTACAGCTCAATGGTAAACTAATTTGTCACTCAACTTTACGACTCATAGGTTTCTTTATCTTACGAAGTACTGATATAGATCTTTGTCTACAGGTAAAAGAATCTCTGATCTACTACTGTCTAGTAATATTTACTTATTTAGTGTTCTACAGATAAAGTAAATGTATGAACAATGGTACACGATCCAACAGAAATTACTGCTGATGATCTTGTTGACAATTCACTTCTAATTACAAGGTTAGGTTTAGTAATTAGCGATTGTTCGAAAATTATCTGCAGAAAACAAGGATAGACTAGTATTATAATTACGAAATTAAACACAAGTAATGTATAATAAAGGAATAAAAAAACAAAAAAGAATGGCAGCTTAATTTGCCACTGGGCACTAATGGGTTAAGGAATGGGGTTTAGAAAATTTTATAAAAAATTTTGAAAGTAAATTTGAATTATATAAATAAAATCATTTGCTGGCTACAATTACAGGCATGGTTTAGTATGTAAATTTCCTATAGTAGAATTAATTTTAATATGAATATCTGTGCAGAGTGAGTAAATATAGAGGTGTTTCGTCATCACCTAATTGTGATTAAGTAAATTCAGAAATTTCAATTTCCAGAAAATTTATCAATCGACATCGATTAATACAATATTTTATTCAGTTGTAGGTTAGGTTTGAAAATAAGGAGAATTATGACAGTTTATATCCGAGGAGCTTTTTAATTAGATTGCATAACATGGCAGTAAATTAAGTTAAATCGCTTGCCTTTTATATCACTATTTGTTGGGAAGATGGATGTTCAATACAAGGAACAAATGTTTTTAACTCATACATTGTGGCTGTATATTCAATTCCTAAACACATTTAACGTTAATAGCAGTTACAATTTAAAATTGTAAAGATTACAATATAAATTTGTAATGATTACTATTTAGAATAGTTAAAATTACAATTTAGAAGTGTAAATATTACAACTTCAACTTGTAACAATTACGATATAAAATGGTATAGACAGCAAATACACATTTTGAAAATTACAATTTAATATTGTAATGATTGCACTTTAAAATATTAATTTTTACAGATTGTGTAGTACTTTTTAATATCAATTTCAGAATTATTACAGCTCTATGAAATTTTATTAGTGGGAATTGTAATAGTAACTAGAAAATATTTAAATATTACAATGTTAATATATGAAATTCTACCACTTATACAATATTGAAAATTTCACTACACTGTAACGTATTTTTTTACTCAGTTACTTTTTCCTTATTAATCTAATATAATGTTTCAATAAAATGAAAAATATAATTTATAAATATCTGATCACTTAAAATAAGTCATAAAATATATAATGGGATATGCGCTCCTTCGCTTTAGAGGTCTAAGTTTCTATAATAAGAATCGTCAGTCTGTCATTTTGTGTCACTTTTCTATCAGCGTTTGAACTGGTAAGCTGCTATTCATAGCGTAGAAAGGTCAAAATGGTATCCAGGCACATGGCCTGCAATACGGTCCGTAAGAAAGTTCAATTAATTTAACCTTCGTGTCTGAATGTGGTTCCTGGCAGCTTTTGGGTGATGGTTTTATTTTGTATTCCACCTTCAGCGAGTTAGTTGATTCCTGCAGGCCGAAGAAGATAGGAGTCCCCCCATCAATAAAACAGTTGGTATAATTAATTAGATAAATTTTATTAATGCTTTCCTCATAGTGCAATATTATCAATACCATGAATACTACTAAAATGAAAATTTAGTTTGAGATTTAAAATACAAGAAAAATAATAGAACATGCTTAATGGAGATTTGGTTTGGTTAGATAATATTTTGTTCAGAAGATCTTTTATAATTCCAGCGTTAAATTCTGTCGTAATGGTATGTTTCCTGTTGCGTGCATCGCAGATGTATATGGAATAGTCCACATCTGGTGTTATATGGTTATAGTCCAAAAGTTCAAATTTTTTTGATTGAACTGTACCTCGGCACGTGAGTGACATTTAATCTTTAATTCCAGTTATATTTATTTAAATGTTTTACGAATGATTGAAGGTTGAAATTTTACCTTGATTTAGTTATCTTAAAATTCATTTAGAAAAAGAAAGATCCCGTACTAAATTTGTAACTTTACAAAATTTTAAAGATGTCTATGTAGTTTGCCTATTGTATTTATTTTACAAGCAGACGGTAGTGACTACACTAAAAAATTTGTTATTGACGTATGATGTCAAAAATATCTAGCTATCCAATATAAATACCACATGTTATTTTGCGTTACTTTAAAAATATCTTTAGTTATTTTGAGGTCATGTAGTTTGATTTTTAAAGAACATGATGAATTTTTTTATAAGATATTAAGTAAAGCTAACTCTTTGTTGAATAATGCAATTTTATAAGACGTTAAATAATCTAATTTTTTTGTAAGGTCGACCGTAGTACTCATCATCATTTTGTTTTCGACCTTACTTAAGGTCGGTTTGACGCAGCTCTAACTTCTTTTCTATTTTGTGCTAATCTAAAAAGCTCTACATACCCTTCACAACCTAAATTTCTAATAATTTGACTAATATAGTTTGGTCTAGGTCTTCCTATATCCTTCTATCTTTTTCCTATCCAGCTGGCTCTACATAGATATTAGTAACCTGATGGTTGTTAAAGAAATCTAACATGTTTAAATGATTACCATTTATAAGAAAATGAAATATAACCTGGTTATCCGCTTCAAAAAGGAAAAGTGTTAAATTATATGTTATGGTAAGGCTTAAGCAACGAAACGCTACCAACATGCCAGACCGCTAACTAATTGTGAGTTAACTCATGGTGACGTTTATTAAATTATATGTTATGGTAAGGCTTAAGCAACTTATGTAGAAGTAATAAATTTAGAGATCTTTGTGTTTTTTTTTTGAAGACAGAACCATACTAGTTTCTTTTTATGTAAATTTTTGTTAAAAAAGTTAATGCTGAAACAAACCAAGAGAATTTAATTGAATAGAAGTTATTTTTGCTTGACTCTTTCATTATCAAAAATTCAAGTGAAATTTATAGAATCTTAATAAGCAAAAGGTTAACTGTGTCCTATGATAACAAACACCCTGGGTGTATATATTCTTGGAACTTAAATTCGATTATATTATATTTGATGAATATTTTTAAAGACACAAACGGTGTGCATGTATGGTTTCCGCATTCCCCTAATACAAGTACATGTATCTTTGTATGTTGTTGTATTGAAAAATACGGTGGCGCTCTTTATCTATATTTTTAGTCAACAGACAACCCATGACCCAAGCTTATGATCTACACAGAGCTAATACTCTACTAGCCGTTTATCTCTAAAAAGTTTTTCTTTTCCTCAAGCCGTTTTCCATCCAACTTTACCTTGGGCTTCCATCATTAATAAGAAATTCTCGACTTTGTGATATCAGGTAAGATAGTCGTTAATGTTATATGGAGGTCCAATTTGCTATCTGATATTCTCGAGGGATTTATAAATATATACATAACAACAGTTTTAGCTGAAAAATTACTATAGTGTATGTTAATAACTCATATAAAAATTTACTACAAAACTTTAGTGAATATTACAATAATTTGTCCCTAGTTCATATGGAACCACAAATTGTAGTAAAATTTACTACAATTGTAGTAGATTTCACAATACGCTTTTTTTAGTGTACCATTTCTAGAACCTCTTTATTCTTAATTTGGTCTGACAATGATATCTTCTTCATGCGTCTGTAGCTCCACATTTCATTTTCCCTGTTCGCTTATCGTACTTTCCAAGTTTCACAGCCGTACGGAACTGTGCTCCACACATATGCTCTCCGCAATCCCTTCCTTGTTTGCTGTCTTTGAACACAGTAATTATTTTTCTTGTTATATGAAGCACGACTTTTGCTAATCTTTGTTTTATATCCTTTGTGCTTTTCCCATCTTGCGTTATTTGGCTTCCTATTCAGCAGAAATCCTTAACTTCTTGTTAGTTCTTGTTTCTTATTTGAATTTTCCCCTACTTTGCATAATAGTACTTTAGTATTATCTTTGTTAATTTTGTTTCCATCGCATTAAGAGCCGTTTCTACCTCTTACTTTCTAGATGCTAATACCTCTATATCATCTGCAAATCTAAGCATATCAGTTTTTTGTCACTGCATAATAATTCCAAATATCTTTCTGCATTGGACAGTATTCATAGCCTCGTCGATGTACAAGTTAAAAATTTACGGAGATAGGGCACATATCTGTCTCAACCCTTTCCTAATATCTACTTCTCTACGTTCCTGCTCTAATTATATTACCGTTTCTTGCTCTTTGTATAGGCTATGCACAATCCGTCTATCCTTTAAACTCATTCCAATCTTTTTGGGTATTTCGAACATTTTTTTCTATTTTACATTTTACATTGCCGAATGTTTTTTTCAGATCTACAAACCCCACATACACGCTTTCTACCGTTTCTATTGTCCTCTCCATTATTACCCTCAGAACTAAAATAGTCTTCCGTGTTACCCTGTTTCGCCTAAACCTATATTGATGTTTGTACAATTCTAGTTAATATTTTTGGCACTTGTGCAGCCATACTTATTGTTCGAAAATTTTCACATGTTACGTTAAAATCTTGGGGTATCTCGCTTGTCTCATACATATAGACTACAGGTTGGAAGAGACGTTTTCTTACTGATTGCTCAGCGGCTTTTAGAGTTTCTGCTTGCACCTTATCTATACCCGGCGCCTTACCTTTATTCAGGCTTGTTAATGCTAGTGTCTCCTTCCGCGCCTCCTATATTTTTGCTACCGGTTTTATATCCCTAAAATTTATTCTAATTAGTTTGTACGCCTCGTCTGTCTTTTCTATTTCGGTCTTAGTTTGTACCTTTTCGCACTTGAAATCAATCCATTGTTTTTAACTTCTCTGCATTTGCAAATAATTTCTCATTTTACAACTTTGTATCTCTGTTTTCCTGTTTCATCTGATCTACTTTTGTATTTTGGTCTTTCTTCTATTAGATTCAGGATATCCTTTGTTATCTCTTGTTTTCTTTTTGTGTATACAAAAGAATATCTCTGGCCGCTATGTGTAAGCTGAATTTAATGTTATCCTTCTTTGTTTCCAATTTCTTAGTATCAGAAATTTTTCGATAGCTTTCAGAAATTTATTTGACTTTCTTCAAACCTTTCCTGGATATCTTTATTTTTTAGCGTTTCAAAGTCAAGGTGTTTTTTTCCGTTCCGGGTTCTCAAATTTTTTAATTTATGAGCGGCCTCCATAATTACTATGTTGTACTCAGTGTCTATATCTGCTTCTGGGTAGCTTCTACAGTCTTTTACCACCATTTTATTTCGTATAAGAATTGGGAATTACGTGTCTGTGAAAACGCCGCTATTAAGCTGCTACTATTAAGTCGAGATGTTTTACGAACGAACGGAGCAGAGCAAGTTAGTTAATTATCCGGACTATGAAGCCACATTTTCACAGATACGTAATTCGCAATTTTAAACGAAATAAGATGGCGATCCTATTTTTGTAAGAAGTTCAGAAAATTACAATTTTTTTGCAAAGTTCCTATACTTTGACAGTGTCAATTGTGACAAGTAAATATACATAATCATAAAAATTTTGGTATCATTTTTATCTTGAATAAATTGGAAGTTCTAATTAGTGTAAGAAATACGTTAATCATGAAGAGAGTGGCATTTATTGGATTTCTAAAACTTTAGTACTAGCACATGCAAAAGGACTTAAGAAAACAAACGTGGGAAGGGGGGGCATATTAGGTCCCGGAAACGTTGAACTGTTGTAAATTTTTCCATTTTTTAGGTGAAGCTGATGGTGCTTAGAAATTTAGAATGTTAGTAACTAAACTGACCCCTAGGAAGTTAAATACAGCACACAGCAAAAACTGTAACGGGCGCCGGCCATTAAAGTAGAAGTACATTAAATTCCTGTATCCCCAGAACATTCTAGATTCAACTTGTCAAGTTCGCATCACGCTTGTGCGCCTTTGTCGAAATACGCATGCGCATCTACATTTTCACAGCGAATAAAAACATAAATGACTTACGGTTCGTAGATGGGGTTTTGCGATGCGTTATATGGAAATTGTTTCCTTACAATAAGAATTAATATACTTATTAAAAGATGGGAGTATCGTTTTACTGCCAATGAATAAACTAGAGTTATATATCATTTTAGTAGGATTTTTTTGTTTACATATAGTAAAATCGATCAAGAAAAATATTTTACTTAAGACAAGCATCGAACTTTTTTCAGAGTTCGTTCTTTTGAAGGTAGTTTTCTGTACAGTGTTTTATCTTTTTTCTCATAACTGCTTCCACGCCCAAATTTGCTTCCTCTGAACCTGTATGAATTACCCTAAGGTCTCCACTCCAAACATCCCCCGCCCCTCCCCACGGAACTTTGCTGATTCCTATTATGTCTAATGCTAACCAATCCATTTCAATTTTCAAATTCTCTTGCTTGCCCACTTTCTTCGTGCTTCTCACATTCCACGTTCCAATTCACAGAATGTTCCAGACTCTTTTTTAAACTTTCCGATCACATTTTTCGAAGTAGTCTCCTCCCAGTGATCCGAATGGGGGACTATTTTAACTCCGGAATTTTTGACCCCAGAGGATGCCATCACCTTTAATAACAATTTAAGTGCGCTGTATATTTGGGAGGTAATGTGGTGGTTTCCCGTTGCCTTCCACATCGCAGTAGTACGGCTTAGAATCTTATTCGAACTCCTATGCCACTCTGCCACTCTACCACTCTACGTACCGAAAGAGCTGCTGTTCTCTTACGGGGGCCTGTCTTAATCTGGTTCCTCACTAAAGACTCCACTAATTTGGTTAAACCTGTAGTACGACACTTAGATCACTGGAACGTTTAAACCATTCTAGAACTTCTTCAAGGTGCAGGTCCATTCAGAACGGTTTTGAGGTTTATATAATAATATTTCTATGTTACTGTTACTACTATCCCACCTATTATTACATTTTAACTGAAAACAATATTTGTATCTTGTCAATTTATGGTTACCATTGACCTCGTTTCAGCCCTGGCAGCATTATGCCGTCATCGACATGAAACTCAATCGATTTTTCATTGGCAATCCTGAATGTATATTAAGGTTAGATAATGTACTATGTACCCATAGGTGTAAGATTATTAGTATCGAATCGCTTGAACTATATAACAATTAGAAATTTTATGTATCCACACTCTTTTTATTTATATATAAAAGATTAACTAGAGTAGTTGGAATTTCCTGTTGAACGGTATCGCAAATTGCATATTTCCCATTTTTCTCCCTACCAATTTCAAGACAGTGGGAAGTGATTCAGGATTTCCGAGCTTTAATGATATATAAGCAGTGAGCTATAAAGGTTAAGCTTTAAAATTCTTTCAAAATATTTTACCTTACAGCTTTGTCGACTTTTTCCCTACACTTTTCCGGCATTGCAATGCACAAGGCGGAAAATTTCACGTGTACAAAATTATACTCAATCTTTGATTTTCCGCTGGTCGTTTAAGTTTTATTTTGGACACAAGTTTGAGTGAACCGTCGACAATATTTTGAACCATGTCATGCTTAATTCGTATGAATTTTTTTTATTATAATTTTCTATCGATACTATCTCATCAACATGTAATTTTGTATGTTTAAAAGTTTTTAGATCAGCATTAGGAAAGAAACTAATTGATGAAATTATATGAATTTTGTTGTTGCTATATCGTGTGAATAAGGGACTGTCTAAAATTTCTAGAATTAAAGACCTAATTATATCATTTGTCGTTTTGTTAGAGTTTTGGGAACCAATTTTGTCGCCGGGAACACAAGTCTCAACTATATTTTGTTTTATTTTTGGACACATTTCAGAACCATTGCTATGATTGCCTATTTCGTTTAATAAATGCTATTCATTGAAATATTTATAACTTTTGAGTTTTTCTCAGGAATATAGTCTAGGTCAAGGTCCGTATCATCATTTGGGTCTGATGAATAATTGCAGACCTCAGTGTTGAGACCAGATTCATTATCAAGCCCAAAACGAAAAAACAAATTCGCAGGTAATTTTTTTTAAATGAATTCTTGCAAACTAAACATAGCTGTATATTTCAAAGAAATAACTTTTGATCCAACTAAAATCATTTAATGTAACCTTGTAAAAATCGACATATTAGCTATTAAAATAAAGAGAAATATAATCGAATATTCAAATTCTACGTATTACGCGCCTTTTAATTTTTATAAGATATGGATTTTATTTCATATCTTAATTAAGCCTTATTATACTCACTGCAACAATTTTTAAGTGGTTACTATTAATTTATTGGTTTAGTGCATGTACAACTTCTAGTATTAATACTATAAGCAAAAATGGTGTTCAATATAGTGATGTTAGGTCTTACCCTTTTTAAGCCATACTATTATATTATAAATTGACCACCACACGTTTTAGGTAAAAACTGACGAAGACACTTAAGCAATTAAAAACTGAACCTGCATCTATTACGCGTTTCACTTTTTAACAATTAAAGTTATGTTGCATGCCAGCTGGTAAAATCTTTGTAGTGAAACCTAGTAAGTTAACCTAGTAAGTATTAAATATATAAAACACCTAATATATTATTATATACTAACTAAACATAGTAACTCAAGATACTATAGTATGTCAGTGAAATTAGTAACTTTCAATATTTTTTATTTACAGTCACATAGTAATTTTCTTTATCAGGTTTTATTTTAGTTACACATTAAAGAATGGTAATGTTACTAAAATAACGGGCATTATATCAAAGTGAAGAAAATGACGTAAATACAAACTGAATATACTAGGTTGTAGCTTAGCTCAAGAGCAGTTTGAATACCAAATAAAATTAAGAAGCTAGCAATTCAAGGTTGCTAGATTTAGCCATTGTAGGACATATTAGCTGAATTGTGTTGGTTTCGTCTACCAACTTTTCGCATTTATTTAATTGCAGTTGGTTTGTTAATATTGAATTACATTATTTGTCCATTTTAGCTTTTATAACATTTTATTTAAAATTTCCCCTGTATCAATAGCAAGGGTATTCCCAGTCCTTTGTTTATTATTTTGAAAAATTTCGTTTATATTATTTTTGAATTCATGAATTTCTTTAATTAGTTCTGCTACTTTCTAATAACCATTTTCACATTTATCGCATAGGAAAATAAGCTTTCTGTTTTGTTTTTAAAAGTAAACATTTTCTTTCTGAGCTGGTTAGATTCTCGTAAGACCCCACACAATAATTTGTCAAAATTATTAGAACATTTTTTACATTTGCACTGCACTAAGAGAAGATACGCGTTTACAAAAAAAAACTTGTCAAGTTTCGTAATTTTTTTCACATTTCCTCTATCTAAATATAACAAACAAGTATACTATAAATGTACTTTATGGTAGTCAGCATTTAGGTTCACTCTATTTAAGATGTATTTTACAACTTCTAGCAATATATTTTGAGTAGTTACGTAACTGGATATCCGCAGACTCTGCAACAACGGGAGGCTCGGTGTTTGAAATAAGTCATAATTTTCATTAAATGTATAACCGTTTATCTATATTTAACTTTGTCATAATTTCTATCTCAACCCAACAATATAGCAATAAATACTTTTATTGTGTTATAGATTGACGCAATAGTATGCAGGTACTGTATGTCTTTTTGACGACGACACAAGATAAATTAGTTAAATGCACAGTAGAACAGTCTCTAAGCTAATTATAAGCACAAATCTTAAAAGTACTATACTTTGCAATTACAGCAGATATGGCCAAAAAATAGACCAGGTAAGTTTTATCTACCGATGTATAAAAATTCTAAGAAACAGTTTAGTTACGCATACAGAAATCAGTATGAAGCAAATCTTTTTAGAATTTTACGAAGCAACAACTACAAACTGCCGAAAGTAAGTCATCATCTTACAAATATTCTACAAAATGATAGGTTTAATTATTAATAAATGCAGGATCCAAGGGTGGTGCTACTAACATGAGTGGCACATATACAGGAGTTTAGCTGCGTTTAAAAGTGACAAAACCTAAATCAGTTTATATCGAGGGGTTAGTCATTGGCTGTATTCATTGTACACCTTTGCTGTAATCACTTGTAATCAACTGTAATTATTTGTAATCACTTGTAATCACATGTAATCACCTGTAATCACATATAATCTATTGTAATCTCATGTAATCACTTGTATTCACCTGTAATCACAAGTAAGCACCTGTAATTACTAGTATTTATTTATATTTTTGAACCGACTTTGTATGTTAGTGCCGCCATTTTCTTGTTAGCATAAAAAGTTGTGTAAGGAAGTTTAGATTATTAAAACTTCGTACTATGGTTGATGAGCAGCCATCCGTGTGAGCAAATTTTTCAATCTACAAGAAGTTTGACGTTAACTTTTTCTACTATCGTAAACTTCAGTTTAAAGGACATAATGTCAAGGATTAAAAAAATACAAATATTACAAAATATTACCACTGACCAAAACATTAGTCTACATTTTCTATGGAGGCAATCATCCGTTTCGGTGCTGGTGCATCTTCTGAGCGACCTGAAATCATACAGGAGAATGAAATTGAAGAAGATATAGAAATTAACTCTGACGTTGATGAAGAAAGTAACTTTCCTTCCCAGGCAAAATGTTCATCATCTAACAACATTGAAAGCAGAACAGAAAAGTTTATTCAAGACAAAATTACCGAAGTCGACCGTGACATCTTACTGAAGGATTATACTCACTCCTCTGAATTTAAACAAATAGATGGGAACATTCAATCATCGCCATTTGTCAAAATTTTATCCAACAGTACGTAAAAATGGTTAAGAAATTAGCCCTTTGCTGACTTTCTAATATAACCAAAAAAAAACTTAGTTCGGACAAAAATATCAGAGTACAACGGGTAAGTCAGAATAATCTGAAAGAAAAGCCAAGTAAACTTGAACTTCTTGTGGAAAAATACTACGCTATATATTATGATGAAAGCTGGTACATCAGAAGAATTGTTGAAAAAAACATCTGATACAGATTATAAAATCACTTTTTTAAAGCAGAATATGGGAAGTTTTCAGTGGCCGGCAAAGAGGCAAGTGTGCATTCTAAATAAAACATTTTTATTCTGAGGTCCTTTAAAAATGAGTGGTGTGTCACTTCTTCATATAAGTATACATGATAAAAAAAATTTGAATCAATATTCAAGATGATGCGAAAAGCTTAAAATTATTTTTTATAAAATTTGAAATTACATTATTGTAATTTTAAATTAATTGCATTACAGTGCATACAGATTGTTTGATTTCAAAAGCCCCGCTGTATAACGGGTTTATTTGTAGTCGATCCTGTAATAACCTACTATATATGTGTGTGTATATATATATATATATATATATATATATCATTATTTTATATTATATATATATATCTTATATACTCTTAATTTGTGTGTTTCACCTATATTATACCCTTTATTTTATACTTTTGTAAAATGTGCACACCTAATGCACGCCCCTTGTACTTGCACCGTTTGGTTGGTTCTTTTATGAACTATTTAATGTAATGCCTCGACTATTTAAAACTCTTAATCTCAGGTTATTCAACTGCTTATAGTGGGTTTCCGTTATAAGTAGTTGTGTTATCCAACCAACGTGCACCGTTTCGTTTTACTACTAAAATTGCTACTCTACTTTAGTATATGCCAAAATTTCTAATTATATCAAAGTTACTATGTGCCAAATTAAATTACAACCAAATTTTATATGACTAAATTTTGACGTATTAAAAATATGATTTTAAAAACTCACCTGGTCTATACTCCGTCGATGCCTTGCTGAATCCTGGCACAAAATCCTAATTACCATATACGTCTTCACAATGATGCTGTTGAATTTCCGTGCTGCTTCCAGGTGTCCTCGACTATTTACTGTTCCCCAATATCTGAAATGATTAACCCAAATTTAGAATTTAGAAAAAACTAGTGCTATAACTTCCCTCTGTACTAATCTCCACTTCAAATCCTTGTTTCCGCTCAATGCTTCTGCTGCCTTTAACCCGCTCCAATATCCAACTCGTATCTTTGTTTCCGCTCAATGCTCCTGCTGCCTTTAACCCGCTCCAATATCCAACTCGTATCTGTGTTTCCGCTCAATACTCCTGCTGCCTTTAACCCGCTCCAATATCCAACTCCTAATCTGTATAACCACTCTCGCTGACCCGCTACCTTTAAGACCACTCTCCAAATCCAATTTCTAATCGTCGCACAATCACTAATATTCCCTTTATACTTCCGCTTGTTTCTTTACCACTTTTCAATTAAACTCATTTTTAAAACAATTACTTTTATTTTCTTTTTCAAAATATTTGAATACAAATTAGCACCGTTCTGAAAACACGTCTATTACCAAATTTGTTCGAAAAATAATCCAAAACACGTCTATTTACAAAATTGCTTCGAAAAATAAACTCTGAAAACACGTCTTTTACAAAATCGTTTCGAAAATAATCTGCCTTGTTTACTCTCTAAGGCGACCATGTTGATTCTCCATTCGCCTACAACATCCTAAAGTTCATCACAAATAGTCAAGTCCGTGTCGCACATACCAAAGTTCATGTCTTTATACAATTTCATAATCACTCTAAATTCTAATGTATGTCCTAAATCTTTACATTCCACCAATCACATTTTACGTTGTTATAACTAATAATTTTGAGTTTACAAATATTGTCCAAAAGTTGATGCTATAGAAAATGAAACCAAAATAAATTACACTTGACCCTGGATGCATGTTGATAGTGAACATTCATAGACGCATCCGGCTTTTGGACGGCAAATGTACTTTCAAAGGCTTTTAAAATTTCAACTCGGTATAAACCCTTGAGCATTTCACATCTTACTACGCCACTTAGTCATTTTAAAATTTCCTTTTGGCACTTAATTTCAACTACTATCTTTGCATGGTATTTTAGTATACATAAAATACGGCAAACATATATTTTTAGGTTTATGTGATCAAATAAGTGGATTATTTTTGTTTGGCATATACTACTTGGTACTAACCAACCCTTATAACTCTTTGTAGCTCCCTTAGACATTATAATATATATATATATATATATATATATATATATATATACAGGGTGCCCACAATCTATCTCCGTATATGGGTAACTTTTTTATTATAGAAGATACGTTGGTTAAATTAGCAAAGTTGAAGAGAAATTTACGAGTAGTATGATGCTTATTTTGAAAACTCACCTAGATGCTCAACTTTTTTAGATATTTGAAAAAAACTGAAATTTGCCATTTTCTTCAAACGCTAATAACTTGTTAACGGTTTAACCTATAGAGAAAATAAAAACTGCTTGTAAGGTAACTTTTTACGTAGAATTCAATAGCGTATATGACAATTTTAATTGGAAATGGGTTTTCAAGCTACAAACATAACCTCACTTTTTTTAAATGAAAACCATAGTTCAATGTAACCCAAATGGAAAGGTTTTTCTTTTCTGATTACACTGATGTTAGAGTTGATGTACTTATTTTCAGTAGTTTCTTCATAATAAAGAAAAAACGATTTATTTATTTGCGGACATCAAGGAGTCCATGGATACATATTACAAACAAACAAAATGTGTAAAAATCAATAATGGAAACACAAGTTTATTGTAACTAAATTTATTATAAACTAAGAAAAATAAAATATTTAAAAAATAAACTATCCATACAATACAAATAACTTAATCAAAGGAAACAAAAATTAATTAATGCAAATATGCCCACTCCTACATTAACATATGCTCAAAATGACCTCCATTAGCTTGCAAACACATTTCGCACCTTTTAATTAGGTTTTATTTAACGTTTGTGGTTTTATACTTGTAATAGCTGCTGTAATACTATCTTTCAGTTGCTCAATGTTATTGGATTTTTTAGCATACACTACATCATTTACAGTACCCCAAAGAAAAAAATCCAGTGGCGATAGTTCTGGTGATCTTGCCGGCCATGGAGCAGGACCTGCATTGCCAATCCAATTTGGAAAACTATTATCAAGATATTCAGAAACGGCTTGAGCATTGTGAGCAGGTGCACCGTCATGCTGAAAATAATATAAGTTTTGCAGTAAATGAAGTGGCAAATTATCGAGCATTTCTTGCAATTTGTTTTGTAGAAAGTTCAAATAGCGTACACCATTTAAATTATAATTATAGAAGAAAGGCCCAAGTATTTTATTACCAAAAATGGCACACCATACATTTATCGAAAATTGATGTTGATCCCGCCTTTCTTCCGTTAAATGGGGATTTTCCTGACTCCAGTAGACTGTATTTTTTCTGTTAAACATGCCTTTGTTAGTAAATTTTGCTTCGTCGGTAAATATAATAGTGTGACTAAAACCAGGATTATTATTTGTTTCATTATGAAACCACCTACAAAACTGTTGTCTTCTCTCACAATCCCCATGATACAGTGTATTGCTAACATGGGTTTTGTATGGTTTGTAGCGGTTTAGTTTTAAAATTAGGCGAGCTTTTTCTGTAGAAGTAGCGCACTCAATTGCAGTTTCTCGGGTGGACGCTGTTGGCTTAAAATTTATGTAGGCTAACACACGTTCTTCATCATCAGTTTTGAATTTTCTTTTATCAGTACTGGGTTTTGTAAAAGCACCAAACCTTTTAAATTGTTTTCTAATTTAGAAAACAATCGTTTATCTGGTGCCTTCTTTCCAAATATCTTTCATAATACATATCACCAGCAGCATCACAATTTCTGTTACAGGCATAGTAACAAAAGAGCATGTCATTTTTTCGTCGTTTGTATACATTCTCTATTATAATCAAATAAATTTAAAAGTCTTCTACACAAAATTTGCAACCCAGAGCAAATAAACACTTTAACTAATAATATCTGACAAATGCCAGTTGTTTTTTGTTTATTTAAAATATGTATCCATGGACTCCTTGATGCCCACAAATAAACAAATCGTTTTTTCTTTATTATGAAGAAACTACTGAAAATAAGTACATCAACCCTTACATCAGTGTAATCAGAAAAGAAAAACCTTTCCATTTGGGTTATATTGAACTATGGTTTCTATTTAAAAAAAGTGAGGTTATGTTTGTAGCTTGAAAACCCATTTCCAATTAAAATTGTCATATACGCTATTGAATTCTACGTAAAAAGTTACCTTACAAGCAGTTTTTATTTTCTCTATAGGTTAAACCGTTAAAAAATTTGAAGAAAATGGCAAATTTCAGTTTTTTTCAAATATCTAAAAAAGTTGAGCATCTAGGTGAGTTTTCAAAAAAGCATCATATTACTCGTAAATTTCTCTTCAACTTTGCTAATTTAACCAACATTGTATCTTCTATAATAAAAAAGTTACCCATATACGGAGATAGAATGTGGGCACCCTGTATATATATATTAAAAGATTAAAAATAAATATAAAAGAAACAATTTCAAAACACCATGTATAAAGGAACAACCAGAAATTACGTGCGAAAGTTATATTAGTTAATTCATTTTTGAGTAACGGGTATTAATCAAATTGTACAAATAATGATAAATATTTAGTAGTTTTGCAAAGAAATTAAATGGCAGAAGCTAATGCCATTAATTTATTAATTTAATTCAATTTAATTGACCGTTTATTGATGTATAATATGCATAAAAGCGTAAAACCCCAATAATACCAAGGTGAGGCGCGTTGCTAACAAACAAATATATCAGTAAGGTAGAAATACGCCGAACTCCAAATCGTAGAAATGTTGTGTTAAAGCGTCAGGTAATTAAACACCTGCGTGTTTTGTAAATGTCAGCTTCTACGTAATTTTTAAAGATAAAGCTACAAGTTCAACGAATATCAGTAAACGGTCGCATGCGTTCTCTGGAAATACTAATGAGGGGTTAGTTAAATCAAGTAGTAAGTCCACGTGGTGTAGATAGCAAATAAACAGAAATATCGATTTTGTACCACTCAAACCAGGTTAGAAAGAGACGTAGAAAACGCATAAGCAAGAAACAACGGTTGTATAGGCGGGATTTGTGAAGCGTCAGTAGGCCTATGATTGGTCCAAGTGATTAGTTTGACTTGAAACAAACACGAGGATAGTGTAGCGTAATTTTCTGAAAATATTATAACGACGTGCTAAATTTCGCGGGATTAAATATTGGTGGAGTGCAAAATTGTAAGAATTATCATTTTAAATAAAGGATTTCGCGTTAGGTAGGTATGAAGAGGTTACATTCGAAGTGTATAAATGTTTTTAGACAACGTGGTAAAAGCCCTTAATATTTCGATCGTCCCAAACAACGTATGAAAGTCAACACGAGTTGTAAGTATGATAAAATCATTTAAATTATATTGCATGGTAGTAGCCTCTTAATTAGTACGCGGTTAGTGTGCCGAGATTACATTTTTTTAATTGAGGTATTACCTATAAACTTTAACCAACTCGTGTCGGGACATTAAGTAACATAGATTACAGTAAATATTTGTGAAAGACGTATAATTGAAATGGAATTTGGAATTTGGTTACACCGTGAAGGCAGCGTTAGCAGTTCAACTTAAATGGAGTTCGTCTAGTAACAGCTAGAAACGGCCTGCAGACCAGATAGAAGAAATACCTATTATCATCTACAGAGCGGAGATCTTCTAGAAATTTCCAGGTATCGATTTGAAATTGTGATTCCTATAAACTGTAAACATTGGGGTGGCGTATGAGAGTGTTTTTTAAGGTAGTGTGGATTATTTACGTATTGAACATAATACGTGTAAATAACTTTATTATGGTATTCAACTAGAAATTTGAAGGAGTCTATGAAGCTTTTAAACGTTCCATCAGAACGTGAAATTTTTGTGAAGAGTACATGGCTTTGTTTTTTTTTAATGCAAAGTAGAAAGGCATACATTATGCATAATTAGCTGGGTTATCATGAGCTCACCATTCCCCAGAGTTTACTTAGACTAAAAAAATAAATAAATAAATTATAAAGAAGGAATTTTAGAGAAGGTATTATTCAAGGCACATTTACTCCGGGTACATTGTATGTGTTTGATGATTTTAGAATAAAATACAAGACATTACAAAATAAGATTTACTGAAGTGTAACGTGATCAATGAAATATGGACAATATTGAATTTCATTTGTAAATAGTGATAAATAAAAGATTGTATGTTTGTTGTATTTTGTGGTTTTATTGGGAGTGTGCGTGAATGATAGAATATGAGAGTGAATATAGATATCCAAAAGGAGGTCCAACTGAGCTAGCCGGAAGCAGGTGCAGAAAATTGGCAATTCAACCTAGGAAGAGAGGAAAACGGGTAAGAAATATTTTTTCTTGACTTATTTAAACTTTTGGAAATTTTTCTATTTTCGAATTTGAAAATTTAATAAAATTTTCGAATATATTTTTGTTGGTGAGGATTTTACCCGAGTTCCACGGCAATCTTATGACGGCCCGATGTTGGGGCTCGAATGTTTTTTTGAGAGAGTACTAATTTACCAAAGAGCCACGGCAATTTTTGGCACCCAATTCGTGAGACACGATTATTCTTATAAGGTTACACAGCAATATATATATATATATATATATATATATAAATTCTCTATATTTTGATGCAACAAAATTTTTTTAATGATCACATGAGAGTTTTTTTTTAAATGGCATGATAAGGTTTTTTCTTTGCTGAAATTTATAGAGAATTTCATTCTTTTTTCATATACTATAAATTTTCATACTGCTACATTATAATTTTTTTGAAAAAAACGAGTACATATCCACCAAATCAATATATATGTATAGTTAAATGCAATTACTAAGTCTTAAAAATAGATTGTTACAATGTATAATTGAAGGACATATTACAAAAGGTTATGGATGTTCATAAACTAGACATGGGAACGGATGCAAATACTTTGTTTAGCCAGACGAAACGTGACAATGCAGGTGCATGTCATCACAGATTATAAGAAACTTATTGTTAGAATTAAGATTACTAAAAAGTAATACTTTGTATTGAATACAGAAGCAGCAGACATGAGATCTACGTTTCCCACAAGTGATGTAAGAGCAAGAATATCATAAATACCCTGAAAACCCCAGGAAAGGGCAGTCAATCTCGAGCTTTACAACTTTAACATTGTTGGTTGTTCAAGCTAATCACCCTAATTTTAGTTAATTTAAATAGTGATTGTCAACTTAAAATATTTTTGATTTCAATACGTAACTGAATATAACGTACCTGTTATTAAATCCATAGTGTAATTTCTGTTTAAATAAAAATTGATAGAAGAGTTTTTTGGAAGAAGCCTTTTTAAAAAGGCGCTCCGAGAGGCCAAAACCTATTTAACGTCAAAAACAATTTGCATCTAGTAAGCTTTGCAATTGATAATTAATTAGTAGGCTTATAAAATATAGAATTTCTTTATTCTAACAATTCTTGCCTTATTAAGGAAAGTGAAATAAGAAAAATAAAACGATACTATAAATCTACCAAATAACCAAACAATTAAATGGATTAATATGCTGTTTATTCAGTTCATTACAACGTATTAATCCCTTTAATTGTTTGGTTATTTGGTAGATTTATAGTATCGTTTTCTTTCTTATTTCACTTTCCCCAATAAGGCAAGAATTGTTAGAATAAAAAAATTCTATTTTTTATAAGTCTACTAATTAATTATCAATTGCAAAGCTTACTAAATGCAAATTGTGCTTGACGTTATTCTCAATAAAAATTGTAATGTAACAGTATGAAAATTTTTCTTATGAGAAAACTATATTTACACATAATATTTTTATTTTGAACTGGATACTAACCGGCTACGAAATCATCTTGTTGGATATTTATATAAATAACCAGCTATTTAACAACACTAGTTGTGAATTTGTTCAAGGTTCACAATTTACTAATGGTTAACAGTTTGAATCGCACTTAATACTGTGTTGTTGAAATCCTCGTTAAAGTATCGCAACCTTTAAATCAATGTCAATTTATCTCTTAGTTCTGTTATTTATTTAAATAACGTTCAATGAAAAAAGTGCTACCCTCGAGTTTAATCTTTAGAATGTTTGTAAAAATATTAAAAATAAATAAAATATCTTCAGAGTTAGATTTTAGTTTTTATTGATTGTGTATAACATGTGCAACAAGGGGATCACTATAAAAAATTACTGCCAACTCTCTGTAATCACTTGTAATCACCTGTAGTAACTTGCATTTATCTGTAGTCACTTGTAATAACCTGTAATCACATGTAATCAATTGTAATCACATGTAATCACTTGTAATTATCTGTAATCAGCTGTAATCACTTGTAATCACATGTAATCAATTGTAATCACATGTAATCACTTGTATTCAGCTGTAATCATATGTATTCCTGTAATAATTGTACAAATTTTTTGCAATGACCCACCCCTCGGTTTGTATTCATTATGCTGCTCACCATTTAAGTTTTAGTATACGATGCTGTTAAAAGTTAACTGAAATAGAAAATTGTTCTATGCAGTTACAAAAACATATTTAACTTTTCGGTAATAGTATGAGTAGCTGGAATTTATTAAGAACTATTACGGATGCATAAAACAGAGTTAGATCCCATAAACCCAACTCATTGATTTACAAATATTCCCATTCACTCAAAACAAAATATTAAAGTTTTTTGAAAATTTCGTATTAAATAATGCTTGGAAATCGTAAACCTGCGAAGTTCTAGAAGCGAAAAAATCAAGTGAAATATTGAAGTATTTGAATTTGTGACAAAAACGGTTGTACTCGCAAAGTTATTTGGAATCATTAATTTATGCTAGATCATACTAAAAAAATGATGTTGAGGCACTTGGGTTATTAATGCAACAAGAAATGATTTGTAAATTTTTAAAGCACAACCTATATAGGTGTTGATCAAAACTAGGGCGTATTGCAGAACTATAAAAAAAAAGATAAAATATTTTGATTAAATAGGTTAAGTGAAATTAATTTTTATATAAAGAAAATTATTACAAAATTAACACATTTCTTCAGATAATAGGTATCGTATTTAAGTAGACAAACGTAAGCTTTAATGAATTTCATGCTGTAGTTGAGTTATTTTAACTATTAAACCAACAAATTTAATTAAGTTGCAAGGTTATGAAGTACTCCAAAGTGGAAATTTAAGTCGAAAGGTTTATCGTTCCGATTACTCGAGCAATTAAATATGCAAATACCGACCTTTTACAAAAATTTTAAAAACCAAATGAAGAAAATTAACATAATCGAGAAGTTGTCAGTCTAATGCTAATTGAATATTATGGCGTCAATTCTTCTTCTAATGATTGGGATTTATTAATTTTAATATTATGAATTATTACAGCAACTTCAACACGACTTTTTATCAAACTTAAACAAATACAAAACTATGTGCAGAACTGAATAAATAAAGATCATTGAATAGTATTAACATAAAATATCTAGAAGCTCATACTTTGAATATAAGTAAAGTTTGCTGCTATTAGCAAGGCCGCCCACAGATTAATTTGTAGAGGGGGTCAAGACTACTTTTATAAATATTAGTTATGTTACACAAAGGATGAACACTGTTAATGCAACCCCGTTACCGGACGTATTGCAAAGTAATGTAAGGCATCAAATCTTATTTCCTTAGAGTAGCTCGAAAGCAGTTAGGACCATCGATAATGCAGCGTTTTTTAATATTATAGTTGAAATCACGAAAGAATGCATTCACGCCATAGGTTACCGAATTTAAAAGCGATATACATTAAAAGTATGTCGGTGTTTAATTCAGAAACCTATGACACGAATGCATTCTTTCGAAATTTCGGCTATCGTATTTGAAATTGAAAGAAAAACGTAGGATTGATAGTTTCTGAATAAATGCAGCATTATGTAATTAATCGAATTTTCATAAAGTCTAAAGTTACTTACCAATCTGGTAAATTGCTGGTGCAGCATGCTATCAATTCTTTTGGCTTGATGATGCACAGGGTAGCAAATGGAAAAGATTGGATTTTACATTAACACACACTAATTGAAAATTGAATGGACTTATTCCAATACACGTAATAAGCCGCCCGTAAGAAAATGTATAAATACAGACACGACACAACCATATTTAACGGAAACAGAAAAGCAACATTGTCAATCAAATGGCCACAAACCACAGATATTAATTAATAGTAAATAAATATCCGACCGGCACTTTAAATAGTGTCTTTAATATTTGTTGCACAAACAAACATGACTAAGAACTAAGAAGGGTACAACAAACTATTATAACTGGCACTGCTGAATAGGACTGTTCTCGCGTTTTATTAATCATCATCATTTTTGAATAAAAATATCAATCTTCTTCGGTGTTGACCAAATCTATTTAGGACTTCATTTATAAATGCTTGTTTCTCCCTACCTACCATGTCCTTATGTACACTAAGCATGCATAAACCTGATAATCTATCTCCTGACATGCTTGATCTAAGCCACGATTTTACCCGCTTTAGCGTACTAAATGACCTTTCTATTGTTGCAGTAGTTGGAGGTAATGCCAAAAAAATATTCAGCGCAGTTTTGATGGCCGGAAAAAAAGAAACTTCATTATCAAGCAAATGTACAAAGTCTATCTTGTTGAATCTCTCTATTTTGCCAAAGTTCAACCCACGTTTGCAACTGTTCTGAAAAGTTAGCAATGTTGTAACTTCTGGCTATTTCTTCTTTTTTATTTAACAATGCTCTTTTTATATTGTTGTCTTTTAAGTTATTTGGATGTAATCCAGAGAGTAAAAAAGAAGTCGTAGCATCTTTAGAAAACGTTGTGGAAATAGACTGTATAACAGAATCCAAATAAGGAATAAAAAGGCTTACTCGAAAGTAATCTTCAACACTACTCATATGATAATTAGACCTATGAGTTTGTCTTGGTGCAATACGTGGTAATGTAATTTCCAATCCAAAACCATGGGCATGTTGCACACTTTTTTTATAAACCTCTTTAAAATATTGTTCACGATCACTACGGTGTGTCTTAAAAAGTTTGAGTAGTTCATCTATGTGCTGTTTAACGGAAAATAAGTTTATATTTTTAGACTGCAGTGCATTAGAAACAGGTTCCAATTTGCTAGAATATTTGGCCATAATATGCAGACAAAGAATAAATTTCGACGAAAAAACGCAATTTAAAAGTTGACTGGCCCTATTTCTTGTCTGAACATTTATTTCACGGTTATGAGCTAAATTTTCCAAAGCGTTCATAGTATCTGCAAAATGTTCCGCAAACAACCTCATTGATTTATATTTGGCGAACCAGCGTGTTTCACATAATAGTGGAATATTAGAAACATATCTACGTCTTAATGGACTATCTCGAAAGAAAGTAATTACTTCTTTAATGGTACCTACTGAATTTTGTATATCCGGAATCTTGTTCAAATCATTTATCACTAAATTTAATCTATGGGACGCGCAATGAAAGTATATCGCTTTTGGATATTTATTTTTAATAAGTTTTTGGACTGCCTGCTCATGACCTGCCATCGTCGAGCAACCATCAAACCCTAATCCAACTAATTTATCCATACAAAGACCATATTCATTACAAGCGTTTAAAATTGCAGCAGTTATACCTTCTGCGTTCATCGATGTAAGGACTACAAAGCCTAAAAATTCTTTTCTGACCGAATTGTCATTACTAACAAATCTTACTCCAAGTGATAACTGTTCTACCCCAGCAATATCTGCACTTTCGTCAGCCAGAATTAAAATGCTTCACTCAAATTCACATCTTTCACAATTTTTTCCTAATTAATGTTCCACAAATTGAAATTATTTGATTTTGAGTTCTGTGAGAGGTGTATTTTGAGTTCTTCTTGCAAAATTTTAAGTGCTCGTTTAGAATGTGATCCCCTCTTTCTATTCTGAATTGTAAAGATCCTCAAAATTACCTTTTTATCACCTCGTAATGACAAATCATGCATACCACAAAAATGACGGTGGATATTATTGGTATAAGTTTTTGCGATTCGATTCAATCAAATCCCGCCCAGCTTCATTTATTTGAGAGGTAATTGATAGACGTTTTCCTTCAATAATTTTGTAAAACTAGAAGCTTTTATAGTTCAATCACGATGCCATTCGGTTGTAGCATATGCTTTTGCAGAAACGACAAAGTCATGATATTTTGTGAAGGGCTTCACAATGAAAGAACCAAGAACCCCTCTTTTAACAGTTGGCCGAAAAACTACGCAATATTTGCAAAGTGCGCCTTTGAGTTTTGGAGAATACGCAAGCCAATCGTATTGTTGAAGCCAGTCATATCTAAAAGCACGTCTTCTTTCTTCGGAATCGTTCTTGAAATTATATTTAGGATCTGGTTTGTAAGGATTTGTTAATAATGAAAAGCGAACATCGTCGGAAAGTGTTTCATTCGAGTTAACAAAATTGCCCAAATCGAGCATGTACTCATTCTTATCAGTTGAAAGATTGGTGTCATATTCACATGTGAGAGATTTTAAAGTATTAGGTGACGAACTACCAGCTTTATTTAGATCATTAACACTATTATGTACTATACTATTACACTCAAAAATAGCATTAGCACCAGCACCGCTACTACTACTACAGCCTATGCTAGATGATTCTTTTAATTCATTTCGTTTGAAAAATTTTCTAATATCCATTGTTGGTATTGTTACTGATCTTAGATCTGAATTTCTGAAAAAAAATAACACGCTTTACTTTTCTGATACTTCAAAAGGAGAGATTTGTTAATCAAATAGACTTTAAAGAAAATAAATAAGAATCTCCCAATTGCAAATAAATATTATTTTTAAATATGTATTCTCACGCATTAGGTACACTAGTACTTACTGCTATCCTATCCGTAACTAAACTGCAACTGCAATCTTCGGCCTTCTTTAAAAACAAAAACCAGTAACTACACTACTTATCAACACTGATAACAATAACTACAAGGAAAATGACCAATCAATATCTATCAACATACACGTCTTCTACTAATTCAACAGTCAGATAAAGTTTCCTAAGTCACAACTTAAAAGTACACCGCATTCGAAAAACACTGAATACAAACGGAAGTCACTGAAGATATAGATGTACTTTACTGTTATAGATAAAGAATATATTTTTTCTCAGAATAGAACATACTGAGACATTTGTAGAACATTCCAAAGTTTTAGTTATAGAGTACCTGAACATGTACAATAAGAAAGAAACCATTATGAAAGCCTTTATTTATATTTCGTTTGAATAGAAACTTTCAGGGTAAAGATATTAGATATTAAAGAATGAAAATAACAGTTTTGTTATAGGCGGTTAGAGTTACTATTGTAAGGTAATCGCATTAATTCGCATTTCCTGCTTAAAATGACATACAAAGTCGGTCTATTTATAGTTAGACAATAGGCATACCTGTAGTGTAATCTTAACATTTAGGTTTACTTTATTTTTAAACAATAGTATAACCGATAGTGAAATCGTAATCTTCTTCAATCTCTAGTGAAGGTGCACTTTGTGTTGCGATTTCTAACGAAAAAAAAAACCAAAGGAACATATTCAGGGGGTCAAGCGACCCCCATTGACCCCATTTGTGGGCGGCCTTGGCTATTAGAGCATCTAAAAGGAAATTTTAAAATTTAATCCTTTATATAATATAACATCTTTAGCGTATAATTGTAAATAATTAATTTTAAATCTTTTTTCAAACTTCGCATTCGTCTTTTCAATAAATTTCCCTAAAATATGTCTACAACAAAATAAATTCCTACTTTTAATGCAATGCTACAATGATCATTTCTATTGTATTGTTTAATTAGTTTATATAAGGAAGAGCTATGTAGCCTTTCATAGAATTAATATACCTAAACTATTAACATTATATAAATAATTTTATATCAATTTTATTTACGTTTAAAATTAGAAGACTTACGTAATTTCTATATTGAAATAATTGAAAGTGATCAAAATGCAGGGTTAGGTTCTTGAATACTCAGATTTAGATTCATTGATATAGTCAAATATGGGCGCATATTGCACTGCACACGTTCAAGAAATAATGTATTGTAGTCCTTGATTGTAGCTACGTATTTACTTCGAGTTCTAAAATATTGATAGTGATACCGATATTGAACTATTACAATTTACAAAGCTTGCAAGAATATTAAGAAGTATGGTTAGCAATTTATTCATAACTGTTTAAAGTAGTTTTTCTATTATATTTATTATATATAATCTTAGATGATTGTTGTAGATAACCACAGAATATTTTTGCACAAAATATTTGCGAATTAATGTAATTGGTTACTTGAGTTCATAGTATATGAAATAACAAGTATTTCATTTCCGATTTCCTAATATGCTGAATGTCTCCCAAAAAATGTCCATATCAGGTACTACGGGGATTACGTCGTTGAATGTAATATTCTAAGGTTTGGAGGATTGAACGGGAATATCTCTAGATAAATAAGTCATATGCAGTAACTATTTGGAATTACTTATATTAGAAATCAATCAGGGTGCATTTCTTAAACGAGCGGTTTGATAAATAGTATTGGAATAGGGGTTAATAATAACTTTAATTTTTGTTTACTATATAATTTAAAGCGGTATTATTTGAAACTTAAAAATAGAATTTGGCAATTTTAGGGAGATGCTGGAATAGAGGCTTTTATTAATAGTAAGTCATCATTATCCACTAGCAGTTATTTACGTTGTATTAAATTAATATATTGAATTGGAAAAACGAAAACCCTTCATCATAATATAAATGAATGTTCACTAAATGGTTATCATCAGTTAGTAAATTAACACAACGTATAAATTGTAAAAAAAAGTTGTTCTGAAACATTTTTAAGAATATTATCCTCACCAAGACGTCGACTGAAGTAAACCTTTCCAAAAACAGGTTGCTAATACGGCTTTGAAAATTTGATAATAGTTCCTTCATCGCTTAGGTTAATCATCCCTACAACAAAAGTGAATTCGTGGAGTACGCCCCGATACGAATCTAACCTTTCAATTTTATCCCACTCAAAAAAAAAGGATACCGCTGCAAGAATTGCTACGAAACCTTGTTTAAAAGGAAACACCCAAGCTGAGCAACGTGTCAAGTGTCATGAAAAAGGTTATCTTTCTGATGGACGGGATATATTTTTTTCTACTCTAAGACTAAAGCTGATTTCAAATATACTGAAAAAAGTTATAATACTGGAAGATTGACGCAAGACCTGTGGAACAAGATTCTTTTGAATGATAAAAGCGATTTACTTTTTTCGTTCTAAGGCTAAAACTTATTTCAAAAGATATTCAAAGAAATGATGAGGCTGGAACGAACAATAAAACTAAATACGCGACTGAATTTTTGAATCAAAATCAAAAAACACAGCAATAGAAGCATTTGTATCTAGGGCGTCAGGTCCATCACAACTACAGGTTACGAAAAAAAATCTTTTGAAAATTTTTTAAAAACACCAGGTTTACATTTAAAAGTCTCTAAAGGTAGGGACCAAGGCTGTTAATTACAAAACACAGTATGTAACTAAGGATATTTTTAATATCGAAAATCAATCTTCGAAAAGTTCAAAAAGTATGAATTGGAACTTTGGTTTTGTTATCATTGTCAAACAGTTCTACAACTAGTTATGCGTTATTGCAGTATGTGTTCAGTGAATTGTAGTGGCTTGATTTGTGATTAGGAGGATGAGTTCATATATAGAAAATGTTTTGTATAAATAGTTTTTTATTCGAGACTAATTACTAGCATATTTTAAAAGTTAGGCCTATTTGTATTTGACAAAATCGTATTAGATTTTTGAATAAATAAATTTGTGTTTAAGGTGATCCTAATTACACTTTACCACCTTAGAAAGAACTATTTATTAAAAAAAAATGTCTTTATTTTCGCAAGCAATCTTATCCTTGTCCAAAATCGTTAAATGATTTAATTAAGAGCAATCAACTACTTTTTTTTCATTATAAGGTTCTGAATTAAATTGCGTCAACGTTTTAATTAAAGGAGTTGCATTTAAATGGAAAACGTGCTGTATTTCTTTGTGTATCTCGTTTGAAGAGTATAGTGATTTTTAAAGATTCTTATTTATGCAGGTTTATTTGTTCAGCATAATATTAACTTTTTCTAATATTAAAAATAGGCGTTTAATGTTTACGTAATAAGTTTCAGCATAAATTTATTGGGAAATTTTTGATAGCATCAACTGAAACTATTTTTGGGAATTTTAATTCGGACGTACAATTATATTTATTGTTTAAAATTATGCATATATTCAACATAGTTGTTTGCTAAGGTTCTGCAAGATTCGTTCGAAAACAAAGAGTTTCTTTGAAAAGTTATTTATATTATTTAGATAAGTTTTTTTTAATAACAATCATTGATCTGTTGGTCCAATCAGAATTTTATTTACAGCATCGCCAGCTATTTAATTACTTCTGTTAAATGTTAGCATTAACTGTTTTATGTCAGATTCATAAAAAATTTCAAATTGTTGCAGTTAAAATAGGCTGCCTTTATAAAACTTTTGAATTTCATGTAATTAAATAAGGGATAAAAGCGCATATTTAGCAGGGATGTTTTTAATGCTGCTTGTTTCTTGTGGTTTGTTGGATGTTTTTGCGATTTCTAATTGGTTCACTATGTTTTTCACTAACACTTCATCATCAGGTTTTCAGTCCTGCAACTTATTGGACGCGTAACTCCATTGTTTCCTCTTCTGCGCTAACCTACACACTTTCCTAAAATTCCTACAGCCTACATGTTTCACTATCTGTGTGCAATGGTCTAATCTAGGTTTACTTCAACCTCACTTTTTCCCTTTCTCTGCAAGTTATATATTTCGCACTATTCCCTCAAGTCCTAGAATAGGTCTTATCATCCCATCTTTTCTATTTTTTTATTGTTTTCCATATATTTGTTTCTTCTCTTACCATTTCTAGTGCTTCTTTTTACTTAACTTTGTCTGTCCATAATATCTTTATCATACGCCTGTAGTACCAGATTTCAAAGACTTCTGTCTTTTTTCTGTCCGCTCTCCTACTGACCACGTTTTGCAACAGTAGACTCCTTGCTCCACGCATATGTTCTCCTTGTTTTTGTATTTGTGATCTTACATAGTAGTTGCTTTTTCTTATTAATTTCACCAGCACTTTGTGCTAATCTTTGTTATATATCTTTTGCACTTTTTTCATTTTGCGTTATTTGGCGCCTTGGGTTTATTTGAAATCCTTAACTTCTTGTAAATTCACGTTTCCTATTTGTGTTCTGATTTTTGATATATTTTTCCACTTTTTATATACTAGTTTAGTTTTATTTTGTTAATTTTCATATCATTGCTCTCTCTTACTTCGCTTTCCATTTTATTAAGAGTTACTTCCAAGTCCTCCTCTATATATGCTAATACCGCTCTATCATCTGCAAATCCAAGCATATCAAGCGTTTGTCCATGCATAATAATTCCCAATATATTTCTGCATTTGACAGTATTCATTGCATCTTTAATATACGAGTTAAAAATTCATTACGTCCTGCTCGAATTCTATTACCACTGATTTCTATTTGTATAAGCTATGTACTATCCGTCTATCCTTATAACACATTCCTATCTCTTTATTTCACATTGTCGAATGCTTTTTACAGATCTACAAGCCTTACTTCTTCTGATCTGTTTGTGTATATTCGCCTTTCTTTCATTAATTTCAGTATATCCTTGGCAACCCATGGTTTTTGTCTTGTTTTTGTTTATAACGCAGAATATCCCTAGGCGCCATGTCTAAGCTGAACCTATTGTTTTCTCCCTATCACCTTTAGAGCTAAAATGATTTTCTGTGTTCCTCTATTTTTCCCAAATCCAAATTCACCTTCTACTATTTTTTCAACCCGCTATTCCAGCCGTGTTTGTACAATTCTAGTTAATATTTTTGGTACGTGAACTGTTTTAAACTTATTATTTGAAAATTTTCACCTTTCCTTATCCTTCTTCTTTGGTAAAGTGACTATCGTGTTATTTGGGTATCTCGTCAATATATAAGTTACAAGTTGAAGAGATAGTCGTTGGATTACTGCTTGTCCAGCGTTAGATTTTTAGCTTGCACTTTATCTATACCCGGCGTCCTAATATTTTTTAGACCATTTAATGCTAGTTCAAACTCATCTGTTAGTCATCCTATACAATGTCTGTTTCCTGTTCTAGTGCCTCCAGTTTTTGTCGTACATACAAATTCCCTACATATTCCTGTCACCTAACCACTTTCTATATATTTCCTAAATTAGGTCTCCGCCTGCGCTTCTTGTATTTTTGCTGGCTTTCTATCCATTCGTATGCTTCGTCTGTTTTTCGTATTTGCATCAATAATTTCCTATTTTATGGGTCTATGTCTCTGTTCCCTACTTCTTCTGATCTGTTTGTGCATGTTCGCCTTTTTTTCATTAAATTCAGTATATCCTTGATTACCCATGGTCTTTGTTTTGTATTTGCTTATACCGCAGAATATCACTAGCCGCCATGTCTAAGCTGAACTTATTGTTATTCAATTCTGTTCCTACTTCCTTGGTATCAGAACTTTTCCCGAAGTCGTTCAACCAATTGTTTGACTTTTCCTCGTATCTTTTGTGGGCTCCCGTATCTTTTAGTTTCTTAAATTATAAGTGCCTTTAACCTTTTTTTTTCCAAATGTTAAATTTTAATTTAAGCACCGTTTTCATAATTCCATGTTGTGGTTAGTGTCTATATCTGTTTCTGGATAGCTTCTACTGTCTTCTACTTCATTCCTAAATTACTGTCTAACAAAAATGCAATGTATTTGATATCTCCATATGTCTCCTGGCATCATCCATGTGTTTCGTTTTCTAGCATGATGTTGAAATAATGTGTTTGTGATGGTTAAGGTGTTATTGACGTAAAATTCTACCAGTCTATTTTCCATATCGTTTCTAGAGCCTAACCGAATATACGTACTTCCGTTTCGTCCATACCCTCACCTACCAATGCATTACAATCTCCCGTAGTTATTAAATTTTCATGCCCTTTTACGAATCGTATGCTTCGATATCTTTGTAGATCGCTTCTACATCTTCCTCACTGTAGCTAAAGGCGGGTATGTAAACTTGTATTATTACCGTATTTACCGGTTTAGATTCTAATCTATAGGTACTCTTTTGTTCGTTTGTCAGTAGTTTTCTAAACACAGTCCTATCTTTTCTCATATGACTGCTCCCATCCATATTTTCTTTTTCCGATCTTGTATGACTTAGCCTCTCTGCTCCAAAAGTTCCGCACCTCTCACCACAGAACTTTGCTAATCTCTACTGTATCTAGTGTTGACCTATCCGTTTCCAGTTTAAAATTCTCTCGTTTACCTACTCGATTAATGTTTCTAGCTTTCCACACCTCGGCCCGTAAGATGTTCCCGGTTCGTCTTTTCTTCCTGTTGAGCTTGCCGATCATAACTTTCCTATTAGTCCCCTACCAGAGATCCGAATGAGGGTAAGCTCTGTACTTAGGAGCTCATGTGGTGATTTTTTGTTCCTTTCTACATGGCAGTACTGCTACCATACCGCCCGTATGATCTCTGCCACTTTAAGAAACGAAAGAGCTATTACCCTCTTTCGGGGACCTGTCTTAGATTGGTTCCTCGTTAGAGTCTGCTTTAATTTAATTAAACCTATAGTGCGGGTCTTTAAGTTACGCAAACATGCAAGCCATTCTACCTGTTCTGGTATTTTAGAACCTCTTCAGGGTGCAGGTGCGTTTAGAGTGTCGATTTCTGTATCGGCAAATTTTTAAATACAGGATGCATGATATTTTCTATTAGTCCAATTTTAAATTTTGCCGGACTATTAAAGTTGAAATTAGGTACGCACAAGTTTCTTGTGCTGATAAGTAGTACTGTAATGAATCCTCTTGTTAGGGTTATATTTAAAAGGATGTATCTTATTTATTATCTATTTCAGTGGTAAAATTTAGTCTAGGATAAACGTTTTAAATTAGTGTAGTTAACCTATTAATCTATGATAATAACTATTAATGAATTAATCGACATATCTTGTATAAAATCTCGGATTTATGTTATTTTAATAATCAACGAACTTCGTTCGTTTATGAAATCGATTTGTCGTCCGTCTGTCCGTCCGTCCGAAGCCTTTCTAATGGTCGGACATCAATGTGTGATACATCAATCGATTCAGCTCGGTGTCCAGAGCTTAAGTTTTGATGTCAGTTAAAATCGGGCCACGGGGGCGCCGTGCCCCCGCGATATTCCGTCGGGAAAAAAAAAATTTCAAATAGGTCCAAAATTAATGTGCGATACATATTTGGACTCCCCTAACATAGCTGAGTCGAAATATGGTACCCCCCACAAAATCTGACCACGGATACCCGACCCCCCCCCCGGGGAATTAATTTTTATCAAAAATTTCAAATAGGTCCAAAATTAATGTGCGATACATATTTGGACTCTCCTAACATAGCTGAGTCGAAATATGGTACCCCCAAAATCTGACCACGGATACCCGACTCCCCGGGAATTAATTTTATTAAAAATTTCAAATAGGTCCAAAATTAATGTGCGATACATAAATTGTTTTAAAGTAAGTCTACATTTGGAAGTTCGTTGCGACAATGCCTTGCATTTTCAACTTGTTTTTTGCTGTATTGTATTAAAGTAGACATAGATTTAAAAATGTTCTATATATTTGAATAAATCAAACTAATACCAAATATAGGGAAGTTTAATTGTTTAAGTAATAGAATAGAGGGATATGATTGTCCAAATTGATTACCACAAGTGTTTAAATTGGTCTGTATTTTCTTGGTGAAAAATTATCAAGCTTTCCTTTAAATTTTCCACGACAATATAGAAAATTGCTAATAAAATCGTACCAATTGTTTGCTAATACTGAGTTTTAATCCATACATCCTCCCCGTGTCTAAGCACCTAGTCATAAATATCCTCACAGCGAGTAATTCGCTCTTGTTGAACATGGACTTACAAAATGCCTGCATACTACACAATCTTAAGAAGCATTACTCAAAAATCCTTTAACCGGTCTCCAAATGTGAAGAGGTACTCCGTCCTGCATAAGAATTATATTTTCAATTCCTTCGTCTTCGTTCTTCAACTACTAAATTGCATAGCCTCTGATTATTTGAAGGCATCTTTAACCGTTAACATTTCCAATCTGCATTTTTCGAAAAAATATGGAAAAACCAGAAAAGTAATTCTGACACCACACCAAATGGTAACTTTTCTAGTGAGGGTGTTAGATTTTATCAATTCTAATCATGGCTAAATACCAAAGAGTTAATATTACAGCTACAACCTTGTACAATCCTGAAATCATTCAGAACCAACAACTTGATTATTTAATTTTAACCTACTTTAGAATTTTTTAGTAATTAAAAAAATAAATACTTTTGTTGTTGTTGTCAAAACAGCTAGCGATCATGATGTTAACAAAAAGATTATTTATTAAGTACTTAATCTTAAACGTGTTACCATTATCTCACCTTAAATGTTGTCAAATTAATGCTAACCTTTGCGGAAATCTAAATCACTGTCGTCTATAGTAACTTTGCATTTAGATAGCGCATTAAAGAATCTAAATCACAAAATATGTGATGCAATAATTCGTGTCCAAATAATTATCTGTCCGAAAATCTCGTTATTAAATTAAATACCATTTTATTAAAAAACAAGGTTGGAATATGTTCTAAATGCGCTTCTAGATTTTTCAATAATGAACTCTAACGGCATTATAAAAGGAGATACGTCTATACGTATAGAACGCATAACCTAGTAATAATCTAGTTGATTACTTGTGTGTACGTGTGTTTGTGAGTGTGTGTTGTGTGCGCACGTCTGCGCGTGTCTATGTGCGTACTTGTGTGTGGAAGCGTACGCGCCTGCGTGCGTACTAGCGTGCGCGAGTCTATGAGCGTATTTGTGTAAGTGTATAGGATCGCTTACATACAACTAGTACCTCGAAGCTATTCTGAGCCAGGGTTGTTATTATTATTGTTTTTTTAAACTTTCTTTTCAGATAGTCTTATCTGCTTTTCGTAGATAAGCACATAATGTTGTCAAACATGCTTTTTTTTAACCTACATGTTATATTATGCATTTAGAAATTTCCAAATGTCGAGTATATGAATGTGTTTGGAAGCAGTTGTAGTTTTTGGATGTATTTTTGTAGGTTGCTTGGTATGACTGCTGTACTTGATAATAAGGTTGGCGATGTTTCTACCTTATCTTGGTGTCACAAATCTTTGATTTCTTCAGCTAGTTATATGTATTTTTCTATTTTTACTTCTGTCTTCTTGTGTACATTGAGTGCATTTGAGATAGATATTTCTAATGGTTGTGTGAATTTCTTTTGTTTGTGGATGAGTGTAATGTCTGGAATATTGTGTGATGTTGTTTTCTCGATTATTATGCTTTTGTTCCAGTATAGTTTGTATGTTTTTAAATATCTTTTGCAGAGTGTATTTACATAGTGTTGTAAGTATGTTCCTTTGCGAGTTTGTGTTGTAGCGCTAGTTGTTGGTGTATTATTTTGCTGCGTCGTCATGTCCTTTGATGTATTGTGTTTGCTAGTAATGGACATGCGCTTGTGATATGTTCTATTGTTTCTATTAGTTGCTTGCATAGCCTGTTGTTGTGTTGGGGTGACTGTGTGTTGACCATGTGTTTGGTTTTGTATCGTTATCGCGAATCCCTCTGTTTCACTTTCTTGAGTCATGTATTTGATGCTTCTTAGTCTATATGTCGTTTTATAAGGTGGTGTGTATGTTTCCTGCGTAGTATGTTTTTCTTCAGGATAAAAATCATTATGTTTACTATCTGGTCACCAAAAATTCTTCATGGCAGAGACCTAGTTATGGACATCTATGGGAGGCTTTGCTGAATCATATGGCTCAGATGATGGAAAATGAAGTAATGAGATTAGCGGTGCCCAAGCTAGGCTGTGGACCGGATCGCTTAGATTGGAGGATTGTCCGAAATATGCTAGAAGTAGTTTTTCAGGGAACCAACGTCTAGGTCCTTGTTTGTTGCTATCAATCGGTTGCCTACCAAGACCAAGAAAAGGGTGTTGACTGTTATTTCCAACGACGCGGTGGATGCACCAGAGAAGATAACTGCCGATACCGTCTTCAGTCAACGAATTGGCGTCAAAATGTATTTACAGTTACAAGACGTTACGGTTTTAAAGAGGGGGCAGTGTTACGAGCTACTATTAGGCAACCCGTCAAAGAAACAAGCGCTGTAAGCAATGTATATTCTCTAGGAACTGAGAATGTTCGGGCACATACCAGAGAATGAATCATCTATTTTAATTCAGGCTATATATAAGACAGCTGATAAATGTAAGAGTTTAGTCTATATCAGAATGTCGAATATAAATTATATCGTGTAAAGTGAAATAGTTAAGCTTTTGGGAATCCAAGAGTAAACATAAATTTATATTATGTGAACCTGTCTATTGTACAGACAGCTTGTAGAATACATAAATAAACAAAAGTGTAATAAATAAAAAAGTAGTGTTAGTGTTGTTAATAGACCTATGGTTAAGAATTTAGTTTAAGAAGATATTAGTGCTTGTAAATAGCAATAGTGTGATAGTGCTTCATTGTAATTTGTCAAAAAATATCTATAAATAAGGCATATACTGTTAATTAGGCTTGTGAATCGTGAGTAATAAAGACTTTTATTACTACTTGTTTTAAATTAGTTAAACGCATTAGTAGTAGCCCGCTACACTATTTTTACTTTCAATAGCTTTACCATTCGCTCGTTTCAAATAAGACGTCACAGAATCAAATAAACTACTACGTTTATTTTTACAAATCTTGCACAATGCCGTGCGTTTACAAAAGGTTACTGTATGATTTCCAAAGCAACTAATACATAATTTCTTATCTTTAGCAATATTGTACCTAGCTAACGGTAACTTTTCCACAAATGTACTGCATTGCGTTAAACTGTGCAGATTTGATTGACGAACGATGCATATGTTAGAACTTTTATTGATTTTAACAAAGAATGATCGAGGTTTGGCGTTGGAGGAAGATAATTCAACAGTTTTAATCAAAGTGGTAGACATGAAACTTTTTCTTTGATTTAACAATCTCCTTATAGGTCAAAATATTCGGCTTTCAACGGGCATTTTCAAAAGTTATTCTGGTTTCAGAATCTAATTTACTCCACAATATGCAGGCGCATGTGAAGTCCAACAAAACCTCAATTTCTGATTTTTGTAATGCTTTAAATGCTAAATCGCATTTTTCAAAAATACTATTCAAATTATTGTGATGGTTTAAATTCTAGTACTTGTTCCAAATAACTATTTGCTAAAACACAAGTATTTTGATATTCTTCAACGAGAGCGTTACAAATGATTTCATAATTAGAACCAATGGGAGGTAATCCAGCATAAATGGGTTTAGCTTTCCTGGAGAGCTATCTTACTAAACAATTAATTTTATCTCATCATCATAAAGTCTTCAGTCCTGGAACTGGATAGGCGCATACCTCTGAGCTTATTCTGAGCTAACCTACACGTTTTCTTTAAATTCCCAGTCTGCATTTTTTACTATCCGCATGCAATAGTCTCTCTTTTTTCTATATCCGCTTGTAATATATCCCGCACTACTTCCCGAAAAACCTTAGAATGTATCCTGCCCTCCTACTTCTCCTAATTTTTTTGTTTTCCACAGATAAATGTATTACCCTACTGTTTCTATAACCTTTTGTTATTAACTTTGTCTGTTCGTGATATTATCATCATACATGTTAAGCATGACATTCCAAAAGGCTTCTTCCTTGTCCTGTTTTCTTCTTCCACTGTCTCTATTTCATACGTGTACAGTGCTGCGCACAACACGTATGCTTCCAACAATTTTTTCCTTGAATCCTTCTATGGTTTTGTAAATATATACCCTATTTTACCGATATTCAATGGTATGTGAAGGGGGTCAAGCAGCCCGTGGCTTCCTAGATTCACCAGTAGGAGTTTTCGAATAAATCCTTTCGCAAATCAAGATTAGTTGAAAATATTGTAAAGACAACACCTGTAGTTGTTTATAATGATCATCAGGTGTAAGTGAAATTACTTTTTCGTCAGTAGGTTTTCCGTCTTAGAACTGGTTGGACGCGTACCTCCACTGACTTCTATTCTGAGCTAGCCTACAAAGTTCTCTAAAGTTCCCACAGCCTAGATACAGCTCGGTTCCTCTTTTATTGTTTTCTAAATATTTGACCTATTTTACCGATATTCAGTGGTATGTGCAAGGGGTTAAGCAGCCTGTTACAAGATCCCCCGACAGACATTTGCCGAATTAGTCTTTTCCAGTAATTTTTTTCACACAATTAGCATTAATTGTGAATATTGCAGAGCCAAAACCTGTAGTTGCTTATAACAATCATCAGGTTTATGAACAATTATTTTTTCGTCATAAGATTTTGGAACTGGCTGGACGTGTATCTTAATCGATTTCTATTCTGGGCTAGCCTACACATTTCCCTGAAATTCACACAGTCTACAACGTTGACTATCTGTGTGTTATAATCTAACCTGGGTCTACCTCTACCTCTTTTTTTCTTATTTCTGCTTTTAATATATTCCGCAATATTCCCTCATACCTTAGTACGAGTACTATTTTTTTTTCAACCTCCGATAGGCTATAAATAAAAGACAAGTTCATATAAAACAATAATTTTATTACCAAAAGATTGGTACACTTACGGTTACTTTTCGACATATCACCGAAGAGATTAAGACATTTGGCATATCTGTAGACAAGCTTTTAAATACCTTGTTCAAAGAAAGTTGCCGCCAATGAATTCAAGTAGTCATTGACGTTGGTTTGAAGGTCCTCATTGGTTTGAAAGCGCTTCCCACTAAGCCACGTTTTCAGGTCAGGAAAAAGATGAAAATCGCTTGGTGTTAAGTCAGGACTGTATGGCGGATGATCGAAAATGTCGCATCCAAATTGTTCGAGAAGCCGTTGAGTTGCTCCAGCAGTGTGTGGACGGGCATTGTCGTGTATCAGAACAATTCCAGCGGCCAGCTTGCCTCTTCGTTTGTTCTGAATGGCTCTACGCAACCGTCGTAAAGTTTCACAATAAACAGTTGCAGTGATTGTGGTTCTGGGCTCCATAAACTCCACAAGCAACAACCCTTGTTGGTCCCAAAACACAGTAGCCATGGTCTTTCTGTTGTTGAAGATTTGTTTGAATTTCTTTGGTTTGTTTTGTGAAGTTGAATGCATCCATTGTTGTGATTGTCGTTTTGTTTCCGGTGTGTCGTATTGAATCCAGGTTTCATCCCCAGTCACGATTGATTTCAAAAAGTTGTCTCCTTCATCATGATAATGCTCAATAAAGTACAACGCTGTCGCTATTCGTCGAGTTTTGTGGCCGTCCGTCAGCATTTTTGGGACCCAACGTGCACACAGTTCTTTGTAGCTTAACCGTTCAATAACAATAGAGTACAAAACAGACCTTGAAACTTCTGGAAATTCCGTAGACTAAGCAGTAATGGTGAATCTGTGGTTTTCTTTAACCGCTCTGTCAACACTTAGAACCGGGTCATCTGAAACGACAGATTTGCGCCCTTGGTCCCATTCATCATGCACATCAGTACGGCCATCTTAAACTTTCGATACCATTCACGCACAACACCATCACTCATGAAGTTTTCCCCATACACACGACTCATTCTTCGAAGGATTTCTGCAGCACTATGGCCTTCAGCCTGTAGAAAACGAATCACACTTGGCGGGATCATCAATAATAGCAGACATGTTTACGTGGCTGTAGCATAACGCCGACTGACGTCTGAATGTCAACAACGGCGGAGTGTGTAGTGCAAGAGCTGCGCAGTCGCATACAGCGCATGCCGGCTTTCTGCTACCCGCGTAGCGGTCTGCACGGAGCGATCGGAGATTAAAAAATGGCCCTCGTATATGACCTATCTTTTCTAATTTTTAACGTTTTTCACATATTCCTTTGGTCCTCTACGATTTCTAGAACTTCTTTGTTCTTAACTTTGTCTGTCCATGCTATCATCATCATACATCTGAAGCATAGCATTCCAAAAGGCTACTTCTTTGCCCAGTCTGCTTTTCCTTCTGTTCCTATTTCACATGTGTTTATTGCTGTGCTACACAAAAATGCTTCCAGCAATCTTTTCTTTCAATACTTTTATTGTTTTGTAAATATATACCCTATTTCACTGATATTTAATGGTATTTGAAGGGAGTTAAACAACCTATCGCTACCAAGATCCCACAACACGCACATTTGCCGAATTAATAGCTTTCCAATAAATCCTTTCGCACAATCAAGATTAATTGATAATTTTGCAAAGAAAACACCTGTAGTTGTTTAATCATCAGGTTTAAGTGCAATTACTTTTTGGACTGGTTGAACGCGTAGTTCACTGACCTCTATTTTGAACTAGCTTACACAGTTCCTTGAAGTTCCAACAGCCTGGATAGAGATCGGTTCCCTCTTATTGTTCTTTTAAATATATGCCCTTTTTTTTTACCGATATTCAGTGGTATGTGAAGGGAGTTAAGCAGCCTGTGGCTACCAAGATCCCCCGACAGACATTTCCCGATTTAGTCGTTTTCCAGTAAGTCCTTCCACACAATTAACATTAGTTGTGAATATTGCAAAACCAACACCTGCAGTTGTTTGTAACAATCATCAGGTTTAAGTACAATTATTTGTTTCGTCATAAGATATTTCGTGTTGGAACTAGCTGGATGCAAATCTCCATTAGTTTCTATTCTGAGTTAGTCTACACATTTCCTTGAAATTTCCACAGTCTACATCTTTGACTATCTGCGTGCAATAGTCTAACTTAGATCTATCTCTACCTCTCTTATTTCTTATTTCTGCTTCTAATATATTCCGCACTATTCCCTCATGTCTTAGTAAATGACCTATCATCCCATCTCTTATATTTTTACCATCTTTCACATATTTCTTTTTTCCTACCATTTCTAGAAAATCTTTGTTCTTAATTTTGTCTGTCCATAATATCTTCATTATGTATCTGTAGCACCACATTTCAAAGGCTTTTATGTTTTTCTCGTCCACTTCTCCGACTGTCCAAATTTCACAGCCCTATAGTGCTGTGTTCCACACGTATGCTTTCATCAATCTTTTCCTTGTTTCTATGTTCGTTGTCTTTGAATACAGTAATTGCTTTTTCTTATTAAATGTAGCACGACTTTGTCGTAAACTTTGCTTTATATTTTTTGCGCTTTTTCTTTCTGCGTTATTTGGCTTCCTAGGCAGCAGAGATCTATAACCTCTTGTAAGTTTTCTTTTCCTATTTGTATTCTAGTTTTTGATTTATTTTCCCGTCCTTTGCATACTAGTATTTTAGTTTTATTTTTGTTAATTTTGATTCCGTATCTCTCTGTTAGAACTGTTTCCATTTCATTAAGAGCTGCTTCTAACTCTTCCTTCGCTAGCTAGATGCTGATACCGCTATATCATATGGAAATTTAAGCATACTAATTCCAAATATCTTCGCGCATTTGACAGTATTTATTGTCTCTTCGATGTGCAAGTTATAAATTAACGGCGATAGGGCACATCCCTGTTTCATGTCTTTCCTAATATCTACTTTTCTACGTTCCCGCTCTAATTCTATTACCGTTGTTTGTTCTTTCTATAAGCTATGTACTACCGGTCTATCCCTAAAACTCATTCCAATCTTTTTGTTTTTTCGAACATTTTTTCCATTTTACATTGTCGAACGTTTTTTCCAGATCTACAGATCCTATATACACGCTTTCTCCTTTTTTCTATTGTCTTCTTTATTGTCCCCCTCAGAGCTAAAATAGCCTTCCCTGTTCTCCTGTTTTGCCTAAACTCAAATTTATCCTTTCCTAGTACTTTTTCAGCCCCTTTCTCCATCCGTCTTTGTAGAATTCCACTTAATGTTACTAACTTGTTGCTGTCAAACTTATTTTTCTCTTTTTCGGTATAGTAACTATGATGTTAAGTTTGAAATTTTTGGGTATCCCGCCTGTTTATACATAATTTCATATTTAATGTATAGTTAGAGTGAATAAGACTTTTGATGCTCTCAAGGAAAGTTGGTCATCGTGAAGATTATCCGAAAAGGAGGGCAACGATGATTTGGGCAAGGATGGCGTAATATGGTGTAACATACAGCCTGGTGATGTAATCGAATTGTTTTTACATTACCTTCCATAGCTTTTACACGACTATCCTCTACCACTACTAAAATGTTACAGTACATGTCATTATATACTTCCTGTGCTTGCACATTAGGCACAAACTGATCCAATTGTAATTCAAATTCGTTGATTGTTTGAATAATTTTTAAGTTTTCATTTTGCGTACATTCTAACGACTCTAACCTGATAACAAAATGTTTTACAGTGTTTTCATTATCTAGATCTCGACTAAAATCAAAAAGTTTTTGAATTCTTAAAAGTACATTTTCTTTTCTGCAACAAACATCCTAAGCTGCTTATCAATATCAACTTCTTATCGGGTATAATTACCAAACTTACTATTTGTTTTTAAAGAATAATTTTGAATTTTTTTTTACTATTTAGTTATTTACCAAATAAAGCTATTGCTTGCTTATATAAAAACAGCAAACCAATATGCTCTTTATTCCAATTGTAATTATTTGAAATAATAAATTTGAGTTTACTCTAAACTATTTTCAATTTCAAACCAGCAAACAATTAATCGTCTTAGATAACTTTCAATTATAACCATCTAATAGTTCAAATTCATGTCAAATAAGGTTAATAATTTTAACAACAAATATATGTAGTGCCCTGCACATGCCCTCCCAATTAATTCACTGCAGCGATCGTGGATATTTGAACAATAATATGATACATTACTTGAAGGATAGGTTGATCGGTTTACGTTATCTTAGCTGAGGGTCGGTCGAGCTGTTTTCTTTTGCTTTTTTTTTGTTTGTTTATAGTGTGGTTTTAAGTAGAGGAAACGTAGCTGTCCGTATCTCCTGCTGAAAGCGGGGTGGGGGTGGGAATGCTATCTTTTGCCTTATACGCATCGAGACCCTTAGGCGTTTGTTGTTATTAAATCTATCCCGGTTTCGGTCTTTAAGTTTACAATATTCGTTTGTGTGGTTTTGCAAGCCGCAAATCGTGCATTTCAACTCGCAGTTTACTGCCATTATGGGTGTAGTTCTACTATTTAGCATTGCGTCGCTTAGTTCTTGCTGTAGTACTAGTTCTTCAGCTTTGTCAATTGTTAATTTTTCTGTCCGTAAAAATATAGCTCCGAGATTGTCATTAATTCTTTTTGAATTTCTGTCCTAAATTCATTTATTACTTGCTGTACCGATTTTAATTTCAAACCAGTCTGTTGCTGTTCGGTTCCTAACGTTTTATCTTTCTGTAGTATTTCTTAACCTAGAATTTTTAAACGTGTTACATACGCCGAAATTGGTTGATCGCGCCTCTGAAAACATTTCGGCAATTTGTATAGAGCTTCCCCTAGTATTTTTGTGGGCGCGAATCGTTTGATATATTTAACCTTAAAATCTTTAAATGTTATAGTCCGATATAAAAAATATATATATGCTTCGCCTTGTAATCTATATTTGATTAAGTTTAAAGTCGTAGTTTTGTCCCATCTGTCTAAATTTGAGCGTAGTTCAATTTTTCGAAATATTTTACTACATTTGAATTTCCTGTAAACGCTTCAATTGTACTGGATATCATTCCTAACGTCATAGTAATATGTGTGGTAGGGTTTGTCTGTGGTCCCGTTACTCCTAAAGATTGTTGTGGCATTGCTACGTGAAGATCAACATCAGCTTTCAAAATTACAAAAGTCAACTTAAACGTAAAATTTTTATGGAGTCTTTTAGCCACTCCTAAACAACTAAAGTTTATTTATTTATTTATTTATTTATTTATTTATTTATTTAGTGTCTAACAACATATGCCACTTACAAGACACTAATCTAAAAAATAACAGTAATAAAATTATAGGTAGTGTACAAGTGCTAAATATCTTACCAATACGTTATACATACTCAAAAACAGCACAAGAAAGCTCTAATTTTATGATTTAATAATTTAATAATAAGGCAACCAAAAGCTGAAGCAACCTCTTAATGGTAAAAAAGGGAAAAAGGAATGGAAAAAACTTCAGCTTTGCGTTATAGCACTCAGTAGTTCGTCTAGACTACACAGGTTTATATCCACATCTCCTCCGCTTATTTGATTAAAGTTTCTGCACATTAAGTGCATAGGCGACTTAATTAGCACATTTGTTCTTGCATGCGAAAGATGGAAAGTTGATGTCAGTCTAGCATTTAATCGGGGCACGTAAAAGTTGCATTTTTGCAGCAGATCCGAGCAGTCAATTTTATTGTGCAATAACTGATAGAGGAAAGTTAAACCCAAACGAATGCGTCTATTTTCACACGAGTCAAATTCAAAAGTGTTCAGTAAAACAGAGTGGTCTATGCCTCTGGGTGGATAGGTGTGATATTTCTTGAACCATAGAAGCTTTAGAGCTTTCCTCTGTACCTTTTCAATTGATATTTTGTGACATTCATAATTTGGATTCCAAATAATGCTGGCATATTCAAGCTTGCACCGAACGTAAGCAAAATATAGCAACTTGATTGTAGATATATTCACAAAGTCACTAGAAGTGCGTGTAATAAAACCTAACATTTTATAAGCAGACGAGACAGTTTGCGCAATATGTTTAGTGAACGTAAATTGAGAGTCGAATAATACACCCAGATCCTTTATTGACCTTAATCTTGATAATATCTCCAAATTAAGCATGTATTCATAGAGTACTGGTTCGGTTTTACGAGTATATGAAACAATTTTACATTTCTGAATGTTTAAACTCAGCTTGTTTAAAGTGCACCAACTGTATAGGTGAGATAAATCTGATTGAAGTATGGCACAGTCATGGTGATTTGATACAGATGAAAATATTTTCACATCATCCGCAAACATTAATACTTTACATCTTAATTGGTAGCTCAAGTCAATAATAAATATAAGAAAAATAAGGGCCTAAGGTCGTGCCTTGAGGTACTCCTGATGTAGGAATATATTGATTTGACTTGTAACCATAGAATATTACATGATGAGGTCTGTTTTGAAGATAAGATTCCAATAGTGCGATGTTAGTATTACTAATACCAATTTCGTGTAGCTTTAAGAGCAGGATTTTGTGAGTTAGTTTGTCAAAAGCTTTAGTTAAGTCCGTATAAACAACATCTACTTGACCCTGTTTATCTAGTTCATCGGATACGAATTGCGACAAGCAAGCTAAATTAGTAGTTGTTGACCTCTTCTCCATAAAGCCATGTTGGAACGGCGAGATAATTTGCTTGACATTGATATATATATGTCTGGATAGAATGATCTCAAATATCTTCGCGAAATTAGAAATAATTGAGATTGGTCTATAATTAGTGATATCAACGATATCTCCATTCTTAAAAATTGGACAAACCTTCGTTAACTTCCATTGCGTGGGAAATGCTGATGTTTTAGACTTAAATTAAAATTATCAGAAGCGGGATCACAAATACGTTACAGCAGTCTTTTATAATGTAACTGGGTACTTGATCCAGACCAGCCGATGCCTTATTTTTAGTTTACTTATAGCTGATAAGATGTCAGTTTCATTAATACCTGCTAGATTTATAATTGGCATGTTGTTATATTGAGGAATCCTGAAGTCATCGGAGTTCACAAAAAGAGGGTTTGGTTGATACACGCTATTGAAATATTCAGCAAACACGTCAACAATTAGTTGCGGGCGCGATATTCATTGCCTCTATATTTTACAATCGCCGGAATACGACTAACATTTTTCTTATTCATGACAAATTGCCAAAGTTGCTTCGGATCAGTAGCAACTAGTTGCTCAGTGCTAGAAATGTAAGCTGCGTATGCAATCTTGATTTGTTGTTTTACTTTTTTTCTTATTAGTTTAAACTGATTACAATTTTCAACAGACATTGAATTTTTTTTCTAACACAAAATTTAAGACAGATTTTGGAGTTTAGCATTAAATACCAGATTTGCATTTTAATACTGTAATGAAAACTCTATTTGCACAAATAACAGTTATCTATTGTCAACTGACTGCATAAGCCTTTTCAACAACTCGTAGGTGGAATGAAATTTTTAAAGCAATCAACAACTAATCGTTAACAGTATACTAGAATTTAAAAACTACGAACACATCTTTTATAATTAACTTATATCGATGCACACTATGTCATTTATATCGATGCGCTATAATTAATTTATATCGATCACTATAATAAATTATATTTCGTGCTTTGATAATTTATCGCACGAAAGGCATTTTTATGTACCTATACTTTATAGCACGACGTTCAAAGCCTTAAATTAGAATTCATTTTGAAATCAAAGCTTCAACTAGAACTGAACTTCAAAACCTCTTAACTGCTATTTATACCTTATTTAATTGTTCTAATTATTACGGGATCATAATAAAACTATATAATATCATTGCAGAGACTTTCCATTGTATGGTTAATGAAGCTCTTGTAATCTGTCAATTAAGTTTCTTAGTCGCAGGAGTCTGTCAAGCATTTTTTGTTTACAAACGTCTCGCTTATGTTCTAAAATAATTATTGTGGTCAAAGGTAGACTAAACAGCGCTACAATAGTATCGTTAGCTATTAATTGCCTTGTTGTTGAAACTATAATATTGTGAGGCCGTGAAATCGTTTGAACTATTGACACAAGCTTAATTATTTAATTTTAATGTTCTTTAGAAACTTTACAGTTTTTGCAATAATACAGTATTGCCCGAAATAAACAGTACTGAAATTGTAATTGTTTTGTATATTTAAAAAATACATATTATTGACACTTTATTATATGTTCTAAATGTGCACCTCCTCGTTCGAGACAGACTTCATAACGATGTTCTAAGTTTCTGGTCATGTTATTGAATAAGGGTTGTCTCAGGGCTGCGAAGAAGACTCTAACGGCATCCTTTAATTCATCGATGGTTTGTGGTGCCCGTTTGAAAACGGCATTTTTAGCCATGCCCCAAATGTATGCGTCTGGAGGTGTGAGGTCTGGAGAATGTGAAGGATAAGGGAAGTCAGTAAATCGTGATATGAATTTGCTTGGAAAATGTTCTTGAAGAAATTGACGAATTGCGGCAGCAGTATGGCAAGTTGCCCCGTTCTGCTGAAAAAATTGGTTTCGAAATGCCAAGTTACGTGCACCACAGAATTTACGTAGATCAGGGATAAATCGTGTTAAAATTTGTCTGTACCTCTGTTGATTAAGTGACTTAAGTGACTTAAGTGACTTGCCTACCATTCTCTTCGATAAAGTACGGACCAATGATTCCGTGTCCGGAAACAGCACACCAGACACTCACTTTTTCACTATGTAAAGGAACCTCTTGAACCTCATCGGGTCTGGCAAAGCCCAGAAATCGATTTGTGCGACGATTCACATAGCCTGACAAGTGAAAATGTGCTTCGTCTGAAAACCAAACATTTTTCAAAAATTCAGGATTTTCATACTGTAACGCGAGAATTCTGGCGCAATATTCCACTCTACTGCGATAATCCCGAGGATGTAGTTGTTGATGTACCTGAATCACATACGAAAATGTACCCAGCTCCTTCAGGATTCTTTGAAAGGAAGTTCTTTTAAATCAAGTTGTAACGCTGTCCTTGCCTGGCTGACTTTCGGATTTTCTAAGATTTGCTCAAAATACGTTCATGGTTATTGTTGTTGTTAACTGTCCTGGGACGCCCTGAGTTTCCTTTTCGTTGGCACAATACACTACCTGTATTTCTAAACTTTTCAATAACCTTCAAAATTACAGCATTACTTGGAGAAAGTTTATTAAACCTTTGTGTGAATTGATCAGACACGTATAGCAAAGTTGCACCATTACGTCGGCCGATTCCGTATGAACGAAAATAATGCTCTACCAGAAACACTTTCTCCTCTGTACTTAACACCATTTTTAACAATTAGGCCCTACTAATTACTTGTTTGAGGTTTACTTGACAGGTCTATACTAGCTAACTTGAGTGTGACAGCGCACGCATAAAAACACCGTCAACTTAGTTTCAGTACTGTTTATTTCGGGCAATACTGTAAATACTTTTTATTACTGTCAAGAAACCAACTAATAATCAATGTCTTAACAAAAAGATACTCTTATAAATACTTTATTTTATTCCTAAATGTTTCCATGATCCCATTTTAAATTTCAAATTAATGCTAATGCTCATTAGAATCTAAACGACTGTGGTCGGGAAACGTTTCATCTACATAACGCATTAAGATAATATAGGTCGCAAATTATGCAAATTATGCAAGTTGCTAAAGTTGCCTGTTTATTTCATGATTAGCGTCTACATAGCAGGTTGTTTAGTATTCTAGTTATCGGATTAGGTACTAATACTTTTAAAAAATATTTAACGCTGACAAAGAAACATACCTTATGTATGTTTCTGTTTCAATTATAATTGTTGTACACTTAAATACTGTATTGAGCGTTGGACGCATGTATTACAACAACTGTACAAAACAAATGTTCTTTTCTTGCTAATCCCAAAAATACTTCTAAATCTAAATATGGCACAATCAATCGCTTTGATACGACAAAACTCATCTTATGAAGCCCGAGTACCAACATAACCCAACAGTTCTATTTTGGCCGGTACCCCGCTGCATCTATTAAATTCATATTTGATCATCCGAAATTAGGACGTATTCAAATAATAAATTGAAATTTGCAAACTAAGTCATAGAAGGCCACTTTCCTAAGTACCGAATCATTGAAATGGTTGTTTAAAGTAAACCATATTAAAATGTTAAATTTTTAACATTTTTCAAGCTGTTCTGGTCACTATATGCCATGAACATTGATATTTGCGAGGAATTCTAAACGCGCTGGCAGTTAATTAGAATATATTTTATTTTTCAACGCTATAAAATGTCGCACCTTTGTTTTACTGCCTGTGCAACATGTGGGATATTCATCTTGCAGAATATTTTGCTACATGTAGATTAATGGAAGAAATATTTCTAGAAGCATTGGACGTAAAGCTTTGGCTTTTAATAAATTCTTTATATTCAAAGCTAACTTTCTTTCACCTATCCTCACAAGAATTTTTAGTTTTCACAAAATGTGAAAATAAATAAGCTTTGAACGCCAAATTTATAAAGTGTTAATTGAGTTTGAAGGTTCTGCGTTAAAGAAAGTAAGCCTTATCAATATAAACGGATTATGAACTTTCACCGAATGACAACGATACGTACATTCCAGTTATGGAAACAGCACCTCACGTAATAGGAATTTTCTTCCACGAGGCCACATAAATACTGTAATAATAAACTTATTTCAATGCGGTTTAAAAATTCTTTTAAGCGAATCACCATCTTTACAGAACAAAGATTTTGGATTATGTCAAACTGCATAAACCCTGACGGATGCATTTACATAAGTACAGCAGGTGCTTTCATGACGATACTAATGAGATAGTATGATTTGACACATTAGATTGGTGAGGTTTCTAATTTCGAGAATGAGCGATATTCATTTTTGAGTAAAATTGTAAAGAGAATTTTTAGTAATTTCGGTTTCTTCGGAAGAATCAGAAAGACATTTTTCCAGTTTTGAGAAAGTTACCGGTAAGGATCAGGAAAGGCTAAAAGAAGACGTGATAGAAAGCAAAGTTATTATGTAAGAGTTCCTAAGGATGAACGTCTTCTTCATTATATATGAATTAACTATATAAGTATCTTAGTATGTGATGTGTATTTTTATACAATGGTTATTGGAAATAAATGTAGTTACTCCCTGTATGTTTGTTGTGGTTTGTTTAGCATTCTTCTTAATTTTCTTTGGGAATGAAACCACTCATAGTTTTTAAAATCTATTTTATTTACGTTTCGATCCATGACCTAGGATCGTTGTCAAAATAATAAAAACTTCAAGTTTGACGTTTATGACATAAATTGAAGGTTACTTTGATTTATTGATGTTTGAAATATTTGGTTTGAGTACACTAAGCAAAAATTTTAAAGTTTAAAGAATGATTGCCTTCAATTTGTGTTGCGACCTGGGATCGACTTTCCTATGGTAGCCAATACGCTTAACGTGAAATCAGCTGATTAATTTTTATTGGTGAATTTTATATAAATTCAATAATTTGGGAAACATTTTTTAACATGTTTCTATTTATACAATTGAGAGATTTCTGATTTTATGTCTTATTTTACCGAGATTCAGTGAAGGGGGTTAAGCAACCTGTGGCTACCAATTGAAGGCAATCATTCTTTTAAACTTTAAAAATTTTTGCTTAGTGTACTCAAACCAAATATTTCAAACATCAATAAATCAAAGTAACCTTCAATTTATGTCATAAACGTCAAACTTGAAGTTTTTATTATTTTGACAACGATCCTAGGTCATGGATCGAAACGTAAATAAAATAGATTTTAAAAACTATGAGTGGTTTCATTCCCAAAGAAGATTAAGAAGAATGCTAAACAAACCACAACAAACATACAGGAGTATTTACAAGTCAGGTATGGGCCTGAAATTTGTATTTGTTTTAGACAGTTGGACAATCTAAACCTAAAGCTATCGCATTCCAAAAATTCACTCACATTCCTAATAAAGTGCAGAAACAACGAAATAATACCAAAAGGATTTAGAATCAAATTTGAAAAGACAAGCAATAAACTATCAAGAATTCTCGAAAGAGCAAGTTACAGTATGACGAGGAAAGACTACAAAACCACCGACACATTATTTATAAGTTAAAACAAGATATTGAGGGCATTATAAATTTCATACGAATAAAGGTAACAAAATATGATTTTGATAAAATTCTCGTTAGTGCAAAACCTACTACGAATCAGTATTTTCCAAACAAAAGAAATTCACATAAAGAAATTTAATAACCTATTTATAGAGAAAAATAACACACAAACTAAAACGTTAGAAAACAGGAACACCATGCTAAACACCGTGATAAATTTATCAAACAGAACTATTAACGACACAGAAAATCAATTCTTTCAAAAGGTCTTAATTTTGCAGTAACACCAAAATCAATACCAACCTTTGAAATAATTAGCTGTATTGAGAAAACAGCAAACCAACTCGAAGAAGATCAAGCAAACGAATTTAGAATACGATGTAAAATCGAAATAGAAAAGAATCACAAAATAAAGCCAAATGTAAGTAATAACGAAATAAAAGCAATTCGCAATCTAAAAAACGATAACTCAATTATAATTCTACCTGCTGACAAAGGCAATGCAACAGTAATAATGAATAAAAACGATTACAACACAAAAGTCAACGAACTATTGAACACTGAGAATTACACCAGTTTAGAAACGGACCCAACAAAATCAATTGAAAATAAAATATACAAAACTCTATTTAAATTTAAAATGAATTCGAAGACAAAGAAAGAAGTAAACTAGTCCCACATTACAGTAAACCACCCCACTTTTACGGTCTACCAAAAATTCATAAAAAAGACATTCCTCTAAGACCTATCGTAAGCTCAATAGATTCACCATGCCATAATTTAGCAAAATTTCTACTAAAATTATAAATCCATTAGCAGGCAAAACGGATTCTTTCATTAAAACAACCAACACTTTTTAGAAAAACTATCAAACATAAAATTGAAAATACACACACAATGGTAAGCTTTGATGTAGTAAATCTCTTTACAAATGTCCCTATAAACAAAACGCTTAATATTATAAAAAACAAACTCGAAAAAGATGGCAATCTTAAAGAAAGAACAAAACTAAGTATATCATCGATTATGGAATTACTTGGTTTATGCGTAAATACCACATATTTTCAAATAAATGATCAATTTTACAAACAAAGCTTCGGAATGGCAATGGAAGTCCACTATCCCCAATCTTCAGTAATATATTCATGGAGGAATTCGAAAAAGATGTGATATTCACACAAGAATTGAAACCATTGATCTGGTGGAGATACGTTGATGATGTTTATGCTATTTGGCCTCATAATATAGAATTAATTAAAATTTTTATACAGTCAATTAACGAAATAGAACCAACTATTAAATTCACATATGAATTAGAACAACATGGAAAACTTCCGTTTTAGATATTCTAGTTAGCAAAACGATACAACTATTAATACATCGGTGTATAGAAAACCAACGCACACAAACAGATACTTAAACTTCGATTCAAACCACCCTCAATGTGTCAAACGAGGAATTATCAAAACCATGTATGATAGAGCAAAATTAATATCATCAAACGAAGAAATTTTAAAGAAAGAGAAAGACCTAATCAGATGTACACTAATAGAAAACAAATATCCTAAAAGAATAATAGAGAAAGAAATGAATAAAACCCTAAAAATAAAGAAAAGAAAACAAAACAACGATACACACCACAAAATGCTCTCAATACCATACATAAAAGGATTCTCCGAAAAATTCAAAGAATAGGAAACAAATTTAGAATTAAAACAGTATTTAGAACCAACAATACACTAAGAGCACAATTAACAAAACAAAACCCAAAACGCAATACAAAATTCAAAAACTGTATCTACAAAATACCATGCGAATGTAATAAGTTTTATATAGGAGAAACTTCCAGACCATTTGAAGTTCGATTAAGAGAACTTAAATCATATATAAAAATAGAAAATTTGAAAATCCATGATTTGCCAACATGCATGGGACTCAGTCATAAAATAAAATGGGAAGATGCAAAAATTATCGACAAAGAAGAAAACCACCAAAACGCAAAATCAAAGAAGCTGCCTATATAACCCTACATAAAAATAACTGCGTTGCAAACGAATCCGTGACTTTCAGTAAACAATGGATTCCATTACTAAAAGAAATAACAAAAGAAATAACAAAAGAAATAACAAATGAAGATCAAATGCCCACAATATCTAGGTAGCATTGCAAGTTTTTCCTGGGTTTTCCTTGCGATATTAACATGAAATACAGCCTACAACATGATTTCTATTTATACATACAATAACTAATTACATAACAATAAGCATATTAACTAGAAAATCATTATTTCGGCAAATTATAAATATTGGGGGATCTTGGTAGCCACAGGTTGCTTAACCCCCTTCACTGAATCTCGGTAAAATAAGACATAAAATCAGAAATCTCTCAATTGTATAAATAGAAACATGTTAAAAAATGTTTCCCAAATTATTGAATTTATATAAAATTCACCAATAAAAATTAATCAGCTGATTTCACGTTAAGCGTATTGGCTACCATAGGAAAGTCGATCCCAGGTCGCAACACAAATTGAAGGCAATCATTCTTTTAAACTTTAAAAATTTTTGCTTAGTGTACTCAAACCAAATATTTCAAACATCAATAAATCAAAGTAACCTTCAATTTATGTCATAAACGTCAAACTTGAAGTTTTTATTATTTTGACAACGATCCTAGGTCATGGATCGAAACGTAAATAAAATAGATTTTAAAAACTATGAGTGGTTTCATTCCCAAAGAAGATTAAGAAGAATAAATGTAGTGTGTTAATTATACAATCTATTTGTTTCTGCAGTTTTTATGAAACGTTAGTTAAATTAACAAGTATTAACAACTTTTTATTTATTTATAATTGTCTTTATTTATTTGCACGTAGCAGAAACGTAACGGTCAAACTGAACAGATTCGGACTATAGAACCAGCTCTTGCACCTAACAAAAAGACCGCAAACCATAACAAATGAGAATAAGGAAATGTTCAAGAATAAATATGATGTAGCTTACCAAAATAATGTAAGGTAATGGTATATAATATATTTTTCACTTTCACACAAGCACGTGCGCGCGTCAACATACATACACAGACTCCCTCACACTCACTCACTTACACACTGACTCACTCACTCACTGACTCACTCACTCACTGACTCACTCACTCACTCACTCACTCACACTCGCTCGCTCGCTCACTCACTCACTCACTCACTCACTCACTCCCTCACTCACTCCCTCACTCACTCACTCACTCACTCACTCACTCACTCACTCACTCACTCACTCACTCACTCACTCACTCACTCATTCAAACTCGTCCTGCATACCAGATTGGCGAATCGATTATTCATTTAGTAACAAACAATTACAGTAGTTTTTTTGAAACTTTATAAGGATGACTAATCTCTAATACGCTGGGAGATAGCATTGCAATGAATAAAACCATATATTAAAAAGAAGTACCATACATCTATGTGTTGTGAATGGGAATTGCCAATAAATCATATCCTCCAGTGTTGTGTAGTTGCTGGGGTATTTTTTGAACCTAAAACTAAGTAAAAAGGAATATTTTGAGAAAAAAGTTTAAATGATAATGTTACCTGATACAGTTGATTAATTTTAGCCAAGACGGTTTTTTAAAAAACTGAAGGTGCTAGCGACATTTAGAGTCAAATATAAACCAAATATCGATATTTTACATTCTTTGTAGACGCCCGCTGCACTTCATAGATGAATCATAATTAACAATATCGGCGTTTTCAAAAACTAGCCGTATAACAGACTGCTGAAAGGGATAATAACACGCATTGGACTCCTCTTCAGCTACTAGTGCTTTTCAACACGGAAAGTGTAGTGGTTACAAAAGGATAGCCTTACCTTATCAAATTTGCCTCTCTGTACACCTCCAATAAGTATATATTAATTAATAGCCTTAAGCGCCCCAGCAAGTAAATTCACTGAATTCATCTGTCATAACATGAAACACAACGATTATAAAGGAATAATAGAATATCTATACAACTCCTTTTCGTATAAACAATCTAATTATAAACAAACGCATTCGATTCGCATGCAAAGTCTATTAATTAGCATTCTTGAATAACAAATTAATCAGGATTAAAACACTGTGAGAAAATTCGCTTATTAATGTTTAAATGTAGCGATCTCCCATATAGATTCACTCTCAGTACCATCACACAACAAATACCTACCAAAGTGTGTATTTTCTAGTTTTTACTAAATATCAGGTTTCAAGCGTGTTCAGGACTCTGGTTGTTAAGGACCCTTTTTGCAGTGAGTTCTCCTTACCTATTGTTTGGTTAGCGCTGGTTTTGCGGATCGTTTTGTACGTCTAGGGCCTCAAGGAACCAAAACTTTTTGAACTTTCGCAGCAAGAGGAAGTGTTATAATTAAATTCATAAACCATAATTATAATAACTAATGTTGTTCTTAGTAATAAAGAAGCTTTACTTTTGCAAGTTCAAGTTTTATTGCTTAATTCAATGCGTATCCAGTTATATTATAAAATACCACTCCAGCCCACTATCAATCATAATTGGGAAGATTCGTCATATCTGGGATCAAGTGTACCATTCAAAAGACAAGCACCCCACCAAAGAGTGTTCCTTACCCTCCGTTTAGAACCAAAAACGTCTCAACAGATATTACTACCTATTGTTGTAAATTATTAATCCCTCATGATTAAATATGCGTATTTAAAAGCATTGTACACAAAATCCATGGTCAAGCTTTCTTGCACCGTTAGATTATAAGCGAGGTAGATATTTTTAAATCATATCTTACATTCAGCCATCCTGAATTTCGTGTCCTCCCGGAGCGGATAATGAATCAGAATTGGTATTATCAGGAATTAAATCATCACCGTATCAGCTACTGTCACTATTGGTACTACCAGATATTTCACCAGATATTAACCACAGTTCAGTTTGTCTACGTAATATTTTTTTTGTATTTTGCAGTTCGGTCAGTTCTTTGGCAAATTGATATATCGTATATTACACGCTGAAAAAATTTATTACAATTTTTTTGTTTGAAGTATTGTAGTATATTAATAAACTTTTTGCTTATAGAAGAATAATGAGTTCAATACTTGAAAGTTAGCGTTGCAGTTTTTCACTACAAAATGGTAAGATTGCAATTCAGAGTGGAACAATTACAATTTAATTTTGTAGGGATTATTATTTAAAATAGTTAAAATTACAATATAAAAGGGTATATCAAATGATAAGGATTACAATTTAAGAATATAATGATTGCAATTTAAAATATAAATTGTATCTACCTGCCTAGTACTTTTTAATATAAATTTGGAAATTACAACAGCAAACTGTATCAAATTATGTTAGTGAGAAGTGTAATAGCACTGGAAATTTTTTTAAATATTTCATTGATTCCATTCTGAACGGACCTGCACCTTGACTACGTTCTAAAATACTAGAACAGGTAGAATGGCTTGCGCGTTTCAATGAGTTAAAGAGCCGAACTATAGTGGAAAACAGTAAACAATAGGAGTGAAAGGGATGATATGCCACATACTAAGACATGAGGGAATATTGCGGAATATATTAGAAGCAGAGATAGGAAAAAAGAGAAGTAAAGGTAGACTAAAGGTAGACTACTGCTCACACATAGTGAAAGATGTTGGTTGTGAGAATTTCAGGGAAATGTGTAGGCTAGCTCAGAACAGAAATCAATGGAGGTACGCTTCCAACCAGCCGCAAGACGGAAAAACTAATGACAAAAGTAATAACTGTACTTAAAGATGGTGATTATTATAAACAACTACAGATACTGGTTTTGCAATACTCTCAACTAATTTAAATTGTGCAAAAGGATTTATTTGAAAACTATTAATACGGCAAATGTCTAAGGTTTGGGGGAACCTTGGCAGCCACAGGCTGCTTAACCTTTTTCACATACCACTGAATCTCGGTAAAATAGGGCATATAATTAGAAAACAATAGAAGGGAATCGAGCTGTATATCGGCTGTTGTGAGAATAGCAGGGAACGCTGTAGGCTAGCTCAGAACATTAATAAGCTGAGGTACATGTCCAACCAGTTTCAAGATGTAAAACCCAATGACAAAAAAAAGTGCACTTAAATCTGATCATGATTATTATAAACAACTACAGGTGTTAGTGTGCAATATTTTCAAGTAATGTTGATTGTGCAAAAGGATAAATTGGAAAAACTATTAATTCGACAAAGCTTCGGGTGCTGGAGGAACTTAACAGCCAAAGGCTGCTTACCCCCCTTCGAATACCACTGAATATCGGGGAAATAGGGTATATAACTGTAAAACAATAGAAGGTGACCGAACTGCATCAAACAAGAAAGAACGGCAGCTGTGTTCAAAGACAACGAACATAGATACAAGCTTATAGTGTGGATCACAGCAGTACTGTGCTGTGCTCCACACTATGCTATGCTATGAAATAGGGGCAGCAGGAAAAGCGGACAGAAAGAGATAGAAGCCTTCTGGAATGTTGTGCTTCAGATGTATGAAGATGGTAGCATGGACAGACAAAGTTAATAACAAATAGGTTGTAGAAATAGTAGAGGTATAAATATATCTGTAGAAAACAAAAAAAAATAGGAGAAATAGAAGGACAGGTTACGATTTAAGGCATTTCTGGGGAATAGTACGGAAAATACTACAAGCAGGGATAGGAAAAAAGAGGTAGAGCTAGACCGAGATCAGACTTTAGCACACAGTAAGTGATAGATGCAGACTGTGCAAATTTCAGGGAAATGTGTAGGTTGGTTCAGACTAGGAAACAATGAGGGTACGCGTACAACCAGTTCTAGGACTGAAAACCTAATGATGATGACGATGATTATATTGATTATATGAAATATGACCGAATACAATAAAGAAAATTTTTGCTACACTTTTAGTCGAAAATTATTAAAGTGTATGTTGATAAGTCTTATACTTTACTACAAAATTTAGGTGAATATTACAGCAATTTGTTCCTAGTTAATATGGAAACTCATTTTTCAATACATTTTTTAAGTACATATCGATTATTCGATAATACAGCTTTCACTACTATTGAACCGACATAAGGAAGTACAGCATTTCGACTAGCATTATAAGCTCGTCCTTATGTTTTGATCAAAATCAAGTTGTCCACTGCGTATAGCTTTGTTTGTATGCTCTTTATCAAAATACATCTTGTTCTGAGGAAATTCTGTCGGTTACTTCATTTAGCAACGTAGAAAGATCTTATACAATTTGCGGAATGTTCGCTATTTTGTCTGCGTCACACCTTGGTTTGTAATAGTAAAATATTTGTGTTAAAGTTTTTCTAGTGGTTTTGGAAACAGTGGTATTTATGGTATATAGGGCATCTTTGACATTTTTATCCCAACGGTTTTCCTTAAGGGTCGTAGCAATAAGGACCCCTCTTGTAGTTCTATTAAGTCGTTCAACTTCCCATTTGCTCTATGAGTATCGACAGCATTTAGGACTTGCTTGATGTTCATAAAACGTCTCTAAGTGAATGCGCTTCCCTGATGAATTATGACGGTTGTGGGTGTCCACAGTAGCTGTAGGTTTCTTGAACATATTCGGGGACTGATCTTATCTTAATTGATTTGACGGGCTTTAGAAAGACGAATTTTGTAAACGTAGCAACAACTACCCGTAAAAAGTGATTACCTTTGCAAGTTTTGGGAAACGGTCATACATGGTCGACATCCAGTATATGTAGCGGTGCAGGTATCTGTTTAATGGGATGCATCAGTCCTTCTTTCTTTCCTCCCAGATTTTACTATAGAGGCAGGTTATGCAGCAGACAATGTACTTATTTACATACCCCCGCATTCTTGCTCGGTTAATTATAATGGAAGCAGATATTTTAAACATACTTTACAAACGCTTACAACAAATTTGCCCAAGGTGGCATTTATAACAAAAAGAGCTTCAAAATTTTTAAAAATCCCGAAGTTACACTCAAAAGTTAAGCAGTACGCAACGTTGACTTGGAATACTTTTTGTCGGAACAATGTTAAATTAGACCTTACACGATGTTAAAGAGGTTTGTACGATTTATGAATAAGGTCCATTTCGTTTCTCAATTGACAATAGATGGTGAAAACTGAATGGGAAAAGTATTGGGGTAACGCGTTTTCACAACCTACAGTAAATTAACAAAGAAAAAGAACTTATTACATAGTCGTTAAAAATATAACAACAATCCTGATTTCCTTGAATTTGTGGTTTTATGCAAAAAAAGTCAAATTAGGGTTCGTTGCACATTAATTAAATTAAGTTTAACAGTGTCAAAAATGCTAAACTTTTATGGAATGTTGTGTGATATAAATCCAAGTAAATAGGAATTCCGTACGCCATGAATTTCAATTTAATTAATTCCAATAGTATAAAAATATATAAAGATTTTTCTGATTGTTTTTTGTATCGTTTTTCATATCCAACCAATACGACTCTTTAATTAATAGATCCTAAACTCCTAATTGTATGGTATGCAAACATATTCAAGATAGAATAGCTTTGGGGCAAAACTAGCTTGTTACTGGCATTGACTGAACCTTAATAACATTCCAGCCGAACTGATAAACAATTGGGCTGATGAACCACTACCATCCTGTACAACATATTCAATAAATCCCCCTAATTTGAAGTATTTCCTACTTTTTAGAAATAGGTACACTTGATTTCCATATTTAAAATTGTCTCTAAACATAAATTTGTAAATTACGGACTAATTTGAATTCCGGCGTTTATTTCTAAAGTAGTTTAATTTATTAAAACTGATAAATGGGTTTCTTCTATTAAAAATAGACTACATTTCAAACTGGTTTCTTTTCCGAAATTATGGTAGTTAAAACCTGATAGCCTATTAGTCTCTTTAGATATTAGTGTCGAAATTTACCCAGTTTTACGAATCTTACTACGGGCCTAGAAAAGGAAAGTTTGTCAAGCAATATTTTTTATCAAACTGTAAAATTTTGGCACGTGTAACAATTAATTGAATTTGGTAATATTATATTTGAGAGACCGATTGGAGCTTATTTCCATATCGAATGATGCGACTTTAGGTGTACCTCAAGCTTCGCACATTGAAACTCTTCTATTTAGATTTTCATCATCGGCGCGATGGAATGTCTCATATATAACATATATTTCCAAATGCCTTTAATGTATATAACTATACAAAGAAATCTATACGATACGCGATTGAGAATTTATACAAAGAGGTCTAAATTGCCTTGTTGTTTACTTGCAAAGGAACCCACTAAACGCAAACAGGTAATTATGCTGAATTTATTTTTACGAGCAACCGAACTATTATTTGACGTGAGTGTAGATCCACTATATTTGACGTAAATTTGGTCTCAGAAACGAAAGACCTTGTGCTATCCTAGATAATAAGGATCTTTCGAACAATACAATGAACGTTATGTTAGCAAAGCATTCAAAACCTACGGTTTGTTTTTAGAATTGGAAAAGAATTGAAAAGTAAATATACTTTCGTTCCTAGGTCAGAAGTTATTTAGAATTCTGTCAGTTCTGATATTCACAATATTCTAAATGTGTGCTTGAAGAAGTAACGTGCAAACAGCAGCAACAACTAGGCTAGAAAAAGTACAACTTATCATGTTATATACAAATATCACAGTCACTAGTGCCACTGCTAACATAAACATGGCTAGGGATCTTTTTCTGTTTGCTCCAATAAAACTAGAATGTTTGTTCTAACCAAAGGTCGATACTTTGTTTGCCAAAAGTCCGGACCTGATAAAAAATTCCTCCTCCTCTGTTTTCTAAAACGACCAGACTAGGTACTTGTAAGATTTTGTAAATCGATGTTTAAATGTAAGTTACGAAGTGGTTATTCTATCTTAGCCCGCTACATTTTTGTTAACAGGGTATATCAATTGAAACTAATTGCATTAATTTGCTCACTACGTTATCTAGATATAAAACATGACGTATTAGAATAGCACAAATGAATTTAAATGATAGAATTTAGGCTTCTTAAACCAATCTGCTTATTAGCATAATTGGCAAAATTAGCAAATATTTGAGATATTTTTTTAGGTAATTCTTTATTCGTTTGATTGCTTCTTTCAAAGTTGGAAGTTTTCAATAAGGATCTTAATGTAAGTATAGTAGCAATATGTTGTAATAGTAGCGAATACTTTGTAGACAATGAAGAAACGTATATTTTTGAATAATAGAAAAAAACAAAAATTTAAAAATGTAATTCAAAGCATAACTAAAAATTAAGTTTAAGCAATATGCAAAATGGTACAAAAAATCGTGGAAAGTGATGTCAGATGCCATTAACTCTATTCTATGTTACTGAAATCGAGGTCATTAAATGCATTGTACCTTGAGGTAATAATGGACAAATGAAGTAATAAGGGATGTACGCCTGTAATACATAAAGCCTTGCAAATTACAGGTTGTCGAAATTTTAGTCCTAAACTGTTCTTTGCCTTTGCTACATAATAAAAATTACATTGCCTGTAACGTTGTTGGGGAAGGTTATAAAAAATTTGTATTTTTGTTTAAAATTTGTCCCTTTTCCCGGCCATGCAGAACTAAGAGATGATATTTGTACTTACAATACAGATACTGACAGACCTGTCAAAGTAATAAGAAATACTTTAGCATATTATTAAAAAAATCCTTCAAATTGGGTTTTTAACTTTATTAATTATTGAAATATACGACATTAAACTTTAGAACCTACTAAAAAATTAAAGAAGGAAAAACTTTCAATGTGAATTTTTAAACTAAAAAAATTAAAACAACTTTATATGTAGGTACTGCACAAGAAAACAATTTTTGTTGAATTATAACATAATTTTAAATTATAAAATTCCAGAAATTGGTTCAAATTATCAGTTTTGGGTGAGAAACATTTGCTTGCAATTTTAATATTGATGCTTAACATATAACAAAATGTGTCTTTTTACAGTAGGTGGCCAGAACCTTGCAATATTATAGGACCCTAAAATATTTACTTCTTATCCCCAATATCAATATCTTCTCGACCGGGTCATTCCAATTTATCTAAATTTAAATGTATACATTTAATCTTGATTTTTTGGTCAACATATGTATTTATAGTTCTGCCTATAAACTAACTGCTTCATACTACACTGTATAGCAATATTCTTGTTTAAGTTACATCTTACAGTTTATCAATACTGTTTCCTCTTCACTTGAAAAATTTAAATTGTCACTCTCGTTCTGGAAAACCATATCTTCGTCCAAGTATAAAATGGCAGATTTGTCATCTGACATGTTTTTGATACGTTCTGACATCTTGAATTTTATTGGCATAGATTTCAACTCCTCAGTTGGCTTCTTTTCCCTTTTTCAAATCAATTTCGTGCTTTTTCTTTTATTTTACAATTCCTTCTCTTTTAATACTTGCACATCTTCTTTTGATGTAAGAATTGCTCCAGTGTCCGAAAGGCTATTGCGTGCTTTAAATAAACTATTAGAAGTTGCCAGTAGTTTTTGTGCAATGACTTCTTATAAAGCTTTCAAACTTGGTTTGTTTTTGTGGTGCACTATCATCGTAACCTGGTGGGCATGTGAACGAAGTATTTATATTTTGGCACAACATTTTACTTTTCTATTACAGATTGCGACTCAAGTGCTCCAGAAGTAGCTGGGTCGGTGATAGCAGATTTATTTGAAAAACTTGATTTAAATTGTTGTTTGGGTTGGGTCGTATGAATCGGAAAGAAATCTAGCATTATCCAGCGGATACAAATGTAGATCTGAAACCCAATATTAAAAGTTGCTCTCTAACTACATTAAAACCTGATAGCCTATTAGTCTCTTTAGATATTAGTGTCGAAATTTACCCAGTTTTACGAATCTTACTACGGGCCTTGAAAAGAAAAGTTTGTCATCCAATACTTTTTATCAAACTGTAAAATTTTGGCACGTGTAACAATTAATTGAATTTGGTAATATTATATTTGAGAGACCGATTGGAGGTTATTTCCATATCGAATGATGCGACTTTAGGTGTACCTCAAGCTTCGCACATAACTCTTCTATTTAGATTTTCATCATCGGCGCGATGGAATGTCTCATATATAACATATATTTCCAAATGCCTTCAGTGTATACAACTATACAAAGAAATCTATACGATGCACAATTGAGAATTTAAGCAAAGAGGTTTAAATTGCCTTGTTGTTTACTTGCTAAGGAACCCACTAAACGCAAACAGGAAATTATGCTGAATTTATTTTTACGAGCAATCGAACTATTATTTGACGTGAGTGTTGATCCACTATATTTGATGTGAATTTGGTCTCAGAAACGAAAGACCTTTGTGTTATCCCAGATAATAAGGAACTATCGAGCAATACAATGGATGTTGTTAGCAAAGCATTCAGAACATAAGGTTAGTTTTTACAATTGGAAAAGAATTGTAAAACAAATATACTTTAAAAATCTATATAGTTCCTAGGTCAGAAGTTATTTAGAATTCTGTCAGTTCTGACATTCACAGTATTTTAACTATGTTAGAAGAAGTAACGTGCATACATCAGAAGCCACAACTAAATGAGGAAAAGTACTTACAACTTATCATACTGTAAACAGTCACTAGTGCCGCTGCTAACATAAACATGGATAGAGATCTTTTTCTGTTTGCTTCAATAAAGCTATAATGTTTGTTCTAACCAGAGGTCGATACTTCGTTTGACAAAGGTCCGGACCTGATACAAAATTCCTTCTCCTCTGTTTGCTAAAATGATCAGATTAGGTACTTGTAAGATTTTGTAAATCGATGTTTAAATCGAGGTTTAAAACGAGGTGGTTATTTTATCTTAGCCCGGTAAGTTTTTGTTAACGCAGTAATTGCATTAATTAACTCACTACGTTATCTAGATATAAAACACGCCGTATTAGAATACCACAAAGAATTTAAATGATAAAATCTAATTTATGAAATTAGGCTTCTTAAACCAATCTTTTTATTAGCATAATTGGCAAAATTAGCAAATATTTGAGATATTTCTTTAAATAAAATTAAATAAAAACCCTTAACCACAAATAATATTTAAATTACTAGATACGTATTTCGACCACTATGTGGTCATCATCAGTAGGAAACCTCTTAAAAAAAAAAAATATTAGCTGTTGTTCTGGAACACTTCAGAGGAATTCTCCTCACCACTTAGGCTGAAGTGAACTTTCCCAACCTATAATTTACTATATTGTTGCTTTAAACACTATCGAGGATATTCTCCTCACCCGCAGGCTAGTGTTCTCAACAACAAACAAGTGAATTATTTGTGGTTAAGGGTTTTTTTTTTATTTAATTTTATTTAAATCGTGCCACAGTGTTCCTATAGATTATTATTTCTTTAAGGTAATTTTTTATTCGTTTGATTGCTTCTTTCAAGGTTTCCAGGAAGTTCTCAATAAGGATCTTAATGTAAGTACAGTAGCAATATGTAGTAATAGTAGCGAATACTTTGTAGACAAAGAAGAAACGTTGTACATTTTTGAATAAAAAAACTCAAAAATTTAAAAATATAATTCAAAGCATTACTAAAAATTAAGTTTAAGCAATATGCACAATAATACAAAAAATCATGGAAATTGATGTCATATGCCATTAACTCTATTCTAGTTATTGAAATCGAAGTCATTAAATGTATTGTACCATGGAGTAATAATGGACAAATGAGGTAATAAGAGATGAACAGCTGTAATACATAAAGTCTTGCAAATTACAGGTTGTCGAAATTTTAGTCCTAGACTGCTCTTTACCTTTGTTATATAATAAGAATTACATTGCCTGTAACGTTGTTGGGGAAGTTATACAAAATTTTTATTTTTGTTTAAAATTTGTCCCTTTTTCCGCACATGCAGACGTAAGAGATGAGTTGTATATGTTTGTACTTACAATACAGATACTGACAGACCTGTCAAGGTAGTAAGAAATACTTTAGCAAATTATAAAAAAAATCTTCAAATTGGTTTTTTAACTTTATTAATTATTGAAATATACGACGTTAAACTTTGGAACCTACATAAATTAAAGAAGGAAAACTTTCAATGTGAATTTTTAAACTAAAAAAATTAAAACAACTATACATGTAGGTACTGCACAAGAAAATAATTTTTGTTGAATTATAACATCATTTTAAATTATACAATTCCAGAAACTGGTACAAATTATCAGTTTTGGATGAGAAACATTTGCTTGCAGCTTTTGTATTGATGTTTAATATATAAAAAATTTGTCTTTCTACAGTAGAGTCCAGAACTTTGCAATATTATAGGGTCATAAAATATATACTTCTTATCAACAATATGAATATCTTCTCGACTGGATCATTATAATTTATCTAAATTCAAATGTATAAACTTAATTTTGCTTTTTGGTCAACATAGGGCTTTATAATTCTGTCTATAAACCAGCTGCTTCACAATACACTGCATATTAATATTCTTGTTTAAATTACATCTTTACAGTTTATCAATACTGGTTTCCTCTACACTTGAAATATTTAAATCGTCTCTCTCGTTCTGGAAAACAATGTCTTCGTCCGAGTAGGAAGTGGTAGAGTTGTCATCTGACATGTTTTTGATACGTTTTGACATCTTGGATTTTAATTGCCTAGATTTCAACTCCTCAGATAGCTTCTTTTCCCTCTTCTTAAATCAACTTCGTGCTTTTACTTTTATTTTGTAATTCTTTCGTTTTTAATATTTGCACAGCTTCTTTTCATGTAAAAATTCCACCAGTGTCCGAAAGGCTATTGCGTGCTTTAAATAAACTGTTAGAAGTTGCCAGTAGTTTTTGTGAAATGACATTTTTATAAAGCTTTCAAAATTGGTTTGCTTTTGTGTTGCACTGTCATCGTATCCAGGTGGGCATGTGAACGAAGTATTTATATTTCCGTACAACATTTTGCTTTTCTACTACAGATTACGAATTAAGCGTTCCAAAAGTAGCTATGACAGTGATAGTAGATTTATTTGAAAAACTTAATTTAAACTTTGCTGTTTAAATTGGGTCGTATGTATCGGAAAGAAATCTAACAATATCCAGCGGAAACAAATGTAGATCTGAAACCCAATATTAAAAGTTCTTCTCTAACTACATTTTTCCATAGATCTTTAATTTGTTTTGCAAATTCACTATTTGGTAAGATGGTTCCAGGGTTTTGTTTATTATATTTTAACATAAGCTTAATTTCCAATAAGCTTTGAGAGACTTGAAAACTTTTATCAAGCAGTTGCATGTGATGTTTCGAATGGGTGGCAATTAACAAGATTGAAATCTTTTGCAAGTGCTTGTTGAATGAATTCATAACTTAATGAACAGCTGCCCCGTCGCAAAACAATATTACCTTTTTCCGTTTCGTGTTTCTTTTGGTGAAATTAACTTCATAAACACAGTTTCAAACCAGTGTGTAAACCCTCCTCTCGGCATCCACTTCTTTCCTTGTGCGGTATAAGCAGTCTCTGGGTAATCCTTTTTTGGAATGCACGACCTCCGTATGCACCTTGTCATTGAAAATTATGAAACTGGCAGTTTTATGCAATTATATGCGCTACCATGCTAATACAGTGGCAACTTTTCTACCAGATCCACTAATGTTTTTAAACACTCGTAACCCGGTTTCGCATGGAGCTTTATTAATACACCATCTGGTGAGAATGTGTTTCATTTCCATAAAATGTTTTATTAAATCTAAAATTTCATTCTCGTTAGTCCATATCCAACACTACTAGCTAACATCAAAAATGTAGCTAAACTGTTTTCATTTTATGTACTCATTACTGGTTTTCTACCAGAGCCAATATGTAATTCTTTCAGAGGCTAAAATTTTTTATAACGTTTCCTTACAATTGGTCGCGGTACATTATACATTTCAACTGCTCTCTGAATTGAAATTCCCCAACATACAACACGTATAGCTTGTTCCACTAGCTGGGGATCAATACTTATACTTTCTAGGCATGCCCTAAGATCCATAAATTTGATGTCCCTCTCCGTCCGATAGTTAGCACCTACTATCTGGCAAAATACCTAGCAAATTTCTTAAAACGTTATTCTGGTGACACCCCTACTAATGTTTTAAACTCCACTCATTTTATAGAACTAATTGCAAATATTGAGCTAGGCGTTAATGATATACTAGTCAGTTTTGACGTAACACCCCTATTTACAAACGTACCTGTCATAGACACTGCCTCCATTATTAAACAGCTTCTACCTCAAGGAAACGAATATGAGTACCTGGCCACGCTCGTTGAAAAATGCTTAACTTCTACCTATTTTGTCTTCGACGGACAATTTTACAAACAAACTTTGGGCACACCAATGGGCTCACCTCTATCCCTTATTGTGGCCAATATATTCATGGAGTCTTTGGAATCCATGGTTCTACAATCCACAGACCTTAAACCAAAAACTTGGCTCCATTGTATAGATGACACTTTTGTAATCTGGCCCCATGGCATCAAACGCTCAATACTTTTCTAGATCACATAAACAATTAACATAACGATATTAAGTTCACTATAGAAATTGAAAAGAACAGAAATCTGTCAATCCTTGACGTTCTGGTGGAGCGCCAACCTAACGGACGACTAGGTCATTCCGTATATCGAAAACCCACACACACACACACACACACACACACACACACACACACACACACACACACACACACACACACACACACACACACACACACACACACACACACACACACACACACACACACACACACACACACACACACACACACAGACAGATACCTACATGCGTTGTCACATCATCATCCCTCACAAAAATCATCGGTAATCAACTCTCTAGTCCACCGTGCAATTAAGATCTCACAACCAGATCACTTATCTAATGAATTGACCCATCTTAAAACTAGTCATAAAAAACGGCTATCGTGACTCAGACATCGGCAGAGTAATAAACCGGCATCTGCATCCTACACGAACTCACAAACCACGCTGTAATCGCGACACACGATCTTTAGCAACCCTTCTATATATACACAGAGTAACAGACCGAATTGGCAAAATTCTACGTAAACACAACATTAAAACAATCTATAAACCCAACCCACCAATAAAATTTCATAAATTTTACCAACCCCAAAAGATTCCGCAAATAGCCTTAAAGCTCCAGGCGTATACATATAGTATACCTTGCAGTTGCGGTTTAGTATACATAGGAGAAATAGGACCGTCAGTACAGAATATACTAAACGAGCATAAGCGATGCTTAAGAACAAGCCAGTACAATCGCTCAGCGGTGGCCCAACACCAACATGAAACAGGCCATACCATTAACTTTGACAAGACGAAACTAGTTGCCAGAATTCCATTTTTCTACAATAGAAAAATTAGAGAATCCACAGAAATCAATAAAAATTCTAATAATCTAACCAAAGACGATGGCTACTATCTTTCCCTATTTGGAAAACAAGTCTATGTTCAGGTGACGTTCACTGATCCGCTACGACACTCCTCTCTATTCATGATCGCTCGTGCATCAAGTTCTCGCCCTGTATAAACTACCACTTTCTCTACTTTCACCAGTTACTTCGCCACAAGACACCTTTTGGATTTGAATGGGCTAGTGAGTCTGCTAGTTCGGGAGTAACTCTTCTCTTTACACTTATCTATTTAATATTATCATTCTTATCTTTATTATTTTTATAAAATGACACGGTCCCAACCCGGAACCATAAATATTTACTCTGAAATTAAAACCTATAATAGCTTTGGTTATCATCTACTTAAACAACACATGTCTTATTACCCCAATGGTATACAAACAATTGGGTTACTAGATATCAAACCTTTAAAAAATTGACTTATGACTGTTTACCAGTGCAATGCTGGACTAGGATTGAACACCAAATTGGTTTACAGACAAAAACAAGTTTTTTATTATAAAACAAAACAAGATATAAAGTAATAGTGAAAGTAGCTGAAGACTTTGAATGAACAATTCTTATACAGACCCATACTAATACAGCATGTACAACAAATATACAGTTTTGTGAGTCTATTTTACCTACGCAGCTCTTGCAATAAATGCGTAGATTGGCTGCCTAACATCCTTGGCATTGAATTTTAGAAATTTGAATGCTGGATTGCCTTTTTGCCTATATACCCCAATCTCTTTTTACACAAGGATAACCCACAACAATAAAATTGGATAACCCTGTTTCAGATACAACTCCAACAAACAAAAGTTTAATAAATGTTTACAAATATTGGTAATATTTCCATTTTCGACTAATGGCACCAATTCAATAATTGTTTTTAATTTTAGGTCTTTCACTTATATCCGTTGTAGTATTAGGAATAATAAAGTAGTGTTTTGACTTTTTAATTATTTCTAGATGTTGTCCAATATCTTGTGAGACTAGGAAAATTTTTTATTTGTTAGTTCTGGCTACCTAAGTAGTACTTATGCAAAATTTTTCATCTGTGAAATTTTAATTCGGCGTGAATGTTCAGGAATTATAGTACTAAATATAACAATTGTTTCAGCTGGGTTGATTTTTTTTTTATTTTCTTTAAACGCTGTTTCGAACGCAAAAATATTTTCTTAGCCATCCTACAGAATCTTTACGCTCGAACGAGTCCCGCGATTGGCTTTTTGAGGTTAGGTTACTGTTAGAAATAGATATTATTTCTAAAAAACACAAATCACTTAACACGCATATAAGAACAGTCTTGCTTTCTTGTTGCTAAAACTATTGCAGACTGTTCGGATATGCGTGTTAAGTGATTTGTGTTTTGTGTTTTTTAATAATAATATCTATTTCTAACAGTAACCTAAACGAGAACTCGTTCGAGCGTAAAGACTCGGGAGGATGGTTAAGAAAAAAATTACTGCGTTTCGAACCTCGCCTCAAAGCCAAATATTTTCCGTCTAATTATGTATAATATATATTAGTTTTTCAATTACTAAACACCAATCTGCTTGCGCTGATTCATATATCTTAGTTGAATTTTGTTAAGTATGTTTTTTTATTTAACAAGTTTTTAATTTAAAAATGTAAATAAATTAAGTAATTTGTATATTTTTTGGAATAGCTAAATGTTTTTCATTATACAAAATATTAAAACTGTATTAGGAAGCAGAAGTAAGATATATGGTAAGGCATTGCGTCAAAATATTGCCAATCTTAGAGCCATTAAGTTTTTTAATGTTGGTACCTGTTCTTCTAACATTAATATTATGTACAATTATGGAGGAAAAAGATTAACTAGTGCTGGTTGGGCACGATAGTCTTGATCTATGATAATGAGAATTCAGTAGCAATAGGTGGTGCTACATTACTAGAAGGATGATATTTGGTGAAAAATAATTTTTGCTTCGTAAATTGTACTTGTTATGTTAATTTTAACCGATGGGGTAGCTGTATCGACATTCAACATCTGCTTGCTTACCCTGATTGGAGTCCTGCAGATCGGTATCTGATAACAATGACCTTATTTACGCTGTATGGTTAAGCTACGGTTTTAAGTTCTCATTTTCCTACAACCTTTTCTAATAGTTTTTCTCTGGAGAACATTTTTAGATACCCATGATTTTGAATTTCATTTAAATAGCTTTTCTATAGTATCAAAGCTTTCTATTTTCTTAAAATGTCAGCTTCAACACCCGTATTAATAAAACTGACCAATCAGCATTTTGACGTTTCTTCGACGTTATTATTTTACACCAACGTCGGATTGCAACGGTTGCACGACCTTTAAGCAACCCATCGCTATACTTATTTGATTAATCAATTTTGAGCCGGTTCAACATTAGCACTCAACCAAAGGTACATTTTGATCTATTTTATGTAATCGTGAAGCCTCAAGCTTTCCAGGTCACCATCAGTACAAATTTCAGACTAATTTTATTATAACAATATATAATAGTAAGTAATTCTATACGTAATTTAACAAGACCGTTTATTTTACTTAGATATATATTTCTTGATGCTTTTGTTTATGAGGTGAATATTTGTATTACTTAAGATAAAATTTGTGCTCCAACAAATACAAAAATGTAAACGAAGGGCACATTACCAATAAAACTGGGTAAGACCTTTTTGAAAAAGCTAAAGCACCTTTAAACTATTAAATATTTCTATAAGGCTATTATAATAATAGTACGTGCATGTTTTTAATATTTACTCTTTTGCGTAAAAAAAATATTGCAAAGCTTTTACAACCTATACCACTAGAGAATATTATCATTTTAGATAATAATTTCCTTTAATAATGCAAAATCTACATTTTTAAAATTTATCATACACAATGGACGTGCACATTTGTGTTAAAAACTTGACGACAACCCTTTTAAATCTAACATAATCAAAGAGCAAATAAGTATACTAATTATATATTGCAGGTTTTGGGGTGTTATATGTACAGAATATAGTGTTCAATGACCTGTATATGATTTTTTCACTGCAATATATGTATCTAACACAAAACTGAAGCAAAATTGATTTGGAGATTAAGATTTTGGCAATTATAATTACTATACCACCAACTTTGATTCGACATCGTTTAAAAGCTTAACAATTACAGTCATCCAACATCTAAAGGACGTTATTTGAATAGTGAAATACACTTTCAACCTATTCAGTTGCTTGAAGACACCGATTAACGCTTTCTGATCTCACTAAAACCGACGTAATTTATTAGTCGGATTCAATTGTCAAATGGACGTTTTTGTATAACCTTCAAGTACGTTGTTGTAGTTCCAACGGTATATTAACGCCATATGCAGGTTGTGTTTATACATATACCACATTTGTAGCATTAACGACGTCAGCGTAAGTAAAACAGGAGTTGGTAGTCTGTAAATGTTATTTTGGCGCCCATAAATGTGCCGACAGTGTTATACCGTATGATGACAAGTACTAATTGTCACCTTGTTTAAGTTTGCTGGATTGTAACGTAAACATGGGACTATAAATAGAACTTTGGGTCAAAAAATATTTGTTATCAAAAGGATTCCGTTTTACTAAGTATTTTTAGTAAGAAATTTTTGGCTTGTATGCAACATTCAAGCAGCTTTATATGCACTGAAGTATTGTTATCGCACCTTCACTTTCAAGCAACGCTTTGGAAATACTTATCATACTCAGTTCTTGCCATCGTTGTTGTAGTAGTACATCGTGGACGTCCGAAAAAATGCAGCCTATGTAGTTTTGACCGTTTTCGAATGTAATAGATAACGAAACTACGCAAAGAAGCTTGTCAGTAACGATTTCATTTAATTAATTTTAATTAATTACGTTCACTTTTTACCATCTGCAGCCATTGAAGTTGAACCGCTGGGGTTACATAGATGTTATCCAATCCTTAGCTATTTAATTTGCTGGCATTGCACGTAGGATAAACAAATCGTGAAACATTTTTGACTATGTTTATATATAGCGGTACAAATTAATAAAAATCAGAAATTTTTAGAATGGTTCTATAAATACCAATCCGCATAATTAACGATGGAATAACTTAATACCAGAACTAATGTTTCAAAACACGTTTCCGCGCAATTAATTGTACACGACTGGTGCAGTTAATTATCTTCATTAATTCAATTTACCAGTGTAGTAAAAAGTTGATTTGCAAAATGGAAAAATTATACAAAAAATATATTTTGTGGGGTTATACTGTGCAGCATGCATTATTAGTATTTTTCCATAAATACACACAGACTACAGGGAATCATACATAATAATCCTTAAATTTATGTTTTCAACTCTGAAATTTAGATGCATTGAAACAATAAATATAAATAAACATCTCTTGAGTGGATACCATACATTTAAATAAGATTACTTCTTTTAATAACGGCTTTATTATAATGCAAAATTCCTTGAATTTTTTCAAGCTATAATTATGACTCTATGCCATAAATTTTCGGTTTTATTCGGAACTCGAATCGCACTGTGAATAATTCCGAGAAATTTTTGCAATAAGATTATTTTTGTAAATTAAGTTGTGCAAAGTCATTGCCAAATTTAAATTACATACTCTGAATGCACTTTAAAAACTTATTAAATTTTATATGTCATAATTAATTTACAGTTGTAATTTTCGCCATGCAGATGAATTTTTAATACATGCTTGTAATGGAAATATACCTACCTCGAAATCTAGTATGTTGTTAATAACTTTCCCGTAATTGTGACTACATTTTTAAAGATACACAAAAGTATACAAAGACCATTTAGGAAACTTTTCCACAATTACAGTTATTTTACAGATCTAAGAATTAATATTGCCGGTAAGGTAAGTTCGAGGAAGATGGACCACGTATTTCAATTTTATCGTAATAGTACACTGTTTACTTACCTAGACAATACCTGAAGAATGAGATTAAAGCTATTAAGTATTTCAAAGTAGCAAAGGAAAAGATTAAATCTAGTAACCGGTGTCTAATGGACAACACACGAGGGAAAGGTAGCCACTAAAGGACAATGGTAAACATCAGTGGTGTTGTGCTAATTTTTTTTTTTACCGGAACGCGCATATATAATTATATAGACAGGGCCGATCCTAGGTAGGCGGCCGTTCTGTGTGGTCTCATGTCCGGGGGGGATTTTCCATGATAATCCTGGCGGCGACGTTTTTTTAGGTCTCATGTCCCAAATTTGACGACGGGGGGCGGGGGGGGAGATTCCCCCAATTTTCGCCCGTCGCCAGAATCGACCCTGTATATAGCATAAAAAGGAAAGGACACGAAAATCATTACGAAACCCATTTTGTGTATATATATATATATATATATATATATATATATACAGGGTGCCCACAATCTATATCCGTATATGGGTAACTTTTTTATTATAGAAGATACAATGTTGGTTAAATTAACAAAGTTGAAGAGAAATTTACGAGTAGTATGATGCTTTTTTGAAAACTTACCTAGATGCTCAACTTTTTTAGATATTTAAAAAAAACTGAAATTTGCCATTTTCTTCAAACGCTAATAACTTTTTAACGGTTTAACCTATAGAGAAAATAAAAACTGCTTGTAAGGTAACTTTTTACGTAGAATTCAATAGCTTATATGACAATTTTAATTGGAAATGGGTTTTCAAGCTACAAACATAACCTCACTTTTTTTAAATGGAAACCATAGTTCAATATAACCCAAATGGAAAGGTTTTTTTTTCTGATTACACTGATGTAAGGGTTGATGTACTTATTTTCAGTAGTTTCTTCATAATAAAGAAAAAACGATTTGTTTATTTGTGGGCATCAAGGAGTCCATGGATACATATTTTAAATAAACAAAAACAACTGGCATTTGTCAGATATTATTAGTTAAAGTGTTTATTTGCTCTGGGTTGCAAATTTTGTGTAGAAGACTTTTAAATTTATTTGATTATAATAGAGAATGTATACAAACGACGAAAAAATGACATGCTCTTTTGTTACTATGCCTGTAACAGAAATTGTGATGCTGCTGGTGATATGTATTATGAAAGATATTTGGAAAGAAGGCAGCCAGATAAACGATTGTTTTCTAAATTAGAAAACAATTTAAAAGGTTTGGTGCTTTTACAAAACCCAGTACTGATAAAAGAAAATTCAAAACTGATGATGAAGAACGTGTGTTAGCCTACATAAATTTTAAGCCAACAGCGTCCACCGAGAAACTGCAATTGAGTGCGCTACTTCTACAGAAAAAGCTCGCCTAATTTTAAAACAAAACCGCTACAAACCATACAAAACCCATGTTAGCAATACACTGTATCATGGGGATTGTGAGAGAAGACAACAGTTTTGTAGGTGGTTTCTTAATGAAACAAATAATAATCCTGGTTTTAGTCACACTATTATATTTACCGACGAAGCAAAATTTACTAACAAAGGCATGTTTAACAGAAAAATACAGTCTACTGTAGTCAGGAAAATCCCATTTAACAGAAGAAAGGCGGGATCAACATCAATTTTCGATAAATGTGGTGTGCCATTTTGGTAATAAAATACTTGGGCCTTTCTTCTATAATTATAATTTAAATGGTGTACACTATTTGAATTTTCTACAAAACGAATTGCAAGAAATGCTCGATAATTTGCCACTTCATTTACTGCAAAACTTATATTATTTTCAGCATGACGGTGCACCTGCTCACAATGCTCAAGCCGTTTCTGAATATCTTGATAATAGTTTTCCAAATTGGATTGGCAATGCAGGTCCTGTTCCATGGTCGGCAAGGTCACCAGAACTATTGCCACTGGATTTTTTCTTTGGGGTACTGTAAAGGATGTAGTGTATGCTAAAAATCCAATAACATTGAGCAACTCAAAGATAGTATTACAGCAGCTATTACAAGTATAAAACCACAAACGTTAAATAAGGTGCACCAAAACCTAATTAAAAGGTGCGAAATGTGTTTGCAAGCTAATGGAGGTCATTTTGAGCATATGTTAATGTAGGAGTGGGCATATTCGCATTAATTAATTTTGTTTCCTTTGATTAAGTTATTTGTATTGTATGGATAGTTTATTTTTAAGTATTTTATTTTTCTTAGTTTATAATAAATTTAGTTACAATAAACTTGTGTTTCCATTATTGATTTTTACACATTTTGTTTGTTTGTAATATGTATCCATGGAATCCTTGATGTCCGCAAATAAATAAATCGTTTTTCTTTATTATGAAGAAACTACTGAAAATAAGTACATCAACCCTTACATCAGTGTAATCAGAAAAGAAAAACCTTTCCATTTGGGTTATATTGAACTATGGTTTCCATTTAAAAAGTGAGGTTATGTTTGTAGCTTGAAAACCCATTTCCAATTAAAATTGTCATATACGCTATTGAATTCTACGTAAAAGTTACCTTACAAGCAGTTTTATTTTCTCTATAGGTTAAACCGTTAAAAAGTTATTAGCGTTTGAAGAAAATGGCAAATTTCAGTTTTTTCAAATATCTAAAAAGTTGAGCATCTAGGTGAGTTTTCAAAAGCATCATACTACTCGTAAATTTCTCTTCAACTTTGCTAATTTAACCAATATTGTATCTTCTATAATAAAAAGTTACCCATATACGGAGATAGTTTGTGGGCACCCTGTATATATATATATATATATATATATATATATATATTATATATATATATATATATATATATAATATATATAATAGAGAAGAATAATCCATATTTGGAATGCAAATGAATGCTTAATATATATTAATAGTTTTTAAGATGAAATGAAAACCCAACTTTTGTATGTAAAGTTGAATTACCATTTCAAATCGAACTAGTAATTGAAAACCACTAAAAGCACGGCTACAGCAGGACTTGAACCTGCAACCTTTGATTTTCCAGATCAGCGCTCTAACCAATTGTGCTATCTAGCCTAATTGTTTAGATGTTGTTATTATGAATACTACTGAAGCAGGTTCAAATCCTGCTGTAGCCGTTCTTTAGTGGTTTTCAATTACTAGTTCGATTTGAAATGGTAATTCAACTTTACATACAAAAGTTGGGTTTTCATTTCATCTTAAAACTATTAATATATATATATATATATATATATATATATATATATATATATATGTTTATTACAATAATAGGAACTTTTAATAAAAATTAGTTAACAAATTATAAAATACGCATATTAGATACTCAAACAATATTGCATAAATATTTTTAACAATACATGAAAACACTAATGGTTTTTATAAAATATTCTAAATAGGAGTATGTTCAGGATCTTGTGGTTGAATTTTCCTTGTTTTGTTGTCATCCGCTGAACGATGAGACCTTAACCAAGTTTTTACATAATCATCTGGTTTAAATAATTGTTGTGGTGGGTCATTCATTTTTATAAATAAAAGATTTGCTAGATTTTCAATTAATATTCTATTTTTTTGTTAATTTAAAATAATATTCATATTACTGAATCCGAGCTCACACTCTGTCGAACTGCAAAGTTCAATATTTATGTATCAAATTAAGATTTCTACATCTTCAGGAATTACTTTGCCTCCAGTATCAATATAATCTCTAAACGCATTGATACATCGCATCGGCGATGTTAAATTAAATCTGGTGCAAAATGACTGGATTTCATTTTCTCCATAGCCAATTTCAATATCTGCTGGCCACTCCGTTGGATCTAGTACTCGAAATTCACTTATCAAATCATTTTCTGTATGTAGTCTTCTAGTCATATTATTAATGAGACTTACAAGAAATTGATTTCTGTTAATAATAGTAATTTTTTTATTATCTGTTAAAGTTAATGTTCCTAATTTCATCACTTGAACAGCCTCTGATGCTTCTATGAGTTTGTTTCCTTTTTTAACGTCTTTTAGTGATTCCAAATAGCGAATAGTTCGACGGATTAGTTTGTCCGCATATACTATCGTTACACTTCTGTTCTGTAACGCTTCAGACAAGATGGAAAGTTCATACAAAACGTCATCCATTATTGCCAAGTTAATTATAAACTGTTTAGTCGTGATATATTTTTTTAGGCCAATGTATACACTCTGATCAGTTTTTGAACAAGTTTCATCAGTTGCGGCTTGATGATAATGTTCAGCAAGAGATTTTAAATTTTGCCAAACTGCATTAACAGTTCTGAATGAACTAGCTATCCACCTTATTCCTAAAACACGTCCTATTTTTTTAATTTCTTCTTCCAAATTTTCCGCGCATGATTCTAGTTCGTGTTGATTTTTAGGAGATTAATGATAAATGGTATATAATTTATCCATAAATATGTGAAAATGGTTAATACCATTTACTTCCGCAACAGCATCGTTAACAGAGAGCTCCAGACGATGATTTAAACAGTGCCACGTGATTATTTTTGGAAATTTATTCAATAATTTTGTAGCCACTCCTGACCTTTTTCCTAACATTACACTTGCTCCGTCACTGGTAAATGCAATTAAATTTTGTTTCAAATAATTTTCGTCGAAGCCATATTTTTCCAAATTATTTAAAAGGTATTCTGTAATGGTGGATGCTGTTTGATCGGACAATTCTATTAAATCAAAAAAAAAGGAATCGTGGTTCACTGATTTTATTTATTTCGAATTTTAAAAATATAATTAGAGTAGATTTTTTACTTAATGTTGTATATTCATCAATGAGAATCGAAATCTTTGAATTTGTTTTAATAACTTCTGAACAAATGCTTAATTTCATATTTTTGGATATGTGATTAATTATATTTGTGCAGGTATATCCGGACCGTAGACCAGGTGCCAAAATTGTTCCATTTAATTCTTGCTATTGCAATAAATTATAATAATCCGAATATGGTCGGTCGTGTTTGGCTAAATAATAAGCAGTTCTAAATACTAAAGACGTGCTCTTAATAGACGTCTTATATAAATTGTCTATTACATTTTCTATTGGCTGATGCTGTTCGCTGTTTAAAATTTTTTCTGAATTAATGTGTGCTGTTGTTTTCACGTGTTAAAAATTTTTTTTTCTTAATGACGTTAACAGCGATTTTTTATCTTTACCGTAGTAGGAAACGGATGTGGAACTCCATTCCTTTGAAATATATACACCACGGGTTTTAGATACCCCTAAGTGCTGTATTTTGTTACAAAAAGAGCAATCTAGTTTTCCGGATTCGGAAAGTAACCAAGGAAACTGTTTTTTTTTCTAACCACATTTCCGCACTCCAAATATTAGGCCTCGAGACTTCGTCAGAATCGTTAATTGTTATCATTATAATTATAAGTACTTTTTGACGTTGACGTTGATGCTATGGCTGCAAGTTCAACAGATTCCAGTTGATCAGCGTTGAAGTTGGTGTTAGATACTTGGGTCAATGTTGCATTTTCCTGGGTCATTGACTCATCTTCGCTGCTAGTTTTTAGTTTCTTTTTAAAAAAATCGGCGATGCTACTGTTTTTTCTTTTTTCACTCATGTTGAAATTACTAATAAAATAAATACTATTATTTAATAGGAAAAAAACGGACATTTTTTTATTAATAATGAAAATGAAATATACTTACGCGTTACACTTTAAGTTTATTAGGTTAAAGATTATAGAAAAATGCAACTACTACATACATATAAGCAGAGCGCACGTAATCTTGTAGCGAGAGGTTCTTGTTCTTAGAAATATGCGAAATTGACACTAACACTTTTTAATCGACACTTTGACTTAGGTAGCGTAGGTAGCGTGAATAGAATATTTTGCTAACAGTAGTACTTATTAATCTTATTATTACATTGTATGTAATAAAGATTTTAATGCATACAATAGTTTTGTGTGACACTTATTCACTAACTAAAACTTCCACTTTCTATAAATGTGCTGTCGCAAAGATAGTTTGACACTGATTAAAAAAAATGGTTTTAAATACTCAAATTCTTACACTAAGGGTGGGGGATGCACAAACTACAAAGATGGGAATTTCCCAGCAATGCACATTTCAGATGAAAATCGGTACGTTTGTCGGCATTTTTCTTAGCATCACTGTAATAAACTAATAAAGTTTAAAACATCTACCAATACTGGAAACCAACATCTGGAAATTCCAGTTCACAACAAATGTATAATAAAAATTGTTAGCATTAGCCGCAGGCCCATTTGGGTATGGCAATAAACTATGCCAGGGATGAGTAACGTACGGTCCGTGGGCCGCTTGCATTAAAATTTATGTATGAAATCTTTACTTTTTTTAAATTTTATATTTTTTTCTTCTAATGTTTATTATAAATAAAGTTTAATTCCCGTTGAACCGGTTCAAAAACCGGTTCACGTATTGTTTCGGTTCGGTTCGAGTTCCGGTTCAGCAGAAAAAAAACGTTCCGGACTCCGGTTCACGGTTCGGAAAAACAAGCCGGTTCGTTCCGATTTTTGTTCCGGTTCGGGTTCGGTTCAAACCCTTGTTTATAATAATACATATAAAAATTCGTCAAAAATTAGAAACAAAAATCGGCAATTCTTTTTAATTTTTTTCAATACATCAGCCAATTCTCGTTATCAGAAATCATCTTTAGTTCCGGAACGCGTTCCTGTCCAAAAAGGAAGTACCGGAACGACGTTCCGGAGCGTTCCGGCTCGACAACACCTATGGTATACATATGATAAAATACTGCAGACATTCCTTTTGTATTCTTTAGTTGATTAAATCATAAAGATTTAGAGTAAACGTTGACAGAGAGTACAAATATTTTGTAAGGTGTAAGTATCCCTTTCTTGGCGTTTTCACGCCTTTCATAAAACCAACATGCACTTACGGAACGTAACTTAATGCACTCGTCAAAACCTGAGGCTGAGTACCACTTTAGCCGACATCTTTGTTTTCATTATTGTGGACAAAGTTTAGTTTTTTTCACAAAACATTATATCGTAACGTTCAGACGCTGAACAAAATGCCATCCTTTTTCATGTTTCTAGTTCTCTTTTCTAATTCTATGTGCAGATTTGTCTTAACATTGCTCTCGTCTTTTAACCCCTTCAAATACACTCTCTCAGTAGTGACTTGAGAATGTTGTTTTGTTAAATTTTTACTGGATTTTCTTCCATTTGGAGTGTCTAGTCTTTTCTTGTTTCTCTGCTTTTTTAGTCTACTCGAACGTCTTCTATTCTATTTGAAATTTTAGGAGTAACGTTTCTTCTATTTTAGGAAAGCTATATTTCCATTGAGCATGTATGCGAAGTGTAACCGCCGAGAACGAACAGAATCCCAGTTATTTGAGTGGTCGTGTTTTTATAATCTCATTGTTATCATGTTTAAGCTACTATTGTACAGTGGTGGAGTTTAATAAATATATTCTCTTTTCGCAAAAATTTTTTTGTAAAATTAGAGCAGGCAAGTCGACGTAAGCAGTTTTATTTTTACGCAAAAGCTTTATTAGTTCAGAAATCTTTTGCACGTGCGCGACTTTTCAAATTAGGTCTTCAATCCTAGAACTAGTTGGATGCGTACCTCCATTGTTTTCTATTCTGAGCTAATTTACACATTTTTCTAAAATTCCCACACACTACATTTTTAACTATCTGTATGCAATAGTCTAATCTAGGTCAACCTCTAACTCTCTTTTTTCCTTTCTCTGCTTCTAATATACTACACATTATTCCTTAATGCCTTAGTATGTGCCCTACCATCCTGTCGCTCCCATTTTTTACTGTTTTCCACATATTTCTTTCTTTCCCTACCATTTCTAGAACCTTTTGGTCTCAATTATTTCTGTGCATGATATCTTCATCATACGTCTGTAGCATTCCAATTCAAAGGTTTCTACCTTTTTCCTGTCCTCTTCTCCACTGTCAACGTTTTACAGCCGTGCAGTGCTGTGCTCCACACATATGTTTTCAGTTATCTCTTCCTTGTTTCTATGTTTTATGGTCTTTGAACATAGCAGTTGCTTTTTCTTATTAAATGCAGCACGGCTCTGTGCTAATTGTTGTTTTATATCTTTTGCACTTTTCCCATTTTGTATTATTTGACTTCCTAGATAGCAGTATTGTGACTATTGTATACGTTTGAAATCTTTGGGTATCTCGCTTGTCTCATACATATAGCTTACACGTTGGAAGAGACTTTCCGTTACTGCGTTTCCAGCAGCTTTTAAAGTTTCTGCGTGCACTTTATCTGTACCCGGGGCTTTATTATTTTTCAGACTTTTTAATGTTAATTCTAACTCATGTTAAATAGGATATTCCGAGTCGTCCTTTTCAATGTTTGATTTCTGTTCTAGTAGTCATAGTTCCTGCCCTGTATAAATTCCCTATCATAGTCTTGCCATCTAACCACTTTCTCTACATTTTCTATAACGACGATTCCTCCAGCGTTCTTTATATTTTTGCTATACGGTTTTATATCCCTAAAATTCTTTCAAATTAGTTTGTATACTTGGTCTGTTTTTTCTATATCCGTCTCAGTTTGCACCTCCTTACACTTTTCATCAATCGGTTGTTCTTTAGTTCTCCTGCATTCGCTAATAATTTCTCATTTTATGATTTTTTTTTCCGCTTCGTTTGGTCTGTTTTTGTACTTTCGACTTTCTTCTAGTAAATTCAGATTATTATTTGTTGCCAAAGGCTTCTTATTTTCTTTTTGTTTATACCCCAGAATATCGCTGGGCTCCATATTTAAGCTGAATTTAATGTTTTTCTGTTCTGCTTCTACTTAGTTAGTATCGGAGATTTTTCCGATGTTTTTCAGAACTTTGATTGACATTTTTTCAAATTTCTTGTGGATATCACTATCTTTTAGATTTTCAAACTTTTCTGTTTGTTTTTTTCAAATTTTTAAATTTAAGTATGACTTTCATAATTCTAATGTTGTGGTCAGTCTCTATATGTGCTTCTGGGTAGCTTATACAGTCTTTTACTTGATTTCTAAAGCTTTGCCCAAGAAGAATGTAATCTACTTAATATCCCTCTATGTTTACTGGCTACTTCTAGCATGATGTTGAAAGAATGTGTCTGTGATGGTTAAATTGTTTTTGTCGGAAAATTCTTGCATCCTATTTCCCCCGTCATTTCTCGTGCCTAAACCAAATAAACCTACTACCGCTGCCCTCGTCTACCACTGCATTTGAATCTTCCCTAATTATTATATTTTCATGTCCTTTTCCGAAGCTTAGTATGTCTTCGATATCTATGTAGATCGTTTCTACCTCCTTCTCACTGTAGCAAGAGGTGGGCGTGTATACTGGTATTATTACTGTTTTTACCGGTTTAGATTTTAATTTAACCATGAGTACTCTTTCGTTCTTTTGTAAGTAGTTTACTACACAGTGTCCTATCTTGTTCTGCATGACTATCATCCCCATACCTGAATTTCCTTCATCTGATCCTGTAGAAATTTCCCTAAAGTCTCCTCCTCAAAAATCCCCCGCCGCTGACTACCAACTTACGCTAATCCCTATTATGTCTATGCTAACTTAACCATTTCAATTTTCAGATGTTCTACTTTACCTACTTGCATTATGCTACTGACGTTCCATGCTTCGACCAGCAAATTGTTCACTGTTCTTCTTTTAAACTTGTCGATCACATCCTCTGAAGTAGTCAACTCCCGGTGATCCGCATGGGGGACTATTTTAACTCCGGAATCTTTTACCGCAGAAGATGCCATCTCTTTAAAACATTTTTAGTATGCTGTGTACTTGAAAGGTAATGTGGTCGTTTCCCGCAGTAGTGTGTCTTAGTGTGTCATGCCGATCCTCACGGTATCAGTCATCTTAAGTGCCGAAAGAGCTGCTGTCTTCTTTTGGGAATCTATCATAGCCTGGTTCCTCATTAAAGTCCACACTAATTTAAATAAACCTACGTTTGACTCTTTAGCTCACTGAAACATGCAAGCGATTCTACCCGTTCTAGTATTTTAGAACTTTTTCAAGTTGCAGTCCGTTCAAAATAGGCATGACTTTTCACAACAAAATTCCAGGCCCATAATGACGCTTGGTACGCGAGAAAGGTATATAATAATTCTATTACATTTATCAGTTAAGCGAAAGCTGAGAGAAAAAGAAATACAACTTAGTGCTTACAATTTATCTAGTATAAAAGTTGCAGAGTCTAACCTAAATGGTATAAATAAATTCTCACAAAACGATGCGCCAGAGACAGAAAATGTCATACTTCTAAAAAAAAAGATATCTCTTACAAAAGGAGGAACCCGAGAATTATGATAATATATAAATTACAAAAAGGTAAAAAGCAGAGTCAGCTACAATTTGATTATATTTTTAAAAAACTCCAATTTTTATTCTTCGAACAAATAACCAACTCAAACAGTAATAAAAACTACCAATAGCACGCGCTTTCTCCTCTTGCTGTTTGCCATCGACGGGGCGTAGTTTCAATTAAGTGAACGATCGCAATCTGCTGGGTATTATTTTAGTCAAGCAATAGTAAGTCTTTCAGCTTCTAGAGAGTTTTTATAGCTTTTATATGCCCCCTGATCCGCCATTCCCACTCATCCCATACAGGTTCAGTGGGATTCGTGTCTGTGCCATGGGAATCCCAATTAAACCCTTTATTCGATACCTCGTCAAGTTACTCAAATAAAGCTGGTTAAATTAGGTCTAGCATTATTAACTATTAAAATTCTATATTCATTCATAGTGGATATGGAGGCATGATATTACCCTTTATAACAACAGTAACGTATCTGTAAGCTACCAAAAAGCCATTTTGTATGAATATCAACAATGTTTGTGCTTCTAAAAGAATTTCCACCCAAACCTTAACTTAACCACAGCCAAATGGAAATTGCCGCGCGAACACAAACTACAGCGTATCTGTGAAATACTTTCCTAGGTCGATACAAGATGTTCGTTACTCGTCGTTCTAACCTCAAATAAAGTAAAATCCGGAACATAAACAAGTGTTCTATATATTGATGCGTTCTACAGAAGAAAATAACTTGACAAATAACTTTAACAATAACTACGATAATACATTTATAAATATGTAAAACCGTGCTTAATTATATCGCTGTCAAAATTTTAGTTCGATGACATAGACATTTTTTTGATACCGGCTGTGGCTAACAATACTAGAAGCTAATCGCGTTTGTATCGTATGTAGGTGTTATATTTTCAACAGTATCTTTCTACGGGTCCTCTCCAAGCTCATCGGCATCCGCCCAATGCTAGAGCCGAAAACGTGGCTAATTCGAAAAAGTATTCTGCTACAGTCCTTAATAATTCATACCAATTGGTTCGCAAAAACGTTTCTATTCTGCAAATCTAAGAACACCGCAAAGCAGTCATTTCTTGGATTGTTGAACTGTTTGCCCGGATTCTGGTCTTCTGGCGATTAGTGTAGTCTCTTCAACGCGCTTGTACATATTTTGTTCGACACAAACGCTTTTATGAACAATACCTGTAATTTCACAATATATTAGATCATTTTGTTTAACGCTATAATTTGTGACGTAATAATGGTATCTAGCTAAGTAACTCGTCGCCGACCACCGACTACTGTTTTACTTACTCCGACGACGTTAACGCTACAAATGTGGTACCTCCATGTATGAACACAACCTCCGTATGACGTTAATATAATGGCGGAACTCCACTAATGTACTAGTAGGGTATACAAGAACGTCCATTTGACGATTAAATGCGACTTACAAGTTACGTCGGTTTTATTGAGATCGACCAACTAATAGGTCGAATGCGTATTTAATTAATTAACATTTTCTAGACGTTGGGCTACTAACCGTAATTGTTAAGTTTTCGAACGACGTCGGAGCAACGTCGGTAGTAGTCTAATTTTAATTACCATATTCTTAAAATATAAATCAATTTTGCTTTGCTGATGTGTTTTATACTTATACAAATAGACCTGGAAAAGTCGTATATCTGTCAGTAGGCTCCGGATATAACGCCCGAATTAATAAATATTCCTGTGATTTATATGTAATATTAACCATTAAGATACCCAGGATATGCCGATACTGGCAAAGCGATTAAACTTTATTACTACCACAAGTAGGTATTGGTGTAAAGGTTTGCAGTAGAAGTCTTATGTAATGCAGTTTGCAGTACGCATTTGGACTACATACCAGAATTGGTATTAGCGTTGTGGAAATTTTGTTACTAGTCGGAATTAGTATACTTATTTGCTCTTTGTTTATGTTAAATTTAAAAGCGACGTTGTTATGTTTTTTAACGCAGATGTGCAAGGTCATTTTAGTGAAACTTTTAGAAATGAAAATTTTGCATTATTAAAGGGAATCACTATTTAAAATCATAATAGTTTGTACGGATATCGGTTCTAAAAGCTTTGCAATATTCTATTTATACAAAGAGTGAATATTAAAGTTTATACACGTGCAATTATTATAATAGTCTTAGAGAAATAGTTCTTAATTTGATGGCGCTTTAATTTTTTCAGCATGTCTCGCCCAGTTTTATCGGTAAACTGCCCTTTATTTACATTCTCATGTGTGTCCGCCACAAATTTTATTTTAAATAATACGCATATGCACTTCATAAATAAAAGCATCATAGGGTATATATCTTAGGAAGGTAAACCTATTTATTGTTAGAATGATTTATCTACTATTGATATAAAAGTAGTTCTTAAATCTGCACCAATGCCGACTTAAATATCATATTGTGGCATACACGATTATTTTAAAAAAGATCAAGATTTGTATACCTTTAGCCACTACTTCGGCCGAGTGCTGCAGCAATGATTCTGGACGTTTTGGGACATGTAAATTTTGCTGTTAAGCACTAGCCTGAGAGCCGATTGCAGGTTTGGGTACTTTACAGTATGCTTCGACTTCAGTGAAATTCCACATAGATTGGTCAAAGAGAAATAGCAATCTGTAACATGATCTTTACATTCTCTCCGCACAATGGGCACTGTAAAAAGCATTGACTTATGGGTACCCTTTAGCCATTCTCTTAAATTCACAGTACATATTGCGCAATTGATAAGCGGCGACCACGGTTTATCCTGATCTCCTAGTTTTGCATTCAAAATAAAGCTCATAAGCTAATACACCTTCGGCAACATATACTGTACAATATATTTGTTTACTTATATTGCATTTCTGTTTATAGACGCGGTTAGGATATCAACTATAGGTCATTCTGTCTGCGGCACTTATATATCTGAAATCGGCCTTTCCAGCGATTTATAGAACTATCCTTAGACATTATGACGATGTTTATGTTTCAATGATGCCATCCGTCGGATTACGTTCGTCACAATATGTTATAAACTATAAGCTATCATTAACAAATATCTTAATACCTGAGGTGATGCCAAATTTCTGAATGCAAATTCGGTTTGAGGGACCCAAAACACGTAAACGTCACCCATCAGACATTAGCAAACAAAAATCGTGTAGATCCGGGTAATTAAAATAAGGAATGCGAGAATTTACTAAATGCTAAGTATGCATAAAGTTTCAGTTATCCAAATCATAAGAAAAACTAGTTAGATACCTTGAATTCCTTCATGTAGTTTTAATTGTAGTAATTGCATGCCCTTCAAATCTGCAACTACTTAGTACTTTTTTGTTAATATTATTTTCTTTGGCCTTTGATATTTATATAGCAACTCATTATGCTCTAGAAACCCAAACTTGATACTAGTACAAATTTTATTTTAAATGACAGTGAAAGGAATCATTCAAAATCCTGTTGGAGAATGTTGTGTTGTACTCTCCGTCTCCTCTAAGACGCTAAAAGCTTAATGGCCGTTTATGTTATACGCGAAATATTAATTTATAAATATGAACCTAGTCTAAACTTAATAAACGAGATAGGGCGCTACATACATAGTGTTTTACTGCTAAGATTATATTGTAGTAGTATAACATTCTCCGGTGAAATTATTGTTATGCAGCTAGTTGATAATACCCATAGAAAATACAAAAAAAAACACATAATAGTAATGAGGATAATCGAGAGACACATAATTTGTATTCATTTTCAAAAACTTTTTATTGGTAATGGAAGTATCACTAATGACATTTATATGCGAAAAATAATATCTGCCAAATGGCCTCCTCTTGCAGTTCCACAGACGTCCACTCTTTTGTTAAAATTTTCAGTTACATTTTGACATAATTGAGGCTCTATCTCACCAATGACACCAATAATTTCATCTTTCAAAGCAGGAATCGATTGTGGGTTGTTTTTATAAACCTAACATTTCACATAACCCCAAAGAAAATAATCTAATGGAGTCAAATCACATGATCTTGGTGGCCAATTAACATCATCGTTTCTTGAGAATACACGTCTAGGCAATTTTTCTCTTAATAAAGCAATTGCGAGATGTAGTGCCATCCTGTTGAAACCAATTATCTTTTAGATCAATATTCATTAATTCAGCCCACAAAAATTCGGTTATCATCCGACGAAACCGATCACCATTGACAGTTGCAGCTTTACCAGCAGCATTTTCAAAGAAATTAGGTCCAATTATACCACCCGACCATAATGCATACCAAACAGCAGCTCGTTTAGAATGCATAGGTTTCTCATGAATAATTCGCGGATTTTCCTCACCCCAGATACGACAATTTTGTTTATTAACGTAGCCACTAAGTTCAAAATGTGCCTCATCGGAAAATATGATTTTTTGAGAAAAATCAGCCTGTTGTTCATTGATGAAAATGACAAATGAACGACGTTTTAAATGATCCAATGGCTTTAGTGCCTTAGTTATTTGCCTTCACTGCTAAATCCTTGTGCAAAATACGCGATGTTGTTGATCCACTAAGTCCAACTTGTTGTGAACGTCGTTTAGTGGACATTTTAGGATCTTCAGCAACGCTATCACGATCCAAATCAATATTTATTTGTGAACGACCGCTACGACTGTATTTTTCACCTTTTGATCTTCGACCGAACCGGTCTCTTGAAATATTTTAATAATTTGATCAATAGTGCTTTCAGCTGGACGATTATGTAAACTATAAAATTTACGTAGTTTTCAAAAAACACTTTTCACAGAACGCTAATTTTCATAAAATAATTCAACAATTTGAACGCGTTGTTGTATCGTTTACGAGGCCATTTTTATAAATGTCATACATCACACTTTTAAATGTCAAAATACCCAGACGAATTTAGTGCGCTATCTATATTTTACTTATTCTTTAAAAAACCCGCGCAATTTGAAACATCCGTTATTTACGACAATATTGGCGTTTAATGATCTAATTAGTGTAAAACTAACGCGGTTGTCATAATTTATGTTTATTGTAAATCCCCTTCTTTTCTTTCTCTAATGCACGAAGTTAATGGTTCGAGGTCTCCTTCTTTCTTATTGTAATACGTAGAGCAATGAAACTTGCTTATTTAACTTTTATGGCTTTTTCCGATAACGGCGCGTCTTTTGTTTTGGGAGCATCTATTCATTTACGAGTAATAATTAGTTATTCCTAACATATTTGCAGATGATTTATGACTTTATGGAATCCTCTCAAACTCGTAGTTTATTTAAGCAAATAAATTTGTCTCCAGGGCAAATTAATCTAACGAATATTTTATGCATGGAAAATTAATTAAAACTGGCAAATAGTTTCTTAATGATCGATTGGCATTCTAACAAGGTACGAATTTTTGTTTCGCATATTTTTCACACTTTGCAATAAATGCACTACACGCGATTTAATAATTAATAAGGGCCTCTTTTTAGCTGCTAATGAAACATACTTATTTTTATACAGGGTAGAACAATGAAATATTGGAAAACTTTAATGTTTACCCTTTTATTCAACTTTGGAGGATTTTTCTTTTCATAGAATTTGGACATTCACCTCTCGTGACTTCTTTATCATATCAATCTATTATGAGCTCTTTAAAGTTTGCGGCTCGTATTATATAATCATTACCTTATTGGCATTTGAAAACCATAACCGCTCTTTCCTACTTTCATTATTACATCGTGTCTATATGAAAGTAATATTTAAAATAATGTATTCTGTTCAGATAATGCTACAGTAAATTCGGACAAATGGATGCAAAGTCATATCCTTCAACATTTTTGGAGTCAAGAAATCATAAACACTCTCAGCAACTATCATTTGTAACCAAACAGTGAACTTCTAATGGCGAACGTAGTTACTAAACTAGTAGTTAAATTAGATTTCGCCAAATTGTATGTGCTCTATAACCAGATCACAAGGGGGTTTATAGTGTATACAAGACTCATAATACTACCTTACCCTTTACATTGCAAGTATCTAAATTTTCCTAAGAACTCCCATTCCATTTGTATTTTTCCACGGTATTATACAATAACTCTACATTCCTTGGATTTTATAAAAAATTCACATATAAAAAAACCTTGTTGGAAGTATATTGAAATTAGATTTACACCGTTGATACTCGTAGTTTAGTTTGTTGGTTCTACTTCTGGTAAATCTTGAAATCGTATTTAGGGATAGCAGTTCTAAACGTTAAAATAGCAAATATCGACATCCACAAATTGATCCATTTTTGCGTTTAAGCTTACAATGCTTTGAAGCTTTATAGTATGAAATATTCCCAGGTATCTAAGCTTTCAGGCTAAAAGGAGTACACTTCGCTAGAATGCATGCTTTTATTTACTTTTGCTGAGAAAGCAAGGAACCTTTTTTGTTCTTAACATAAAAGAGGGTTATTCAAACTGGATACTTCTGGTAAATGCGGATACAGTTATTGTAGGGAATAGTACTGGAACAAACTCGCTCAGGAAATGGAACTAAAAGGTATTGTTATTGTACGCGAATTTCAGCCATTCTATTTAGATTCTAAACAATTTTCGGGTGGGAATAATAAAAGCGATTGATCAAAAGCAGATTTAGTGTTATGAATAATTTCAAAAGAAGTCACAACACAGTAACGATGAAGATAACTCAATGTATATAAAAATGTACGAAATCATTTAACCTATATCCTTTTCGTAGTATTTATTAAATACGCGTTTCTACTGTTAAAAATATATATGTAACGTACAAAGTATTTGCGTAGTTTATGAATAAGCACTTATCCAAAATATTTAGAGTTCACTCTAGCCGCTCTTATACTGGTTATTAATTTCTTTTCTTTTGCTCTGACCAAAGAAACATTTCACATTTCGTAATTATACAAGAAACGAGGTATCGTCGTCAGTTGTCTCTGACTTCTCACCTACTCATAGTTCTAGTAAATATTGGAAGTAACTGTTCTGATTTCGACTCATCAGATAAAGCAGCTATGCAACAGTCTCCAAAGCTTTACAGTAGTTGCTATTACACTATTTCCTTTGTTTTGCTCTAACGAACAGAGAAACTGTTGCCAATAATGATTATACAAGACCGACGTGTCTATGTTGACTATTTAACCAAATTCGAATGCAGGCACACTCTGAAAGGTCGACGTTTCGCCCACTTCTGTAATTGGCGTCATCAGGACAAGAAAATAAAATGGAAATAAATAATAACAATAATAATGGTAAAGATAAGAATGATAATATTAAGTAGACAAGTTAAATTGTAAAGAGTATAGAAAGTTACTTCTGAACTAGCAGACTCACCAGCCCATTTAAGCCTTTTGGCTTAAATGGGCTGGTAAGTCTGCTAGTTCAGAAATTACTTTACATACTCTTCACACTTTAACTTGTCTACTTATTATTACCATTCTTATCTTTATTATTATTTTTATTTCACTACTTATTTTCTTTTCTTGTCCTGATGAACCCCTTACAAAAATGGGCGAAACGTCGACCTTAGTTTATAAGATGTCACGGTCCCAACACCCGAAACCATAAATATTTATAGTAAGCGAATTATTGGTACTTGAAACCACTTTCACATTATTGCACCGGAGAGGCACTAGGACCGACTTCTTCTGTTGTAAGTTCAAAAACGAGTCTAGTGCCAAATTCTCTTCTTATCTTCATATTAAAAACATTCAGGACCATTCGGCACATAACAATAATTGGTGAGTATAAAGTGTCAAATAACAACTGGTGTTAAGAGCTGTGACTCGGTGACCCGAAAACAGCTTGGCCCGGGAACCGAATTGATCCGGAACCCGAACTGACCTGGTGCCCGAACTGACCCGGTTACCCAAACTGACTAGGTGACTCTAACTGACCCGATGGCCAGAGCAGACCTGCTGACTCAAAATGACTGGTTCAACTGATTCCAAGCTCCAAACGGTTCCGAAAACACAAATTCAATAGGAGAATTGAAAGCTTCAGAGTGAACCGAATACGTTAATAATAAAAAACGTACGCACCCTCGTTCAAAGGTTTAATTTTGTTTGATATATTTGATCCCTAATGCGTCATCTCTATATTATAATAATCTCTTGTGTACAATAAATCAAAGAGCGCACGCTCAATATCTCAATTCTGAACTACTTAAGTAGTATTCGTTCAATTGATTGGGTTTTTATAGTGATAAAAATTGGTGGACACTATATATACATTGTTCTCATGAAAACTATGATTTGAGTTGTTTATGGTCAGATAATTCAATATAGACATTAAACGTTGAATTAATGGTAGTAGAAATAGATTAACATCTTTATTATGTACTGATGTCAAATGTTGGAAACTTAAAGCTAGGTTTGTTTTTCAAATCGATTTAATATCTTATAAAACTACATTTAGGGGTATATTTTAGTTACAATTCTACACAAAATGAAAAAATTTTTCCTGTTTCTACAGCGTGATCACTTTTTTAACGCTAATCATCGTGGTCTCTTATACCGTAAGAGGTATACGTTTGGTTAAATAGAATAAATGTTATCTTTTATAAAGCTTATAAATTGAACTTTACAGGCACAAACTAACTAGGACCGTTTTAAAGTTACAATTCCAGTCAAAATTAAAATCCAATACCGGGTTACCGGGTCAGTACCGGGTCACATGTCTGACCCAGTAACCCGGTGACCCGGCAAAATAAGTGACATAAAATAACACGGTGACCCGGTCCAACTCTGTTGGCTTAAAAAATTAAAACGCGAATACGATCCAACATGCCTGTATGTTTGTTGTCGTTTGTTTTAACAACGATCCTAAGTCATGGATCGAAACGTAAATAAAGACAATTTTAAAAATCCTGAGTGGTTTAACACCCGAGAAAGATTAAGAAAAATACAACATGGGTGTGTAAGTCCATCTAAAACGCCTAGTGTAAAAAAATACACTTGTAAATTATAATATACTGTAATTGTTAAACGGCATGTCGGCTAAATTCCATTCTTCTGTTTTTTGTTAACAGCAAATTTATCAATAACTTTATTATTAAAATTGTCTATTTCTGAAACAAAAACTCGTTCAAATGATATCATCCACAAACCATTCAATCGACCTCTACTCATTGTGTTGCACAAAAAAGTATTAACGCACTTCATCATAGAGAAACATATCTCGGCTTCAGAAGTCAACATAGGTATTGTTACTTTGTCAAAACTTTTACGGTTTCTGTAAATACTATATGGAGTCCTTGTTCTTACAGCAAACGAAGTAAAAGCACAGCACCAGAGGTGTCACGCAAATCTTTTCGCATATAAATAACCTGCAACTCAGTTTTTAACTAGCATTCAATTGTAGTTTGCAAAAATCACCTGCAAAAGATTCAACAAATTCTGGGAATTGTTCTATAACAAATAAATTTGCAGCAAACAAATGTCTAACAAAGTTAAATCTGTCCTTTATTTTGCGAAATAGTCACATGACAATCTTCCACTGCTTCTTTTCGTTTCGTTTTTTCGTCCTTACCGTGGCACTTTCTTTGTTTAGTTGATAATTCATATATAGTTTGCTTCTCAAGATTGTCGTTTATGGTAAATATTTCTTCGCGAATAGTATTAATTCTTTTTTCGAAATTGTTAATGTCATTTTTAGCTTTTGCTCGATCAGTAACTTTTTTTACTGAAGTTGGTTAAAAAGGATGTTAACGTGTGGCATAATATTGTAGGAAACGGATAACCAAAGTATCAACTTTTCATCTAAAAGTAAACGCTAATAAGCACTTGCATGCTGAATAGTGCTTGGCAGCGTAATTTCATCATTATTTAGTATAGCTTTCATAACTTTGACTAATTCATCCCGATTTTCATAAACGGTATGGACAAAACGTGACTGAAAATTTTAGCTTGTTGAATATAATCGAGGTAGTTTCTTTTGAACAATATCTTATAAAACTCTTGTTCTCTGAGATGTTGAAAAAACCTACTAAGACCTGATAAATTGGAAAATACATTCTGATGTCCTTATTGTTTGAAGTTGATTTTGTCATAATAAACTTAGTTTGATGTGCATAACAGTGCACAATATGTTGGAACGGATACATATCTTTCACTACCTTAGGAACTGCATTAAGCGATCCGTTCATAAAAGCAGCGCCATTATAGCTTTGGGCTATTAGCTTATTGGAAAAATAGTTTAATTCGCTGAATATGCATCTAGACCTCTACCCACCATGAAGCAAACATTTCCAGAACCGTTGTACAGGAAAACTATTCTTTGGGTATCTTAAAAAAAACTAATTGAAACTGGTAAGCTATATCGGTGATTTCATCAGGAATTATTGAAACGTAGGCAGCATCTAGACTTCCTTCTTTACTTCTTCATGATAAACTTTGAACATACACTCTAAAATTTCATTTTGAATAGTTTTTGATGTTCCTTTAAAACTCTTGATTTTTTATAAGTGATTTTTTAATACAGAATCTAAACCTACAGAAAAATTATTAAGTTCTTTAAATATTCCTTTATTTGCCGAGTCATCCTATTCATTATGGCTCCTTAGTGTTAATTCGAAAGAACCACAGCATTTTATGCAGTTGATTATTTTCGAAGACACTCATTGTTCTTTTGAATCTCCTCGTTTTTCTTAAAAGCGAGTTTTTATATTCAGAACTTAATTGAACTTGTGTGTTCGTCTCACCTAATACTTTAAAACTAAACACCCTGTTAATATGACCAATCGAAGCTTCATGTTTTTTAATTTTATCTGTAATATGACGTCGTTTTTGGTCCTAGTATCTTTGTTTGTCAGTCAAATTACATCTCGAAAATCGCTGTTGTATCAAGTTGTAACATGTTCATAGAAAAAAAAAGAAAATGATGACTACAGAAAGTAACGAACACACTCACAGATGTTAATACATATTTGATCGTAGTAAATTTGTAAATTGAATTAAATACATCACACTACAAATTGAATATTAAAAGTTCCAGAATAGTCCAATTTACTTACTTTTAAACTATGAAATAAAAAAAATAACTTGCGTCACACAAAATGAACTTTCTTTCTATTAATGTAGAGACAGATCCTTAGAGAACAAATGTTCTGATAAAACTGAAAATACATAATCTTACAAATATGATTAAAAGATTCTTTTCAAAATTACGTCATCCGTTTGTAACTCAATAGAAGTCCTCAATAATACTTTTAAGCTTTTCAAGAAATTATACATCTACGTGTGCTTTGAATTATGTACCAAAATCTGACTATACAGGAAAGGATATATTTTTGTTGTATAATTAGAAATATTGTCGCTATTATGAGCTAAGTCTGATTTAATAAATTCCATTCAATACGATGATATTATAGACACATTTGCTGAATTAAAGGCAAAAAAAAGAACTTTTAGTTTTATTTTAATATTTTCTGCATGACCTGTAAATTATGTATTATTTAGAAAAATAAACTTAAAAAAAGGCCTATGAATTTGACTTACTTATTGTTACTTTCGAGAGCTACTTGTTTTTTTGGGGCCTCACAATGATGTTGCGCCTAGGGCTTCATTAAGCACAAATGCGGGCCTGCAAAACGTGCAATAAATTATTAAGGCAGATGCTTACTCAACAAGTAGTATAAAGTAAAAGAAAATGGCTTAGAGTAAATATAGAATCTTGTATAAAAGTCCCAAGCAGGAACAGCATAAACAAAAAAAGAAAGAAAAGAAAAAGAAGTTGTGTTATGTATAACTTATGGGTAATATCCATATCACCAATATATCTTAATCGTAGTAGAAGGGAATTCCAGGACCAACATCGAAGACAAGGCGGGGACAGACTTAGACAAATTACAACTCCGGTGCTGCGACAACAACATGAAAGTGACGACATCCAAAGTAACTTACACTGTCATAAAGGACTAATTACAACGAAACCCAAGAGAACAAACAAATCCATCAAAAGAATTAGAACGTGCAAATACCTAGGCAGAGTATTAGATAAAAAATCATACGAAGCACACATTACCACAGTATGCAGCAACGCGACCAAGGCTATGCAAAACATTGCTAGCATAGCACAACGACAGTACAAAATACCACTGAACTGGGTACGAGTCTTTTAACTCAAATATATCTAAAATTGTATTAATTATTTTAATAAACTGGTTTCAAACGGTTTTTGTAGAATAACACAAATCGTGTAGTAATAACATATATTATACTGGAATCTAATTAATCCTGTTCTTATTTTTGGTATTTGATCCAGTATTTTGTTATACTTCCTTCTACTTCATGCTCTGTAAGGACGTCTGCTTAGTTCTGGTTTAGTTATGTTTTCTATTTCACTAATTAGTTTATTTACGATTGAGTAATATCTAAATTTCTATTTATATTCCATTTAGATAAGGCACTTAAGAGCTTCCTCGTGTTCGACCACTTTGTATTAAATTTGCCTAATTAAATATGGTTGTATTGCGGTTTTTTTTCTTCCGGTCAAAAGAGATTGAAAATTTACTTTTGTATCCACTCAAGACTAGTTTAATCTAAATTTTAGTGCGGTGTGCACGAGAGGCATTGAAGTTGAAGTTATAGCACTGATCGTCCGGGTACAAAAGTTGTTCATACCAAAATGTTTAAACTTCATTACTACTGTACTATTAAATAGCCAGAGACTTTTCTATAAAGATCGATAATATTAAAACGTAAGTACACGATTCCAGAAGTGTTGTCTTTACTTGATAGTGTTACTGTTTTTGTACATGATATACAGGTACCTGGATTGCACTGTATATGTACAGGGTTATTCACGTTATATGTCACGAAGCATTATGGCTAAATTGCTTGGTTTGAAAGAAGTTTGAATGTTAAAATGGATAGGAGTTTAGTAGGGCTACATTTTAAAATTATTTTCGTAATATACACCGTGTCCAAGATACACAAAACGTATCAAAGTTGTATTTTTTAAATAAAACACCCTGTATATTATTTCATTATTAGTTTCTACTATCAAAAGAGAAGCGAGTTTCGTTAGGTTTCCGAAGCGTAAACCTTACGGTTTTTGAAATATTTTGTTTTTTGTGAAAATGTAGCAGCAATTTTAACAATTAAATTTCCATTACTTTTGATTTTTTAAACCAAATTTGATTTGAGGTTTAGTGATTGATCAAGTTTTGTCTAGCACTTGTGAAACATTGACTAACGTATACCGGGTGTACGAAAATCATTAGTAAATAATCGCAAGCTCTGAACGGTAACAACTTGTTTATTTTAAATAGAACACTCTGTACTTTCAAAGGCAGATGTAAAAATTAATTGTCTATCGAATATTATTATACTTTCCTATAGCTAACTGTTTACGTTTTCGTTGAAAACGCACATTTTTGGAGTGTAAGCTGATTTTTACAAATTTATTAGATATTAAAAACTCTAAAGTCTAGTGATCTATTGAACATTAAAGACAAAAAGATAAGATTGACAATTTTCTAATTAATAAGTAATAGTTTAAACAAACAAGGATGAATATAAAAGAATGGCAAAAAGATGTACAACAAACAAATAATAATGAATGAATATAATAACGAATGGCGAAAAGAGGTACAACAAACAATAATGGTTTATAATAAGTATTCAAAATGACGACCGTCTAACTCTAAACACAAACGTATCCCCTTTTTAAAACTTTCAGAAACATTTTTCAGCATTTCTAGGCTTATGTTTCCAAAAGTTTATCTGATGCGACCTTTCGTATCATCTGGAGTTGTTGCAGGTGTATTATAAACAATTTCTTTACATATCCCCATAAAAAGAAATTCGGTGAAGTCAATTTGGGTGATCTTGTAGGTCAATCCTGAAAACCATTTCTTCTATTTCACCGATTTTGGAATTGTACATTTACGTAATCTCGGACATCACGATGGCAATGTGCGGGAGCTCCATCCATTTCAAGCCACCTTCTTCCTTTTATGTCTTACGGAATGTCTTGTAATAAAATTAGAATCTGATGTATTAAAAAATTTAAAAACAATGTTCCATTTAAGTGTTATTCCAAAAAATAGGGACAAATTATATATGGGACCATTATTCCACCCACACGTTCACTGACTATCTGTGCAGATTTTTAATTGTTCTAAATTGATGCGGGTTAGAATCAGAATAATAATGAAAATTCCACCTATTGACGGATCCTATTGGTGTGAAACGTAAATTTGTCACTAAATAAAACATAATTACAAAAGCTTTCATTTTCTGCCACTTTGTCTAACGTCCACATACAAAACTCAACTTGTTTCTCAAATTCGTTTTCGGAAAGTTCTTGGTGAAGTTTGATTTTATAATCATGGAAAGAATGTTCATTAAGAATTTTTGAGAGGCTTGTTTGGCTAATGATGTGTTTTTTTATATTTGGTTTTGACCTATATGAGGATTTTCTATTACAAAAGCAATAACAGCGAATTCGGTGTTATCGTTCTCTGTCACAGATTTTATTTTGTTGTTTGTTTAAATTGTACCAACTGTCTTATAAAAACACGCTTATCTGGATGGTTTCTGTTAGGGAATATTTCAGCATAAACTCGTGACACCATTAAACAGTTTTGTTGACATCCTCCAAGAATAAAAATCTATCGATCTGTTCTTTTTTTCAAAATCCTTTATTTTGAATAAAAAAAAATAGCTACCACAAACTACCACTATAGAACGATTCACAATAAATTACTGTTGCAAATGAATAACTGACAACTATTATAATTATTCTGACTTGTCGAAATAACAAAATTCCATAGGTAGTACGGAATTTTTGATGTATAAATTTGTTAAAATCAGTTTGCATTCCAAAAATGTGTCTTTTAATGAAAACGTGAAGAGTTAGCTATAGGAAAGTGCAACAGTATTCGATAGAGAATAAAATTTTACATCTCCCTTGGCACAAAATACATGGTATTCTATTTAAAGTAAGCAAGTTGTTACCGTTCAAAGCTTGCGATTATTAAATGTATTATGAGGATGTATAAATTCTTAATATAAAAATTCTACAAGCGAATAGTCAGGCAGGCGATAGTTAGTTCTTCGTATAAAAATAATATTTGCTACGATAATGGCGATATCAAAATAAATTTGTTAATTACATAGAGAAACATTCGATGCGATTACACATGCATTCTATGCAGACGAACATGGAATGATTCAGCAAATAGACAGGTGCCAGTAACGTTATGTACTTTGTACTTCTTTAGTCAACTGCTTTCAATTATTACGATTGCGACGATGAATAAAAAGTAGTATGTACAAATTAATTGATCTACATATACCAATCTAGAAAATGAATATAGTTAAATTTATGCAAGCGATAGATGATTAACTTTGGGTACCAGATAATTCGATATTGGTAGAATCCATTACAATTCATCTAATAATTAATTGCTGTTGTTTGGAAGATTGGTACCACGACGAATATTAAAAATGTCGATATAGTGATTATAAAATAAGATGTTTCATAGACTCTAATCTAAAATTAATCTAATCTAATCTAAAATTAAAACCGCATATGAATTCTTTAGTTTACAGAATAAGGTTGCCTCATTAGACCATTTAATTTTATTGCAGTGGTAGTAATAAAATATTATTCAAAAAATAGAGATAAACGTCGATTTCGATAAATAATTGGCTTAATTATTTATAGAGTCAATAACTGTACAATAAAATTAAATATTTTCTCAAAGTGGCATATTGACGAACTTATTTGTAATCACCTTCATTGGACCACTGTTACTTTAATAGGGCCATTAAGTTTCTATGGTTAGACGATCGAAAATTAATACGATTTCTGTAGTAACAATGTATTAATGTAGCTTTAAAGAACAAAGATTTTATACTTATTTTCTTTATTAACTGCTAATATCAAAATGCCATTGACGAAGTTCTAAAATACTATAACAAGTAGAATGGCTTGCGCGTTTCAATGATATAAAAAATTGAACTATTGGTTTAACCAAATTAGTGGGGTCATTAGTGAGGAACCATACTAAGACAGGTCCCCGAAAGAGGGCAGCGGCTCTTTCGGTACTTAGAGTGGCAGAGAACATAGGGGTCGGTATGACATTCTAAAACACACTGCTGAGATGTGGAAGGCAACGGAAAACCACCACATTACCTCCCAAGTACACTGTGTACAGAAATTCTTAGTAAACATGATAGCATCCTCTGAGGTAAGAAACGCCGGAGGTAAAATGATCCCCCATTCGGATCTCCGGGAGGGGACTACTTCGGGGGATGTGATCCGAAAGTATAGAAAAGGTCCGTGAACATTCTGCGAGTCGGAGAGTGGAATGTCAGAAGTATGAAACAAGTAGGTAAGCTAGAGAACCTGAAACTCAAAATGGATAGGTTAGCACTAGTCATAGTAGGAGTCAGCGAAGTCCGCTGGCCAGAGGCGGGGGATTTTTTCAGTGGAGACTTCAGGGTAATTCATACAGGATCGGAGGAAGGAAATTCGGGGATGGGGATAGTTATGTGAAAAAAGATAGAACGACGTGTAGAAAACCACTTACAAAAGAACGAAAGAGTACTCATAATTAGATTTGAATCTAAACTAGCAAATACAGTCATAATACAAGTATACATGCCCACCTCTAGCTACAGTGAGGAAGAGGTAGAAGCGATCTACAAAGATATCGAAGATATACTAAGATTCGTAAAACGACATGCAAATTTAATAATTACGGGGATTTTAATGCAGTGGTAGGTTAGGGTAGATAAGGAGCGATAGTAGGTTTATTTAGTTTAGGCACGAGAAATGACAGAGGAAATAGGCTGGTAGAATTTTACGACAAGAACAACCTAGCAATCGCAAATACATTATTTCGACATCATGCTGGAAGACGATACACGCGGAAGATGCCAGGAGATATAGGAAGATGTCAAATAAGTTACATTATTGTTAGACAACGGTTTAGAAATCAAGTAAAACACTGTAGAAGCTATCCGGAAGCAAATATAGACACTGACCACAACATCGTAATTATGAAGGCGGCACTTAAATTTAAAAATATGAAAAGGGGAACGGAAAAAGGGACTTTGACTTTGAAAGCCAAAAGATAAAGATATACACAGAAGATTTGAAAAAAGGTCAAATGAATTACTGAAAGATATCGGGAAAATTTCTGATACTAAGGCAGTAGAAACAGAATGGAATAACAATAAATCCAGCCTAGACATTGCGGCCAAAGATATTCTGGGGTATACACAAGAAAGAAATAAGAAACCATGGATAACAAAGGATATCCCGAATTTAATAGAAAAAAGACGAAAATACAAAAATAGATCAGACGAAACAGGAAAACAGAGATACAAAGCCATAAAATGGGAAATTATTCGCAAATGCAGGAAAGCCAAAGAACAATAGATTGGTGAAAAATGCAAAGAGAGGCAAAATAAGATGAAAATAGGAAAGACAGACCAAGCATACAAATTAATTAGAATGAATTTTAGGGATATAAAACCATATAAATATAAGGGACGCGGAAAGAAACGTCATTATAGAAAATGTAGAGAAAGTAGCTAGATGGCAAAAATATATAGGGAATTTATATTCAGGAGAGAAACTAAAAGCATTAGAACAGGAAGTCAGACATTGAACATGATGACCTGGGATATCCTATACTTAGAGATGAGTTTGAATTAGTATTAATGAGCCTGAAAAATGGTAAGGCGCCGGGTACAAATAAGGTGCAAACAGAAACTCTAAAAGTCGCTGGACAAGCAGTAACAGAACATCTCTTCCGACTTGTAAGCTATATGTAACATCACAGTAACTATACCAAAAAAAAGGGCGCGGATAGATGTAAAAATATTCGTACAATAAGTTTGACAGCACACATTTCGAAAATATTAACTAGAATTGCACAAACACAAATGGAAAAACGAGCTGAAGAAATACTAGAAGAAGATCAATTTGGGTTTAGGCGCAACAGGGGAACACGGGAGGCTATTTTAGCTCTGAAGGTGATAATGGAGAAAACAATAGAGAAGGAGAAAGAATATATCTAGGGTTTGTAGATCTGGAAAAAGTATTCGACAACGTGAAATGGACAAAAATGTTCGAAATACTAAAAAAGGTTGGTATGAGTTTTAAGGACAGACGAATAGTACTTAGCTTACACAAAGAGCAAACGGCGGTAATAGGATTAGAGCAAGAAGTAGAGAAGTAAATATTGGGAAAGGGGTGAGACAGGGATGTGCCTTATTTCCATTAAGTTTTAACTTGTACATAGAAGAGGCAATGAATACTGTCAAATGCAGGAAGACATTTGGAATTAATATGCAGGGACAAAAGATTGATATGCTTAGATTTGCAGACGATATGGCGGTATTAACATCTAGCAAAGAAGAGTTAGAAGCTGCTCTTAATGAAATTGAAACAGTTCTATCGGATAGATATGGTATGACAATTAACAAAAATAAAACTAAAGTTTTAGTATGAAAAAGAGGGGAAAATAAATCGAAAACAAGAATACAGGTAGGTACAGAGAACTTACAAGAGGTTCAGGGTTTCTGCTACCTAGCAAGTCAAATAACGCAAGATGAGAAAAGCACAAAAGATATAAAACAAAGATAGCACAAGGTCTTGCTATATTTAACAAGAAAAAGCAACTACTGTGCTCAAAGACCACAAACATAGAAACAAGAAAAAGATTGCATAAAACATATGTGTGTAGCACAGCACTGTATGGCTGTAGAGCCTGGACAGTTGTAGAAGCAGATAAGAAAAATGTAGAAGCCTTTGAAATGTGGTGCTACAGACGTATGATGAAGTTATCAAGGATAGACAAAGTTAAGAACAAAGAGGTAGTTGAAATGGTAGGGGAAAAAGGAGTATGTGGAAAACAGTAAAAAAAATAAGAGAGATAGGATGATAGGCCACATACTAAGACATGAGGAAATAGTACGGAATATCTTATAAGCAGAGATAGGAAAAAAAGAGAAGTAGAGGTAGAACTAGGTTAGACTACTGCATACAGATAGTGAAAGATGTAGGCTGTAAAAATTTCAGGGAAATGTGTAAGTTAGCTCAGAATAGAAATCAATGGAGGTACGAGTAGACCATTTAGTGACGAACTGCTGCCTCATTTCCACCAGCTTCCCTCATTTCCACACTCATCTGGACCAAAAAGTTTTCTTCGACTAACCATTTTTCATCTTTCGAGATAAATATCTTAAATTTTTCATCTTTCGAGATAAATGAGCATCCTCATTTCCACACACGAGATAAACCTATTTTTAAGATTTTTTTTACCGCTAACATTCTGCACCAAATAGTTTTCTTCGACTAGCCATTTTTTTTTATCTTTCGAGATAAACCTATCTTGTTTGGTATCGATTAATATTAGAATTTTCTCAGCTACCCGAATTTCTAGAAATTTTTTAGATAGCATCATCCCCCAGGGAGCTACCCTAATTTTAAGATTTCTTACCAAGACCGATTTCTAACCGTCCGCATAAATTTTTTTAGTCATGCGATACATCTTGTTAGCTTAGAATTTTATGCAGAATCCGAATCTGCAAACAGATTTAAAATCGGAGCACCCCCTGCAAAGTTGTACTTTAAGCTCTCAAACCTCTTTAAAATTTTTGCTCGTATATATTTAACTCCATTTTTTAAAACCTTTTTCGCTACCCAAGGTATATGCTTTAACCAACATAAATAAATTAAGAACACAAAAGTTTAATAATTTATTTATCCAACTTACAGTTTAATAAACTAATTACAATTTTTACAAAGTATAACATTATTTCCTGTGCGTAGTTGAATCCATGCAGTTGAAAGTAGCCTGTAACAAAAAAGAAATTAATGGGTTGTTTAAATAGACCTGTAACAAAATGAGATTAATGTAAAAAAAGAGGAAACGTGTTTTCAGTCAATAAAACATATTGTTGGAACGTTTTGATTTTTTAAATAATATTAACAAAACCGCTAGTTCGCATGATCTGAAATTTGTGTAAACAAGGATGAACTCCATTCAACGGTACATCAACTACTTATTTTCTATTTAGGAATATACGCCAGAAACTTGCATGCTTTTAATTAATTAAAAGCAGAAAGTTTTGTCCGGAAACGCTACTGTAAAATATATAGAGCAAATAAATTATTCCCTGAATGTGTTTTCAATTGTAATAACTGACTATACAATCACTTATGAATTCTAAATTACACTTTATTTAACTAAGTTACTTTAAACAAGAAATTACCGCATCCAAAAATTCCAATGCATGCTTAACAATAATGTAGAAATGGCAAGGTCGACTTTTGGTGTAAGGATCGCGTGGTTAATAATGGTATGAAATCTATGGAATTTCTCCTGTAATGAAAGAAGAATGCATTCGTAATTGAAAATACGTGCTACAACTTTCGCTAGATACCAGTCATGTTAATTAGAAATTTTGTGTATGACATCATTAACTACCTAAATTCAGAATTAACAAAATGTAATAAACCAGATTAAGTACTGAAAGTAATTGGGTCTTATTACATATTGATATTCTACATCAATTACCTAAATTACCTTACGTGACGCGGTAGAAGCATTATAACGCAAATTCCGGAAACTTCCAACGTAGTATTAATTCATTTGTAACTCGTAATCCAACAAATATTTTTAGATTCTTAACGAACATTTGAATGCTGTATATAATTTTCTTTTCTTGGACTTTCTATTAATTATGTTGAGAATATGTTTCAATGACGTACATTTCAAATCGAGATATAATTGTTTGTAGATTACCAATAACACGAGGCGCTGAAAAGTGCGTATTTACGGAAATACAAACCTCATTTAGTAGTATAATTAACGGAGCTTAACAGTGGACGATGTTACACCACGACATTAAATGGCATGCTTGAATATTTTCTTTAGAAACAATCGAAGATTGCCGAAGACACTCGAAGAGTGCACGAGCGCGGTCACTAAACCACAATTAATAATCGCCTTTATAGGTTCCACATTTTTACCATTACCCAATGACTGGTGCTACGTACATGGAAACTTTAATTTCTTATTGGAGAGAATCCTTATTCTCCCACGCACTGTTGCGTAGCTGGATGCCCACCCCTTTTGGGAATATATGCTCGTTATAGGTTGTAAGACCCTCGGTTTTACTTAACTACACTTTGTGAGATCCCTTTAATCTTTTTAATCGCATCCTTCTCGCGCACAATACAGTAGGACTTAGCCTTACTACCAACAAATTATAACACCAAGTCACCGTTAAACTCGTCTTTAAATTTCCCCACAACTTTTTGTTAACATGCGGTAAATTGTGTTTATTATTTGGGGTACACCACTTTAAACTTAAAATAAAAACAGGATAGTTTAATACGTCTATTAATAATTTATGGTAATGTTAGCGATACAAATATGTAAAACAAACTTTATCAAGAAAATATAATGTTTTAATAGAATACATACACGTATTGATAACATCTATAAACCGCTGTGGTAACCAGAGTCTGGCGAATCTAGGATAGCCAAATCTCTAAACATTTGCGCAAGCGATTGCCTTGCAGTTGCATCTTTTAAGTACTGAATGGAAACATTTAATAATTTCCAACACTGTCAAGTAATTTAAATTGCTGCAATCATTAGACAGAGAAATAATGGTACTGCTCTCTCCTCTAATAACGTTTGAACCCTTTCTTCCTCCGTCGTATTTCCACATACTTTTTATATCACCAACAAATTTTTCATAAAATTCTGGAAAGTTTCTACACCTTAACTCTACCATTTTATAACAGATCAATTCTCGCAAATTTAATAGCTTGATGCACTCGTACGCAGGTAGCACAATAACATTCCCATCTTTCGTAATCTCCATATTATATAAATTCTATTTTTCAAAATTGTTCAACAGCCATATACTTCTATTAAAGGCTGTGCTCAGCTGCAATTTGAAATTTTGATCCAATTGTATGTCAACAACATCGTTTCCAGTAGTCAAACCATTTAATCGGACTTGTTTTGAGTCTTGAGCAAATTGGCGAATTTGAAATTCCACTTGAAAAGTACACAATTTCTTCCAATCGAAGTAAGAGAATGTTATCATAGAATCAGCACACATACCACTACAGCAAATCACTTGGATGACAGGTTGAAGACCACCATATAAATCAAAACCAACTTCTAATATATGGTGGTGATAATTTGAAGGAAATTCGCCTAACCTATAGGTTGACTTACCAACTAGTTGGTTGATATTTAATTGTGGTACTCGCACATCACTTGTAACGTCAACACAAGAAAAATCCATCTTTAATTTATAATTTTAATCCAACTCGACGATACTTTGACGACTAATGCACTGGAACATGGCTCTCGCCTTTTATGCCGATGGTGGAGCGTGCGCAGCTCCTTATTATATTAGTTGGCGTTATATGCAAGTCTTGACTGGAAAAGTGACGCGTATAATTGCTTTATAGTGGGTTTTACCTGTATGTATTTAACCACCAACGCCATTTTTAGAATTATTAAACAAAATTACTCTTAGCAGTATTTTTAATATACCATCGTGTAAGATTTCAATTATTATTGTGTTTTCCCCAGGTTCTCAAATCCCTCGGAATTTTTTTCAAATCGAATGACTCCTTACTGATTTGCAGATTAACCTTTTGCAAGCACCGTATATAATTCACCTTTAATCTATTTCTAAACCGTATCGCTCTGTCTTTTGAGATAAACCCCTGGTGTAACCTATAAAATTAGTATAGAATTTTCCTGGGGAATTGAAATTAATTATCACGTCTTTTAAAATTAGTTCCAACAAAGACCTGTATATATTGTATTAATATTCAAAACCTATCAACAAAACACCTTTGCATTTTATTTAGATTTAGCTCGATAATAGAGTTAAACTTCAAAAATATTTATTAGTGGCTAGAATTGTTAAAATTTTCAATTAGTGAATCCACATACAAATGATTAAACCAAAAGGTATAATACATACATTAATTCTGCACGGTGACCTAGAAAGTGGTTCGATAATCTATTTTAAATGTAGTTCAACATAAGACGTAAATTCTAAATAAATTTGGTGAAATGTATGATCATTAGCCTTGCATTGTTTGTCGATTAATTTAATAAAAGCACTTTCCACAATTCTAGTTAATGTACGGGAATACACATTCTATAATTTGATTTAAATTGGGTTAATGTAAGGACAAATTATACATATACTTTCTCTATGTACATAAATACGGGAGAAATGATGCCAGAAGTTCATTTTAAGTTTATTTTGTAAAGCGTAAAGTCGTTTATAGTGTAATTAATAGTAATACTGAATTTTCAGTCTTTGGTTTAAAATTTCGTGTGAGGACTATCGACAAAGAAGAGTAAGTCTTAGTTTGAATTTTGCAAACGTAGAAGAAATTAATATTTACATGTATAATTCAAAACTGTTAATCAACAATTTTTCTAGAATGAACATCTTAAGTATTGCGTGCAGTGTGTGCGAAAATGTTTTTACTGGATGTGATGCCATAAAAAAACACAACGAAAGGCACATCGAGATGGTTTATTTCCAGGAGGAACTAAAAATTACAGCCAATGAGTGGGAACAAATTAAGGATTTGGAAAACCAATCGACCGCAACACATAAAGAACGTATAAACGCTGCAATTCAGTTAGAACGAACCAAGTTACTATTTGAAAAACCATACACCATAACAAAATCTTCTTCCAAAATCATAATTGTAGGCCTGAACCCGTTCGACGATTACAAAATAATTTTTAGATTTGTTGACACCATTTCGCAGAGCGTACTTGATGTATCCCTCAACGTATTTAGGAAGTTTATATCAAATCTTCCACACATTATACGCACTATGGAAGTTGGCATGCAAAATCAGATATGCAAATTTGACAACTTGCGTTTTATTTAAATAAGAATTGTTTAGTGAAGATGATGACATTTGATGGGAATTATATGATATTTACCAAAGGAACTTTAGAGCACTTTTAGGGGTATCTCAGATCGTTCTCAACCATGCTAATACTTTAAAGAACTAACGGAAAAGGGTACTCTAATATAGATCTGTTTCTGTTAGATGTCGCAATGGAAAGATATAATAGGAATGATATTCTACAGAATCTCGCACATGATGTAATTAAAAGCAAATACAGTAATAGTGATATTGGGATCATATTATACGAATTTATAAGAACCTACCCAAGATTGTTTGAAAACAGTATTTGTAAACAAGTTGAGTATATGGAAGAATACAACAGCTTTCCATTCCACGCATTTACGAGCGATGTTTAAATTTTAAGCCGAAGACTGAAAATTTTGTAACACTATTAATTACACTTTTGTTTTCTTATAAGTTTCTAAACTGTTGTATTTCAACTACAGATATTAATAGATGTCAATGAAATTATGTTATAGTTTTAAATAAAACGATTCTGATTAATAATTTTGTAAAACGTTTATAACACCCTTTTAATAAATAAATAATACACATCTTTGTTATAATTCTTTTCATAATTACTTAGATACCCATTTCAGTTACGTGAACACTTGAAAAATTAAACAATACCAATGTATGCTTTATATTTTAAAACATAAACAAGCTAATATATACAAAAATAATTTCTAAATTCACATCATTCATTTCTAATGATAACAGTTGTGGTGGTTAAATTTTTATTTTAAAACTTACAATTTAGTATATATTCCATTTGAATATCTGCCAACAGTTTTATAAACCCCATCTCCTCGATTATTTCCATAAAATCATCCAGATCCTCGGGCAATGATAACACTGCAGTACAGTGCTGTATTGCTTCCTCGTATGACTGACACATAAGACATTTTTCTCCTTCTATCGAAAAGCGTTGCCCACACTCCGCTTTTTTTACTCGTAGAGCATTGCGAAATCTTCGAATAACCTCTCCAAAGTTTTTATACATATTTATTATATTGTCTCTTTAAACCGTACAATCAACAAATAATAACTTCTACGCGAACAGTCCTTTTATATGAGCTACTCCTATTCGGATATGTACCGATTGCACCCGATTTGTGTACACGTACGAAGCAACAGGTAGGGAATGTATTCTATGAATTAATCTATTACATTCCTTAATAAAATGCTAAGGACTTTAAAAATAATTATAACTCTTGTTAGACCTCTAGTCTCTAGATAAACGTTATTATTTTAGGTTGTGTCACTGTTTTCTAAATCAATTTCCTACATACTTTTCCTAAACTATGCGTATCAATTGACGGTTATACTTTACTCCATAACCGACTTGTATATATTTTCGTATTCGTCTCTAGCTAACACGTCCGTATAATAAAGATGTACAGGCTCGTCGTCAACTGGTAACTTAATCTTTTAAAAGCCAGCCTTTGATTTCAACTTTAACGCTTGTTGTAGGTGTGGAAATTCTTTCCGCTATTCCTTGTGACTAGGAATCGGTAATTTTGCAAGGGATCAATCAATTGTTTGTGCACCTCATTGAATTTTTGTAGAGATGTAGCGTCCCCCTTTTTGTATGCCGCAAAGTTCTTTCGTACAGAATCCTGCATAAAATGAAGCTTACGTTTATTTACAATAAAATTGTTAACGTTCGTCATCATCGGACTCAGGATGGGAACTAACTTTTTTTGAATAATGTTAAATATTTATATTCTCGTCGAAATTCTTCCTATATCGACCATTATCCAAATCAAAATCTTTCACAACAGTTACAAAATTATGTTTTGAGTCACCCCAACACTGTAAACACATTTCTTTAAATTTCGGATATGTCATGTCACCACTTATATGATCCGAAAGATATGTCTGAGATTGGTTTCATCCTGTTTCCATAAGGCGATTACATTGGCGTTATCTCTGAGTCTATGTTTTAAGGCACTAGCGTAAGTTTGACATAGATAGAACGAATCTATTGCTTTATGTCGACCGAACGAGAAAAACTGACTGATTTTACTTTGCTCGTTTGCAGGTATATCATCGAAAACCATAATTGAATCTTCTTTGGTATCTCCGGGTTCGATCAAATCATCGTAATTTTCAAACTCATGGTACCCAATTTCTTCTTTTAATGGTGTAAAACGTTTCTTAACAATTCGTATTTCGATTGATATAAACTCTTCGAAAATACATAGACATTTTGGAATCTAAGACCGTTCTCGTGCAAGATCAGAGATATTAAAGCGTTGGTCTTCCCACAACTCGATGGTCCCACGAATATAGCTCGTATGTTGGGGAACAAAGGACCATGTTTACCATCCTCTTTTGCATTAGCAATAGCAAAGTTATCATAATTCTGTATAGGTATTCTAACTTCTGGTATAACATCTCTGGATGCATCGTTGGAATTATGTAATTTCTTCACGTTCTGCAACCTTTTAACATATCTGCATAACGTTGTTCTAGGTATATTATATTTTTACTAGCAGCGTAGAAACTCGAGCCATCCAGGATATCCTCTGCTGCTTTGTAATAGATTGTTTGAGCACCACTGATTGCTTGAATGCGACATCTTTCGAAAAATGTCTTACTATAACTGCTCAACCCAAAACTACTTCCATATACCAAATTTAATCTCCCTGCTCACATAACCATGACCATATGACCATATGACCACATGACCATATGACCACATGACATGACCATATGACCACATGAAATGACCACATGACCACATGATCATATGACCGCATGACCATATGACCTAATTGCTTTTAATGAGTTTTCTCATTAAAACCCATTAACACTAATTGCTTTTTGAGTTTTCCATTAAAACCAAGTGTGGACCTAGGTTAGATAAAGGAAAATTAGTAGGTTGGTCAGCGCCGCGGCGCCTAATTTCCTTTATCTAACCTAGTCCACATGGTTTTAATGGAAAACTCATTAAAAGGTGTGGTGAATGAGAAATGTCGGTCAAATCATGGTCATGGTCATGTGGTCGTGGTCATGGTCATGTCGTGGTCATATGGTCGTGGTCATGGTCATGATGTGGATGTGGGGAGATTAAATTTGGTATATAAGTGAGCAGTTATGTGACATTTTTCGAAAGATGTCGTTCAATCAGTGGTGCTCAACAATCTATTACAAAAAGCAGAGATATCCTGGATGGCTCGGTCTACGCTGCTAGAAAATATGTATACCTGAAAAGTTGTGCAGGCGTGGAAATTATAATTCCAACGATGCATCCAGGAAAAATCGGGAAAATTGGTAGGTTGGGTCGGCGCGCGCGCTACTACTAATTTTCCTTTATCTAACCTAGGTCACCGGTTTAATGGAAAACTCATTAAAAAGCAATTAGTGCTAATGGGTTTTAATGAGAAAACTCATTAAAAAGCAATTAGGTCATATGGTCATGCGGTCATATGATCATGTGGTCATGTGGTCATTTGGTCATGTGGTCATATGGTCATGTGGTCATGTGGTCATATGGTCATGTGGTCATATGGTCATATGGTCATGTGGTTATGTGAGCAGGGAGATTAAATTTGGTATATAAGGAAGTAGTTTTGGGTTGAGCTTAGTTATAGTAAGACATTTTTCGAAAGATGTCGCATTCAAGCAATCAGTGGTGCTCCAAACAATCTATTACAAAAGCAGCAGAGGATATCCTGGATGGCTCGAGTTTCTACGCTGCTAGTAAAAAATATAATATACCTAGAACAACGTTATGCAGATATGTTAAAAGGTTGCAGAACGTGAAGAAATTACATAATTCCAACGATGCATCCAGAGATGTTATACCAGAAGTTAGAATACCTATACAGAATTATGATAACTTTGCTATTGCTAATGCAAAGAGGATGGTAAACATGGTCCTTTGTTCCCGTCTAACATACGAGCTATATTCGTGGGACCATCGAGTTGTGGGAAGACCAACGCTTTAATATCTCTGATCTTGCACGAGAACGGTCTTAGATTCCAAAATGTCTATGTATTTTCGAAGAGTTTATATCAATCGAAATACGAATTGTTAAGAAACGTTTTACACCATTAAAAGAAGAAATTGGGTACCATGAGTTTGAAAATTACGATGATTTGATCGAACCCGGAGATACCAAAGAAGATTCAATTATGGTTTTCGATGATATACCTGCAAACGAGCAAAGTAAAATCAGTCAGACATAAAGCAATAGATTCGTTCTATCTATGTCAAACTTACGCTAGTGCCTTAAAACATAGACTCAGAGATAACGCCAATGTAATCGCCTTATGGAAACAGGATGAAACCAATCTCAGACATATCTTTTCGGATCATATAAGTGGTGACATGACATATCCGAAATTTAAAGAAATGTGTTTACAGTGTTGGGGTGACTCAAAACATAATTTTGTAACTGTTGTGAAAGATTTTGATTTGGATAATGGTCGATATAGGAAGAATTTCGACGAGAATATAAATATTTAACATTATTCAAAAAGTTAGTTCCCATCCTGAGTCCGATGATGACGAACGTTAACAATTTTATTGTAAATAAACGTAAGCTTCATTTTATGCAGGATTCTGTACGAAAGAACTTTGCGGCATACAAAAGGGGACGCTACATCTCTACAAAATTCAATGAGGTGCACAAACAATTGATTGATCCCTTGCAAAATTACCGATTCCTAGTCACAAGGAATAGCGGAAAGAATTTCACACCTACAACAAGCGTTAAAGTTGAAATCAAAGGCTGGCTTTTAAAAAGATTAAGTTACCAGTTGACGACGAGCCTGTACATCTTTATTATACGGACGTGTTAGCTAGAGACGAATACGAAAATATATACAAGTCGGTTATGGAGTAAAGTATAACCGTCAATTGATACGCATAGTTTAGGAAAAGTATGTAGGAAATTGATTTAGAAAACAGTGACACAACCTAAAATAATAACGTTTATCTAGAGACTAGAGGTCTAACAAGAGTTATAATTATTTTTAAAGTCCTTAGCATTTTATTAAGGAATGTAATAGATTAATTCATAGAATACATTCCTACCTGTTGCTTCGTACGTGTACACAAATCGGGTGCAATCGGTACATATCCGAATAGGAGTAGCTCATATAAAAGGACTGTTCGCGTAGAAGTTATTATTTGTTGATTGTACGGTTTAAAGAGACAATATAATAAATATGTATAAAAACTTTGGAGAGGTTATTCGAAGATTTCGCAATGCTCTACGAGTAAAAAGCAGTGTGGGCAACGCTTTCGATAGAAGGAGAAAAATGTCTTATGTGTCAGTCATACGAGGAAGCAATACAGCACTGTACTGCAGTGTTATCATTGCCGAGGATCTGGATGATTTTATGGAAATAATCGAGGAGATGGGGTTTATAAAACTGTTGGCAGATATTCAAATGGAATATATACTAAATTGTAAGTTTTAAAATAAAATTTAACCACCACAACTGTTATCATTAGAAATGAATGATGAATTTAGAAATTATTTTGTATATATTAGCTTGTTTATGTTTTAAAATATAAAGCATACATTGGTATTGTTTAATTTTTCAAATGTTCACGTAACTGAAATGGGTATCTAAGTAATTATGAAAAGAATTATAACAAAGATGTGTATTATTTATTAAAAGGGTGTTATAAACGTTTTACAAAATTATTAATCAGAATCGTTTTATTTAAAACTATAACATAATTTCATTGACATCTATTAATATCTGTAGTTGAAATACAACAGTTTAGAAACTTATAAGAAAACAAAGTGTAATTAATAGTGTTACAAAATTTTCAGTCTTCGGCTTAAAATTTAAACATCGCTCGTAAATGCGTGGAATGGAAACTGTTGTATTCTTCCATATACTCAACTTGTTTACAAATACTGTTTTCAAACAATCTTGGGTAGGTTCTTATAAATTCGTATAATATGATCCCAATATCACTATTACTGTATTTGCTTTAATTACATCATGTGCGAGATTCTGTAGAATATCATTCCTATTATATCTTTCCATTGCGACATCTAACAGAAACAGATCTATATTAGAGTACCCTTTTCCGTTAGTTCTTTTAAAGTATTAGCATGGTTGAGAACGATCTGAGATATCCCTAAAAAGTGCTCTAAAGTTCCTTTGGTAAATATCATATAATTCCCATCAAATGTCATCATCTTCACTAAACAATTCTTATTTAAATAAAAACGCAAGTTGTCAAATTTGCATATCTGATTTTGCATGCCAACTTCCATAGTGCGTATAATGTGGAAGATTTGATATAAACTTCCTAAATACGTTGAGGGATACATCAAGTACGCTCTGCGAAATGGTGTCAACAAATCTAAAAATTATTTTGTAATCGTCGAACGGGTTCAGGCCTACAATTATGATTTTGGAAGAAGATTTTGTTATGGTGTATGGTTTTTCAAATAGTAACTTGGTTCGTTCTAACTGAATTGCAGCGTTTATACGTTCTTTATGTGTTGCGGTCGATTGGTTTTCCAAATCCTTAATTTGTTCCCACTCATTGGCTGTAATTTTAGTTCCTCCTGGAAATAAACCATCTCGATGTGCCTTTCGTTGTGTTTTTTTATGGCATCACATCCAGTAAAAACATTTTCGCACACACTGCACGCAATACTTAAGATGTTCATTCTAGAAAAAATTGTTGATTAACAGTTTTGAATTATACATGTAAATATTAATTTCTTCTACGTTTGCAAAATTCAAACTAAGACTTACTCTTCTTTGTCGATAGTCCTCACACGAAATTTTAAACCAAAGACTGAAAATTCAGTATTACTATTAATTACACTATAAACGACTTTACGCTTTACAAAATAAACTTAAAATGAACTTCTGGCATCATTTCCCCCGTATTTATGTACATAGAGAAAGTATATGTATAATTTGTCCTTACATTAACCCAATTTAAATCAAATTATAGAATGTGTATTCCCGCAATTAACTAGAATTGTGGAAAGTGCTTTTATTAAATTAATCGACAAACAATGCAAGGCTAATGATCATACATTTCACCAAATTTATTTAGAATTTACGTCTTATGTTGAACTACATTTAAAATAGATTATCGAACCACTTTCTAGGTCACCGTGCAGAATTAATGTATGTATTATACCTTTTGGTTTAATCATTTGTATGTGGATTCACTAATTGAAAATTTTAACAATTCTAGCCACTAATAAATATTTTTGAAGTTTAACTCTATTATCGAGCTAAATCTAAATAAAAATGCAAAGGTGTTTTGCTGATAGGTTTTTGAATATTAATACAATATATACAGGTCTTTGTTGGAACTAATTTTAAAAGACGTGATAATTAATTTCAATTCCCAGGAAAATTCTATACTAATTTTATAGGTTACACCAGGGTTTATCTCAAAAGACAGAGCGATACGGTTTAGAAATAGATTAAAGGTGAATTATATACGGTGCTTGCAAAGGTTAATCTGCAAATCAGTAAGGAGTCATTCGATTTGAAAAATTCCGAGGATTTGAGAACCTGAGGAAAACACAATAATAATTGAAATCTTACACGATGGTATATTAAAAATACTGCTAAGAGTAATTTTGTTTAATAATTCTAAAAATGGCGTTGGTGGTTAAATACATACAGGTAAAACCCACTATAAAGCAATTATACCGTCACTTTTCCAGTCAAGACTTGCATATAACGCCAACTAATATAATAAGGAGCTGCGCACGCTCGACCATCGGCATAAAAGGCGAGAGCCATGTTCCAGTGCATTAGTCGTCAAAGTATCGTCGAGTTGGATTAAAATTATAAATTAAAGATGGATTTTTCTTGTGTTGACGTTACAAGTGATGTGCGAGTACCACAATTAAATATCAACCAACTAGTTGGTAAGTCAACCTATAGGTTAGGCGAATTTCCTTCAAATTATCACCACCATATATTAGAAGTTGGTTTTGATTTATATGGTGGTCTTCAACCTGTCATCCAAGTGATTTGCTGTAGTGGTATGTGTGCTGATTCTACGATAACATTCTCTTACTTCGATTGGAAGAAATTGTGTACTTTTCAAGTGGAATTTCAAATTCGCCAATTTGCTCAAGACTCAAAACAAGTCCGATTAAATGGTTTGACTACTGGAAACGATGTTGTTGACATACAATTGGATCAAGATTTCAAATTGCAGCTGAGCACAGCCTTTAATAGAAGTATATGGTGTTGAACAATTTTGAAAATAGAATTTATATAATATGGAGATTACGAAAGATGGGAATGTTATTGTGCTACCTGCGTACGAGTGCATCAAGCTATTAAATTTGCGAGAATTGATCTGTTATAAAATGGTAGAGTTAAGGTGTAGAAACTTTCCAGAATTTTATGAAAATTTGTTGGTGATATAAAAAGTATGTGGAAATACGACGGAGGAAGAAAGGGTTCAAACGTTATTAGAGGAGAGAGCAGTACCATTATTTCTCTGTCTAATGATTGCAGCAATTTAAATTACTTGACAGTGTTGGAAATTATTAAATGTTTCCCATTCAGTACTTAAAAGATGCAACTGCAAGGCAATCGCTTGCGCAAATGTTTAGAGATTTGGCTATCCTAGATTCGCCAGACTCTGGTTACCACAGCGGTTTATAGATGTTATCAATACGTGTATGTATTCTATTAAAACATTATATTTTCTTGATAAAGTTTGTTTTTACATATTTGTATCGCCTAACATTACCATAAATTATTAATAGACGTATTAAACTATCCTGTTTTTATTTTTAAGTTTAAAGTGGTGTACCCGCAAATAATAAACACAATTTACCGCATGTTAACAAAAGTTGTGGGGAAATTTAAAGACGAGTTTAACGGTGACTTGGTGTTATAATTTGTTGGTAGTAAGGCTAAGTCCTACTGTATTGTGCGCGAGAAGGACACGATTAAAAGATTAAAGGGATCTCACAAAGTGTAGTTAAGTAAAACCGAGGGTCTTACAACCTATAACGAGCATATATTCCCAAAAGGGGTGGGCATCCAGCTACGCAACAGTGCGTGGGAGAATAAGGATTCTCTCCAATAAGAAATTAAAGTTTCCATGTACGTAGCACCAGTCATTGGGTAATGGTAAAAATGTGGAACCTATAAAGGCGATTATTAATTGTGGTTTAGTGACCGCGCTCGTGCACTCTTCGAGTGTCTTCGGCAATCTTCGATTGTTTCTAAAGAAAATATTCAAGCATGCCATTTAATGTCGTGGTGTAACATCGTCCACTGTTAAGCTCCGTTAATTATACTACTAAATGAGGTTTGTATTTCCGTAAATACGCACTTTTCAGCGCCTCGTGTTATTGGTAATCTACAAACAATTATATCTCGATTTGAAATGTACGTCATTGAAACATATTCTCAACATAATTAATAGAAAGTCCAAGAAAAGAAAATTATAATAACAGCATTCAAATGTTCGTTAAGAATCTAAAATATTTGTTGGATTACGAGTTACAAATGAATTAATACTACGTTGAAGTTTCCGGAATTTGCGTTATAATGCTTCTACCGCGTCACGTAAGGTAATTTAGGTAATTGATGTAGAATATCAATATGTAATAAGACCCATTTACTTTCAGTACTTAATCTGGTTTATTACATTTTGTTAATTCTGAATTTAGGTAGTTAATGATGTCATACACAAAATTTCTAATTAACATGACTGGTATCTAGCGAAAGTTGTAGCACGTATTTTCAATTACGAATGCATTCTTCTTTCATTACAGGAGAAATTCCATAGATTTCATACCATTATTAACCACGCGATCCTTACACCAAAAGTCGACCTTGCCATTTCTACATTATTGTTAAGCATGCATTGGAATTTTTGGATGCGGTAATTTCTTGTTTAAAGTAACTTAGTTAAATAAAGTGTAATTTAGAATTCATAAGTGATTGTATAGTCAGTTATTACAATTGAAAACACATTCAGGGAATAATTTATTTGCTCTATATATTTTACAGTAGCGTTTCGGATTAAAACTTTCTGCTTTTAATTAATTAAAAGCATGCAAGTTTCTGGCGTATATTCCTAAATAGAAAATAAGTAGTTGATGTACCGTTGAATGGAGTTCATCCTTGTTTACACAAATTTCAGATCATGCGAACTAGCGGTTTTGTTAATATTATTTAAAAAATCAAAACGTTCCAACAATATGTTTTATTGACTGAAAACACGTTTCCTCTTTTTTTACATTAATCTCATTTTGTTACAGGTCTATTTAAACAACCCATTAATTTCTTTTTTGTTACAGGCTACTTTCAACTGCATGGATTCAACTACGCACAGGAAATAATGTTATACTTTGTAAAATTGTAATAGTTTATTAAACTGTAAGTTGGATAAATAAATTATTAAACTTTTGTGTTCTTAATTTATTTATGTTGGTTAAAGATATATTGGGTAGCGAAAAAGGTTTTAAAAATGGAGTTAAATATATACGAGCAAAATTTTAAAGAGGTTTGAGAGCTTAAAGTACAACTTTGCAGGGGTGCTCCGATTTTAAATCTGTTTGCAGATTCGGATTCTGCATAAAATTCTAAGCTAACAAGATGTATCGCATGACTAAAAAATTTATGGACGGTTAGAAATCGGTCTTGGTAAGAAATCTTAAAATTAGGGTAGCTCCTGGGGATGATGCTATCTAAAAATTTCTAGAAATTCGGGTAGCTGAGAAAATTCTAATATTAATCGATACCAAACAAGATAGGTTTATCTCGAAAGATAAAAAAAAATGGCTAGTCGAAGAAAACTATTTGGTGCAGAATGTTAGCGGTAAAAAAAATCTTAAAAATAGGTTGATCTCGTGTGTGGAAATGAGGATGCTCATTTATCTCGAAAGATGAAAAATTTAAGATATTTATCTCGAAAGATGAAAAATGGTTAGTCGAAGAAAACTTTTTGGTCCAGATGAGTGTGGAAATGAGGGAAGCTGGTGGAAATGAGGCAGCAGTTCGTCACTAAATGGTCTACTGGTACGCTTCCCATCAGTCGCAAGATGCAAAAACTAATGACAAAAATAATAACTGTACTTAAACATGGTGATTAGTATAAACGACTACAGATATTGGTTTTGCAATACTCTCAACTAATGTTAATTGTGCGAAAGGATTTACTGGAAATCTATTATTACGGCAAATGTCTAAGTATTGGGGGAACCTTGGCAGCCACGGGCTGCTTAACCCCCTTCACATACCACTGAATATCGGTGAAATAAGGCATATAATTAGTAGAACGGAATCGAGCTGTATAGAGGCTGTTGTGAGAATTACAGGGAACTGGGTAGGCTTGCTCAGAACATAAATAAGCTGAGGTACAAGTCCAACCAGTTTCAAAACGTAAAACCCAATGATGAAAAAATAAGTCCTTTTAAACCTGATGATTATTATAAACAACTACAGGGGTTGGTTGTGAAATATTTTCAACTAATGTTGATTGTGCGAAAGGATAAATTGAAAAAACTATTACTTCGACAAAGCTTCGAGTGCTGGGGGAACTTGGCAGCCTAACGCTGCTTACCTCCCTTCACATACCAATGAACATCGGAGAAATAGGGTATGTAAGTGTAAAACAATAGAAGGTGACTGAACTGCATCAAACTAGAAAGAACAGCAGCTATGTTCAGAGACTACGAACATAGATACAAGAAGAAAACTGTTCAAAGCATAGTGTGGAGCACAGCACGGTACATCTATGAAATAGGGGCAGTAGGAAAAGCAAACCGAATAAAATAGAAGCCTACTGGAATGTTGTGCTTCAAATGTAGCATGGACAGCAAAGCTAATAACAAATAGGTTGTAGAAATAGCAAAGGAATAAAGATATCTGGGGAAAACAAAAAAATAGGAGAAATAGGACAGGATACCTTAAAATGCATTTCTGGGGAATAGTGCGGGATATATTACAAGCAGTGAGAGGTAGCGGTAGATCGAGATCTGACTTTCGCACATAGAGAGTGATAGATGCAGACTGTGCAAATTTCAGGGAAATGTGTAGCTTGGTTCAGACTAGGAAGCAATTAGGGTACGCGTCCAACCACACTGAGAAAAGGATTTAGTTGCTTCAACTGAAAATTAGTTGATTCAATTAGAATTTTGGTTTGTATATAAACAATGATCTATATGCATTAAATAGAACATAATAAAATGTTGGAAAACCGATTTTGAAGCAAACAAACCTAAATTTGTACCACAATAATTATGGCATTTACTCAAATCGCTATTAATGTAACTTGAATGTTAGGTATCGTTACTTCAATTGCTTGTAGGTTTGATTTGAATTATTTAATACTCTTATCAAATAAACTGTTGTGTTAAATCAACACGTTGAATATCCCACTTACATATAAAAATCATTGAAGCAAATACTTGAAAGGGTTTGTAGCATTAAAACAAACTATTCAAATTTTCAACTAACCAAAAGCGTCATTGGTTTAACTAACCCATATATTGAGCAGATAATAATTATTAAGCTAAGTGGCTAATAAGGGTTCAAATAATAACATTTGTGGTTTAATCAAACTTTTATTGTGTTGAATTGAAACATTTAGCTGTCAAATCAATCATTTCGTTGCGTTGTACATTGTTTAGAAATAGAATTAGTTGGTTTAAACATCCAAGGTAGTTTGATTCAATATCCAGCTTGATCGATTACGGCTTAATGAAGTTATTTTAACCATTTTTTTAATACAACGGCGATCAACAAATGAGTTTGTTCATCCCTAACAGATTTTTAACAAAAAAATTGATTTAAAATAACTTCATTCAGTCACATTATCAAGTTGTATATTGAATCAAATCTCACCTTGAATGTTACATTAACCCTAGTTCATCCTACATAAGCTTCCACTCCAATTTTATAAAACTGACACTGATTATTGAAAGTTTGTTTATTCCTTGAGGTTGCAATGGGTCTTTGAAGTTAGACATTCGCTTATATAGTTGAATGCTAAAAACAACTGCTTTAGTTATGAGCAATAAGACTAATTTATAGAAATGTACTTACGTGTTTTTAGACGAAAAGATTTTGTTTACACATAGTACAGCGTACTAAATTTATTTTTCATGTATTTTTACAGTTAGTTGAAATACTTTTATGGAAACTAACACAATAAACAATGCGAAGTAACGCTTGACGCCATTTTGACGTGTCGCAGTCGAAGGTTACCGGTATATTAAAGATATAATGTGCGCGCGCTGTATTTCCAATACGTAGCATCGGTGACGTACAATACCGTTGCGTTCAACGAATAACGTCGACGTTTGATTTAGCAATCGTAGTTTATTTAAATCAAGAAGCTAGAGACGTTTGTTTCAATATTAAATTTGTTAGAAAACGTGTTCATTTGACACTTTTTCCAGCATTCATTTAACTAAAATGGATTTTTTTCAACATTAATGTAGTATTGGACTAAAATATGAAATTTGTTGACAATATTAGTTTGTATTAAATACGACTGATGTTGAATGAAATTCACTTTTGCATTCTTTTATCAACCAACTATTATTATGCATTCAAACAAACAAATTTAAGTCAACTAATTTTTGATGTTAGTTTAACCATCTGCAAGCGGTTCAGTGAATATAGTTTCGTTTAGAACGACTAAAAAATACTTGATCAAATGCTTTACTCTTCAAAACAACAGAATTGGTTGAATCAACCAAATCACTTTTCTCAGTGCAGTTCAAGGACTAAAGACCTAATGATAATGACAAGTAATTTATATTAACTAACAGGTAATAATTAAATTTATTTTGAATATCTATTCAGATTTACACGCAACTTAGTATCGAAGACTTCATTTTCTCCCACTAAAGTGCATCTTTATATTACTTACGGTAGTTTTTTGGAAGATTTCCAGACTGTAGGTCGACCGACAATCGACAAGATACATGCGGCTTTCTTTGGTGGCGGTATCTGATAGCTGCTCCTTTGTCGGTTGATAGCGGTTATCATTTCTAGACGTACAGCGAATGAATGCTCAAAAGAACTAAGGCGCGATACCGCGCCTTTGCTACAGTACCTTATATCGTCTAAGCAAGGAAGTTTTGCACAGATTAATTTTTGATTTTGCTGTTGTTGTATTTGCAGCAGTGGATACATCTCCACTTGTAGCAGACATATACTTTTATGAAAAATCATCTTTTCCACCACTCTACTTACCAAGTACTACTGCCTTTCTGTTCCCTTTTTCAGTGAACAAACTTGTCACTATGGTGGCGCGGCTCTGGCAGTAAGCATTGAAAACGTACCGAAGCTCAATTTGGGTTAAAATATATCTTGGTTCTGTACTTATAGTTAGCTTTTTAAAACTATTCAAGCCTCTGATATAATTACAAACTTGTGAGATACAAGTTGTGCTATCAACGATAATTTCGTATGGAAATATCCTCATTTAAGTTGAATTAACGGTATTTTGATGTAGATAAACTACATAAAAGATATAGGAGTATATTCTAGATCTTTCAGAAAAATAGAACATGTAAGGGTTTTTGCATTCTCCCTATGTTCTTACTTTATTTGGTTTATGTTTAAGGATGCGACGACGCTCTTTGCCTTTATGGTTAATGGCATAGATCACGGGCACTGTCACGCTCATCTTGAGGTGAAGCTCATGTTAGTCATTAAGCAATACCTGTTGATCCTTTACTTATACAGTCTTTGTGTAGGTTGACCCTCAATCGTGTAAAGCGAAGACATCGGTTAGAATATGATACAATTTTATTTGTCAAGGAATTTATCCCATGATACTCTTTTTTATTTTAATAGAAATTTGAATAAAATCATGACAGTATAAGATATTTTTAGTTTAAAAATTTATTACATGACTAAGATTTGGAAGATAGTAAGTTTGATACTCAGATGCTGTGTATAAAATGCCTGAAACCACTAGATTTTGAGAAAGACCAGTTCCGTTTGTCACCCCAATCGGCATTTCTGTGATATGGAGATTCGTACATAAATTGTCGTAAATTATGTAATAAAGAACAAATATATCTAACATTGGGGGTGTTTTGCTATATAATTAATGTGAGAACAAGGGATGGAAATATTATAAGCAGGGTGTTTTAAGTTATGCCTAATACACGTTTAGCTTTGAGCATCACTATAAGGCTATTGACGGCTTTGTTTGCTATTACTTTACACTAATACATTCAGCAGTTTAATCCATATCGTTGCAAATAAATACCAAGTTTAACTTCGAAACCATCCGTGGTTCTCTAAAAAATTAACGTAAAGTATATGTAGATTTCAAGTAATGATACGCTAACATTCCAAAAAAATAAATCCATTACTTGCTTCGATATTTCAGCGTCTCCGTATAAAAACATTTCACCCCTGACAGACACTCGTAAAACAGAGTTTCTGTGTAAACATTTACCGGTCGTATATGATACATCCGAGCAGGATTCCTCGTCATACATTTTTTGTCTACCTCCACCTAGATACATTATTCGCTGCACGAATATGTACACCCGCATTTGTTACAAATGGAAAAAGTTTTCTGGTCTGAAAAGAAATGGAGGTAATAATGGCTTGTAGAGCAGAATTATATCATGAAATTAGAGCGCTAATAAAATCAAATGCAGAAATATTAAATGCACTCAAGGCGTTGAAAGATATTTTTAAAATGAAATAATTCATAAGCTCAGTCTACAAGAATTGAATTTGAATCGATAATTTTTGTTTCTGTTACTAAAGTTAAAACAAGGTGATGTTAGTTGTGGTAGTTTGAACAAAGTAACAAGCAGGTACTAAATGAATTTATAGTAGATTCTATACAAGTTAGCGCTTTAGAACAGTTAGAATCTGGGAGGTCTGAATCTGATTGACAATAGAGTAATGCGTTTAGAGAAGATGCGAATGTGTAAACATTTCGAGCATTTGATTTAATTCCGTTTTAAACCTTATGCAAGCACTAGTCGTGGTTGCTTAATAATATATTTCTAAATGGATTCTTGGGACACTTAGTATAACGGAGACTTATTAATTGCCACTCGATGTTCTACTGCAGGTTCGCAACCTATTTTATATATCTATTTTATTTTAACCCTTCAGCCACAGCATTTATATTTATTTTTAGCAATGTTGGGGCAAGGCCTAAAAACGTTTTGACCTTTACAAAAGTTGTGTTTCTTATCATTTTTATAAAATCCACAACATATTTTCGCTGAGCTATCCAGGCAGGAAAAAGGAAAAGGGAAAAATTTATATTTTTATCGTCATATAGATATATAGAAAATATGTTGTGGATTTTATAAAAATGAAAAGAATCACAAAAATCTCAAGAAATATCTATGAACAGTCTATTATATATTAAAATATATCTTTCTTTTATATACATTATCTCAATAATCTCTTACATATACAGATACAAATAACACCTATCGATACAATTTACAGCTTAAATTTACACAGAAAATTTAATTTATTACTACTTACGTACTGAGATAATTTTCACCTAATCGTTGTTAATAATTACAGAACCCCAAAACATCTCACTTGTGAGTCACAAAATTTACCTCATGTTTTGTTAGATAATTTAAATATACTTGTATTATACATTTCTCAGCGTAGTTGATCAACAGCACCAGCAGAAAATTTTGTAAAGGTCAAAATGTTTTGAGCCCTAACCACAATATTGCTGAAAATAATTTACCTTTTAGTGAAATACTCATTGAAATTTATTTATTATGTTAAAAATAGAAATAATGTGTTTGTGATGGTGAAATTGTTTTAATCCCTAAATTCTATCAGCCTATTTCTCCTTTGGTTTTTCATATTTAAACCATATAAACCTACTACCGCTTCTTCTCTACCCTCACCTACCACTGCATTAAAATACTTCATAATGATTAAATTTTCATGTCCTTTTACGTATCTTAGTATGTCTTCGATATCCTTGTAGATCGCTTCTATCTATTCCTCACTATGGCTGGAAGTGGGCATGTATACTTGTATTATTGCTGTATTTACCATGCGCACTCTTTCGTTTTTTTGTAAGTAGTTTTCTACAGTGTCCTATCTTTTTTTGCATAACTATCTCTACATCCGAGTTTCTTTCTTCTGATCCTGTACGACTTATCCTAAAGTCTCCGCTCCAAAAATCCTCCGCCTCTTGTCATCGAACTTTACTAATCCCTACTGTGTCTAATGCTAACATATCAATTTCAATTTTCAAGTTCTTTAGCTTACCCACATGCTTCATACTTCTGACATACCACGTTCCAACTCGCAAAATGTTTCTGCCTTATTTAGTCTTTCCAATCACATCCTTTGATGCTGCCCCTTCTAGAGATCCGAATGGGGGACTATTTTAACTCAGAAATTTTTTACCCCAGAGGATGCCATCATCTTTAATAATAATTTAAGTATGCAGTGTACTTGGGAGGTAATGTGATGGTTTCGTGTTGCCTTCCACATCGCAGTAGTGTCTCAAAATGCCATACCAACCTCTACATATACTTTGATGTGATAAGCAGGCCACGAGAGGTTGTTGAAACCCAAATTCTATAAATAAAACCCACCCCAACAGAAATAAACCTGAGAAATTAAAATTTTCAAATATGTAATGTCTCTACCCTGTATAATACAAGCGTACTTCTTTGCCATGAAAAAACCAAGCTCTTATTAATTATATAATTAAATTTTCCGTGTGTAGATATAAAAACAAAGCAAAATATATTTCCGTGTAGACTAATAAGAAGTCGCGTGTATAAGGCCATTGAATTCGTTTCACTTTATTAAAAACATATTTTTCCGTTTATGAAACAAATTTTAATATGTGTGTGTAAATAAAAGCTTACTTAATAATAACGAGTTTTCATTATTAGGAAATAAATACAAAATGCCATTTCATCTGCATAAAAACACGTTTCATTACCATTTGCAGGGTATAAAAAGTTCTTATTAAATATGTGTGTAGATGTATCATTTTAATTCATTTTATAAGTTTTAAATAAAGGATTAATTTAGAATCATCTTTATTATGAAGGAGAATATGCCAATTAATAAGAAACGTTATTAAAACTTAAACGTTTATTCTAGGAACACGCGCGACGATTAAAAACTCATAAAATCGAGTTTATAGTTTTCTGCATTGCAATAAGAATGCGACGCGACCAGGATACGTTTTACTGTATACATAAATCACGTAGTTTGTTACTATCTGTTCGTTAAATGCCGACATTCTTGTAAATTCCTACATCAGCGATCACTAATTCTTGAGAAAAAATGTGGAATAATATAGAAAAGCGACGTAGTTAAAATTTTAATACAAAAACCGAAACTTGAATAGAACCATTCGTTCAAAAATTAATTCGCGTTTTGCCAAGAACATGTAAAAATTAAGATTTAGTATTCGGCGATTTTATTAATTTGCGATTTCTGATATTATGATATGCACTATGTACCGCAGAATTTTGCATAAATATGAAAGTTATAAATTTGAGTAGTTTCAAACACAGAAGTTCTCGAATAAAGTTATTAGATGAAACATCATTTATTTTGTAAAACACAATGAAGTGGAACGTTCTCCGATACAAAAGCTTGTCTAAAGTTAATTAATTAGAAATAAAAGGAAATGCACTTTTGTTAACTGTTGTTCTAAATTGAGAGACAATGCAAATAACGTATGCTGTAATTAAAATATTAACTATTGGCTTTAGATCAGAACATAGAATCCACAGTTTTATAGATGTTTAGTCATTTTGAGACATTAAACGTAAAAATTAACAAAAACCTAGAAAAAACCAAACGTTTAAAAAATTTTAATAATATCTATGTAATGTAAATAAAACATGGGATCTTGGAAAACAAAAACTGCGGAATTTTATTCAGACTTCAAAAATTGTTGAATTTCTATTTGTGTCAACTTATCTCTACATAAAAAATTCATTTGCAAATGTCGAAAACTATAGTGCGAAATTTCCCTTCCAGGATTAATTACCGTTTAATTGCCACGTTATAATTATTATTTATAAAATAACGCGTTTTAGAAAAGCAAAATTGAAGATTTTATCTATTTATTCATATATTTATTTAATTAGTAATGTTAGATTTAAGTATATGTACAAAAAATAATCAAATTATTTTTCGCTCATGTTTGCTGTATGTGAAAACGATATTCAATCATTTTGACCGTAGAGTGGTGCAAAAAATTAGTGGTCCGGATCTTTGTTACTCAACGATTAAAACGAACACCTGCAGTTTCCATACAACAAACTATCCTTCAAAATTATCTATTATCTTTGACGAATTTATAGTATTACTCCCAATAATTCCAAGCATTAATGCAGCGTTAAAAAAAAACCCCAAAACCAAAAAAAAAAATTTAAAAACCCAAATGGGTTTAAAAAATTTAAAAATTTGGGAGCCAAAAAAAATTTTTAAAATAAAAAAAGGGGCCTTTTAAAGGGGGAAAAATTTTAAAAAAAAAAAAAGGGGGGGTTTAAAATTTAAATTGGCAGTTTTAAAAAAAAAAAACCCCGAAAAAAAAGAAAAAATTTTAAAAAAAAAAAAAATTTTTTTGGGGGGAAAAAAATTTAGAGAAAAAAAAAAAAAAACCCCCCGGGGGGAAAAGGAAAAAAAAATTTTTTAAATTTTTTAAGGGTTAAAAATTAAAAAAAAAAATAAAAAAAGGGGGAAAATTTAAAATTTTAAATTTTTTTTAAAAAAAGGGGGAAAAATTTGGTTAAAAAAAAAAAGGGTTGGGGAAAAAGAAAAAAAAAATTTAAAAAAAAAAAAAAGGGATTCGGGTGGGAAAAAAAAAAAATTTAAAAAAAATTTTTGGGGGAAAAGGGAAAAAAAACCTTTAAAAAAAGGGGGGGAAAAAAAGGGGGGGAAAAAGGGGGGAAAAAAAAAAAAAAAAAAAATTTTTTTAAAAAAAGGGGAAAAAAAAAAATTTTTTAAACAAAAATTTTTTTTTTTAAACCCAAATGGGAAAAAAAAATTTAAAGGGAAAAAAAAAAAAAAAAAACCGGGCGACAGGATATTCTGAATTTAATAGAAAAAGGCAAAATACAAAAAATTCCCAAAAAGGGAAAAAAAAAAAACCAAAAAAATTTTTGCGGCTAAAGTACAATGGACTGAGGATAAGTGCAATAAAATACAAGCTAAGATGGAAATAGGAAATACAGACGAAGCATACAAACTAATTAGTAGGAATTTTAGAGACGTAAAACCGTATAGCAAATATAAGGGATGCGGAAGGAGACATCACTATTGAAAATGTAGATAAAGTGGATACATGGCAAGATCGTATAGGAAATTTATATGCAGGACAAGAACTAGAAGCACGAGAACAGGAATCAGACATTAAAAAGGATCACTTGGAATTTTGTACACCTAGAGATGAGTTTGAACTAGCATTAAAAAGCCTGAAAAGAAGGTCGGGTATAGATGAAGTGCAACCATAAACTCTAAAAGTCGCTCGACCAGTAATAGCAGAACGCCAATTCCAATTTGTAATCTATATGTATGAGACAAACGGCATGACCAAAGATTTCAAACGTAACACCACAGTCACTGTACCAAAACAAAAAAGGTGCGGATATATGTCGAAATTTTCGAGCATTAAGTTTAACATTACATTTGTAAACAGCATTAACTTTGAGGGTGATATTTTAGAAAACAATGGATAAAAGGAGAAACCGTATGTGTAGGGTTTCTAGATTTTGAAAAAGCTTTCAATAATGTATAGTGGGAATAACCGTTTGAAATACTCAAAGTATTGAAATAAATTATAGAGATAGACGGATAGTGCATATTTTATAAAAGGAACAAACAACCGCAATAGAATTTGAGCAGGAACGCACAGAACTAAATTTTAGGAAAGGATGAGCGCTTTCTCGGTTAATTTTTAACTTGATTATTGAAGAGACAATGAATACTGTCAAATAAAAAAAGACATTTGGAAATATTATGCAGGGACAAACGACGGACATGCTTAAATTTGCAGAAGATATAGCAGTATTAGTATCTAGCAATGAAAAGTTGGAAGCAGCTCTTAATGAAATGTAAAGAGTACTAACAGAAAGATACGGAATGAAACTTAGCAAAAATAAAACCAAGGTACTAGTATGTAAAGGAGTGAAAAATAAGTTAAAGACGAAAATATAAATAGGAAACGAGAACGTTCGAGAGGTTAAGCATTTCTGTTACCTAGGAAGCCAAGTTATAGAAGGTAGAGAAAGTGCAAAAGATATAAAACAAAAGTTAGCACAAGGCTGTGCTGTATTTAACAAGAAAAAGCAACTACTATGTTCTAAGAAACAAACATAGAAATAACAAAAGATTACTGAAAGCATATGTGTGGAGCACTGTACGGTTGTGAAACGTGGATAGTAGGAAAAGCAGATACGACAAAAATAGAAGCTTTTAAAGTGTGGTGCTACGGTCGTATGATGAAGATATAATAGACAGACAAAACTAAGAACAGAGAGATATCAGAAATTGTAGGTGAAAAAATAAATATTTGGAAAACAGCGAAAAATAAAGGAGACAGAATAGTAGGATACGTTTTAAGTCATACGGGAATACTACTGTGTATAATAGAAGCAGAGAAAGTAAAAATAGAGAGGTTGAGGCTGACCTCGATCAGACTATTGCACGCAGGTAGTGAAAGCTGTAGCTTGGTGGGAAACTAAAGGAAATATATAGATTAGATCAGAGTAGGAAGCAATGGAAATACGCGTCCAACCAATTCCAGAACTGAAAACTTAACAAATTTGAACAGGTCTATACAAAAAGATTACTATAGTCTCACTAAGGGACTTTGAGCACCTGATCAATTTGAATGAACCAAAAATGATACGAAAAGATAATAAGTGAAATTCCGCCATTTTTGTTCAAGAAAGACTAGCAATGACCTTTTTGTTTTTCTTCTGCAATTGTAGGTTTCTACATCAGCTTATGAATATTTTGCCAAAATCTCTAAACCATCAATGAGCACAATAGTTCCGGAAGTGGACTAAATTTTCGTAAAATGATCAAAACAAAATATACCTATTATGAATTAGTACATTAAAAAAAGTTATAATTCATATATAAATTTTCTAAACCTAAAGCTTGCATCTCTAATAAATGGTGTGAAAAAGTAGAATCGGTTGGAATAGCGATATTTGCATTTGACTGATGAAAAATGCTTAAACTGCAAACATTTTGCCGATGATTAGCCAAGTATTTGATATTCGTTTTGTCCCTGTTGCATACTAATCGATACCGATGCTTTCGACAACATTTAGAAAATTTCAATTAATGTAATATTATCACACTCCTTTTGTTCTTTTGGAAGTGCTATCTTAGATATTTTATAAGTACGTCTGTTGGTTATAACAGACCAGTGGCCCTTTCTATGCAGTTCTTTCAACTATAGTAATACTAAAAAATTCCTTTTGTTGAAGAATCATTTATATATGAATGTTACGACCACATTTTTCCTGCTTTGTTTGGTACTGTGATCTTTTCTGTATGGAAAGTTAATAAACGCGTGGGTTGTTCAAACGATTCGTTATAGTTATCGAAAATTAATGAAAGAATACTTTGCAAGCGTCTAACAAAGGCATTTTCTTATTTCCTTGTAATACAAAGTTAAAAACTGTACATCACGATTGTAAAAATGTTGTACATCTACGAAGCGTACGCAATAGTTTGATGTATGAGCGACTGATATTTCTACTGTCCAACCAAGTTACTTCTTTTGCACATTTTTGCATCCGTAGCCGCACTTGTGTTTGTATATTCTTGCACATTTATGTACCAACAATCCAAATTGTCTCTCCAAACGTAGAATACTGTTTTTGAACCCTTGACAATTATTAGCATATAATACGCACATGAATAATATAAAAAACAGGTTCTAGTCCCTACTAGTGTGTATAGAGGGATGTGAGAATTGCTTTATTTAAAATAGACTTATTTGCAAATAAGGTATGGCTCGTACAAAATTATACGTATCTGTATGTTTGTTGTGGTTTGTTTAGCATTCTTCTTAATCTTCTTTGGGAATTAAACCACTCATAGTTTTTAAAATTATCTTTATTTACGTTTCGATCCATGACCTAGAATCGTTGTCAAAATGTCATTTTGACAACGATCCTAGGTCATGGATCGAAACGTAAATAAAGATGATTTTAAAAACTATGAGTGGTTTAATTCTCAAAGAAAATTAATAAAAATTTTACGTATCGTCTCAATTGAAGCAAAAGTGCGTCGGCGACACCTTGAGCCTGCCATTCAAAACATATCAAGGTCCTCCATATTCGGCATCAAAAGCTTATTAGATTTTGTGAACTTTCTACTTTTTCTTCTTCAATTTTCTTATACTTTTTGTTATTTCAAATACTAAAGAAATTCAATAGACATAAACTTACTCTCCAATATGGCCCAGGTTTCATAATACCTTCAACCTCAGAAAGTTTAATTTTTTTCGTGTCCAAACATATAATATATAATACATGAACCTATTGGACAGGTTTCATAACTCTTTAACTGCCCCGATTTTTGTTTCATGAGTCATTTCTTGGACGACAATTTTTGCAAATACAGTATAGTTATATTTAACGGAAGGAAGCAATATACATTGAAGACAATAATTTTTAAGATACTTTGTAATGATACTGTGCTGATACGGTTACGGTTTGTCAAAACATGTCATTTACATCAAATATATAGTCAATATCTAACATTATTTGCTAGCTGTCCGAGTATATTATTCAAGAGAGAATATATTAGTTTCGCTTTGATTAAATCTAAATTAAAATATTTATGGGGGCACGTTCAATAGATGAATCTTACGCGAAGTGATGTATAAAAAAGCGTTACACTGTAATCAAATTCTAATTCTTTAGATTATTCCAAGTGACATTTGTAGTCACTAAACTCGATTACGCGTTACTAATAATTAATGCACGCAGAAACTAAAACAAGGATTTGTCAAATAACTATTATGTATGTTTGCGTATCCTCACTACAAATAGTTTAAAACGGAATATTCTTGAACACACTTAACAAAAATGTTTGCTTGAGGCTACTCTCTTAATTCTACTTTATTTTCTCAATCGTGCTTGTGATTCCACACGGATAACCGTGTAGGTGGCTCTGCGCGTTATACAGCCAGCTCAAATGATCCGTCATAACCATTCCTTTTATACAAATACCTTCCGCTGCAGGCATCCATAGAGGAAAATTATTTCGTGAGATAACTTTGACGTATTAGATTCTATTTCCTGAAAATATTTAAAGAGGAAGTGAAGATTTTCTTGCTGACATTTATTTTCTGTGCATTATGCGGATAGAAGATTTCAAAGTTCTCTTTTTTTGTTATAAAGATATAGGCGTTTCTCAGTTGCATCAAAATTATTGCTGTACATATTATAGAGCTCAATTGTTATCAATAAGAGTTAATTAATCAATTGTTTGAAGAATGTTTATATAAAGTCGAAACGTTAAGGGTTGGTCGACTACATTTCTTTGATGGAATTCTGAGGGCTTTTTATATATTAGAAACAGGATAAAACAAACCATCTTATATTCTGCTATTTTTATAAATAATTTAGCTGGCTGCTTAGCTGGTAACCAATAGACTGAAATGTTGCCGAGTTAAAAGCCCTTTAAGGACAGGTTGAAACGATTATCAAATTGAAAAACGAACTTTTTTATTTATGGAAAAATGCAGTGAGCTATATAACAGATATTTGTTTCCAATGCTTCGAACAAATATTTCTTATGGAGTTGTGGACAATATTTATTTGTGCCAAGTGAAAAATTATAAAAATTTATTGGGTCAAGTGATGTTAAATGAGAGGAGCAGGGTAACTTCTGGACAACAGCTGCGTAACAGTAACAAAAAGTAAATTTAAGTTGAAAAACTGATTAATTTGTCAATAAGGAAGTGATAGGTTTAGCTAAAACTATCGGATATTTTAAGAAGGTATGAAATTGATAGTGAACAAATAAAAATGTTCAGAATTACCATTCATCATCCGTATAGCTTCAACCAAACCGGCGTTTAGGGAAAGTATTCAGAAATGTGCTTAAGATAAAAAGCAAGGAAGACGTGAGTTACTACTAAAGTTATAGGTTTATAAATGAAAACATATAATATCCAGATGTGTTCGTTTAACAAGCGAAAGAGGAATACAAGTGCGCTTAACAAATATAACAATGAGGAAATTTAGATTAGAAGGTAAAATAAAATTTTCATATAAAAATAGATAAACGATTATGAATAGCATTTGCGAGGTAGAAAGAAGGTTTAGACTATATAGAAAGTAAAAACAGCTTTAAGAAACAAGATCCACGTCTTGCATATATAGGCTAGAGAAGAATACGTAGATGCGGAATAAAGCAGTAAAATGAAAAAAATCTATAAAGTAACAACGTAAAAGGAGTAAAAATTAGTACAATGGAACCCGAATTTGACAGAGCTATGAAGAAATTTAAGAAGGATAAAGCTATTTGCAGCGAATGGGATATTCGCGCAAATAAAAACACGCAGTCAGAGATTGCCAATGCTTTGTTTTGATTAATTAACCTAATATATTTAACAGGACAAATATCCAATCAGTTTCTAGGTGGATGAATGGTTTTGATACCAAAGGGGATTGATGGAGGATTGTGTCTGTGTGAACAGATTAGACCCGGTGCAATGATGTAGTTTAGATTTAAAAACAAATTGACACAAACCAGTTTGGTATTTAGATGAGATCTCGGACAATAACTTTCGAATATCTATTGAAAATACTAGCTAGGAGAAGAACCATATATGTACACAGTGCTTATCGCGCTAAAAAATCTTTTGATTGATTGGTATAACATGTTTGGGTTATGAGCAACGCGGGGATATACGAATAGTTAACAATTTATGTAAGTAATAGAAAAATGTGTTTACAAAATAAAAGCATAGGGTAAGTTAGAAAAAAATGTTATAAATGGATGCGCCTTGCACTTGTGGTGTTCAACTATCTCAAAGTGGAAGTAATAAACAACATTATAGGGGATTCGAAATGTCAATCCTAGATATACAACGATACAGTAAAATCAGCATAAAATTCGATCTGTAAATAGCTTTATTTGATACGAATAATACTTATTACAGGGTACAAAATGAAGTATTATAAAAACGAACCTAAATCAATGAAACGTGAAAAAAAGCAAACACAAGAATACTGAGGCTAGCGTAGTATTACTATACCAATGGAATTCCGTTATTTTTAGAACAAAAGAACAAAGAACAGTTGTATTAGGAACGAGTACTAACATCTTATATGTGATTTTCCAGTGTTCCACCCGAAGGTACTACATTGGCCAGGAAGGGAGTTTTTTACCTGGAAAATTTGGAATTTTGCCGAACCCTTGCTGTTCCAAGCAAGGTAGGGATCTTTAACGTGCGTGACAACACTCACACACGGGACCTCCATTTTACCTGTCATCCGAACGAGGGCGTATTTTTGTGAAAAATGCTCGCTTAACATTTTTCAAGCGGACCGTGTCGGGATTCGAACCTGGGACCTTGGGCGTAGTAGTCACACACGTACCACTATGCCACGGAGCCGTCCGTGTACTAACACCGAAAGAAGGGGCACTTATTCCAATACTGCCGGGTTCTAGCGGTCAGTATTTTCGGTCGTCGCCGTGGATCAATGCAGTAAGCGTAAGACTACGGATCCCAAGGTCCTGGGTTCAAATCCCGACACGGCCGACTGCTTGAAAAATGATAGGTGAGCATTTTTCACAAAAATTACGCCCTCGTTCGGATGAGAGGCTAAATGGAGGTTCCGTGTGTGAGTGTTGTCTCGCACGTTAAAGATCCCTACCTTGCCTGGAACGGTAAGGGTTCGGCAAAATTCTAAATTTCTAGGCAACAAAAAACTCGCCTCCTGGCCAATGTAGTACCTTCTGGTGGAGCATTGGAAATATAAATGCACGGTCAGTATTTTCGGCGAAGTAGTGTTTCGAGCAACGATCCCGGCGAGCACTCTACATCTCAGACCTATATGTAACGTCGTTCGCGTCGGGAACCGAAGTATTTATCGGATTAAGTAAGATTTTAAAGGTAGGGTAAATGTTGTGAATTAGTTACCTTCCTAGGTATCTGCTACTTTGTACTAATGGATACTTATTATTGTTATTATAGCTTTAGGTTGTTGATACCGCTGATCACGTTTCTGTAAACTAGGAGTGTCATACTATTACTGAATTAAGCCTAATGCCAGGTTGATACTTCACTTAATATTTGAAGATAATCCAGATTTTGTGTATTAAACAGTATAACTATGCACAGCTTTTCCGTTAACTGTTTTAACTAAGAAAACAAAAATATCTGCGACTAGCAGTGTACCGTTAATGTAACAAGTTCCACGATGGCATTTTGTTAAACTAATAAAAAGAAAATTCTACGATACTATATCGCTAAGTACTATTTAGTGACCAATTGGTTGTGATTCCTCACAAGCACTTTAAAATAAAAATCGCTTTGTTAGATACATTATACTGTTCCATGGATTACTTAAATAAGATTTGAAAAATATTATGCACACGCTGGCATGCATTCGTGCGCGAAAGAAAAACAAGTACATCAAAGGCGTCCACGCATCTAAACTTGTATGCCAAGCACACGTGCAAACAAGACCGCACGTATGCATGGATAAACAGCGCGCGTACGTTCGTTCTTGGTCAGGAACACGTGCGCACAAGCACATAAACACAGCAGCACTCACGCGAGTTACGTATCGGGCCTCGGGAGCGGTTTTTTTAAAAACTTCTTCTAAAACTTGTAACAATTTTTATTTAGTTAAACAGAAATTACAATTGAATTTTGACAAACTGGATTGATTTATACTAAGTCAAAAATTAAATAATATCTGGAGTTTAATAAGGGCGAGTAGCCTAGGTAAACGGCAATGTTAAAGCTGAAATACTCAAGACTGACTGATGGTCTTGGGGCTCTCGGGGTATTTATGTTGTACCAGCCCCTTACATGTCTTTGGGAACTTGCAGAGCTGATGTCTGCTTATTTATTAATTCTATTCATTATACAATGAAACAATCTTAATTTTTAAGTAATCGCGGTTTTTAACCGTCTGTGACCTGCACCTGCAGTATCACTTACCGTCTAGAATACAATTTATTCACATCCGTTCTCACAACTTGTTTGTGAACTTTTAATAACTTTTCTGATTTCTTCTTGAGTTTACAATGTTGCATATACTTAAGTTGCCTTAATAATTTCTAATAATTCCTAATAAATTCTATTTTGCTGTACATATGTAGATTGGGAGATACGGTACTCGCGCTCACACATAAGCAACCTTAAATCTAATTTTTGTTTTTAAGTAATGAACTTCTGTACCAAATACTAAGGCGTTGACAATCCTCCTGTTGATTATCTGGCAGCCTCATACCATATTATCTTTCCTTCATTAGTTTAGTTTTAAATTATTTAAAAGAATCAAATATTTTAAGAATAATAATATAATAACGTTAACTTTTAACTGTTTAATAACAATGAAATAAATAGTTTAGTTATATGAACTAAGAAGATAGTTAACTCAAGCGACTTTTACGAAGCGCACTTTTGTTGTACGATGGGATTGTCAAAAATGTACTTATTAAAAAAACAGATTTAATAAGATAGAGTTTAAATACAGTATTTAAGAATGCGTTATCTCTAATCGACACTACAGTTCTTAGTATATTTTAGTTGACTGATTTAAACTATTGCAACTTGTAAAGACTAGAACTAGCTTTAAAATCTCAAAATTAAATTTCACTCTAGGTCACCAAGCACCCTGGTATTATCAACTTTTGCACCACGTAAGTTTAATTACAGCACGACATTTATGTTTACGGAAGCTACTCTATCACTATGTACCATTAATTACAAGGCAATTAGCACACATAATATTTTCCATCATACAAATAATTTATCTTCAATAAGAAATGCAAACCTCAAAAACGTGCTCACACTTAATTCACGACAGCGTACATGTGCACTAACACACACACGTCTGCGGACAGTAGTGTATTTTTAAGTAGTCTGGCCCAGTATGGCGGTGGTGTGTCACTAATCGCTTTTTAATAGGAAAACTCATCAACACTAATAGTTTTTTAATTGGAAATCCATTAACACTAATCGTTTACATCTCGTATTATTATTAAATACACAGATTTCATTTTAATTTAGAGATTAACTTAATAGCATCTAACCTCAAATTTTATATACACTTTCCCTGTATATTTTTTATTAACGAGCACCACTAAGTCACAGAATCCCCCCGGTACGCTCTAGAAATCTGCATCAACAAACAGACGCTATTAGACGGAACAACTTATGGTTTAACTTTCATTTAACTAACTATCCTAAACTTTTCCACATCGATTTAATTAAAGGTATAATTTTCTGTCAATAGGGCTTCCACCTTCAACCTATGAATAAAAACAACATAATTTAATATATTTATTAATAATGATTTTTGCTGGTGTTTACGTTACAAATAATTAAAAACGTCCATCAAGAAATATTATTTTATTAATTATATACATGTATTCGTAACTATGGGTGAAATTGTCCCCTTACTAGAATAGAGTGAAATTGCCCCCCCACCAGAATAGGGTAAAATTACCACGTATGGTGAAATTGCTCCTCTCCATAATAGGGTGAAATTACCCCGTAGTGTGAAATTGCCCCTTTGTCAGTAGGACGTCCATCTTAAATCTAAGAATAGAAACAACATATTTTAAAACATCTATTAATAATAATGTTTGCTGGTGTTGACGTTGCAAATAAGGAAAACAAACTTTATCAGGATTGATTATAATTTTATTAAATATATACATGTATTTGTAACTATCATCCACTGTGATAACCGGAATTGGGTGAATCGGGGATACCCAAATCTAATAAACATTTGCGTGAGCGATCACCCCACACTCGTGTATTACAAATATTGGTTTTGCGTGACACATAATCACTTCTAGCACTGTCAAGTAATTTGTATTGCTGCAATCTTTAAACAAAAAATTGCTCGCACAAATCTTTCCCTCTAATAACATTTAAACCCGTTCTTGTTCTGTCGCATTTCCACTTACATTTCTTATAACACCTACAAACTTTATAGTAAAATTTTGGAAAGCTTCCACACACGTACTCACTAATTTTACACACACAAGTTACCTTTTGCCACTCGTAAACACGTAATGATGCTTGATTCATACGAATTAAAAGGCATGAACATTACCAAGTTTATCACGTAAATTAGTAACGAGTAAAATTAATATGAATGAAGAGCATTGTTAACAAAAAATATAAAATTTTATAAGCACAATTGGTTATAACAAAAATTTGGTTTTGAGTGCTGATTGAAACGAAGAATTTTAAATGTATATTATCGCAACGATACTTCGATTTTCTCCAGGCAGATGGAATTGAAAAGCTAAATAACTTAATTAGTGCATGCAACAATATCCAGTTTAATCGAACTTACTGCTAGCATACAATTGTTGAATACTGTGTAACAAAAAATATTGCTATATGATGCAAAAAGAATAAATTTTAATATTTTATTTCGTTTGTATTCTTAGTTGTAAGCAGATTGTGTATATAGATAGAAAGTAAGTTTAAACATTTTTTGAATAACATTGTTTACAGCTATTAATATATAAATCAGGTGTGTTTTTTGAAATTTTATACAATAGCGTTTTAGAATGAAAAACGTGCATGCTTTACTATGCAAATAGTTTTAAATAAAAATTAAGTTTACAACATTTTTGTTGACAATCTACTTTACGGTTATTATAGTCACATTTAGTCTGGTTTAATTTACTAGTTATCTTTGTAAGTCGATGAATAAAGTGTGTGAATAAAATGAATGTACAGGAAAGTGAAAATTAATTTGCTCCCCGTAAAACCTACATGCATTTTATTGAAAGGTCTACGTATGTGTCAAACACTATTTTTTATTATAATTTTTTTGTAAAGGTTCTGTTTATAAAACATTATCGAACTAATCAGACGTTTAAAATAGAGACTGTCAATTTGGATGTTACGTCAGATATTAGAGCATCTGAAGAAGGCTTCAGCAGAGTGCTTGACCAGATTACTTGCAATTTAAATAAATTTAAATAAATAAATCTGTTTCTTCTCATGTATATAAAGTAGAAATTGGATTTGTTTTGTATGGCTTACTACCATTATTGCAAAATATGTGCCTCAATAGATACTGTCATAGTTATACTATCAAATTATGATTTGAAGATTGGACCAATTTGTGCGACTTCCGTGTGGAACTTAACGCAGAACCGATTTGCTAGAGAAGTAAAACAAGATTCGACAAAATGGCGTGGAATTAGAATGCGTACTTTTTCAACTTAGAAATGAATTTGATTTAAGGTTTGAAGCAAATAAATGGTGCTCTAGGACCGCATTGGTCGGACATGGTTTTATAGACCAAGAAGAAGAAACGTTTGAACTGATACTTACAGAGGGTGCTAGTGTCATCACTTTGGTGAACACGATCTCTGAAGATGATTTAGCATGCGGGAGGTACTAACATATAAATTAAATCAGATGTTTAGTAGAAAATTTCAACCGTTCTACAACGAACTAGTAGGTTTTATTGCTGACTATAATTATGACCAAGAACTAAAGCTAACACAAGAAGAGCAAAGAACTAACATTTTGCTCGAAAGTGATATTTGAGCGTGTAATTTTCTATTCATCGACCCAAATAACAATAATTATTTAACAATTCTGGAAATAATTACGTGCTATCCAAATCTGTGTGTGAAAGACATGCAGCTTGCGCGCTCGCTTCTGCAGATGTGTAGACGATGGATAGCTTTGGATAATTCCGGCGATAACAATTTCTCCAGTATATTAAGGTCAAGCATGAGGCTTAGTTTTCAGTTTAAACTACCATGTACTCGCAAAAATTAATATTTAATCTTATGCAAGCACGTGATAAATGAAGATCAGCTAGTTATGAAATACTATATATTAGTGTTCATATATCGTAAACTGCAAATAAGTATAAATGGAGATGTTTTGGAGAATGTGTCAAAATTATGCAGTAAAAAATGAATTATATTGAATGGAAGTTTGTATGTCGTATGTATGTCGGACATGTGTAGGACGTATGTCGGACGTATGTCGGACGTATGTCGGACGTATGTCGGACGTATGTCGGACGTATGTCGGATGTATGCCGGACGTATGTCGGACGTATGTTCAATGTCTGTTAGATGTATATCGGATGTGTATCGGAGGTATGTCGAATCTATGTCGGAGGTACATCGTACGGATGCGTGAGGAGGGAAAACGAGAAAATAAGGGAGAGGACTTAGGTTGGTTAACGTTGTCGGTACTTAGGTTAGTTGGTGTTGCGGATGTATGTTAGATGTGTGTTGGAGGTATGTCGTACGGATGTCAGATGTGTGTCATAGGTACATCATACGGATGCGAAAGAATTAAAACCAGAAAACAAGGAGGAAAGCTTACGTTTGTTCACTTTGCTCAGAAGGTTAGTTCTTGTTTGATCGTAGCACCATCTCTATTTTTGAATTTAAAAGATCAAAGTGATTTTTTGTATATATCAAATACTATGCTCCAATAAAAAATGTTTACAAAATTCAGGTATCTCTTTGTGTTTTCAAAATATAAGCCCTGAGAGTCTTCAATGAAGCACTCTGTGTGTGTGAGTATATATATATATATATATATATATATATATATATATATATATATTGCTATGATATCGCTGCAGGTTCAGTTTTCTGCTGCTCGCCAACGCTCTGTCTCTAAATGACATCAAATTTAAATTTTAAATGAAATTCTTTTTATATATCTCGACTTGCTCAGCTCAATCCACACAGAGTGCACGACGGTACTATAACAAAGAAGTTTCTACTCCCCTTTTTCTCTAGCACTTTTCTACTTGAATATATAAACAAAACTAACTAAAATTCGTGTAATGACCAAATATATATATATATATATATATATATATATATATATATATATATATATACTTTGCAGCTTTATAACTTTGTTAATCTAATTCACTATTCAAAAATGGATGGATGACCCTTTACATAAATATTTCAATATATGAAAAATGTAAGTGTTTAAAATGAAATTAATGCCTTATGCTATTAAAAATTGTTCTTATTTCTAATCTGAATTTTTCATGCGTTTCAAATCTTGCGAACAGCTGCTGTGTGTGGTTAACTAGTACCCCGGTATTGTTTTTAGTTGAGTTCATTTATTGATTTTGTATGACAGCTTGGCCAAATACCCATTCGATGTTTAGAATAATACTCCGTTTACTTCTCCAATGCAAATGTAGTCTAATGTTTAGACGAATACCTAAATGACTTTGTAGAGGATTACTTAGTTGACTATTTGTTCGAGTATTTAGATCTAGCCCAACATTTAGATTAAGTCAAACATTTAGAGCCCTAAATTATTAAATATTAAAATTATGTTTAATTAAAAATTGAAACTTGCGTTTCAAAGTCAACGGCAAACTTCTATCGTATACTTGCACTAGTACTGTTATTTTAAAATTTTCCATTACGATTTTCACTAAAATTACAGTTATTTAATTTACTATTTCCACTTCGCGTGATATTCTAATTTGAACTGGTACAAAGCGTGCCTTGCTTGAAGAAACACTAATTGTTTATCAAATTCGTGTCCAATATAAAGGATCCTCCTCCTCACCTGTATGATTGGTTTTCCTAGTTTACGTTGTTGATTGAAGCGTTGCACTTTGCCTTATCATGCAGACCTTACAAATTTTCTATAAAGTTACCATCGAAATTCTCGTCGAAATGTTCAGTACATCACGTAGAAATCTAGTGTATTCCTCTGAATATATTTATATATTTATCACGTAGCCAAACGTCTGTTCTCTTGTTTTATTTTTCTAACCTGCTGGATTTCATTCGAATTTTCTGATGTTTACAATTAAAGCTCACGTAGTCAAATTTTTATGATGACGTACATTGAATGCGTTTTTCACCTTCTGAGTTTATGAAACATTTTTGTTTTGGATGGGATTCTTTTATTGCGAGTATGCATGGTTATTTTCTTACATTGATGCATATTTATTTTCGGTTTTATGCTTGCATTGTTATTTTAAAATGAATTGTTTGGCGTACAAGTTATTTACCTTGCTAAATGTGATTTGATTTTTAAAGAATGAACTTCCTTTCAATAATTAGAGTTAGTTGTGATTTATATACAGTGTGTTTGATATTAGGTTTTTGCTTGATCGGCGAATTGCGTGCCATTTATGATAAAATTGTTTAGTTTTATGGACTTTAGTGCTATTTACATGTAGTGTATGACCCTTATGACTCAATATACCCCTAAAATTAGCCATAAACAAAAGATATTTAAAGATACGCATTATAGTTTGTACTTCATTAGGGATCATCACAGTTGTATTTATATTTAATGTTCATCATGCAATTGATTGTTTTTAACACTGCATAATATCAAATCACGAATTTCAAAGTAATTACAGTGCGTGCCGAAAACATTTATTACTACTGGAATATAACGCTATAGTAACATAGCAATTTCAAACGCTAAGGAAGGGATATTTACTGATGTGTATCCTATCTATTTAACAGCCATCAGAGCCTTTCAAATTTACAAAGTGATACAAGGATTATCCATTTGCACTCGTACGTGTGCGTTGTCCTTAATCGAAATAGAATTAAGTTTAGCTTAGTGATTCGAGATTTATTTACCCAATGAATATAAATTCTAACGTGATTAAGCTTACACTAATATTATTGTCCGGGCAAACTAGTAAAGGTGAAAAACAGCTCTTCTAGTTTATTTGCAAAGAAAATTTTCACTAACTCAAAATGCTTCTGTTTCACAGAAAGTGTTATAAAAAATGATTCCCAGTTTTCACACTATAACGGTTAAATCAACTCATTATTTAGTTAACTATAGACTTTCTGGTAGAACGCATTTTTCGTGTAAATAATTTTGTCGGTGGGACTTCTTATCTATAGTAACACTATACAGGGCGAGTTTTAGCATTTTCGTATGTGCATCTTAGAAATTGTTAGAGATAAAAAGACACTTATATGTTGAAAACAAAGCTGTTTTATACCCGAATCTCACACGTGCGTTTTTTTTTTAATAGAAAAGTCTAGATATTTTGAATATCAATATGCAGGCTTTTGTTATCGACATTAGAGAAATAATATAAATGGAGAATTTGTGGATGTTTTTATGTTCAATGGACTGAATAGTTAAAGAATGTATATGTTTTAGTGTCATTTACATATACATAACCTCGATTTTTCTAAACGGAAGGATTAGTAATTTATGTTTTACAAATTTTACAGATATGACACGCGATGGTGATGTCAAGATATGACCGAATATTGAAATTTCTTGTTTGTATCAAATTACCCATGAAAACTATAAACAAAACTATGATAATCGTTAGTTGTTTTTAGAAGTACCTGTCATTGCTGTTACTTTTCAGATTACTACTCATAATAAGGCCTACTCCTACAATTTGAGCCATCAAGATCTTGTCAATTTTTTCTGGCATATTATAAGATTTATCCCGGAAATACTAGGAACCGCCCCAAATCTATGACCAATGATGGTGATCTCTCCGATTCTCATATTTTCATACTTATATTAATAGAAATGTTCGGATTTTCATAATATTATGTGTTGTCGCCCTGGTAACGGGGTTACTCATGACAACTATTACCTTCTATCAACTAGTTATCTTTTAGTTTGAAAAATCATTCTTTTTTTCATTTTTAAAAAACTCATTTTTTTGCATCTGTTGAAGTTGTACGAGTTGAGTAAATATGAAGAGAAACTACTAAAATATTTAATGGAGACAAACCACCTGGAATGAGAGAGAGAGAGAGAGAGAGAGGGAGAGAGAGAGCGAGAAAGAGAGAAAGTGAGTGCGCGTGTGTGTGTGTGAGAGAGAGATACCCCATCTTGTCAAAATTTTATGAAGATTGATTTTGAAGAGAATCGTTAGAAATGTCAGATTAAAGTACCCAAAAATAAGCAGAAGAATAGTCCCTGTAACACGAGTGTTACGACTAAAGGTGGATCTTAGCTCTCTAAAAGCAATTTAACGTATGGAAACATTTGGATGGTTACATATATGATCATAAAGAATTATTCTCACTCTGACACTTACTTTGGCCAAGCAAATTGTAACGGATTGGACAAGCTTTATTAGACAGATACACTTCGAAATTAAGTATAGGCTTAAATTACAATTTAGTAGATACTTGAACTGCAGTGCCTACAGAAATCGGAAGAAATTGAAGGGTTGGGTTTGTAGTAGAAATTTATCAATCTAAATTTCGGAAGCGCAAATGGAACAGTGGCCATTATCTAGAGGGATGTTGGCTGTTTGGTGGGATAGACCAGAACACAGAAGAAATATTTTTGGTGGCTGTTGAAGATGGAACTAAAAGTTTAGTCTGAATGATTGAAAAGTGGATCAAACTCAGACCTACAATTGCAACAGATTGTAGGAGGGCGTGCGCGCATTTTGGAGAAGAAGGCTGTAATCACTTAACCGTCAATCACTCTGTTAATTCTGTAGGTCTAAAGACAAGAACGCTCACTAATACAATAGAAAGTAAGCGTAGACACGCAAAACGCTTCCTAGTTCACTACAACAGAAATGAAATAAAGTTTTCTACTTACTTAGCACACTATATGTTTCTTAGAAATGTAAACCTGACAAGATTGACGAACTAACTGCGTTTTTCAAGTATGGAAGTACAATTGCACTTGATCAAAGCGTTTAATTATAATTAACTTAGTAAAGAATATATGTTTGGTGTTACGGTTAAGAATTATCGTTAGCAAAAGATTAAAGAAATTCTTTAATTTCTAAGCGAACGAAGCAAGCTGGCTAGAATGGATTGAGAGCGAAGCGAGAAAGGCGATAATTTGCATTGCATAGCATTTGGTTCATTTAGTTGCAAAATGTTTTGATCTATGTTTTGAACTAAACACCAAAGTCCTGAGAGGATTTTGTCGCCACAGACCCTGAACTGTAAGTATTAATACTTTAGAATCTGTATATAGAAATTTGCACACTGAATTTTCAAAATTAATTAAGTTCGAGTCGAGGAGACGGTAACATGTTCTTTGTATTTTATTATTGCGACATTTAATTATATTTTAGTAGTTTTTGTGATCTTCAATCTATAAAATTTTAAATTAGAGTTCTTTTTAATTCCTTTCATCAGTTAATTTTCCCGGTTCTCTACCAGGTGGATATTTGGAATAGTTATCCAGAATTGTTATGATAAAACTCTTGTGAATGAACTTAGGGAGCAGCTTTAACGTAGAAGTAAAAATTAAAACCAATAGAGCTACTTCTCAGTTCTGGCAAATATTTAAATTTAGGGCTTAGATTTTAAGATATGATGCACTACCAAAGAATTCTACGGTTTGACTAATTTTATTTTCATAGAGAGAATGATTGTCCCTAGAACTTAAGCTTACTAGCACCTTAACACATTGGATGCCAAGTCTAGCTAGTGCGTGATCGTACTACTTGACCATACACCAATCAAGTAAAACGCCAGAGATCGTCCACGATTATATTAATAGTTGAAGTTAGTCTGGTATTGACGTTGAACGTGGTTGGTTATGTTGACACTTGCTTAAAGTATTATATTAAGTTTTTACATCGCGATTTTAAATTTATGCATTTCATGTGTATTGGTATGGCGGAGGAGTACAATAACTAAGCTAGAGTGTCACATCCTAAAAGGCAAAAATGGGATTATGTAAGGCCATTAACATCAACGAAGCTTAAAAATATTACTGAAGAAAGTCTATCCGACGTTTTCAATAAGATACCTCACATCCTAAAAGGCAATAATGGGATTATGTAAGGCCATTACATTAACAGGAACGTAGCTCAAAAATATTACGGAACAAGGTCCTATCCGACTTTTCCAATAAAAATCCTTTTTTTGCTAGTTATACGGAAAACGAACATATGCCATCAGATACTGCTTTACTTCAGGAAAGCAGTGACAATGAAAATGAAAGAGAATCATCGTCTGACAAAAAGCAACAGCAACTTTATATTACTGCGGCAGTACAAGTGGTTCAAGTGCAAAATCCTGTAGGTCCGCCTATTCCAAAAATTGTAAGATGGGAAAATGGTGCAGGTTCCATGAAATTATCCCTTTTTCAGAAGAAAAGACTTGTTTATTCTCTTTTCTCCCAGTAAGCCTCTAAACTATTTTAGACTCACATTGTATGATTATTTGCTAAACACGATAACAGAGCAAACAAGTGTTTTCCGTCCCTACATTTGATTTTTTTAATGCTCCTCCCGAACATACTACATTGGCCAGGAATCGTGTTTTTTTTACCTGGAAAATTTTGAATTTTCTCGAGCTCTTGCTGTTCCAAGCAAGATGTAAACTTTTAACGTGCGTAACAACACTCATACACGTGACTTCCATTTTAGCTCTCATCCGAACGAAGGCATGTTTTTGTGAAAGATGTTCGCCCAACATTTTTCAAGTGGAGCGTACCAGGATTAGAACCCGAGACCTTGAGCATAGTAGTCAGATGCATATCAACTACGCTAAGGAGCAGTTTAGTGTTTATTCATCCACAAGCCAACAAAAATTTAAGGCTAACTCTGGAAAGAGCGTGTTCACGACTTACTAGTGTTCATAGGAATACTTTTGCATATGGAGCATATGCAGATAGATTAAATTTAGGACTATTGGAAAACGGATCCTTTATCCAGTTTTGGTGTTTTTGCTAAGAACATGAGCAGGAATCATTTTCTTACAATATTGCATACTCAACATTTTGCAAAAAATTCAAAACGGAGAACTAGGAGCCGAAGGTTCATTATATAAGATTATGGAAATAACAATTGTTTTCATTCAAAAATGAATTATGTCTATTATCTCGAGCGAGAACTGAATCAACGAATCTATGATATCGTGGAGGGGCCGGTTTCTTTTTCGGCAGTACATAAAAAATAAGCGACTTACATATAGAATTAATTATATATGTATTGACAACACTAACAGGTATCATAAAATTTTAGTTCACACTGGAGTGATAGATGATTTAGGAGAACGGGACATGCACAAAAACCTAGGATGCACGTGCTACAGGAAAAATGGGATGTAGTTGTAACAATTTTTACGAACTTGTGAAAGAACTGTGTGAGAGCAAAACATTGAGCTGTCACCATACGTACTGGTTGTAAGCATTTTCCAGCAGATTTCAAATCAAAAGCACCGAAGAAAGATCAGACAATTGGAAAATATGCAAACAAAGTATTGACGGCCCAATAGAAGGACAAAAGGAAGTGAAATAAATTTTTAATGAACATAGGAATGAAATGGTAGGAGTCCTAAGTAGACGTAATGACCAAAAATTGGAACCATTACCGATAGCTAAATTCAATAATTTTATGTCTGTTATATATCGCCAAGACCAAGTATTGGCATAATATTCATTCAAACGAAAAGCTGTTAGATGTCTACTAAAGCTTTTATTCATATTTTGCAACTAATGACGATCAACGCCCATCAAATGTTCAACAAACACTCAGAGAAAAGGATGACTATGCACGATTTTCCTATGTCATTTCCAAGTTGCTAAAGAAATTTAAGAACTCCATTGCTGTACAGTCTTCGCCAAACCAGAAGAAATATATTTTAGAAGTAAGAGATAAGAAAGTATCTGGAAAGGTGACGAGTATCTATGTTTGTGACTTGTGTCCAGGCACATCAAGCTAGTGTTTGGATTGTGCTACTATAACTCATACATAATATACTTACTACTTATTTTATAATTTTCAGTGTCGCCGGTTTTTAATAGTTATGTTTGTATTTTTAAAATTTTCTTGTATAATAATTTTTAACCAGAAGTTGTCATTTATTGAGCCGTCACGCCTAGATACGTGATGTGGCTCCCATGGTTGAAATTTTGTGTTTAGTGGCGATCACGCACGGGTGCGTGAAATTTGAAAATGTCACAAATGAATAAAATACTTGTATATGATACACAATAGTGTACATAAAAAGCCACAAACATGTTTGCTATTCAAAGTTACAAAAAATTTAATATGGCCTCTGATGAAAATCCTCATTGAGCTTTAGTAGTGAACGTGTTAAGAGTTTCGCTAAAACCTACATCCACAGCTTTTTGGTTTCAGAAAGTGTCCGCGAGTTAAAGTTCGGGCCTTTGGAGCTGGTTTTTTAAAAACACTTTGAAACTTTAACAATATTTTTATTAGTTAAAATTTGGATAACTTGTACATAATACTAAAATTAATTATTGTACAGGTGAGTAGCTCAAACAACGAAGTATGGAGTTTAGAGACTGACTCAGTTGAGTAGCTTGAACAACGAAGTATGGAGTTTGAAGACTGACTGCCGGGCATTGAGCTCCCGGGCCTTTTATAATAACCTGCCCCTCACACGGCTGTGAGAACTTGCAGATCTCGTGTCTGCATTTCTCTTTAATTGTACACTTTAATACAATGTAACAACTTAATTCTAAGTAATTGCGGTCTGTTGACCGCCTGTGACCTGCCACCTGCAGTATCACTGCCCTCACGGATGCAAAGTTGCATGTCCGTTCACATGAACTGTCGATAACCTCTCTGGGTTATCCTTGGTTACAATGTTGCATTGAACTTATACTTTTACTTAATAATTTCTAATAATTCATATTAGATTCAATACATCAATATATATAGGTAATTGGGGATACATAACTCCTCCCACCGTAAATGAAAAATTAAGAGTTTTCTTAATTTTAAATACATAAAATACATTATTTAAATTCATTTAAAATTCATTGTTTCTAATGGTATGCTTATTGTTTCCTTTTTCTCTTTGTTTCCTTATATCTAGAACTGTTTCCTTCATTCTTATATCTAAGGTACATTTTGTATAATACATACATGATTACAAAATTATTAAAATGGTTAATACAATTGTCCAAACACTTATATTATTATAATGTAACTTTGGCGTTTTGATTTCACTTAATTGTTCTTTATAACTTTCCACTAATTTCACGGCGTGGTTGAGATCGTCTAAGTCTAGATGCTCTAGCTTCATAGGTTTCTTGTTTATTTCTTCGTCTTCTTGTTGTATTTTGAATTGTAGTTCCGGTAGGTTTGCAAGTTTCTTTGTTGCTATGGGATCTTGATAAACTCTGATAACTTCATCTTTCAATTTCACATAACAATCTTCTTTGAGGGTAATTAGTTTGCTTCCGATTAATGCTTGGTTATTTTCATCTTGGTTGCAGTGGATGGTTGCTATTACTTCTGTTGGGAAAATGGCTATCCATTTGTTATCTGTAACTTTTTGAATTTTCATATTAGTTATTTGCACTTGTTTGGTTTCACAGTTTTCGTAATGATTTGAGAATTTTAATAGTTGTACTTCACAAGGGCTGTCTTCTTGAATGGTTGTTGTCGTCATCGATTGACATAAATATTGGTTTGGTGTTACTTCAGTACATTTTTCGTTTGTATAACCATATCTCAGTTCATTTAGGGATAGGAATTTGGTTTTGGGTATGATTACTTGGTATGTGCTAGTAACTTTCGTTGGAAAAGCAAATAAATGATAATATTGATAATTGTTACTTTCTACTATCGGGATTTCTATTAAAAATATTATTTCGTTATTCTTAATGTAGCCTTTTACTATAGCTATCTTTTCAAATATTAGAATGTTCGATTCGGTTACATCAAAAGGTAATTTACTGTTAATTATAAGTGATTTAATTCTTATTAATTCGTTTAATAAATCGGTTGGTTCAATAATACTAGAGTGTAAGGTATTTAGTTTTGCAAATGTTACTGCGTTTTCTAATGTTGCTAAAATTTGTTGCATTAAAGTAAGGGTTGATATTATTGAGTAAATATTGTATTTTGTATACTGACTAGTTTATTGGTAGTATACTGGGGTTTGTTTTTATATGTTCTATTATTACTTGGTTGTCCGTTCTACCTAGGTGGAGGTTGACGGTAAGGGTGATGACTGTCCATCTGAAATTACAGGGTATCTTAGGTTTTTTAAATGAATGTATTTCGTTATTTTACCGTTGTCTACTACTGCTATGTTTTTATCTGATATTTTCTTAATTTTGAATGGTCCTAAATTTCTGGGTGCTGTTTTATGTCGCTTGCTTTGAAAGTTTTTCTCATATACGGTTTGTCCTATTGAAAATTTATTTGAGTCGGTATTTTTGTTTCTGGTTGTGGTGATACGTTCTTTATCGTTTTCTAATTTATCTTTTACCTTGTCGTAAGTTATTTTTACTTTTTCTTTGTGGTCTTTTGCATATTGTTGATATACTTCTTTATTGTAGTGTATGTCATAGGGATTTCGTGAATCTGAATGTCCTAATGTTAATTCTAAGGGTGTAAAATTTGTTGATGAGTGAATAGTGTTATTATAGGCGATTAGTGCGTATGACATTAAATTGGTTATATGTTCCTTTTTATAATTTATTCTTAATAATCGAATTTGTTCTAACAGGGTTAAATGTAGTCGTTCAATTAGTCCGTTGGATTTAGGGTGGTTTTCCGTTATGAAATGAATTTTTATTTTGTGAAGTTCTAACGTGTTTTGTATTGTCTCGTTTTTAAATTCGCTACCATTGTCTAAAGTGATTGATTCGGGTGTTCCGTAAAATGTGAAATATTGTAAAAATCCTTGGGTCACGTCAATGCTATTTTTGGATGTGATTGGTATTGCTTGGCCTATTTTTGTAAATGCGTCTACAATTGTTAGATAGTTTTGAGCTTCTACTACTAGAGTATCGGCATGTAGTTTTTGAAATGGTTTGTCGGGTGTTTTGGTTAACATTAAGGGTATCTTTGGGGGTTTTCTATCGTATTTCGCTTTGTCACATAGTTCGCATTGGTTAATAAAATCTGTGGTCAAGTCCTTCATGTCTTTAAAATAATAACGTCTTACAAGTTGCTTTATTGTTTCGTTAATTCCACGATGGTTGGTTTTTCCTTCGTGTTGATTTCTAATTACATCGTTTATTTCGTCAGGGTCGTCTAGTGTTATTAGTTTTCTAGTACATCTGATGAGTTCAGGTCCAGAGTTGTTGAATAATTTAATGTATAATTCTGAAAATCTTTGGTATAAATGTTCGGTATTGAAATAAAAATAAAATCGTTTTTTCTCGGGGGTGTATTCTTTTAGAATTTTAGTTATTTGTTCTTTGTTGTCATCTTTAGTTATTTGAATTTGATATATCTTTTTGTTATCTACTTTTGTATATTTTACTGGATTGGGGTTATTTAAAACTTCGGTTATTATAAATTGGTTGGGTTTCATATCGATTGCTTCATTTAAAATTTTAATCGCGTTTTTTGGTTCTTCGTTTTGTGTCGAATGTATCGTGTCGATCTCGTCTGGATCTTCCCTTATTTCTTCTTCGTCTACGTTACCTATAATGGATTCCGTTTCTAATGCATTGAGTTGAATTCTGCTTAAAGCGTCTGCGTTGTTGTTATAAATTCCCTTTTTATATATAATTTCGTAATCACACTCTTCGAGTCTGATTCTCCATCTTTGTAATTTTGAATTCGGTTCTTTCAGTTTGCATAACCATACTAGTGGTCTATGGTCGGTATATATGTAAAATTTTCTTCCGTATAGGTAAGGTCTAAAATATTTTGTTGCCCAAATTATGGCTAATAATTCTTTTCTATAGTGCTATATTTTTGTTCGGTTTCATTTAGGGTTCTGGATGCGTAGCTGATAGGTTTATCGCTACCTACTTTTCCTTGGCTCAATACTGCGCCTAATGCTACATTCGATGCATCTGTCGTCAGTATAAATGGTTTTGTAAAGTCTGGGTATTCTAATACAGGGTGATTAGTTAATATGTTTTTGATTTTGTCTACTGCTTTAATAAATTCCGGGGTGTGTTCAATTTTGTTTCCCTTTTTTAAACAATTTGTCAGGGGTTTGGTTATCTGAGCGTAACCTTTAATGAATTTGCGGTAGTAACCACTAAGTCCTAGAAATCCTTTAATTTCTTTGTTTGTTTTTGGCAATGGGTAATTTAGAACTGCATTTGTTTTGTCTGGATTTGGCATTACTCCTTGGGGTGTTATTACATGTCCTAAAAATGATACTTCTTTTTGTAAGAATTCACTTTTGTCTAATTGTACTTTAAAATGTGCTTGTCTAAGTCTTTCAAATACTTCTTTCAATCTTTCTATGTGTTCTACCAGTGATGTGGAATAAACTATGATGTCGTCAAGGTATACAAGGCATTTCTCATTGTGTATTCCTCGTAGTATATTGTCCATGACTCTCTGGAAAGTAGCGGGTGCGTTCTTTAGTCCAAATGGCATTCGTTTGTACTCGTAATGTCCTCTAGGTGTGCTGAAGGCTGTTTTGATATGTCTTTTCTGCCATCTCTACCTGATGGTATCCTGATGCTAGGTCTAATGTTGTAAAATATTGGCATTTGCCTAATTTATCTAAAATTTCGGTAATATTTGGTAGTGGATATTTGTCATCTACCGTTTTTTCATTTAACTTTCTATAATCTATTACCATTCTGTACTTTCTCTTTCCGGTTGCGTCTAATTTCTTAGGTACTATTAACACGGGGCTGCTCCATGGTGAATTGGAGTGCTGGATTATGTCTTGGTCTAATAAGTCTGCTACTTGTCTGTCAGCTTCTTCTTGGCTTGCATGAGGTAGTCTGTATGCTTTTGTAAAAATTGGTTTATTGTCTGTTAACTCGATATTATGTTTTACTGTGTTGGTGAATGTTATTGGTATTCCTTCGCAATGGAATATGTCGCGGTATTCGAAACATAAGCTTTTAATTGCTCTTTCTTCTTCTTGATTGATATCGGTATTAAAGCGGATGTTAGTTAAATTTTCTCTTAACATTTCGTCATGTTCTATTGGGTTGTAATCGTTTTCTAAATTTTCGTCTATTTCCATTTCGTTAAAATTTAGTTCTTCTACGTTAATTGGGTCTGTCAATGATAATTCTACGGGATAGTCGTTTGAATTTAATATTGTTGTGGTTGCAAAGTTATCTTTTATTTGTACTAAGGCAGTTGGGGTTTCTACTCCTTGTTGAAATGTCATATGATTTATTATTCCTAAATTTTTGTTAGATTTTACTGGGATTTTTATTTTTCTTTCCGTTCGGGGTTCTATAGTGTATTTTTGTTCAACTTGTGTGTTTTGAAATTAATTGGGATTTTTCCGTATTTTGTCCTTAATAAGCGATTTTAATGTCAATGTTGGCTCCTAATTTTCTTAGAAGGTCCATTCCTATTAATCCGTCATATTTGTCGTTAAATTCGAATACACAAAATTTATGTTTCATTTTAACATTAAATGTTCTCGGTAAGGGTATATTTGCTACGAATTGGTGTAGTGTTGTTTGATGGGCTGTTTTGATTTTAAATGGTTCTCTTTCTACATAATCTAAATAATGTTTTTGTACGGTTCTGGGGCTAATTAATGTTTTAGATGATCCGGTGTCAATTAATAGTTTGAATTCGGCGTGGGGTATTTCTATGTATGGTAATACTAAGTGACTTATGTTATTTAAATTTATTAAGTTTGGTTGTCTATGAACGGGTCCATTTGAAAATTTGAGTTCGAGTTTTCTTCATCATACTCCTCGTAAGTTTCGTATTGTTCGTCACGTTCGTAAGTTTCTGCATGGTTTGATTCATTGTTCGTAGGTGTCTCAATGTAATTATTCTGGTCAGTGTCAGATTTTTCTATTTCTTGATGAAATAATTCCTCTGATGTAAAATTACGTTTCTGATGAGGGTTTGGTCGGATATGTGTTATTTTTGTGTTTTGTCTGGTGTTACCAGATGAGGTGTCCATTGGTGTTGGTTTGTAGTAATTGTTAGGGTTGTTATGAGTATTAGTCATTGGTGTATTTCTATTGGGGTTTGCGTTGAATGCTGGTCTTGGTTGGTTTAGGTTTTGATTAAATCTCGGTTGGAATGCGGGTTTCGTAAAAGTTGGGTTGAATGTTGGTCTTGAAAAATTTTTAAATTGATTATTAAAATTGGTATTGTTAAAACTTGGGTTGTTACTTCGCGGTTGATTTGTTTGTGAGTTAAAGGGTGTGAATTTTTGTTGAGGGATCGTTTGTCTTGTAGCTTGTATAGTTTTTGTTGGTGAATAGCTTTTATTCGCGTTGGGGTTGTATAGTCTGTTGCGGTAATACATTACATTTTCTTCTTCTATTACTAGGCTCATAGCTTCTTCTAGATTTTGGGGTCGTTGGAATCTGATTTTATCCGATAGTCGTTCTGGTAAAGCGTTTATATATGTGTCTAGTGCCATTTCGTCATACATTTTGTTTTAAATGTCTAACGTTTTGATCGGGTTCTTCGATTTTTAATTTTGTTAAAATTAAACTTCTCACGTCTTGGCATTTCATTCCGAATTGGTAGGGGGATTGATTGTGTTCCATTCTAAGGTTTATTAGGTCTCGTACCAGGCATTTTATATTACGTTGGTCTCCAAAATATGCAATTAGTAGCTGTTTAAACTGGTCCCATTCCGATAAGTCGTCCCTACTGGCGATTAATGTTAGTGCCCTTCCGGCTAGTTTACTTATTACTAAGCGTATAAGCAATGAATTTCTTGCGTCATCTCCGGGTTTGTAAAGGTTTTAGGAACATTTCGGCTGCTCCAATGAAATTTGAGAGATGGGCTTCCGTGCCATCAAATGTCTGAATTGTCTCCAAATAGAGACGTAAGTCTGTGTTACTCATGTTGGTTAAGGGTTGTTTTCGATTTTTGGGAAATTTCAAAAAAATTTTTTTTATTTTTTTTTGAATTAGCTTTATTTCGTTATTTGTATGGTTACTTTTGCTTCGGATTTATTAATTTTCCGTTTGGGTTGTAAAATTTCAAATTTTGTAAAATTGGGGTTGATTTTCTATTTGTAGCGTTAATTATGCTTTGGATGTATTAGTTTTTCTTTTGGACGAAATAATTTTGAATTTTGTAAAATTGGGGATGATTTTCCTTTTTATGACGTTATTTTTTCTTTGGTTTTTTTAAATTTTCCTTTTTAGATTGGATAACTTAGAGTTTTGTAAAAAATTGATGTTGATTTAGCTATTTGAAACGTTAACTTTGGTTTTGGTGTGTTAATTTTTCAATTAGATTAGGTACATAAAGATTTGGTAAAGGTTGATGTTTATTTCGTTATTTTTCGGCGTTATTTTTTTGTTAGGAATGGTTAATTTTCAATTTGGATTGGGTGGATAAAATTTTGGTAAGAATTTGAGATTAATTTCGTACTTGTAGTATTAGATTTATTAATTTTAAGTTTATATTGCGTCGAGTTATTTTTAAAATCGTAGTCGTTGTTTATTTATATTTAATTACACAATGCGGTGATGTATTCACGAGATTTGTATTCAATAATGTTGAATTTATTTACCGTAGTCTTGGATTAATTGTTTTTATGCAGCTTTTAATTTATCTTTCTTAAGGAATCTGAAATGGATGGGTTTATTCTCGTTTAGCGTTGTTTTATTTAACTTCTGTCAACTTGTAATTAATATGACTCGAGGTTGCACTTTATTGTTTGCATGAACTACTAAAAGATATAGTGTTCGTTACTTTGTAATAATTGCGTACATATGATTATACTTGTTGAGGTAATTGCACTTACAGGTGTTAGTTTATGGAATTAGATAATTGACTTTCCGTACTCGCTAATGTAAAGTGTTATGTCTGTTTTATTTTTAGATCTCTCGGTATTATAATGCTTGTTGGTAATTGAATCTCTTCGTAATGTAGGTTTTCAGCGTTTTAATTAAAGCTTCTTATGATGACCGTTTTACTGCACTTTATTTATAGAGTGTTGTGGTGTAATTTTAATGCGCTTCTATAATTCCGTGATAGATTAATACTTATGATGCGAATTGCTTTAGTACTGAAAGTTCCTGAAAGCTATTTCTTTAGTACTGTGCAAGGATTCTGAAAACGATTTTCTCCGAGTTTTAATTGTATAATAGATGCGAGCTTTGTTTTCTTAGGTGGTTTTAGGTTACCGTAGCAGAGTGTTTGCTATGATTTATCAGGTCAATGGTTTCAAATAATTGTTTTGTGATTGCTTAAAGATTATCTTTAGCTTTGAAATTAATTTCGCGTTAGTTTACCGGTTTATAAACGTGGGTTTGAATCGCGCTTCTTATTTTGGTGTTAGTAAATGTGCGCCCGTTTATTTTTGGATTATTTTGAGTTTGTTCTATTTATTATGGTAAGGATCTCTTAATATTAATTCTCATTTGTTTTAAAAGAAAATTTCTTTTAAACTTCAAGTTTCATTTGCTTTTAAAGAAAAATTTTATCTCTTTTACATTCGTCTCATAAAATGTTATACAGTCTCGTTTTGAAATTAATTCACTTTGAACTATTTTCAAAAAATATTCATAAAAATACAATTCATAAACAGTAAATATAAATGGTACTCAATAGTTATAATACTAGCATATATCAATTATAATTTGGTTTAAAAAAATTTTTATGGAAATGAACTTACACTAGTTTCATCTGTTTCTTTGGTGGGTTCGATCGATTCTGTATCTTGTCCACCTTGGTTTGTTTTGTTGGCCTTAGACGATTCTTGTTCCTTGTCCAACTTGGTTTGTTGCTGGATTCAGACTATGCTTGTTCTTCCTCCAACTTGGTTTGGGTTCTGCCAAAATTTCGAATTAAAATTCTTGGTCACCAATCTTCCGATTTTTGGATTTTCAGTGCCCTTTTGACATCCGTTACGACTGCGCCAGTTAAAGTTCGGGCCTTTGGAGCTGGTTTTTTAAAAACACTTTGAAACTTTAACAATATTTTTATTAGTTAAAATTTGGATAACTTGTACATAATACTAAAATTAATTATTGTACAGGTGAGTAGCTCAAACAACGAAGTATGGAGTTTGGAGACTGACTCGGTTGAGTAGCTTGAACAACGAAGTATGGAGTTCGAAGACTGACTGCCGGGCATTGAGCTCCCGGGCTTTTTATAATAACCTGCCCCTCACACGGCTGTGAGAACTTGTAGATCTCATGTCTGCATTTCTCTTTAATTGTACACTTTAATACAATGTAACAACTTAATTCTAAGTAATTGCGGTCTGTTGACCGCCTGTGACCTGCCACCTGCAGTATCACTGCCCTCACGGATGCAAAGTTGCATGTCCGTTCACATGAACTGTCGATAACCTCTCTGGGTTATCCTTGCGTTACAATGTTGCATTGAACTTATACTTTTACTTAATAATTTCTAATAATTCATATTAGATTCAATACATCAATATATATAGGTAATTGGGGGATACATAACTCGCGTACTAAATTCAAGGGTAGGTTTTTAATTCCTATGGTAAAAAAAACAACAGTAAAATCTCAAAAAATAGCTTTAAAATGAGCAAAAACAAGATCGGTTGAAATCGAAAACAACTTAGAGATCTGGAGAAAAGTCTAACGGTAACACTGACTTCAGATCAACCCGTCTCTTTACTGGCGACACTTAACTCTCAAAATTTTTTAGTTCGACGGAAATTTTGAAAATAACTTTTATTATAGCTCTAATCTGAATGGAGAACATTGTTATTAAATAATTTTGTTAATACTAAATTGTCCGACTAAAACAGATGTGATACTTTATTTTCTTTAGTAACATAGGTCAATTTTTCTTAATCTCCTTTGGGAATTGAACCACTCATAGTAATTTTAAAACCATCTTTATTTACTTTACGATCCATGACCAAAGATCGTTGTCAAAATAATAAATTTAAGTTTGATGTTTATGACATAAATTGAAAACGATCCTAGGTCATGGATTGAAACGTAAATAAAGTTAATTTTAAAAACTATGAGTGGTTCAATTCCCAAAGAAGCTTAAGAAAAATGCTAAACAAACCACAACAAACATACAGGGAGTATTAACATAGGTCAACTCTACACTTACTTGAATGTGTTTTGTTAAGAGTTTTATTATTATTTACTAAATTAATGATGATGGTAATAAATAAACTTGGATTTTCGGATATTATTTCTAATGGCAGTGCTTTTTTAATATATTTTATAACATGAATGAGTTTAATTAAGGCTGCCAATTTAATTCATCAACATTTTATTCAATTTCATTTTATTTTGTATTTATTGTATTTTTTCAAGAATTTTTTATTACTAGTACTTTTGCCACGTGCATATTGTAACGAAAATTCTTTTGCACAAACAACAACAGTTATTTATTATCAATTAATTACACAAACCTTTTTAATACCGCAGAACAGGTTGAATTGAAACACTTTTCAACTTCAACGGTAAAACTTGCAGTGTGAGTATTAGATAAAATTGCAAAAATTACCTAAAATTCGGGTGTATGTTGTACCTTACAATGTAAGATTATTTATAGCTTAAATTTGAAATACTAAACAAAACAAATACAACATTGTGTTTCTATGCATTCCACAAATAAGAGTGAATAGAAGCAGATTTCAAAATCCTATTGTTGATTCTATTTGAATAAGTACTGAGTAAATAGGAACAGCATAAATACATTTGTGCGTATTGGAATGTAGAGTAAGAACTTGGTCTGAAAAAAAGATTTATTTACGTAGAAAACACGTGAATTCTTACACTACTACATTTTATATCAATAGCTACATTTATAAATGTATACATTTATATATACAGTAAAATTATTTATATACCAATTAGCAGTAGGTTGTAGTATCACTGAAATCGTACTTAAAAACAATTATGTAGGATATCGAGAACTTGAACTTAACGTTGGAACGGAAAGTTTCCTGACTGCATCGTTTTTGGAAAAAAATAATCTTTACCTGTCAAAATAAATTTCTTTGTTTGTGGAACCAACAAATCCATCGTCCTCAGAGTAAGACATCTTACAAACATTAAATCAGAAAGAATTTTTCACTTTTCCATTCACTTTAACCATGACAAATTCGCCTGGGCTGATAGACATTTCTCCCACAGTCGTATTTTCCTTTTGTAAATTAGAGTCATCTATTGAAGACGATAAAATTATTTGTTCATCGCTATCTTACAATGAAACGGCATTAAAATTCTCTGTTGAGTCATCAATGATTTTTGTCTTCTTCCTGGAATTTTATGTTTCATGTTTTCAGGTATTTCAACGGACAGTTTGGGTCATTAGAAACTGTAGTTTGATCTTGATTCGCATACTCAGTTGTGAAATCATCAACACTCCCATTTTTGTCCGGAGTTATAGCAATTTTTGTCCTCTTCTTTATAGTTATGTCTCACCTTGTCTCAGACTTTGTTAGAGCTCCTCAAAACTAATATCAATGGTCTTAATAGTTTGTTTTAGATCATTGGTTTGCCGATTTTTATCAACATGTTGCAGCATTGTCATTACATTTTCTGGAATTAGAGGTAAAACACCACATCTTATATTCGAAAATTACATTATCTTTCTTTAAACATTCACATGCCTTTTTCAAGAGAATGGGAAATTTGTCTTTTGGAACTCCTGCTTCATTTTTCCTAGGCCCCTTCTTCCATTCTTCCAATACTTTATTCCGGTTAATTTTTAAGGGCCTGAAAATAGCTATGCCTAAGGGTTGGGCTATGTGAGTTGGCTAGGAGAAATATAAATCTTGAATCACTTTCTTGACGCAGTCTTAGTGATTCTAAAGATAAATGTGAAGAAAATTTGTCTGCAATGAGGAATTTTTTTCCAACTTGTCTACTTAGGGACAGCTATTGTTTTGATCCAATCGGCAAAACGAAAGTAGCCAAACCATCATGATTTTGATCTATTGTACCTTGCATTTTTCGGTCCGCCTTCTGTCCAGCTTTGGTACAAATGCTGAGCTTTATAAACAACATAAAGAGGGTGTATACTTTCATTTCGACAGGCAGCAAACATTACAGATGTAGATGACTTTGACAAATTTATTACTTGTTTCGGTTATTTGGTCCTTCTTCTTGTTATAACTTTGCGTCTCAACAAATTATCGGTGAGGTTCGCCTCATCATTGCTAAGCCATTTGGAAGAAGGGACATCTGTTATTTCTTCTGAAAGTTCAGCTCTAGAACGTTTTATATTTTGACACATTCTTACAGCTAATTTATCTTTATGGTGTTGTAAAAAACTATTCGCAAAATCACGACCTGGAAGATTGTTCTTAAATGGTTTTATAATTTTTCGTTTTCGTTCTAAAAGGTCTTTAACAAAGAACCTCAAAGTTAAAAAATCCGTTGAATACTTCCAATCACCACATATTTGCGGTCTATCCGCAAATGCTTTTTCTTCTTCAGTTGTTAGGGCAGTTTGTCCACCAATTGATTTCATGTTAATACCTTTTTTTCAAGTGCCTGCGTAAAATACTATGATGAATGCTATGTCTTTCTGCTTTTTCTTAAACTCCAGCTACTTTTAAGAGCAGCATCAGCATTCTTTATAACAGCAGAATCATGTTTTTATATCTGCTTACAATGGTGGTTTGCTGACAGCAAAATTTGCAACAATAAAAAAGACATTGTTGGAGCTAGACAATAAATCTAATGAAAAAAAAAATTGAAAATGTTAGTCTAAATTATATTTTTTTAAAAAATCAACTGTTCACGAGTTGTGGGGTGAATAGATGCACCTAAATCTTACGTCTCTATTTACTCCACAAATATCAAAAATATGACTCGTCAAAAACTAGAATTCCTGGTAGCTTTTATATTGAAATTAAATTCGTAAATGACCGTGAGCTTTTTATATTGATACTTTAATTAGGTTGTACTTTGGTTTATACTTCTATATATAATACACACAAGTACTTACTGATAAAGTTCAAATTAGATGAAATATAACCCGAAAGCAACAGTAAATATTCAGTAAATGAAACATAGATAGACTGTGTTGCCAAGTCAACAATTCGTAATTTTCCTGATAGTTTTAGGTGTTGCCAACTGGACAAAAAATATTAGTTTGATTAACTTCTAGGTCACCATTTTATTATAAGAATTGAAGTGTGTTTCAAAGTTTCCTTTCAATTCATCCAACCGTTTCTATTCACCATATTCTACTGTAACTCCTACCTACAGTGAATTTCTTAAGTACTATTGACAACTTATTATCAGCTAATCGTAATCAGTACAAATATTTGCTTCTTTAAAACTACGGTACTATTTTCTTAATTATTATCGAACAATAATTACCGTATATCGAAGCACTATAATAATTTTATATTGAACACTACAACAATTTATATCCTATACGGCAATTTATATTAACAATAGGTACCACTAATTTCTATCAGGATTTTAAAGCTAGAATAAAAACGTGAAATTGTATTTAAAGCTTTAATTAGAACTGCCCTAACTAAAGATTATAACGGCAATTTATATATTATTCGTTTTAGATTAATTCGAAAACGTACTAGTCTGACGTAGAGGTTTTTAATTATAAGGCTAATAAAGCTCTTAGATGTAAACTCTTGTAATCTGTCACTCAAGTCTATCTGCAGATGTAGGGTCTACGAATCACCCTTTGTGTACAAATGCTCCGTTTACGTTCTGATATATTATTCTAGCCAAAGGCAGATTAAACGGCACTACAATATATAAAAAAATGAGCCCTTTTGTAATTCTTTAAAATGAAACGCAATGTAATATAATATTGAAGAAGGGGGTGGTTAAAAGTGGTATAATGATTAGTAATGATAACGAAATTTCAAATTTCTAAGGTTTTTGAACAACATTGTGTGAAACTGGGCAGCAAAAATACATTTATATCTTGATAAACATTATATGTATAATTAATGCGTAATTATGTATAGACCAATAATCGGTTGTTATTATAGTAGATTTATATAGCGGGCTGTCTCCTAAATTTATAGTTTTCCTTGTCAAAAGGTAATTGAAGCGATGATAATCCTAACTCCACATGTTTTTTACTAAGGAAGATTATTTTCATCTTATACCTGAGCAAGGATGGATTTAGAAAGAAATATTATAGGTCATTATAACCAATTATATTTTCGTTAAACAATTTTGCCAGATTTAGTAGTTTACATATTTTTTTAACATAACTTGGCTTTGTCGCATATTTCTAAATATATTATAGTTTTTCAAGCAAGAATTTTATGAGAAATAATTCACAATTAAATCATATTGACATAAACAATAACAAAATAAATCTAAAATGCGAAATCAACTTTGTACTGATTGAATTTCTCAGTTTACTGCAGATAAATAACGACCTCTGCAGAAAGATATAGTTCATACTCCAATCTCTCTTCAGACTTTATAAAAATTGAAGTTTCCCAAATGATACCGTATCTAATTTTGCGCGGAAATCCACGTAGCACACAGGGATTTACACAAGAAAAATTGCAATTTTATAAAATCCGGGCACGTATCACCTAAACCAAGAGACCTGATGGAATACAAATGATTACATAATAACTCTGTACAAAATTCCACCCTTTTCCAGTTTTCCATCTTCCGTTTTGATTTAATTAAGCTTACATACTTTAAAAACTATAAACTTCTTAAGGGATAGAATCTCCAGGAAATAGATTTTTAAAGAAACGGCTATTGCTGATGGTCTGATACACCCTCAAATAAACCCGCTCTTATCCTAAAACCGTTTCAAACTCTTGTAGATTTTTTCGTTTAACAAGGATCGTTTGAATACTAAAACTCCCTGCGGGAGCACATTTTTTCTTCGAAAAAACTGTTTGGATTTTACGCATAGTCATGTTATTAGTATGTCACGCCTAGTTTTCGTAACTTGACAAATATAGCAGTGAAACAAACACTTTGTATTAGATTAATTGGTGTTGGAGTTAATTTTATTGCCGCTTTTATTCTGTTTGTTCACAATGACATCATACAATATATACAATGTTATTAATTGGTCACCAAATAGCAAGAGCGTTTGGGGAAGTTATTGGTGCGGCTATAATTGATATTTTACAACCACTTATTTTTTCATTTATTATGCGTATTAATATTTATAAATAAATTTAAAAAAAGTGTTGTTTAGGAATCAACATTTTAGTACATTTTGTTTGGCTGATTGATTGTACCCTAATATAAATTTAACGATCTCTAACATCGTATTAAAGTTGAGTACAACTCAACAATTTGGATGATTTATAGCGGTAAACGCAACGTTTAAGTTATTTACTGTATTCCGTTTTCGTTTTTAAATTGCAAAATGTAAGATCTCGAACAGAATTCGAAACGGTAACGTTCCGATTAATACTTGGACACGCTAACCAAGGGAGCCAAATGGCAAATAATGCAATTGGAAGGATGGACAAATTTAAATCACCTACACCACTCGTCAACTTAACTTACAATTGTATTTGCTATTTTTGTCAATCATACATGAAAGATTTCAAACATAACATCATAGTAACTATACCAAAAAAAAAAGAGGCGTCGATAGATGTGAAAATTTTCGAACAATAAGCTCGACAGCACACGTTTCAAAAATATTAACTAAAATTGTACAAAGACGAATGGAAAAACGAGCTAAAGCAATACTGGGAGAAGATCAATTTGGGTTTAGGCGAAACAGGGGAGCACGGGAGGCTATTTTTGCTCTGGGAGTGATAATGGAGAAAACAATAGAAAAGGGAGAAAGCGTATATATAGGATTTGTAGATCTGGAAAAAGCGTTTGACAATGTAAAATGGAAAAAAATGTTCGCAATACTCAAAAAGATTGGAATGAGTTATAGGGATAGACGAATAGTACATAGCTTATACAAAGAACAAACAGCAGTAATAGAATTAGAGAAAGAAAGTAGAAAAATTAATATTAGGAAAGGGGTGAGACAGGGATGTGCCTTAACCCCATTAATTTTTAACTTGTACATAGAAGAGCCAATGAATACTGTTAAATGCAGTAAGACATTTGGAATTAATATGCAGGGACAAAAGATTGATATGCTTAGATTTGCAGATGATATAGCGGTATTAGCATCTAGCAAAGAAGAGTTAAAAGCAGCTCTTAATGGAATTGAAACAGTTTTAACGGAGAGATATGGTATGAAAATTAACAAAAATAAAACTAAAGTTCTAGTATGCAAAAGAGGGGATAATAAATCAAAAACAAGAATACAAATAGGTAACGAGAACTTTCAAGAAGTTAAGGATTTTTGCTACCTAGGAAGTCAAATAACGCAAGATGGGAAAAGCACAAAAGATATAGAACAGAGATTACAAGGTCGTTCTAGATTTATCAGCAAAAAGCAACTACTGTGTTCAAGGACCCCAAACATAGAAACAAGGGAAAAATTACTTAAAATATATGTGTGGAGCACAGCACTGTATGGCTGTGAAGCCTGGACAGTAGGAGAACCAGACAAAAAAAAAGGTAGAAGCCTTTGAAATGTGGTGCTACAGGCATATGATGAAGATACCATGAACGCACAAAGTAAAGAACATAGAGGTACTAGAAATGGTAAGGGAAAACAGTAAGCAGAGGTAGGAAAAAAAGCTGGGTAAAGGTAAACCTAGGTTAGACTACTGCACACAGGTAGTGAAAGATGTAGGTTGTCTGAATTTCAGGGAAATGTGTAGGCTAGCCCAGAATAGAAATCAATAGAGGTACGCTTCCAACCAGTTGTAAGATGAAAGAACTAATGACAAAAATAATAACTGTATTTAAACATGGAATTATTATAAACAAATACAGATATTGGTTTTGCAATACTTCAACTAATGTTAATTGTGCGAAAGGATTTATTTGAAAACTATTAATACCGCAAAAGTCTAATTGTTGGGGTAATCTTGGTGGCTACAGGCTGCTTAACTCCCTTCACATACAACTGAATCTCGATGAAATAGAACATATAATTAGAAAACAATAAAAGGGAATCGAGCTGTGTATCGGCTGTTGTGAGAGTTGCAGGAAGCGGTACAGACTAGCTCAGAACATAAATAAGCTGAGGTACAAGTCCAACCAGTTTCAAGATGTAAAACCCAATGACGAAAAAATAAGTGCTCTTAAATTTGATGATTATTATAAACAACTGCGGGTGTTGGTTGTAAAATATTTTCAACAAATGTTGATTGTGCGAAAGGATAAATTGGAAAACCTATTAATTCGACATAGGTTCAGGTGCTGGGGGAACTTGGCAGCCAAAGGCTGCTTACCCCTCTTCATATACCACTGAATATTGGGGAAATAGGGTATATAACTGTAAAACAATAGAAGGTGACCGAACTGCATCCAACAAGAAAGGACATCAGCTATGTTCAAATACAACAAACATAGATACAAAAAGAAAACTGTTCAAAGCATAGTGTGAAGCACAGCACAGTACATCTATGAAATAGGGGCAGTAGGAGAAGCAGACAGAAAGAGATAAAAGGCTTCTGGAATTTTGTGCTTTAGATGTATGAAGATGGTAGCAGGGACAAAGTTAATAACAAATAGGTTGTCGAAATAGTAGAGGAATAACGATATCTTTGGAAAATGAAAAATAGGAGAACTAGAAAGGCAGGATACGTTCTAAGACATTTCTGGGGAATAGTACGGGATATACTACAAGCAGAGATAAGAAAAGAGAGGTAGAGGTAGACCGAGATTAGACTTTAGCACACAGATAGTGATAGATGCAAACTGTGCAAATTTCAGGGAAATGTGTAGGTTGGTTCAGACTAGAAAAAAATGAGGGTACGCATCCATCCAGTTCTAGGACTGAAGACCTAATGATGATGACATAAACGTGACTAAATTTTGACTTAAGTAAGAGGCGGCCTTGTATGTTTGCGAGACCCTGGGCCGAAACCTTTTGCGGAACTTTTTACGTTAATATCAAAATTTAAAGCTATAATGTGAAATGTGGACTTAAGTTTTTTGGTAAAAACACAAAAGATATTGATGCTGCCAAAGATGCATAGTCAACTTAATGAAATGTTTTACGTGAACTGTATGAGGAAAAAATATATTTTAATTTAATATTTAAAGATAACGTCAATTCAAGTGTTGAAAATAAACAAAATATGAAAATGAAAATTGAACCATCAACAAAAAATTACAGCAAATGAGAAAAATGGTGTAATTTTCATACGATCTTTCAGTCTCACACATTTTCCACTTTTTATTGTAGCAAATTTTTTTATCTAATATTGGTGGTTTAGTTAAGGAACAACGTCGTTTTCGATATAGGACAATCCAAGAGCAGACAGCCTATCTTCAAACATTGTATTCCGCAAATAGGTTTTTATTAATTTTAATCTGGAAAAGCTCCTTTTTGCTGAGGTAACGGTCATTGGAATTGTAGATAAAAAATCTTTTAAGCAGCACAAATATTTGGGTAAAGTTCTTATAATTGTTTTCAATTATGTATTTTAATACAAAATTTCACCATCGAATGCTTTTACAAATACTTTTAACTCTTCGTATAGTTTCTAATCCATCCACATGTGTTTTCTTCAACGCTTAATGAAATGTCCAAATCTTTGCAGTAATTTAGAATAGACTCGTCACTCATATGAATTAAATTTCGAATTTGATACAGAAGCCAAATATATTACTGTGCTCCTTAAATGCCCCAAATCGACGTTGAACGCTTACCCTATGTGTCAGCAATCACGTTAAAAAAATTATTTTTAAAGTTGTTTTCTGGTAGTAGGAAACTCATATCTTTTGCTTTATAATCAAAAAATCGTTTCTTTCGCCTGCTTCTTTTACATTTGAAGACTGATTCAATTTTCACTTGTTCAGCAAGTTATTTTGCATCAACTAATGCCGATTGTAAGTCAATACCTCGGTTTTCGTCTAGACATTTAATAAAACCTTGCAAATGTTGTAAAGCGATAGTTAAATGCTTGCTTTTTGCTTGCCACATCTTACTAATTAAATTTATTTTGTATAGTATGTCGTACCATATTGTTAAAGACACTAATTAAGAGACATTCTGTTGTTGTTTCAACTAAACTTTTTAGAGCATCGCATATATCATTTAACTGATATTTCGCAGCTTTTACGGATTCTATTCTACATTCCTACCTTGTTTCAGATTTTCTTTTAAAAAAGCGTATAAAGCTGCTGCAAAAATCCAAAGAAAGATCGGTCTTGTACACAAGAAGATGCGGCATCATCTAATACAAAATTCCAGTTTGACAACCGCCAAAATCCTTTTTTGAACGGTACGTTTTTCCTCACGCATGTTGGTGCCATTGTCATAGCTTAACGTCAACAGTTTTCTAATGGTAGCCTTAAGTTTTCCAGTTCAATTAAAATGTACTTATAGTTAAATTTTCTGCAGTAGTTTTTTCTGTGATTCACAGATCTAAATTTCATTGACATTTGTTCAGTGCGAGCAATGTCTCGAGTACAATCAAGAATTACAGAAAGAGACTTAGCTTGTACTTTTTCTATAATTTTAGATTTTACATAATTTGTAATCGGTTGTCTGAGTTCATTTTGAATGTTTTTGCTCGGTATTGATCACCAATTTTTTTGTAAATTACTCCTAATATTAAAACAAAATCGTTGTGGAGCCCGAAGCGTAGCACTGTGTCTAGTGTACAGGTAAGGAACATACTTGATTTTATCATGTTTTTGTATAAAGCAATGCAGGTGTTAATGCAGTTTACTTACATATTTTTATATTTGTTTGTAGTTTCCCAGGGTCTAAGAGTTCATACCACTACTGATAACCATATATTGTGGGCGCGAAGTTTGTTAACAGGTTATCGCCATTTTGGCTCAGGCTAAGGTTTTCACTCCAATGCAACTAATAGACATAAGTCTTATTTCACTTGTTTGCTAGCAGAGTAGCGCTAATAAAAAAAAATCTCAGATTGAAAGAGGCACCGTTACCACTTTCTTTTATCCTGTTTCTGGTTCGGTAGCGTTTAGTTTCCTTTTTTGTAAACCTTACATTTGATTTCTTTGTCTCCACGCTCATGCTTCCGCAGACTTGACCCCAGCTATTATTACTTCCCTCGAAATTATTCTAAATTTTGTTGGCTATTATTTCCGCCTCTGTTTGACCGTGGGCCACTAAGGCATCTTCTGGCAAACTGCGCTTTGAAACGTTTTTCCAAACGACCAAATAAAAAAGGTTGCGATAAGACCTGGAACGTAGCAGGATTGTTTATAAAATGTATGTGCATTATTTTTTGTCGTGACTTTGTGTCAATACATTTAGTTTCATTGCCAGTGTGTAAATTTCATCATTGCTGCACTAGTAGCGTGCTAAATACGACAATCTGGACTTCAGCAGGTGGGAGAGACTGTGTTGTCAAATCAAACAATTTGTTATATATGTGTGTGCTATGTGATAAAGAAACATATGTAAAACGTTACAGTAACCATTAGGAACATATACTTGATGTATTTTCACATCAAATTAGGATATCAGAGCAAAGCCTTTACTGCACACACAGTGTAAAACATGTGAAAACTATCTCAGACAATGGTATAAAGGAAATCATCCACCAATATTCTTAGGCGTTCCGATGGTTTGATGCAAGCAGATATATCAAAAAACGATTGTTATTTTTGCATAAGCAAAGTTTCTAGGTTTAATAAGAACAATAAGTAGAATATTGTTTATCGTTACGTATCGTCGGTTATACCACATGGAACAGCAGCATTAGTACGGACTTCACCCGCGGCAATACTTGAAGAAGTTACTACTACTAAAACCCGGAGTACAGATAACGCTGAGCGATTTGTAGCAGATGTAGAAGAAGAGAAGCAACAGCTGTTTAGTCAGTCTGATTTGAATAACATGGTACGTGATTTAGGTTTAAGAAAGGAAATGAATCGACTATTAGAATGATAACTGAAAGAAAAACAATTATTATTTCTTGACATGACTTTTACTGGTTCATATTTTCTGAGAAGAATTTGAAAAGATTATTCTCAAAGGATAAGGAACTTGCAGTTTGTTGTAACATACCTGGCTTGATAAATAGACTGGGAAGTGCATACGAACCAGCGGATTATTTATCAACACCTGTAAAAGAAGTCTAAAAGGTGTTCTGTTACATAGTGATAACGTGCTTGCCTAGGTTTCCATTGTACCTTCAACAAAAACCATATCAGAATTTAGCAAACCTTTCAGATAAAATTAAATATACTGAGCATTAGTGGTACATATGCTGTGATCTGATGGTCATCAATATTTTATTGGAACAATAGTTAGGGTATACTAAATTTCAGTGCACCGCATGTGACTGAAATAGTAAGCAAGAGATAAGCACTGGGGTACCACAAACTGGCGTATAAGACACCGTTTGTTTGCTGGCTCCAAGAAAGTTCTTAACCAATTATTAGTACACCCATATAATGTATTGTTACCACCTATACACATCAAACTGGGGATCATGAAACAGTTCTTTAAAGTGTTGGCAACCATAAAATCTTGCTTCCAACATCTGCATGCAAAAGTGAAAGAAGGCGTTTTTGATGGATCACAAATTTGCAAGCTCATGACAGATGACTTCTTTATTCAAACTATGAACAATGCCATGGGAATCATTTAAAGATGTAAGTTTAAAGTCACATTTTTGCCGTCATCTAGACCATTTCCCATCCAATATGGAAGCAAGTGCAAAACAGGGTGACAGGTTCCATCAAGTATCGGGGAGATGGAGACGAAATGTTAGGGTCGGTGACCATCTCAATAATAACGATCACCGTTGGTGTTTGATAAGGCACAACCATGAATGCAGCACAAACGCAAATCAACCTAGCGCTCATGTGCAGAAAAGAGTAGAAAATAACTTTAATAATGATGAGTAAGATGACCTTTGCATCCTTGAAGGATTAGATAAAGTATATTTCTTGTGATGGGTCTGGATATTGGACGTAATGATTGATGTAGTAATAACCTCACTTTGTATTCGCCTTGCAAGATAGCAATTCGAACCTCAACTCATTGATTTTGGCTATTGCGATAAAATATGTGTGACTGGTACATTGTTTTGGTAAACGAAACCTTCTTTTTCATAAAATAAGGCCGTTTTTTCTTGATTTCGTCACTCGAACGCTGTAGTAAGTTTGCATAATAATCGCCTTTGATTGTGTTTTATTTTTGAACATAATCAGTGAAAATTATTCTATGTGCATCCTAAAAAATTGACGCCATGATCTTGTCCGCACATGAAACTGTCTTCTTCCCCTTTGGAGCCGATTCTTCCTTTCAATCCGTTAGTTTGACTATTCCTTTGTTTCAGGAGTGAAGTGATGAACCCATGTTTCATATATGGTAATAAATCAATGCAAAATATAAGCTATTGCTGTGTAGCAACTCCGCCAAATACTTGATCGAAACATTCTCACGACTCTGTTTTTGTTCCATTGTGAGTAATCGCCGCACCAACCTGTAAACTGTTTTTCATGTTCAATTTTTCAGTCAATATGCAATGTACAGAATTTTTTTAAATACCTACTGTATCTGCTATCTGGCGTACTTTTAGTCGATGGTCATCCAAAATCATTATGTAGTCATCTAATTTGGTCGACCACCGCATGTCCGCATGTTTATCTTGGAAACTCGTACGACCTCGTTTGAAATCTGCCATCCAATATTTTACTGTTGTAGTCGTAGGGTCAGACTCCCCCAAAGTGGGATCTAACCCTAATTTGATATTGGTTGGACTGATACTTTTCATATGATAATATTGTATTTTATAACGATGACCAATTTTTTCTATCTTCAGATATTAACCGAGAACATCACTGTTAAATAGCTGCCATACAAATACTAAACAACGTAGCGTCGTCGAACTTCAAACTTAAGCTTTATAGCTAGACTAGTAAATTGTCTAATCTTTTTTATTTGAATTATAACTCGAAGCGGTCTTTTGCTCATAAAAGCCCTATAATAATTTGCTTTACCAACAGCGAACCAACTATCAAACGCAAAAATCAGAAAAATGTCAATGGAAGAAGCAAAACTTTCTCTCAAGGAAAGAAACAACATTAAACAGAATCTAATGGAAAATATTTTTAAAAATCGTGTATTCAAACATTATAAAATTATAAACCAAACAAAGCAATAATTAAACAAAATATAGAATATGCATCCTTTCCATACGTATCGATCTTATCTGAAAAACTACAAAAATTATTTTAAAAATACAATTTTTAGATAACGTACAAGAAATGTAATGTAAAAAAATATTAGTAAATTAGAAGAACAAATGTCAAAAAATAAACGAGTTTGGTATTTAAAAAATTTAATGTAGAACAACTGCAAACATGTTTACGTAAGACAAAATTCCCAGTTTTTACGAAAAAGCCTATATGATCAAAACTACAGCGAGAAATGCCAAACAGCATTCCCCAAACGAACAAAAAGTCAACCACATATTGGATTACAACAAGATTAAAATTTTAACAATCCTGAAATAAAGAAAAACGAGTTTTCAGAAACTATATATATTTTCAAAACACTAATTGTGTTACTGAAAAAACAGATGCACAAACACTGAATAAATTCAATTATATTTTAATAAAACACGAAAGTTAAAATTTTTTTTTAGATAAATGTGTAGCTGAAATAATCTTAAACTACGTATACATTGCGTTAGCTAAGCAAGAGAAAATAAAAGTTACATCTTCCAGAAACTGCCAACAATTTAATCACAGTTCTACTTAAAATGTTCGAATCGCCAAATCTAAGTAAAAATAATATACCGATGTGACCCATAATATTCTCAGACCAATCTTCACTGAATAGTTTATCAAATTTATTAAAAAATATTCTTAGAGACATAATCCGTCAAAACAAATACTACATAAACAATTTTTGAGGCTTCAAACAAAGAATGAAGAAAGAATTATGACGAAATGTCATTCCTTATATCCTTATATATCATTACTTACATATAAACATCCCAATAGATTATGTAATAGAAGTAATTGAAACGAAATTGGACTAAAAAATATGCTAATAAACCACTAAACCATTTTCGTAAAGCTGTCGAAGTAGTTTTGACATTTCCATATTTTTTTTTCTATAGAATAATATCAAATCGATATACAAGAAAAGGAATTCATAATGCAACATTGTCTAATACTCGTTTTTCTAAACCATGTTGATGACTGAATACAAGCTGATATCTCATAACATCATCTCGAAGATTGCATCTACGCTAATCGATATAATTTCAAATCTGGCCAGCATTTGATCTTTTCTTTTTAAATTTCGATAGCAAGATGTTATTGAAATAGGTTTTTCGGCGGTTACGGAGAGTTTGTGTTTACATATTTAAAATATTGAGATTTATGTAAATTTTTCTGTACTACTATATTCGTATAATGACGTTTAGCAATGTTTTAATATATTTTAAATGTATGCAATTCATTTAACAGATTCATTACAGGGATGGGTAATAAACTGGACTTAGTTTACACGGAACGTGAATAATTTTACATTATAGCCGTTGGACATTGTGGTATGTTATAAATTAAGCAAATAATACCTGTAGAATGATATTAAAACGTGATGGTTCTACGCAAAAGTAATCAAAAACCAAACATTGCTGTTTCACGGTGTTGTACACATTTTTAAAATGTCCATGCCCTTCGAGTTCTGGAGCAATTTCTGGCGGTACCGCTGCATATGGTTTTTTGAAAACATGAATTTATCTTCTAAATAGAGAAATATTTACTGACTATGATTTTTACCAGGTCAAGAAAAATGAACGAACTTTCATTCAGTAACGGCAGAAGCAAATACCGAGTGAATTAGAACCGCCTGCAGATAACGAAACTGGCTCAGCTTTTATTCTAGAACTAGAGCCAGCTATAGTCTCGAATCATTTTCCAACTAAATTATCATTAAAACCAACTCCAAGTACTAGTTTCCAATTTCAGATAAATAATACACCTTCAGATGCCAAAAAAGTTTACAGAAATATTACAAAATAGAAGTCAAATAACGCTATGCGCAACATATTAAAATCATCACTATATGAACGCACTTTAAAGAAAACAAACAACATGACGATCAAAGGCGATAGATAAAGGTTGGAAAGCGATAAAAACATAAAATCAGCTAGAATTGATCGATGGTTTTTGTAATATCTGTCTTCATTCCGCAAACGAAGGTATGATATAGTATCTTATATGTAAAGAGTGGGTTCTCGAAGATTGTGCTTGTGTTAATAGGTCTGCAAAAAATGTTTTTTAAAGTTACATCGTACATTGCTACTATGGAAATCGTACTATTTTTCTGTGATCCAAGGATAGAAACGTAATGGTTCAATCGAGGTAGCGGTGGTTCAAAGAAGGCAATTATAAATAATTCTTATTTGTCTTTTTTTGGGAATGAAACTACTTAGAGTTTTAAATTGTGTATTTATTGATGTTTCGATTCATGACCTGGGTTCGTTGTCAAAATAATCACATATTTATATTTGGCATTTGTTACATAAAGTGAGGGCAACTTTGATTTATCAACGGTTGAAATATTTCATGATTTACTGATAGAAAAAAGTTTTAAAAATTGAATTGCAGTAATTGCTTTCAATGTATATTGCGCACCAGGGATCGACTTTCAGATAGCCGGTGCATTTAATATGAAATCAGCTGACTAACTTTTTGTATCTAAATTAATTAAAGGCAGAAACAACGACTTAATACCAAAATGATTAAGAATTAAATTTGACTACATGAACATTAATAGAGCAAGTAATAGAGCAAGTTATAGTACGATGCTACGATAAGATAAAGACTCCAATATCACCCCCACAATATGTATAAGTTAAACTTTGCACAATTAACAGTAAAAAATGATAATTTAGAAAAAAATCTGACCAACTCGAAAACATACTATAATTCAGAATTTTCCAAATAAAAAGAAAAACCCATATCAAGAAGTTCCATAATTCATTTGAAGAAAAAGGACACACAAAGCAAAAAATATGGAAAACGAATACACCATACTAAACACCGTCATAAATTTATCAAATAGAAATATTAACGACCCAGAAAAACTAATTCTATCAAAGGGCCTGAATTTTGTTGTAACACCAAAATCAATATCCAATATTTGAATAATAACGTGTGTCGAGAAAACAGCCGACGAACTTGTAGAATGAATTCAGAGTAAGATGTAAAATAGAAATCGAAAGGAATCACAATATAAAGCCAAATACAAGTAAAGAAGAAATAAAAGCAATTCACAATCTAAAATACGGTGACTCAATTATATTTCTATCTGCAGACAGTAATAATAAATAAAAATAATTACGAAGAGAAATCAACGAACTATTGAACACTAATAATTATCAAAATTAAAAATGGATCCAACAAAATCAATTGGAAATAATAAATACAAAACTATATATTTTTAAAAATGAATTTGAAAATATAGAAAGAAGAAAATTAGTCCCACATTTCAGTATACCATCACATTTATACGATTTATCAAAAATATATGAAAAGTTCCATAAATTCGTCATGTCATAATTTAACAAAATACGTTTTAAAAATTATAAATCCCTTGGCCGACAAAAAGAATTCTTTAAAAATCCACCAATATGTTTTTAAAAAATTATCAAATATAAAAATACAAGGTACACTCATACAATGGTAAGTTTTGATATAGTGAGTCTCTTCACAAATGTCTCTGTAAACAAAACGCTTAATATTATAAAAAATTAATTTGAAAATGATGACAACGTAAGAGAAAGGATAAAACTGAAGATATCATCAATCATGGAACTACTTACTGTAAGCGTTATTAAACAAAATTTTGGAATAGCGATGGGAAGTCCATTATTGCCAATTTTTAATAATATATTTATGGAAGTATTCGAAAAATATAATATTTACACAACAATTAAAACCTTTAATCTGGTGGAGATTTATATATGATATCTATGCTATTAGGCCTCATAATATACAACTAATTTAAAACTTTATAGATTTGATTAATAAAATAAAATCAACTATTAAATTCGTGTACAAAACACAAGAACTTTCAAAATTTTTCTGTTTAGGTAGATACATTAAAGCAAAACGATACCTCAGTTAATTCATCGGTATACCGCAAAGGAACTCACACAACCATGTATGACAGAGCAAAATTAATATCATCGATCCAAAAAATTCTAAAAGAAGAAAAGGCTTAATAAAATACACACTAATTAAAAACAAATATTCTTAAAGAAAGATAGAAAAGTAAATGTACAATACTCCAAAAGGTAAACAATAAAACAAAAACAGTGCAATTTCAAACCTTACTCTAGATACCATACATAAAAGAGTACTCCGTAAAAATGCAAGGAAGAGAATCATCATCATCATATTGTTTTCGACCTTACTTAAGGTCGGTTTGACGCAGCTCTAACTTCTTTTCTAATCTGTACTAATCTAAAAAGTTCTACATACCCTTCACAACCTCAATTTCTAATAATTTGACTAATATAGTTTGGTCTAGGTCTTCCTATATCCTTTTATCTTTTTCCTATCCATCTGACTTTACATAGATATTAGCAACATGATGGTTGTTAAAGAACTCTAACATGTTTACATGTTTACCATTTATAAGGAAATGAAATATAACCTTCAAAAAGGAAAAGTGTTAAAATATATGTTATGGTAAGGCTTAAGCAACGAAACGCTACCCACATGCCAGACCGCTACCTAATTGTGAGTTATGTCATGGTGACGTTTATTAAATTATATGTTATGGTAAGGCTTAAGCAACGAATCGCTACCAACATGCCAGACCGCTAACTAATTGTGAGTTATGTCCTGGTGACATTTAGTTAACTGATTTTTATTTTTTTTGTTTTGTTTTCGAACTTACTTAAAGTCGGTTTGACGCAGCTCTAAATTCTTTTCTATTCTGAGCTAGTCTAAAAAGGTCTACATACCCTTCACAACCTAAATCTCTAATAATTTGACTAATATAGCTTTGTCTAGGCCTTCCTACTCTATTTTTATTTGGTAGTCTATAATCTAAGACTTTACTAAATAGTCCCTCATGTCTTAACTGGTGCCCTATCATTCTATCTCTCCTGACCTTCAATTGTTTCCACATACAGGATCCTCACCTATCCTTCTATAAACTTCCTTGTTTGTTACTCTATCTGTCCAACTAATCTTTAACATTCTCCTATAACACCAAGTTTCAAAAGCTTCTATCTTTTCTTATCTACTTCTTTAATTGTCCAAGCCTCACTACCGTATAGTAGAACGCTCCATACGTACGACTTTAAGAAACTTTTTCTATTATCTAAACTAATACTATTAGCTATTAGTAAGTCTTTCTTTTTTAAAAACATTTTTCTAGCTTGAGCTATTCTAGCTACTATATCCCTTCTGCTACGTCCATCCTTTGTAATTATACTACCTAAATAGCAAAATTCATCTACCTCCTCTAACTCGGTATTACCTATTTTTAATTTTGGTTTAGAACTAGGCTGTAACTCACTTGTCATTATCTTTGTCTTTACTGAGTTAATTCTCATACTATAGTTACTCCGTAGTATCTCATCTAAAATATTTAAAACTCTCCTAACTCTTTTCTAGACTCTGCTATAATGGCTATATCATCTGCAAAACGTAACATGTCTATTTTCTGTCCCTGTACACTAATACCTATCTCTTTTCTCTCTCTGGCTAAGTTTAAAGCTTCCTCAATATAAACATTAAAAATCAAGGAGACAGTATACAACCCTGTCTAACACCATTTCTAGTCTTAGCTTCCTTTTCTATTTCATCAAATCTAATTACTACGCTTTGGTTTTATATAGACTGTAAATAATTTTTCTATCCCTATGAGAGATTCCTATTTTTGCAAAACCCTGAACATAACAATCCAATTAACCCTATCAAATGCTTTTTCTAAATCTACAAAAGCGAAATGAGTCTTTTATTTTTTGTAACCTTTTTCGATAATTACCCTAATCATTAGTATCGGTTCTCTAGTCCCTCTGTCTTTACGAAAACCATATTGGTCTTCGCCTAAATAATTCTCAGTCAAAGCTTCTACTCTATTTTTAATTATTATTGCTAGTATTTTGGAAGCATGAGAAGTTAAACTAACTGTTCTAAAATTCTCACACCTATCAGCTCCTGACTTTTTGGGATTGGGATAATAATATTTTTTTCGAAATCTATTGGAACCTCACCTGTGTCATATATTACATTTATTAGTTCATATAATCTGTCTAAAGTTTTCTGACTTGCATATTTTATTAATTCTGCGGGAATATCGTCTATCCCTGGCGCTTTATTTAATTTAAGATTCCGAACGGCTCTATCAAATTCCTCTCTTAATATTGAGAACCCTATTTCTACATCCTCTTCTTGGTCGTTCTCTAACTCATCCATATCGTCTCCCTTATATAAATCTTCTAAATATCTTTTCCATCTATCAGCTACCTCAACTTTATTTATTAGAAGCTCATTATTCTCGTCTCTAATACCATTATATTTTTCCTATCTTCCCAAAAACTTTTTAACTGCTCTGTAAGCCCTGTCTGTCTTACCTACTCTCAAATCATCTTGTATTCCTTACAATTCTCCTCCATCCATTTATTTCTAGCTTTTCTACACTCATGTACTATCTTATTTCTAACTGTATTATATTTTTGCTTATTTTCACTATCCACTTCTCTGAAAGGTTTAAGCTTTCTTCTATTCTCTATTAAATCTAATATCTCCTTTGTTACCCAGGGTTTTCTCGCTTCTATTTTTTCTTACCTATAGTCTGTGTTGCTGTATCAGGTACAGTCAGTTTTATTTCTTTCCATCTATTTTCTACGCTCCCTCCTACAGCTATCTCTTTGCTCTTATTATCTAATACTTGTTTATATTCCTCTTTACCCTACTATCATTAAGCTTACCTAGATCCCATCCTCTCTTTTAACCTTTCTCAATTTTTGAATTTTAGTTTACACTTCATTTTAACTAAGTTATGATCGCTATCTATGTCAGCCCCTGGATAACTACGACAGTTTTAACTTGGTTTCTAAATCTTTGTTTAACTAAAATATAATCTATTTGGTACCTAGCCCTATCACCTGGGGCTTTCCAGGTATATCTTCTCCTAACATGTTGTTCGAATAGGGTGTTTACAGTTACTAATCTGTTCCTGGCAAAACTCAACTAATCTTTCTCCTCTATCATTTCGTCTGCCATACCCAAATTTTTCTACCATTTTTCCCTCACTACCTTCTCCCACTGACGCATTAAAATCGCCCATAACTATTAAATTCTCATCTCCTTTTACTTTTCTCACTATACTATTTATATCCTCGTATACCTTTTCTACTTCCTCATCCTCGTACTGAGTTGTTGGCATGTAAACCTGTACTAAAACAGTGTCTGTGGGTTTTGTACTCAATCTAACCATAATTATTCTATCACTAAATTGTAAGTACTCTTTAACTTTATGCCCTAATCTTTTACCTAACACTATTCCTACGCCTGCCTGTCCATTAGTTGAAGAAGTTGTAATTATTCTATAATTATCTTTCCAAAAGTCATTACTATCTGGCCATCTCACCTCACTAATACCTAAAATGTCCAGCTATTCCTTTCTCATTTCGACTAATAAATTCGTTAACTTATCTACTCTGAGTAATGACCTTACATTCCAAGTCCCTATCACTAAATCAAACTGTTGCTTTATATTCTTACGATGACGAGCCCCAAGTACCCCCTCCCGGAGATCCGAATGAGGGAGTATTTTACCTCCAGACAAGAATTTTACTTGTGAGCTCTCCATCATATATATTTCGTGTTTTAGGCCACGCACACCTGGGAAAAATTGTGGTAGGCTCCCATATCTTTCCACAACGCAGTTTTTAAAGATTTTAGCAAAAAGCCGTATCCGTCACGGCCAACCCCCAACAAGCTTGTAAATTATTGAGGATCGCCCGAGACCAACCGACCCTCGGAAGAGTAAGCAAACTCAAAATGAAAACAGTATTTAAAATCAATAATACATTAGGTGCCCAATAGACACACATTGAACTCGAAAATAAAATACGAAACCCAAAAAATTGCATCTATGAAACACCATGCGAATATATTAAGTTAGTTATAGGAGAAAGTCCTGGACCATTAGATCAAACGAACAAAAGATATATAAAAAACCTGAAAATTTGGAAAATACAAGATTTGCCAAGATGCATGCGACTTTAACCATAAAATGAAATAGGAAGATGCTACAATCATTGATAAAGAACAGAACGACCAAAAAAGCGACACTAAAGACGCTGCTTTTATAATGCTACATAAAAATCAACACTGGATATTATCTAAAAGAAATAACAAAAAAAATTAAATAACTTCAATATCCAGATAGCACCGCAAGTTTTTCCTGAGTTTTGCTTATGATATTAACTTGAAACACAATCTGGCAGCTATCAATTCTATTTATATTGCAAGTTTCTTAATCCTTAACCCGGCATATTTCTTTGTTATGTTCTTTCTTTTTTAATAAATTGCTTATTTTATGTACAATTCATTAATTTAAATACAAAAGGTTAGATAGCTGATTTCATGTTAAGTGGGTTTGTTATTTGAAAGTTGTTCCAGGCGTGCAACATAAATTGGAAACAATTATTGCCGTTTAATCTTTAAAACTTCTTGCTACCATTACATCATTCTTATCAAATAATTTATCAGTTGATAAACCACAGTTGCCATAAATTTATGTAACATATATCAAACATAAAAATGTAATTATTTTGACAACGATCCAAGGTCACGGACCGAAACGCCAATAAATAACCGATATAAAATTCTATGTCGGTTCATTTCCGAAAAAGAGAAAGAAGAATATACATAACCAATCACAACAAACATACAAGAAGCAAAAACATTTATAAATAAATGCTAATTTGAGAAAATGTCTAATTTTTGAAACTATGAATAATTAACTCAATTGTTTATTAAAATTGACTTTCAGTTTCACTTTTTGAATATCTTATTATTACCACTGTAATAAAATTAGGTTGTCAAATGGTGGCTACCTTACCGTATGTCATAAACTTCAAGTCTGTTATATATAGTTTCTAGAATGCTCATGGTCGTGCATTTTGATCAGGCCCGATTAATTAATGTTTTTATATTTGTTCTGAGGCTTAATGGTTCAAGTTCCAATAAATACATTATTATTGATAACTATTCATTGTAAATACAAAACATAAGACGATGTCAGATGTAAAAATAGAATTTTTAAAAACCTGTAAATTACCACAAAATTGTGAAACAATCAGATTTGTGTTCGTGAGATTATAAATAAGCGTGGTTCAAAGTCAAAATGGAATATTTAAACCTCCAAAAGAACTTATCTTAGTAAATAATATTGCTGAAAATTGGAAAAATTTCAAGTAAGAATTTAGTAATTTTCTTGAAGCAAATGAATATCTTAAGAAGTCTGATGCAGTCAAAATTGCTAAGTTACTGAATGCAGTTGGTGATGAAGAGCTAGAGCTATACAACACACACTAAGCAACGAAGAACGTAAATCCTTAGAAGGGAAAATGCTTTTGAAAAATCCACACCGCGGAAAGATCAATTGCTAGTAGGTTTGAATTCTTCAATCGACATCATCTCGAAGGGGAAGCTTTTGATTATTTTAAAACCGAACTTACACAACTAGCTCAAACGTGTGAATTTGATGCCCAAAGGTATTCACTAATTAGAGACAAAATTATAATCGGTGTATAAAATGTAAGGTTGCAAGCAAGATCATTTCGGGAATCCGATTTAGAATTAGATAATACCAGTAGTATTTGCAGAGCTCAGGATGCGCAATATGAAGCTAAAGCATTACAACAGTCTTCAACAAATAAAGAAACAAGCTTTGTAAAAGAAATTTCTTATACAAATATGAAAACCTTTAAATGTACCAACTGTATAGAATATGGAATAAATGAATGTCCAGTATATGGTAAAAAGTGTAATTATTGCAACAAGTTATATCACATTAGTTGGGCGGTAGCGCTAGGTACGAAAATACAATCGGGAAAAAAGTTAAAAGTTTGGCAAAAGAGCTGTAAGAAAGTTTACTGAAATAGCAACGTAAGAAAATTCATCAGAGGATAGATTGCATATTCTAATTAATGAAATTACTAGAAGTCTAGGTCTAGTTGGTAAACACCCAGTGGACATTATATCACAATTAATGGTGTTTCAATTAATTTCGCTTTGGATACAGCAGCTGACATAAAGTATTGCCAGATAACACCTATTTAAAAATTTATCCAAACGCTCAATTACGGCCTAGTCATTCTAAAATTCTAGTATTTGAAGACTACCAAGTTCAAACAAAATGTGTGACTCTGAAACCAAATAAGGAATTATTAAAGTTTACTGTTAGCGATACCAGTGCAGATCCAATCCTAAATTTAAATACTTGTGTTTCCTTAAATTTAATTAACCGAATTTAAGTGGATAATAGCCAAGAGGAGGATGGTTTTGAAAATAACATTCAAGATAAGCAAGAATTTATTAATAAAGGTCTTCGTATTTTTGAAGGTTTAACTCCCTTAAACTCCCTTAAAACTCCTTTAAAATAAGACTAAAAGAAAACGTAGTACCTATAGTAAAACAATGCAAAGAATTCCTGAAGTAATTAAACCGATATTAAGAATTGTCTTAAGTTGAAAAATTTAAGAGTAATTTATAAAGTGACTAATGCAGCAGTTTGGGTTAACAACATAGTAATTCTTGAAAAAGATGATGGTTCTTTAAGAAGTTTTCTAAGCCTAATAAATTTGTAAAGTGCGAAACTTTTCAAATACCAACTTTAAAGAATTTAACAGCCAATTTAGCAGGGAAATGTTTATTTACAGTTATGGACATGAAAGACGGATTTCTACAAGTACCCTTGGAATCGCCATCATCTTATCTATGTACTTTCAACACTCCTTTTAGACGATACAAATTCAATAAACTTCACTTTAGTTTGTATTCAAGTCCAGATGTGTTTCAAAGAGAAAATGTGAAAGTATTTGTTGATATAGATAACGTGCAAGTGTACTTCGATGATTTAATTGTCGCAGCAAGTACTGACCAGGATCACGATGAAATAGTTCAAAAAGTTGTAACCAGAGCAGTGGAGTTCAACGTAAATGCAATGCTGCTAATATGCACAATAAAGTTCGTCAGGTAAAATACTTAGATTTTGTGTTTTCAAAAGATGGATTAAAACCGGATTCCAAACAAATAGAAGCAATTCAAAAGATTTGCGAACCTAGAAATAAAAAAGAATTACAGAGATTTTTAAGTGTAACTACGTTTTTGCATAAATTTATTCCAAATATGTCAAATACCTTTGGCACTAAGTAATTTATTAAAAAATTAAGTTGTTTGGCATTGGTCTTCTGAACATCAGAAATAATGCTTTCAATAGATCAAAACTACTTGTTTCGAATTCCCCAACTTTCAAATTCTGTGATCCACCAGAAGAAATTGTTGTTCAACGCGATGCAAGCAGAGATGGAATGGGGACTTGTTTGCTTCAAAACGACCAACCAATTTCATTAACTTCAAGAATCTTAACTGAAGCTAAAAAAAGTATAGCATGTTTGAAAGGAACTCCTAGCTATTTGTGTTATTACACGAACATTTCATCAGTTTATTTATGGTCATAAAAGTACTTTTCACACTGACCATAAGCTGTTGGTTAGTATTGTTAAACAAGATATACGAAATGTATTAATAAAATTAAAAGGTTGTTGTTATAATTTTTAAAATACCAATTGACCATTCAGTACATTCCAGGTAAATTTATGTATATTTCTGATGATTCATCTAGGAATTTTATAACAAAATGATGATCCAGACATGATGGATATTGTTCTTAGCATAAAGTAAAAAGAATATCTACTAATTCCTAAAGCAAAACTCTGTAAACTAAAGGTGATACACGAAATGATCTAGTCCTTAGTAAGGTGACCGATTTTCTAAACAATGGTTGGCCTGAAATGCGCAACTTAAATAATAATTTAAAACATTTTCTCGAAGTAAAAAACAATTTATTTGTGAAGGATCGTATCCTGCTTCATAATGATGTATCAAGATATCAAGATATGCTTCAACAAATTTATGGCAAAGCACATTTTGCTATTTCCAAATGCAACAAAAGTGCAGAGCATTACTATACTGGCCTAAAATGTCTGAAACGATTGAAAATTTTGCTCTTGAATGTCATATTTGTGAAAGATTTAAAAAATCAAACATAAAACAACCATTAATTCAATACAAAATTTATGATATACCATTCCATAAAACAATCCTCAATTCAGCTGAGTATAGTGCGAAATAATATTTAACAGCAGTTATTTATTGCTAAAAATGAATAAAGATTATTAATATTAAAAATAGTTCGTTGACGAAGTCAGTGTAAAACACAATGGTGTTCCTGAATTGTTTGTGATAATAATCCATTTCCAAGTTATTTATTTCAAGAGTTTGCCAGTAGTTTTATCTTTGAAATTATTTATACAAATCCATACCGCTATCAGAGCAACAGTGTTTCTGAAAAAGTTGTCATAGCAAAAAATATAATTAAAATATCTGAAAACCGTTGATATTTATAATGCTTCATTAAATACCCCACAACTCCTGTTGCTGATACTGACATCACCACGCTAAACTTTAATGGGAAAGCTACTGCGATCAAAAATTTCAATGACTAGTGAAATACTAAAGACACAGTTAGACACTGATGATGCATTTAAGCAACTTCAGAAAAGGCAAAACAGCACAAGGCATTATTATGATAGATCAGTTCGACCGAAAAAAAATTTTTTCCCGTGAAAGCATAACTTTGCAAAATCCTATAGCCAAAATTTGGGAACCGGGCAAAGTAGTTGGTGTTAACGCTACACCTCGATCATATAAAGTTCAGAAAAAGAAGAATTACAGTTTTTGATCGAAATAGCCTTTCAATTAGAAAATCTTGTGACAGTTCTGTTGTTATCTGTGACTGTTTGGATAGTGAGAATATGATTAAAAATTCTTAGATTCAACCCAGTGTATGTGTTAGTCTATACACTAGTCGTAAAAGAATAAGCGTAACATGTTCAGGTAGACGAGTTTGCAAACCTTAAAAACTTGGAGATCTTGTTTGCTAAAAAAGGAAATGTTATATATAATTTCTAGAACGTTCATTGTCATGCATTTTGATCGGACATTGTTGATGTCGACCCGATTAATTAATGTGGTCATATTTGTAGTCAGGCTTAATGTTTCAAGTAATAATAAATACCTTTTAATGTAACATGTAAAAATTCCAAGCTAAATTATTGCTACAAACCCATTAATTTAGTATTCATTCAATAACGTTTTACCCATTAAGGATTCCGGTACTCTTGTATATTTAGTAAACCAATAAAATTTAAAGCACACTACAACTTCAATTGGAATTACAATCTATCACGTGTTATATGATCCCAGCTGATCACATAATTATAAACCATTTTGCGTGTTCCTTACTCGTATGTTACGATATCTAAAATCTTCAAGTTGTTCGTCGACTCGTGATAGATAGTCACTTTTGGCTTCTTGTCAAGCTGAAAAGTCACTTACGCTGCTATCATACAGGCAAGATGAAGCAGGAAATCAAGTTTTCCTGGCGCAAATGCCGAATTAAAAACGGACAGATTGAGTTAAAAGTTGTCTAAGATAACTCATGGATAAGTAATTCGATCTTTGCAGCGGTTTGTTTGAATAGGTAATTAATTGCAATTTACAATGAAGTATATTACAGTGCAACTTCCACTACGTGCAAGAATTTTAATGAAGTGATATGGTTATGTTCAACTTGGTTGATGTTTAAATTAAAATTTATCATCATGGAACCTATTTGGTACTTAAATTGTAAGAAGAGCTGTAAGACAAAGTATTGGACTACCCGTCCGTGCTTGCACATGCTGAATTGTTGGTTTGCATTGTGTTTAACAGGTTAGCAGGTCGTTGACGCCGATTGGTAAGACAATTTAATTTCCTGAGGTTTTTGCTGCATGTGCAGTATTTTATTCTGTATATATATATATATATATATATATATATATATATACGTAGTGTTTAATTGTTGAATGGTTGTAGATTACTTTATGCTCTGTTATATGCAAGTACTTAGCCAACCGTTTACGAATAATTTAGTAACATACTTGGTAAAAAAGAGACACCCTTTTTAAAAGTATAATATTTATGATATATAGAATGATTTTATTTCATTAATCACGTGCTCAAATTTATAAATTATTTCTTGCCGACTATGTATGAAAAAATAAATAGTATAAATAAATCATTGTTGCCTGTTGTTTGCAAAATTTAATGTTAAAACTAAATGACATTGCTTATCTTGTTTACTACAAACTTTATCTCAAGATGTTCAATTTACGTGCTCTTATTCCAGAAAAATGAAATTTTAAATTAAGATTAACTAACTACTAATTTTTTGCATGTTGAGAAGTTTAAATGACATGTACAGTCTTACGTAGCGCTACACCGGACTATTAAGCATAAATTAAATATTGTTAACAAAATTCAGAATCCAAATTAAGATTCAGTAGAATTAAAACTTAAAAATTTTGCTTTACATCTTCTGAGTAATACAGTAATTACATTCATAAGAATTTAACTTTTATTGAATTGCATTAATAATGTACATAATTGTGTAAATGAGAATATAAAATTAATTTTTACTTCAGTTCATTGTTTCATAAATATCTAATTTCTCCAAAGATTTTAAGACTGTTGAAAGAATTCATTCACTACAAATCATACAACGATTCAGTGATAACTATTTGAAACAAAAATAAGGACTTTGTGTAGATACAGGATTATTAAATAAATGATATCTTTGTTAGTAGTAATTATGTTTCAGAGTCATCCTAGAACTTCGTTAGTGCAGTAAAGAAGTAAGTAACATATAGGTGGTAATTAAACTTAATTCTTAAAGAGGTTAGAGAAAATTTAGGTTTCCAAATTTTCCCTTTAAGTAAATTGATTTAGTCAGTTGCTTTATAACAAATTTAGGTGGCGTCCACTATCTTATTTTTCCAACTTTAATAAACCCACTGACCCAATCTCATGCGACCATTGGTTAAAAACTCAGTTAGCTAAAAGTCTTAAGAGTTTTCTTTTTCTAAAAGCCGTTTTTCATCCAACCTTACCCTGGGCTTGTTACAATTATATAAGAATTCTCAATAGGTTAAGTAAAACTCCAAAAGAAAAATCTATCCCGATTTTTTTACACTTACAATAATTGATAATTATTCATTGTAAATACAATTAACTGTGTTAAATCTTAGTATAAGTGCTATAATTGCAATACAAACTGCAAAAGAATTGAAATTCTTACAAGGTATTGAAGGAAACATTTTACATCACCCATAGAAAATTTAAAGTATGTGACAATGAAAAGTTTCGTTTATCTTTTCCAAATACTTGTATCATTTTACATAATTGATTAACAATGCCGTGCGAGAAACTATTCAAAATTGAGGATGCAACAAAATTGACTAAGTATTCGTGCCATAATATCTATAGAAGCCGATCTACTAAAAGAATTAAATATTAAGGATTTAATTCAACAATCTGATAAAACAAAGCAAGAAAAGTTCCAATCACTTAACATTAGTTCTAATTTATTTTATCTCTTGGTGTTATTCTATCCAATGTAATGGTCAATACAATTCCGTTTATATATCCAGTTTCCTTGTATAAGGCAACCTTTAAATTTTATAAATCGTCTTAAATAAACATGAAACAATGAATAGAACATTTTTTATTAATTGTGTACCATTGTGTATCACGTAACGAAAATTTAAAACGTACGAGAAAATGTGTGTAAGGGCCCATAAGCTCTCGGCGCAGACCTGTGTTGGCGAAGCAAGCTTAAAGCAACATTTTCAATAATTGTATAAGTGTTCTGAAAAAAGAATTTTTAAATATAATTAAAATAAACTTTTTAACATATTAGAAAGGAAAATTTTAAGTGATATTTATTTATTTATTTATATAAACAGGGCGACCAACAGAACTGATAAACAGTTCCAATTACAGGACGCCACAATAACACTAAACATAGAAAAAAAGAAAAAGAAGTATGATATCTACAAAACTAAATCTAAACAAACGTGTCTCAATGGTAGATAGAAACTAAAGTTGGATGAATAGTAATTTATTGTAATATATATATATATATATATATATATATATATATATATATATATATATATAAATAGTTATTAAGATGAAATGAAAACCCAACTTTGTATTTAAAGTTGAATTACCATTTCAAATCGAACTAGTAATTGAAAACCACTAAAAGAACGGCTACAGCAGGATTTGAACCTGCAACCTCTGATTCTCCGGATCAGTGCGCTAAATACAAAGTTGGGTTTTCATTTCATCTTAATAACTATTAATATATATTAAGCATTCATTTGCATTCCAAATGTGGATTATTCTTCTCTATTAATATATATATATATATATATATATATATATATATATATATATTTCTTAAATATCTACACTATTCAGCAGCAGTAATACGGAGGTTTTAAAAGTTTTTGGTGAAGAAAAAAAAAGATCAACTTCTGCAGCTAAAGCATTATATGATTTTAATGCCCTATTAAAAAGCGAATTCATTTGAGAAAGTGTATTGGTGGTTTCAATCCTAAATTGTGTTTCAGTGCGTGTTGTATATAGTTTTTAATATTTAAATTTACATATAATTGCAGTCCATAGATGATACTGAGTTATTAAATAATTAATAATAAATAATTAAATAATAATATGTATAAACTTACAAAAATATATTATACAACGGCACTTACAGCTATCTGTTTCCGAAGAGAAGGTTACACCACGAGGGAGCAAAGCGAGCGAGGGGTGTAATCATTTCAGGTAATATTGGCCATTATAGCGAGTTATATACTATACTTTATCCAGGATTATTTCTATTGAGGCAATTAAACGCATTTTGATTAAGCCTTTGGTTTCCGATCTGACTTCAGGGATGTAGTAATTTTCACAGAAACTATGAAGCAGATACTATTTTCTAATTGGTTTACAAGAGGAATAATTATCATTATACTCGACTTATTATTGCCGTTGCAAATTAATATATAGAATTATATATCAAATACGTATAAAATAATATACGATTTATATATTTGTGGTAGATAAAATAATTTCCATCAAAGGCCATATATAACAACTTCTATACTAAATATTTAACAAGTTTTTATATTACAACCTTGCTTATCTTCTGCGGCAATATTAATGAAGCGCTTACATCCGTAGCATGAATCGGTAAGAGTATAAATTAGAGAACTTTAAATTTAGCACTCACTCGTGTCTACGCAAATCGGAAACAATAATACGGGTGCTTCTAAAATAATTGCTTACTTTCATTCTGTTATTATAAATTGTATTCTCTATTATTCTTAATTATTATTACTTACACATATCTTATAAACAAACATCAAAAACACCACTTCTGTTCAACACGTATTTGTTGAAACTAACTCCTAAAATGATTCATCCTGTTTGAGTATCTAAAGTGCTGAAGATTGACGGTCATTTCGAAGGTTTTTTATGATTCAAAAATAGTGCCTGTCAGAATATCTACTTTAAAAATATGTAGAAGAATTGCGTAACGGACTAACGGACTTATATCCAAATGCAAACAAACAGACACGCACGTTGGTGGTACCGTAAAGCAATAAAACCCTTCTTTAATAGCCTTCTAGCGGTGATCAGTTTTTACTGGTCCACTTATCTGAAATAATTTTTTGTTTATGTGGAGTAAATTGCTAACCGGACATTTCGGTTCATGGAATTTGCGTGGGGCAAAAAATGCGTATAAAAACTAAAGCTTTTAAAAGTAAAGAGACGTTTAACCTAATGGCAAATAACTTTAAGACGATCATTGTATGTTCTTGTTATGCTGCAGAACAGCGTAGTAAAGACTTCAGACAAGAATAGTCCAAGTAAGAAATATAGGTTCTTGTAAAATTTAGAGAAACGCATTTGAATGTATAATTTACAACATATTGCTATTTGTAAATTTAGGGTAGGCATTTTTTGTGCAAAGGATTGTTACAAATTTTGGTTTTGATTTTCTTCTATTTGCCCAAATAATGGTTTAGGATTCTTTTACAAATATACATGTAAAGTACCTATCTGCGTTTCTCACAAGGTTCCATATTTTAAAAAAATTAGCCAACAAAGGAGATATGGTAATTTGTAATTTAAAAAAATTACAATAATTTATCTATTTTTCTGAAATTAGTTACTACATACTTGGAAGTTACTCGTTATATATATACGATTTATACATTTTATATAAATCAAAACCTTCATAAAGCCCAAGTATTGCAAGTAGGAAAACCCTTAATTATAGTTATCTTCAAGTGTACATTCTCAAAAATCTTTTCATCTTAAGTCATTTAGCTACTATTTTGAATGATAAAACTATAAAGTCTAGACTAATTTCTTTGTGTCACAATCAAAGTCAAGTTAAATATAATAAGAAAGACCCTAAATTATTTTAAACAAGCTATATATTTCGACAACTAACTCATCATAACATATGGAAAGTCTTTAAAAATTAAATTATAAAGTTGTATAGGGAATCTTTTGAGAATATTTTCCTCGGCACCTTGGTTAAAGTGAAACATATAACCAATATTGAATTGATCACTTAAGAATGTTATCCTCACATAAAGAGAATTAATCCTATTGCTAAAAACCTAATTTAAGTTACTTTGAAAACTACTTGAGCAAAAACAGCACAAACTTTGCAATTTTTTTATTGTTACAACGATAGAAAAAGTTAAACGATATGAAATTATCGACTTTATTGTATTTTGAGAGATCCTTTCAATAAGTTTTAAGCATCCAAGAAAGAACACGTAGGTACAGCTTCAACCAGTTTGACATTCTAAATGTTAACAGGATGTCTGGTTTCAAAAATATACTTGGATGCTTAGGATCTTTTTCATTTACCTTATTTGAAATGAGCAATTTGTCAATTAATCGTAGTTGTTACAATTCTCTACGTTTGGTTAGTAGTTTTGAAAACATACTCTTCCCAACAACTAATCCCGTAAAGCTCTGAATTTTGCAATCTGCCCATTTTGTTCTTAAGTCACTCAACAATTGTTTAATTTTGTTGGTACATGTAAACAAAATTTTGAAAACAACTTGTTTATATATCTTTTTAAGAGCCTTAAAAGCTCGATTAAGAGGAAGTGGGACATGTTAACGCTGTCCTTAGTGTGATTGGTTGCAAGGGGATTGATCTACGGATGTTGTATCTATTTTAACATTTTTTAGAATAATAGTAAGTAAGTAAACCATTGTAATCCACTATTTGGTTAATAAGTGCAAGTACTTTACTAAATCTATTTTTATTTCAGCAAAATTGAATTAATTTATTAACTATAAAATTAAAAGATATCAGCTTGTTATGAACAGCATTTGTTAGAAAATAAACTCAAGCGATTTTCATCGGTTTCGTTTCTATAAATATAAAATCTTAGTTTATTGCGCCATTTATAATAGTCTGTCTAAATTTATTTATCATTACTAGTGTATCCATTATTCTCTAATTTGTATGTAAATCTTATGCTTTTAACGTTTATACCTGGATCTTCAAAACAATTGAATGTCTCATTACTGTAAAAACACCATCCAGTCCCAATAATTTAATTGGCGTTTGCTATACTTGTATAATTACAAGCGCTTAGATAGGCAATCAACTATAAGAAAAAATTGGTGTTAAGGTTTTTCGCCCTTTTTTTTTTCCTACGAACCCCTAATTCAAGACTGGTTGTTTAGCAGGGCCTTCTTCCGGTCCTTTTTTTGTTGTTATGAGCGGTGCGGGTTAATTACGTTACTTTCGTTACTCCATTCCTTGTCCGTACTGTATGTATACGTAACATATTTTGGCATACCCGAGTTTTTTCTTACTCACTCTTTTGTCCTGGGCATTATCTGTAGTTATACCCGTTTTATTATTCGTTTAATCTGATCCAAGAATATTTTTATTTCACTCCGGATTATCAGACACAGGTTCTCGCCGATAATTATAGTTTCTCCCTTCTCCCGTCCGTCAATCGTGGAACTTCAAATTTATTTTTTTTTAACCCTATATTGCGGGTACACTCTAAATTGTTCTGTGGTTCGCAGTAATATTTTAATGATTTGACTTCTGGTTGATTTGTGGCTGGTATTTACTTACTTTTCCTTTCTACCTTATTTTCTAGTTATTCTTGTTCATGATGGCACATCGGCGCATTTATGTGAACTGAAAATAGGTTACGGTATACTGTGCGGACTAGTAAGGAGCAACGACAGCAACGTATTTAGCCCACATAGTTTACCACAACAAAAAAGGGACAGGAAGAACGCCGTTTATTTAGCTAGTCGTAGAGCGGGAGAGGTTGTAGAAAATAGAAAGAAGGAAACACCTCAACACTAATTCGCCCCGGATGATTTCACACAGTAATAGTTCAAGTTGAAGCCATATTTTTCATCTCCAAATATTCATCTTAATGCTCAACCTTTTTAATTATTGTATTTTGCGGTTAATTCAGTCTTCAATACAGTTTCCCGTTAACACGATTGATACAAAAAAACTCACACAACTTATATCCATTGTGATAAAATAAACGTCATGTATATAATCGTAAACAAAACAATCACTTTCTTACGATAGTTTTAATACTACAATAATAAACGAAATACAAAACATGAAGTGAAGAAAGAACAACCTTTAAAATGGTGGATTATTACTATGATAAGAAAGTGATTGTTTTGTTTACGTTTATGTATATGACATTGATTTTCTAACAACAAATGAAGTTGTTGTAACCGTTGTATAATTTTTTAACGGGAGACTAAATTGAAGACTGAATCATGAAAATACTATAATTAAAGAGGTTGAACATTAGGATGAATCTTCGGAAATGAAAAATATAATACACATCAACTTGAACTACTGTGTAAAATCCTCCGGGAGAAATCGGTCTTGAGGATTTCCTTTCTACGACAACACCCCACCGACTAGTTACTTAGCACAGCATTTATCCAATCCCTTGTTTGTTGAGCTAAGCGCTGAGAACTAATTACGTTGCCTTCATTGTCCGCACGGTATACCGTAACATACTATCTACGCATCTTCGTTTGATAAAATACCTTGGATCAAATTTGGCAAAAACCTCTAATTACGATCCCAGTCAGGAGAAGTCTTGATAACTCATCTGAATGCTATGAGTCACCATATCGAAAAGCAGCCGAAATTGGGGTTATGAAACTTTTTCGGAAAATTACAATATTCGACTCCAAGAGCAAATACTACTTTACGAATAAGACTAATTGTTGTTCAAGAAGCTGCAGATTTAAAAAACATAAATGCCACCGCCTCCTCCGAGTCGATAGTTATCCTAGTAAAAATGAATAATATTTCATTTGTGGTCTTTAATTGGTTGATTTAGCAAGGTGTGAAGCCAGGCAAAGTCGGCCGTACTTAATTTTTAATAGACTTTTTGAGATCCATGGAGGTGAAAAAATTTTTGCACTTAGGAGAACTTTAATAAATATATAACTTTAATTTAATTTTTAACGTTTTTGCGATATTTAATTTAAGATAAATTTTTAAAGGCATTTTCTTCAAACCTTATATAGATGCTTAACAATTACATATATACGCAGATTTTTTAGAGTATTTAGAACCTACAATGACTAGACATTAGTTTACGCTTTAGTTATTCTGATTTTGGCTATTGTAATGTTATTAAGAAGTTTTTGAAAACCATATTCAAAGAACTGTACATTTATCTAAATTTCTGCCAGTGTAGTTTATTTTTTTTTGTAGTTTAAAATTCCCCGAGAAACTCTAAATTTTTGTTCATCATCATCATCATTAGGTGTTTAGTCCTGGAACTAATTAGACGCGATCGTTTACCTCCACTGTTTCATATTCCGAGTTAACCTACATTTTTCCTTAAAATTCCCACATCCCACATCATTCACTATCTGCGTTCAATAATTTGATCTGGGTCTATATTTACCTCTCTTTTTTTCCTATCTCTGCTTGTAATATATCCCGCACTATTCCCTAAATGAATTAAAACATATCCTGTCCTTCTATTTCTATTCTTATTTTGTTTTCCACAAATATCTTTCTTTCCATACTATTTCTAAAACCTCTTAGTTATTAACTTTGTCTGTTTATGCTATCACATTCTATCGTATGATATCATACATCTTAAGCACCACATTCTAAAAGGCTTCCACTTTTTCCTGTCTGCTCTTTGTACTATCCTTATTTCATAGCCATACAGTACTGTGCTCCACACATATGCTTTCAACTATTCTTTCCTTGTTTCTATGTTTGTTGTCTTCGGACATAGACCCTACTCTTTCTTGTCAGATTCAGCTCGGTACTCCTTCTATTGTTTTATTAACTATATCCTATTTTATCGATATTCAGTGGTATGTAAAGGAGGTTCAAATCCCGACAAGGCCGATTGCTTGAAAAATGGCAGGTGAGCATTTTTCACAAAAATTACGTCCTCGTTCGGATGAGAGGTTAAATGGAGGTTCCGTGTGTGAGTGTTGTCACGCACGTTAAAGATCCCAACCTTGCCTGGAAGGGCAAGGGTTCGGCAAAATTATAAATTTCCAGGCAACAAAAACTCGTCTCCTAGCCAATGTAGTACCTTCGGGTGAAGCATTGGAAATGTAAATGAACGGTATGTAAAGGAGGGCGTCGCCGTGGATCAATGTAGTAAGCATAAGACTACGGATCCCAAGGTTCCGGGTTCAAATCCCGACACGGCCGACTGCTTGAAAAATTGACAGGTGAGCATTTTTCACAAAATTTACGCCCTCATTCGGATGAGAGGTTAAATGGAGGTTTCGTGTGTGAGTGTTGTCATGCACGTTAAAGATCCCTACCTTGCCTGGAACGGCAAGGGTTCGGCAAAATTCTAAATTTCCAGGCAACAAAAAACTCGCCTCCTGGCCAATGTAGTACCTACGGGTGGAGCATTGGAAATGTAAATGAACGGTATGTAAAGGAGGCGGCTCCGTGGCGTAGTTGGTATGCATGTGACTACTACGCCCAAGGTCCCGGGTTCGAATCACGACACGGTCCGTTTGTAAAATGTCAGGCAAGCATTTTTCACAAAAATACGCCTTCGTTCGGATGAGAGGTAAGATGGAGGTTCCGTATGTGTGTTGTCACGCACGTTAAAGATACCTACCTTGCTTGGAACAGCAAGGGTTCGGCAAAATTCTAAATTTTCCAGGTAAAAATAAAACTCGTTTCCTGGCCAATGTAGTACCTTCGGGTGAAGCATTGTAAAAACACGTGTAAGGTATGTGAAGAGGAGACGTCGCCGTGGATCAACGTAGTAAGCGTAAGACTACGGAACCCAAGGTCCTGGGTTCGAATCCCGACACGGCCGACTGCTTGAAAAATGGCAGGTGAGCATTTTTCACAAAAATTACGCCCTCGTTCGGATCAGAAGTTAAATGGAAGTCCCGTGTGTGAGTGTTGTCACGCACGTTAAAGATCCCTACCTTGCCTTGAATGACAAGGTTCGGCAAAATTCTAAATTTCCAGAAAACAAACATTCTCGTCCTGGCCAATGTAGTACGTTCGGGTGAAGCATTGGAAATGTAAATGCACCGTATGTGAAGACAGGCGTCGCTGTGGATCAATGTAGTAAGCGTAAGACTACGGATCCCAAGGTCCTGGGTTCGAATCCCGACACAGCCGACTGCTTGAAAAATGGCAGGTGAGCATTTTTAACAAAAATTGCGCCCTCGTTCGGATCAGACGTTAAATGGAGGTTCCGTGTGTAAGTGTTGTCACGCACGTTAAAGATCCCTACCTTGCCTGAAACGGCAAGGGTTCGGCAAAATTCTAAATTTTCAGACAACAAAAAACTCGCCTCCTGGCCAATGTAGTACAGTGGAGCACTGGAAATGTAAATGCACGGTATGTGAAGAGGAGGTGGCTCCATGGTGTAGTTGGTATGCATGTGACTACTATGTCCAAGGTCCCGGGTTAAAATCCTGACAGTCCGCTTGAAAAATAGTAGGCGAGCATTTTTCATAAAAATACGCCCTCGTTCAGATGAAAGATAAAATTGAGGTCCCGTGTATGAGTGTTGTCACGCACGTTAAAGATCCCTGCCTTGCTTGAAACAGCAAGGGTTCGGCAAAATTCAAAATTTCCAGGTAAAAAAGAACTCGCTTCCTGCCCAATGTAGTACCTTCTGGTGGAGCATTGGAAAATCAAATGTAAGATATATGAAGAGGCAAGCAAGGCGGCTCCGTGGTGTAGCTAGAATGGCAGATCCGTGGCGTAGTTGGTGTGTGTGTGACTACTACGCCTAAGGTCCCGGGTTCGAATCCCGATACGGTCCACTTGAAAAATGTTAGGCAAGCATTTTTCACAAAAATACACCCTCGCTCGGATGAGAGGTAAAATGGAGGTCCCGTGTATGAGTGTTACCACGCACGTTAAAGATCCCTACCTTGTTTGGAACAGCAAGGGTTCGGCAATATTCCAAATTTCCCAGGTAAAAGACTCGTTTCGTGGCCAATGCAGTACCTTCGGGTGGAGCATAGGAAAATCACATGTAAGGTGTAGGTAGTATGCGTATGACTACTGTGCCCAAGGTCCCGGGTTCAAATCCGACACGGTGCGCTTGAAAAATGTTAGGTGCGCACTTTTCACAAAAGTACGCTCTCGTTCGGATGAGAGGCAAAATAGAAGATACCTAAGTGAGTGTTGTCAGGCACGTTAAAGATCACTGCCTTGCTTGCAACAGGAAGGTTCGGCAAAATTTAAAATTTTCAGGTAAGAAAACTTGCTTTCTGGTCAATGTAGTACCTTCGGGTGGAGCATTGGAAAATAAGAATAGGCTATGTGAAGAGGGTTACGCAGCCTGCGGTTAACAGGATCCCGACACTTAAACATTCGCCGATTCAAATAAATCCTTTTGCACAATCATTAGTTGAAAATATTGCAAAACTAACACCTGTAGTTGTTTATAATGATCATAAATTTTAGTGCAATACTATTTTTTCGTCATTAGGGTTTCTATCTTAAAACTCGTTGGACGCGGACCTCCACTTATTTATGTTCGCAGCTAGCCAACACAGTTCCCTGAAATGCCCACAACAGCCTATATTTAACTCGGTTGCTCTTTTATTGTTTTCTAAGTGTATACCCTATTTCATCTATATTCGGTGTTATATGAAGGGGGCGACGGCTCCGTGATGTGTGTGAATATCATGCCCAACGTCTCGGGTTCAAATCCCGACACGGTCCGCTTGAAAATTGTTATGTAGGCATTTTTCACAAAAATACGCCCTCGTTCGTATGAGAGGTAAAGTGGAGATCCCGTGTGTAAGTGTTGTCAAGAAACAGCAAAGGTTCGGCAAAATTCAAAATTTGCGGGCATAAGAAAAACTCGCTTTCTGGCCAATATGTACCTTCACGTGGAGCACTGAGAAATCAAATGTAAAGTATGTGAAGGGGGCGGCTCCGTGGTGTAGTTGATACGCGTGTGAGTACTCCGCCCAAGGTCCCGGGTTCAAATCCCGACACGGTCCGCTGGAAAAATGTTAGACGAGCATTTTTTACAAAAATAAGCCCTCGTTCGAATGAGAAGTAAAATGGAGGTCCCGTGTGTGTGTGTGTGTGTGTGTGTGTTGTCACGCATGTTAAAGATCCGTACCTTGCTTAAAACATCAAGGGTTCGGCAAAATTCAAAATTTTTCAGGTAAAAACAAACTTTCTTCCTGACCAATGTAGTACCTTCGGGTGTAGCATAGGAAAATCACATGTAAGGTATATGAAGCGGTTAATTAACCTGCAGCTACCAAAATCCACCAACACTTAGATATTCGCCGAATTAAGAGTTTTCCAATAAATTCTTTCACACAATTAACATTAGTTGCAAATATTGCAAATCCAACACCTGTAGTTGTTTATAATAATCATCAGTTTTACGTACAATTTTTTTGTCATTAAGTTTTCCGTCGTAAAACTAATTGGACTCGTTCCTCCATTGATTTCTATTCTGAACTAGCCTACACATTTTCCTGACATTCCCACAGTCTACGTATTTGGCTATCTGTGTGCAATAGTCTTACCTACTATCTCTGCCTCCCTTTTCTTCCTATTTCTACTTCTAATGTAGTACGCACTATTCCCTCATGCCTTAGTAAATGACTTATCATCCTATACTATTTTTGTTAGAAAATTCGAATTACAATTAATAATTTTTATTCTAACACTATTGAAACTATTGATTTATAAACGCTAAAGTTGCATTTGGCATATCAATAAATTAACAAATTGTTAGACCCATATATGCACAGCCAACAACAATAGGCTTATGTATGGTTAACAATGTATTTTCTAAAACCCATTCTTTCAACGCAGTGGGTTATCACTATCAGCTATTTGAAATAATACAAAATCGATTAAAATTATAACAACACAAATACAAACGACAATGCTTACATTATCAAATCCACTTCTTGAAAAACATGAAATTTGTGGTATTATGCATATATGCTCAGGGGTTGTGCTACACCACGCCGACGATACAATATGAAAGTGATTTGTAGAATATGAAAACGCAAATATTAAAATACTTGATAAGTTACTTCAATTTAAAACGTTATTAATAATAACATTTTTCTTTATTGTACTCTAAATAGCCTTAAATTTAAAAGCATTGTACCGGTCAATCAAGTTCATCTAAAAAAAGTTGTACCGCAGGACCTATCAATCATCTCTATTTGAAGATGCCTGCCCACAGAGTACTTCGTCTACGTTCAAATATAATTACTTTGGTTGAAGATAGACCTCTTAGCGCTACACTAAATACTAGATTACCAGTTTAATTACACGAAAAGCTGCACTTTTTAATATTAAACCTATCTCATATCTTCCGCAAGGTTTCTTGATTATTCAAATACAATATTGTCATAGGAATGCTTTTGTAGCATCCATTTTTTCTCTTCTATAAGTATGTGTCGGACAAAATTTTAAAGGATTCCACTTTTTCTGAAAATAAATCAGCAATAACGTTTTAAAAGATATATTTTATAAACCCCTAGTCCTTATATTTTGTAATAGTACTTTCGACGTAACCCTCTTTGTCTATGAAATGTTCGTCTTTCTATATATATATATCATGTCGGCTGAAGAATCAGAGTGCTACTCTTCACTTAAAGAGCTTGTTAAAAATTCACTGACGACTTCATATTGATGTAAAAACTAAGATGATTAAATACTACATAATAAATATATTAATATAACGCCTAATTGTACAATAAAGTCGTTTTCCATTATTTTAAGTGATATTTTCCAATTGTATAAGAGCCACAAGTACAGCCTCACCAGTATTAAATAAATAGTTAAATTGTTTTAGCCAAATGCTTAATTTTATGTTCTACAGACCGTTCGAAAAGTAGCTCACATCAAAATAATCCGGTCTGTAAATTTAATTATATTTGAATTAGTTCCATCAGCTACTGCTAGATGGTAACACATGTCTCAACAACAACAATCGCAAATGTTACGGAGAATAGTCTTGCTTGATAAATATGTCGTTTCGCCAAAAGCAACGAATTTTTATTTCTGATTGGTATTTTTCAAGTCGTTCATATGCACGTATTGTAGATGCATTTGGTAAAAAATATTCAGAAATGGTATGCCTAATAAGCCAACAGTAACGAGGTTGATCGCTCGTTTCCGTGAATTCAGATCAGATACAGACAGAAAAAAAACCAGAAGACTGGCTACTGATGCTAAACTGGTTGAGGTTAGAAATGTGATGTTGCGTTTGCCTTCAAAACGTTTGAAAAGTATATCAACACACAATCAGTTTTTGTACGATAGTTCTCAGAAAGCGATGGAGAAAAAAATTCGTGCGTATCATGTACGCAGTGTTCTAAAATTCATAGAGCCTGATAGGAAATGAGCTTAGTGTACTGTAGATGGTTTCGGTTAAATGTCGACAACTATGGAATTCTAGAGTTTGAACGCGTTTTCTTTACTGATGAGGTGTGGTTTCACCACAATGGTTACGTCAATAGTCAAAACACAAGAATTTGGCCAAACGAAAATCTTCACATCTTTCACCAACACCTCTGCACTGTAGAAAGATTTGAATGTGGTGTATCACGTTGTCAAATAGTGGGTTATATTTTTTAAAACTATTGTGAAGAATATTGTCTACCAAAACTTCATTGCACAGTTTATTTCGTTGCTTGAATTTGATGAACGTGTTTTTTGGTTGCAGCAGGACGGTGAGTTACATATCCCCCAAATTAGAATATATATATATATATATATATATATATATATATATGTAATTAATGGAACTCTTAAAAATTAAGAATTATTAGAACTTAAGTTAGATGCAACATTGTAATTGAGGGACATAATAAAAAGGTTAATGAATGTTCAACAAGCCAGACAGCGAGATCGGAAACAGACATTGTATTCCAGACGTAACGTGATACTACAGGTGCAGGTCAAAGTAGGTTATAAGACAGCAGTTATTAGAATTAAGATTGTTACATTGTATTAAATACAGAAATAAGTAGACATAAGTTTTGCAGTTTCATAAGCAATGTGAGGGGCAGGGATAGCATAAATACCCGCGAGAACCCAAGATGACCAGTCAGTCTAGAGCTTCTCAACTTTTACATTGTTGTCAGTTCAGTTACTCACAATAATTCTAGTTTAAATAATAACAGTGAATTTCAACTTAGAATTATTTTGATCTCTAACGTTACTGAACATAACGTATCATTCCTAAAGGGCTGTAGTCCCTATGCTCTCTCGATGTAACATCTTCAGATTTCTTCCTGTAGTGTTACCTTAAACGAATGGTTTATAAAAACAAGTCACACACACACTGCATGAACTGAAGGTAAATGTAACAACCGAGATTAAACATATTCGTGTCGACATGCTGCAAAGAATCTCCTCAAACATGGTTGAACGAATCTGTGCATGGATTATTGAACAAGGCGGCCATTTTGAGCATATGTTGTAAAAATACTACTTGCTTAACTTTTGATGTGCGCGTTTTTTCGAGGGCATTAATCAGTTAGAAATGAATTTAGGTAACATTAAATTTTTCTCTTACGCACCTAACCTAAGTGTAAACAGAATGCACTTAATATCAAAAAGTATGACGACTGACAATTGCATTTCCGCTTCCATGTTGGAGAAGTTTACCTTTATAATCAGATTTACAATATCGTTATATTTTATTTTTATATTAATAAGCGTAACGGAAGTTTTATAAGGGAAAAGTATGCAGCCGTAAACTCTATAATTACTTCACTGCGATATCATATACCCAGAACACGCTACGCATACTTTTAGATTTCAATTCTAGGCAATAAAATAATTTTACTAACACACACACACACACACACACACACACACACACACACACACACGCACACACACACACCTCTTGAGCGAAAGACCTAATACGAGTTGATGAAATATAAAAAAAGCTTTGGATTCTGTTTTCTATCTGTTTAATGGTACACACTTCAGATTCACTTTAATTTCCACTTCGTACAATTGCTATCGTTTACATAAACATGGAAAACCTTCAAATAAATTTGACTATATCGTTCATTTTATTTTCCCATATGCTATTACCGATCAAAAGATTTAATTAATTCAATAATACTAAATTCAAATCGTCACATTATAAACCACTCAGACTCACCTGGTAAATAATAACTATTCTATGAATGTTTCCAGTTTTCATTATCTTTAATTTTATACCTGCATACTTCAAGTATGCAGAAATTACTGAATTAACGTCTATCTTTATGGCTATGAATTAAATAACAATAAAATAACTACACACCTTTGTGCAAGGTTAGGTAAACAAAAAAATAATCACGGTGCAAAAGGTAATACATCTATACAGTGTAGAACAGCCAAATGGAATTAATTCATTATTTCGGTAAATGTGTATGTTTAAAGAAAATGTTAAAACATGTCAATAATAGATTAGAATTGACATCCTGCAACGAAAAACATTTGATCCCTATATTGGACCCCCTTCGAGTGACAGTCAAAATCCCCAATTTTTTAAATGGGAAATGTAGGCTTGTGATATATAGTTTGAAAAGTCTCTTCATTCTCTATTCAAAAACGTTATTGTTTTCACATGTGTTCTTTTTATATGGTATCAATTAAAAAGACATTAAAAGTTGTCATAGCAATGTTAGTTGTGTTTAAAACGCCTCAGCAAATTGTTGTGTGATTATAACTGCATGACTGTGGTTGTCAGTGTTAAACTTGTCGTTTGAATGTCGTTAACTGCAATTCGGGAACATGGTTAGATTAACAAAAATGCACAAACTAACAGTTTTACAGCGGAGGTGAACCGGGTCACGATTTTTTGACCTGATGGTGACCCGAAAAGAGATTGACCCGGGACCCGGTGACCAGAGACCCGGAGTGACCCGGGGCCCTAACTGACCCAGTGACCCAAACTGAGCCGTTAATCCATACTGACCCGGTGACCAGAACTGACAGACCTGGTGATTCAAGCGCAGTGGTTCAAACTGATCCCAAGATCTAAACTGTTCCGGAAACAGGAATTCAATAGGGGAATTGAAAATACCAAAGTGAACCGAATACGTAAATAAAAATTAGCCAAGAGCAAGTCGAGCTCGAATTAGGGTTCCGTGCCAATAATTGAGAGAACAGCAGTCAACAGACCAATTTCTCAAATCAAACTACAAATAAATACTATTGAAAATGGCAAATCAATATATTTCCAATCAATTATTATACTTTTGCAAAAAAGTCACACAATGCCTTTTGGAACTGGGCTATATTGCGTTCATTTTTGCCGAAAACGACTAACAAACCTCTTGATCATTTTCATATCTTCCAATAATAATTCAACACAAATAATCTTAAATGAATACGCATAACTCTTTAAGTTAACAATAGGCTTAAACGTCTGAAATATGTTACGACCTTTTACAAATTTAGACAACTGAAACAATAAACAAATTACGTATTGTTATAGCTTTGAACATTTTGATTGACACTTTACACGCGTATGAATTAAACAAGGTAACTTGATTTGTATGAATCATTCTATAGCGACCAGAAATTTTACAGATAACTATGCTGGTTTCGAGTTAAATGTGATAGCTAAAAACACCTTCTCTTATGCAATTGCAATGTATTTTAATTATTTAATGGCGCAGTATAGAATTAAAAATTTTAACAACGTAAAATGTAGACTGATAAATACTATTATATTTAAATTATTATACGCATGAAAAAAAAGACGAATTTACTTAAAAAAATTTTGCACGGAAACTATTACACTGTCAAAAACTCTGCAGTTTTTCGATAATCTATGACTCAATATCTCCTAACCCTATTAAAATCAAAATTTTAGTTGCAGAAATCTAGGAGAGCGGCGGGGGGCGGTCATTCTTGGTAAATTTTGAGTTATATCATAAAAACTACTGGACCGAAAATTAAAAAAAAGTTTTAGAAGCCTTTTAGTATCCTCTTTCAAATGATATCTTACACGATATATTTATTAAAACTTTTTTTGTTTTGACCAAATTAACCCCCGCCATTTTAATCTAAAAATAATATTTTTGTATTTGTTGACAATCGATGTATGTACGCGTCATAAAGACTTAGCGTTGTGACAAATTTCAAATTCCTACGTTACATAGTTAGTTTTTGAGAAAAGCCTCAGATAGACAGACGGACACGAGAATGATCTAATAAAGGTTCCGTTTTACCTTATAAGGTACGGAACCCTAATAAAAAACGGACGCGCCCTTCTGCAATACATTAATTTTGTTTTTTGTTTTTGATTCTTAGTTCTTCGTCTATGTATAATAATAATCTTTTTTTCAGAAGTCGAATAACCCACACTCAATTTTGAACTACCTAATAGTTCAGTATCCGTTCAATCGGTTAAGTTTTTAGGCTGACTAAAATAAGTAGATACTATACATTGTTCTCATGAAAATTATTATTTTCAGTCTTAATGTGTAGACAACTCTAACGAATTAACACGCTGAATTCATGGTAGTAGATGCTAGAAAAAACCAGAGACATGCATTTTCCTTTAATATTTTTATTATGTACCGATTTTAAAGTTGGCAACTTAAAGTTAGTTTTTCAAATCGGTTTAATTTCTTAAAAATTAAATGTAAGGATAAATATTATTTACAATTCTACACAAAATGAAAGAAATTGGCCACTTTTTTAATGCTCACTATTATACGATCTCGTATAGCGTAAAAGTTCAAGCTCGGTTAAATCTAACAAGTTGTCTTTTAGAAATCAGAGAAATGGGATTAATAAACATTTTATTAAAACGGTTTATACGTTGTATTTGCATAAACCGTAACAAATTCTTCTTAATCTTCTTTGGGGATTAAACCACTCATAGTTTTTAAAATTATCTTTATTAACGTTTCGATCCATGACCTAGGGTCGTTTTCAAAATAATAAAAACTTCAAGTTTGACATTTATGACATAAATTGAAGGTGACTTTGAATTATTGATGTTCGAAATATTTGGTTTGAGTACACTAAGCAAAAATTTTTTAAAGTTTAAATGAATGATTGCCTTCAACTTGTGTTACGGCCTGGGACCGACTTTTTTTAGGTAGCCAATACGCTTAACGTGAAATCAGCTGATTAATTTTTATTGGTGAATTTTATATAAATTCAATAACTTGGGAATTGGAAAACATTTTTAACATGTTTCTATTTATACAATTGAGAGAATGGTTATTAAAGAAGTGTGCAAATGCATTATTAAAAGGCTTAAGTAGTCGTCTTTTTACATTTATTTGAAGGGGAAAATCATTATGATTTAGGCTACCTCTTTGGTAAATTTTAACATGGTTCTGAGGCGACCTTATGGCGGATTTACACTTGTCAGAGACCAATGTTGTTCTATGAAAGTTGTATATAGATCTGAAGCGACCCTATGGTGGGTTTACACTTGTCAGATACCAATACTGTTTAACGGAGATTGTATATGGTTGTGAAGTAACCCTATTGCGGGTTTACACTTGTCAGATACCAATGTTGTTTTACAGGAGTTGTTAATATGCTTCATCATCATCATCATCATTGGATCTTCATCTCAAAACTGGTTGGACACGTACCTGCACTTATTTATATTCTGAGCTAGCTTACATAGTTCTCTGAAATTCTCACACAGCATGTATATAGCTCGTTTTCCTTCTATTGCTTTCTAATTTTATGTCTTATTTCACCGAGATTCAGTGAAGGCGGTTAAGCAACCTGTGGCTACCAAGATCCCCCAACACTTAGATATTTGCCGAAAAAATGGTTTTCTAGTTAATTTGCTTATTGTTATATAATTAGTTACTGTATGTATAAATAGAAATCATGTATGTAGGCTGTATTTCATGTTAATATCGCAAGGAAAACCCAGGAAAAACTTGCAATGCTACCTAGATATTGTGGGCATTTGATTTTCATTTGTTATTTCTTTTAGTAATGGAATCCATTGTTTACTGAAAGTTACGGATTCGTTTGCAACGCAGTTATTTTTATGTAAGGTTATATAAGCAGCTTCTTTGATTTTGCGTTTTTGGTGGTTTTCTTCTTTGTCGATAATTTTTGCGTCCTCCCATTTTATGTTCTGACTGGAGTCCAATGCATGTTGGCAAATCATGGATTTTTCAAATTTTCTATTTTTTATATATGATTTATGTTCTTTTAATCGAACTTCAAATGGTCTGGAACTTTCCCCTATATAAAACTTATTACATTCGCACGGTATTATGTAGATACAATTTTTTGAACTTTGTATTGCGTTTTTGGGTTTTGTTTTTGTTAATTGTGCTCTTAGTGTATTGTTGGTTCTAAATACTGTTTTAATTCTAAATTTGTTTCCTATTCTTTGAATTTTTTCGGAGAATCCTTTTATGTATGGTATTGAGAGCATTTTGTGGTGTGTATCGTTGTTTTTGTTTTCTTTTTCTTTATTTTTAAGGTTTTTATTCATTTCTTTGTCTATTATTCTTTTAGGATATTTGTTTTCTTTTAGTGTACATCTGAATAGGTCTTTTTCTTTCTTTAAAATTTCTTTGTTTGATGATATTAATTTTGCTCTATCATACATGGTTTTGATAATTCCTCGTTTGACACAGTGTGGGTGGTTTGAATCGAAGTTTAAGTATCTGTTTGTGTGCGTTGGTTTTCTATATACCGATGTATTAATTGTTGTATCGTTTTTGCTAACTAGAATATCTAAAAACGGAAGTTTTCCATGTTGTTCTAATTCATATGTGAATTTAATAGTCGGTTCTATTTCGTTAATTGACTGTACAAAGTTTTTAATTAGTTCTGTATTATGAGGCCAAATAGCATAGACATCATCTACGTATCTCCACCAGATTAGTGGTTTTAATTCTTGTGTGAATATTACATCTTTTTCGAATTCCTCCATGAATATATTACTAAAGATTGGTGATATGATATGTCATAAATGTCAAACTTGAAGTTTTTATTATTTTGAAAACGATCCTAGGTCATGGATCGAAACGTTAATAAAGAAAATTTTAAAAACTATGAGTGGTTTAATCCCCAAAGAAGATTAAGAAGAATACTAAACAAACCACAACAAACATACAGGGAGTATTTACAAGTCAGGTATGGGCCTGAAATTTGTATTTGTTTTAGACAGTTGGACAATCTAAACCTAAAGCTTTCGCATTCCAAAAATTCACTCACATTCCTAATAAAATGCAGAAACAACGAAATAATACCAAAAGAATTTAGAATCAAATTTGGAAAGATAAGCAATAAACTATCAAGGATTCTTGAAAGAACAAGCTACAGTATGATGAGGGAAAGACTACAAAACCACCGGCACATTATTTATAAGTTAAAACAAGATATTGAGGGCATTATAAATTTCATACGAATAAAGGTAACAAAATATGATTTTGATAAAATTTTCGTTAGTGCAAAAACCTACTACGAATCAGTATTTTCCAAACAAAAAGAAATTCATATAAAGAAATTTAATAACCTATTTATAGAGAAAAATAGCACACAAACTAAAACGTTAGAAAACAGCAACACCATACTAAACACCGTGATAAATTTATCAAGCAGAACTATTAACGACACAGAAAAATCAATTCTTTCAAAAGGCCTTAACTTTGCAGTAACGCCAAAATCAATACCAGCCTTTGAAATAATTAGCTGTATTGAGAAAACAGCAAACCAACTTGAAGAAGATCAAGCAAACGAATTTAGAATACGATGAAAAATCGAAATAGAAAAGAATCATAAAATAAAGCCAAATGTAAGTAGTAACGAAATAAAAGCAATTCGCAATCTAAAAAATGATAATTCAATTATAATTCTACCTGCTGACAAAGGCAATGCAACAGTAATAATGAATAAAAACGATTACAACACAAAAGTCAACAAACTATTGAACACTGAGAATTACACCAGTTTAGAAACAGACCCAACAAAATCAATTGAAAATAAAATATACAAAACCCTATTTAAATTTAAAAATGAATTCGAAGACAAAGAAAGAAGTAAACTGGTCCCACATTACAGTAAACCACCCAACTTTTACGGTCTACCAAAAATTCATAAAAAAGACATTCCTTTAAGACCTATCGTAAGCTCCATAAATTCACCATGCCATAATTTAGCAAAATTTCTACTAAAAATTATAAATCCATTAGCAGGCAAAACGGATTCTTTCATTAAAAATAACCAACATTTTTTAGAAAAATTATCAAACATAAAAATTGAAAATACACACACAATGGTAAGCTTTGATATAGTAAATCTCTTCACAAATGTCCCTATAAACAAAACGCTTAATATTATAAAAAACAAACTAGAAAAAGATGGCAATCTTAAAGAAAGAACAAAACTAAGCATATCATGGATTATGGAATTACTTGGTTTATGCGTCAATACCACATATTTTCAAATAAATGATCAATTCTACAAACAAAGCTTCGGAATGGCAATGGGAAGTCCACTATCACCAATCTTTAGTAATATATTCATGGAGGAATTCGAAAAAGATGTAATATTCACACAAGAATTAAAACCACTAATCTGGTGGAGATACGTAGATGATGTCTATGCTATTTGGCCTCATAATACAGAACTAATTAAAAACTTTGTACAGTCAATTAACGAAATAGAACCGACTATTAAATTCACATATGAATTAGAACAACATGGAAAACTTCCGTTTTTAGATATTCTAGTTAGCAAAAACGATACAACAATTAATACATCGGTATATAGAAAACCAACGCACACAAACAGATACTTAAACTTCGATTCAAACCACCCACACTGTGTCAAACGAGGAATTATCAAAACCATGTATGATAGAGCAAAATTAATATCATCAAACAAAGAAATTTTAAAGAAAGAAAAAGACCTATTCAGATGTACACTAAAAGAAAACAAATATCCTAAAAGAATAATAGACAAAGAAATGAATAAAAACCTTAAAAATAAAGAAAAAGAAAACAAAAACAACGATACACACCACAAAATGCTCTCAATACCATACATAAAAGGATTCTCCGAAAAAATTCAAAGAATAGGAAACAAATTTAGAATTAAAACAGTATTTAGAACCAACAATACACTAAGAGCACAATTAACAAAAACAAAACCCAAAAACGCAATTCAAAGTTCAAAAAATTGTATCTACAAAATACCGTGCGAATGTAATAAGTTTTATATAGGGGAAAGTTCCAGACCATTTGAAGTTCGATTAAAAGAACATAAATCATATATAAAAATAGAAAATTTGAAAATCCATGATTTGCCAACATGCATGGGACTTCAGTCATAAAATAAAATGGGAGGACGCAAAATTATCGACAAAGAAGAAAACCACCAAAACGCAAAATCAAAGAAGCTGCTTATATAACCTTACATAAAAATAACTGCGTTGCAAACGAATCCGTAACTTTCAGTAAACAATGGATTCCATTACTAAAAGAAATAACAAATGAAAATCAAATGCCCACAATATCTAGGTAGCAGTGCAAGTTTTTCCTGGGTTTTCCTTGCGATATTAACATGAAATACAGCCTACCTACATGAATTCTATTTATACATACAATAACTAATTATATAACAATAGGCATATTAACTAGAAAACCATTTTTTCGGCAAATATCTAAGTGTTGGGGGATCTTGGTAGCCCCAGGTTGCTTAACCCCCTTCACTGAATCTCGGTGAAATAAGACAAAATTAGAAAACAATAGAAGGAAAACGAGCTATATACATGCTGTGTGAGAATTTCAGAGAACTATGTAAGCTAGCTCAGAATATAAATAAGTGCAGGTACGTGTCCAACCAGTTTTGAGATGAAGATCCAATGATGATGATGATGATGAAGCATATTAACAACTCCTGTAAAACAACATTGGTATCTGACAAGTGTAAACCCGCAATAGGGTTACCTCACAACCATATACAATCTCCGTTAAACAGTATTGGTATCTGACAAGTGTAAACCCGCCATAGGGTCGCCTCAGATCTATATACAACTTTCATAGAACAACATTGGTATCTGACAAGTGTAAATCCGCCATAAGGTCGCCTCAGAACCATGTTAAAATCTACCAAAGAGGTAGCCTAAATCATAATGATTTTCCCCTTCAAAATAAATGTTAAGAAACGACTACTTAAGCCTTTTAATAATGCATTCGCACACTTCTTTAATAACCATTCTTTCAATTGTATAAATAGAAACATGTTAAAAAATGTTTTCTAATTCCCAAGTTATTGAATTTATATAAAATTCACCAATAAAAATTAATCAGCTGATTTCACGTTAAGCGTATTGGCTACATAAAAAAAGTCGGTCCCAGGCCGTAACACAAATTGAAGGCAATCATTCATTTAAACTTTAAATAATTTTTGCTTAGTGTACTCAAACCAAATATTTCGAACATCAATAAATCAAAGTCACCTTCAATTTATGTCATAAATGTCAAACTTGAAGTTTTTATTATTTTGAAAACGACCCTAGGTAATGGATCGAAACGTTAATAAAAATAATTTTAAAAACTATGAGTGGTTTAATCCCCAAAGAAGATTAAGAAGAAAACTAAACAAACCACAACAAACATACAGGGAGTATTTACCGTAACAATTGTTTTTCAATCTCAATAAGAACAATAACATAGTTTTTACAATTTAATAACGCGAATTTAAAAACTAATAATAAGTTAAAATAAGCAATGAAATTCTTTAACAAATATTTGTACTTTGCTTGAGCTCAATTTATTAAAAAAATTATGTATAACCTTAATTTCCGCCATACCATAAACGAAAGTAAAATTAAAGCAGATTAAGCACACACCGAAATTTTCCAAATAACTGATTATACTTTTATGCTCGTTCATGTCGAGATATAAAAAAATGGGGGTTCAATTATAAAAATTACATTTTTCAATTCGGAATTTTTCACCTCCTAAAATTGTAAAAACTATTTTATTGTTTTTATTGAAAAACATTTCTTAAGGTGTAATGGAAACACAACTTATAATCTCCGTTTTGATTGAATGTTTATTAACACGATTTTTTAGATCAATAATTCCTGGATGCACGACAATTGAAGATACATGCGCTTAAATCAAAATAACCATCTGCTAAATCATCATTCATATATGGAATAAAATACAGGATGTGCTATTTAAAATAATTAATATGACAGATATTTGCAAGACTTCAAAACGATTTTAGCTATAGTTTCGCCTTGTTCGGTAACTTCTACACAAAGTTTCAATTTGCCTGCAAAATTGTAATTTTTAAAATACTTTTAATGGAAACTCGGTGTGGGACATCATGTATACATATCTTTTTTCATATTAAAGAGCTAGATTCTTTGTAATTATATGTTATTGTTTTACTCAATACGTAGCAGATTCTCTATATACGGCGAAAGCAGCGTTTCCATACTTTTGAAGAACCCTGCATATATTAATATTGAACATTTTTATAGATAAGATTGTCGGCCTTTCTTTTATAATAATTAAAATTTCCAGTAAAGCATTCGACAAAGAAATATTCATAGACACAAAAGTAATGTCTACCTTATACGAGAGACTTGAATAGTCAGTTCTCTGACCGGATGCTAGCACATTCTCGAAATGTAGACCTATACCCAAGCAATCTGTAAAATGGAAATTGGCAACGTTCTTTGTGTAGAATATGGGGAAACAATTCTTTTAAGTTTTTATTATTTTGACAACGATCCTATGAGTGGTTTAATTCCCAAAGAAGATTAAGAAGAATGCTAAACAAACCACAACAAACATACATGGGGTAACAATATTCAGTCAAATTTTGAATACTTTCCTTTAAATATGTTCTATATACTAGTAGTAATACATGAGTTCTAAAATGCATTTTGTTACTTAAGTTTGAAGTTTGACGCAAACCACCTTCTGTTTTGGATTGCCTGTGCAAGTGTGCATCATCTCCAAATATCTTAGGGATTCTTCGAGGTTAAAATGATACTATAAACTATAATTTATTAAAGTTGATATATTCAACTTTTGTAGAAAAGCATAATAATAGTAAAGAAGTATTTTTATACAACTGAAAATAAATATATTAACAAATAATACTTTCCATTTGGATGATAAAAAGTCTATACAACACTTAAGGTTTTAGTTACATTTCGGCCCGAATCGGCCCTGCCCGGCCCGAAACCCGTCCCAAAATTCAAGCTGGGCTGATGCGTTTTGGTTCGGGCCGGGCAACCGGGCTGGGCCGGAGCAAATTATTTTTGGCCGGGCCGGGGCGCATCTAAAAGCCCGGCCCGGCCCGGCCCGAATCCTTTAGTAATTGCTACGCTTAGCTGTTGTTACAGGTGTATCAATAACATTACACCCAATTTCGATTAAAATCTTGTCTAGCTCGAATTCAATATTATCGACTGTTTTTCCGGGAAATGACAACATCAGATTGATTTAGTTTCCAGATTGTTTTATCGCTTTTCCTTTTCTCCACCCAAAAGAAAGTGAGTTCTAAATAACTACGCCGAGCAACGCTATGGCTCCATAAATCTTTTGTAAACGATACAGATTTATAAATATTTGCAGTTCTTATTTGTTCTTTTATTTCTTTTTTGATGCTGTCTGCCATCACTAGTACTTCACTACGCACACTTTTTCTTCCAGATAAAACAGAAGAAGCTTGAATGTTCCTATATTTCGCACCCAGTCTAATTAAGCGTTTTATTGAGCGCAATTTGAATGACAAAAATTATTTAGCACTACTCCAAAATAATGTAGTGCCAACTTTGGCAATTTTATATCCTGATCTAGGGAACCGTCAAGTTATAGCGAATACGATATGATTTCAGCAAGGTAGAGCACCGCCATATTACCAACACAATGTCCTGCAGACCTAGACGTAGTATTTGCAAATCGATGGATAGAGAGACGGGGATCGATAGAATGACTAGCACTTTCACCTTGTTGCGGTAACTTTCTGCATTAAATTGCAACTACCTTAATTAAAAAACGCTAATTTAAATCTTTCTTATGTTATTCTCAAATTATACAAATTCAACAAATAGGCCCTGCATAAAAATGTCCCTCAGTACGTTGAATATATATACTACAACAGTTTATAAATTCTTTAAAACAAACAAGCACTGGTTTTTCCTAAACACTCTTCCTTGAAATACGTGCTAGTTAGTTTGTTAGTTCAAATAGTTATTCGTCAAATGATTAAAGTTTCTCGCCCATTTAAATACTATAAATGCGTTATCTGCTTGTGTTCTGTGAAATTCTATTTTGCTATTTGCACGTGTTTGGTCGCTCAAATTTTATACATAATAAAATCTTTCCTCCTTATTCTTTCCCGGTATATTTTTAGCGTGAATCGATAATCATATAAACCTCTATTCTATTCTAAAAAGTAAGGCAACTTACTTGCTTGGCTGTGTTTCTGATGGTATAACTCGCGGGGTGCTTTGGAATGTATTTATTTTGCTTTCCCAATCTAATGACGAAGTTCAATGAAATGAATTATTAAATTTTGCTTTCGTTTTGCTTGCACTCTAGGAAGGTTTTGCCGGTGACTGGATTATATATTTTGCTTTCTTTCAAAGAATCTTTAACAATCTATTGCTGGGAATGCTTTTATATTATTTCGTCTATGGTTTCAAAGTTGTATAAATACAAGTCCAAGTTGGAAAGAGGTTTCTTATTCATTTATTTGACTTTGCTCTTACTTCTTCGTTTTTCTGTTATATAACGTCCTTTGAGCGTTGTAAAGTCGCACTTTTAAACTGCGTTTGTGTTAGCACAGATAGTTAAGTTGTCCAGCACCCAGCAGTAGACGAATACAGCCACATTACCGCATCCTAAAATGGTACCAAAAAAAAGATAGTTTCAGGTGCAATGTAGTTTTTTTGTTTGCTTTATTTTGTGTTGTTGTTTTAGAAGATAGACATTTCTTTTTGATTAATTTCTTAATGAATTGCAGACCGTACGCTCACTACACGAACAATTATGTACCCTAATTTTAAAACTTGCTGTTTAAAATTTTAATTCGTTAGAGCATTTTCTACAGTTTGCGTTTCGGTATAAATTAATGTTTACGCCAAAAACTTGCTATTTTCAATTTCAAGGCGTTGGAGTACTTTCCTGCTGTTTACCGTTTCCGTAAAAATACCAGCGCCACCAAACTGCAAAGTAAAAATACATGTCTAGCGTTGTAGAGCGTATACTGGAAAATACATAGGAGAAAGAATTTTTTAGGTGTAAAAATGCCTAGAAAGAGTTTCACTGCGTCCTGATTGCTTCAAAGTTTTTAATCAGAAAAGTGAAACACTGAAAAAAATAAGTGTTTAGCTCATTTAATTTAAACTTTTGTGTTCTGTTTGTATTTAGTGTGTTGCTGTGTCTTGTGTATATTTGTAAGATTTCCTTAAACAGCAATAGCTGCAACTAATATACAGAAACAGTTAATAATAGGATTTCAAGTATATCGGTCAATAAAAAAACTAATCATAATCTGTTTTTATCTTGTCCTGCACTGATACCAGTTTAGAACCCGTCGTTCTTGTTATTCTCATATAATGTAGGAAATATATAGTAAACTACACTCGGTAAAACGGTAGAGAATGTGTTAGGCAATTATATGGGTTCGATATTCTTGACTCCCAACTCCAAATCACGCTAGAAAACTTTTAACGGTTTCAGTTCTAAAGCACAGGGACTTGTAGTATTCTGTCTTCTGCAACTTAAATTATACAACTATTGGAAAACAATTCAGAGTCAATTTATCAAAACATAATAACCATTATAATTATATATCATGAATTGTGTTTTTTACAGTGATTTCTAGTTGTTTACCTAACCTTGCACAACCCTGTGTAGTTATTTTACTGTATTTAATTCAAGGTCATAAAGATAAGACCTTAGTTCTGTATTTCTCTATACCTGAAGTATACAGGTATAAAATTAATGATAATAAAAACTGGTAACGTTCAGAGAATAACTATTATATTGCCATGTGAACGGTTTGTAATGGAACGATTTAAATTTAATATTATAGAATTAATTAAATCTTTTGATCGGTAATAGCATATGGGAAAATAAAGTGAACGATATAGGCAAATTTGTTTGAAGGTTTTCCATGTTTATGTAAACGATAGCAATTTGCGAAGTGGAAATTAAAGTGGATCTGACGTTGTGTACCATTAAGTAGATAGAAAACAGGATGTGCCAAAGCTTTTTTATATTTCAACCCTTATTAGGTCTTTCACTAAAGAGGCGCGTATGTTTGTTAGTTAAAGTAGCTTTCAAATCGTTGTACGTATTTATTTTATTATATAGAAATGAAATCTAATAGAATTAATTACGTGTGCTGGGAAAAAGAGTACAACAATCAACGAATCCAGTACACGCATTTGCTCTCAAAGTTATGCGAACGATAATGACAAGTTATCAATGCCTACTATTAATTTTTAAAATCCTTTTTTTGTATTTTTGCATATATTGTATTATTATGCGTGCAAAATCGCAAAGCTAGGCTTACCTCCTGTCTAAATAATTAGGAAAGCTCAACAGTAATATTAAATAATTTAAGGAGGCTCATTTCGGCCGAGACGTTTCTTCGGCCATTAGCATAAAATACGTACAGAGCTCCCCATAACATCCTATGAAGCAAGTTTATTGCAGATCCCCTAACTGGCGGAAGACCTAATATGTGACGGGGCAAGTGCCTCCCGCAGCTAAAAGCCCAAGTTGGGAAACACGGTGATGACCCTGAAGAGCTTTAATCAACAAAACGTTGATGCGTACCGATGTTTTAAATAGATATAAAAACGCAAGCTACACACATTGTTAGTAAAAAAAAACTACTGTGAATAACACAAAACGAGTTGACACGATCTGCCTCATACAACTGTACTTGGCCTAGATATTTCACAAGGTAGCCAGGCCCAATTGGTGCGAGGCCGATTCCATCAACTTAGTAGATTACCTTCGTGAAAGAAAGCCTGCCTTTTTCCCCGGTAGCAATTCTATAGAGACAGCCTTACTCATTTATGGATTAAGACTGAACCTACGTTCTCTTAGGAATTCCACCGTGGTCTTCAGTAGGTAGTTAGCCTCCATGGCATTCCGATCAAGCAAGAGCAAGTTATCAGTATATCTCAAAGCCACCACTCGCGCGTCACTTCCGATGGTTGGGCCACGATCAATGTAATGCATTTTGCAAATCAATTCATCTATACTGAGGTTAAACAAAATGGGACTCAAAGGACCACCTGTTTAACCCCATTAATTATTTCTATAGGGGTGTCCGAAACCGTTCTACCTGGATTGTAATTTGTAGTCCCATCGTACTCTTTCATAATAAATCGTCGGGTTCCCTCCTCGATCCCAAAGAGGTAGAGTGCCCTGCCCACCAAACCCTGAGGCACTAAATCAAAAGCCTTGGAGATATAAGGGTTAGAAATTGATAAGACAATGCCTTACGGCGGCAGTTCTTGATAACAGTGTCCGGAGTTACGGTATTTAGAAACACTCCGTCGATCCTAGTGAAAACCCTCTGAAGAGAGTGGAGAGGTAGTTCACCTAGACGTTTCGCAATGATCTTATTCATTAGCGGAGGCACTACGGAGGAGATCCTGGAAAACCGTCAATTGTCAAAATTGGCGGGAATTTCCCTCCTTACTGAGTAACATGGAACATTCTGCCTAAGAATGCGAGCAACAATATCAAAATAGAGCATGACGTTAAACGCTATGACCAACCTTTTCATGACAAGCCCTCTTTGCAGTGCGAAAAGTCGAACAGAGACAGGCCCACATGCGTTGGACTTTGAAGTGTAGAGTGCACACAAAACTTCGGCTTCATTGATCGCGTAGAGGGTTTCCACAGCAACCCCGCTGTGCAACGGAACCGTGCTAGGCACGACGTTGCACGTCCGGGTTTTGCTAAACAGAATACGAAACTTTCCGTGCGCAGTTTTAATGGGGGCTGCACTTAAGTAGTGTCCACCGGCGTGTCGTCTAACACGTAAGACGCCAATTTTGGCCGATACGAATTTTACTATTCCTGTACTTGCTTGTACAGGAATGCTTTGTGGCTGTCTTTCTCATAGCGATGAACGCCTCTGTTGGCCCTGCGGTTCCTAATACTCTACAGCTCCTCGGTGACCGGTTTGCAAAAGACCACCATCCAGTTGTCGAACTCGACTATCACCCTCTCCCTTCCGCTCTTGATATAGTTGTTCATCGCAAACTCATAAAGTGAGAAATCGGAAGGGGACCACTCACCGTGGCTTTTGTAGTTATTACGTATAAAGCAGCGGAACGGATTGTCTGGCACTTCTAATGGTACGATAAACATCGGAATTTCAGGGTCAAGGCCCGCATGTGACAATTTGGAGACCGGCATTACTGGTGTGACTCTTTCGATATCCTCAAGAACTATATCGTCGGCGTGAGAAGTGGACGGCCCGCTATGGGAGATAACCACTTCGACTTCAATATGAGGCGGTTCTTGCCTCAATCTCAACGACTATCTCCCAACAGGAACCTTTTTGACCGGATTGACCTCTGTGTCACAGATGGGGGGGGGGCACTTTCTATTTCAGCAACCGTTCGCGCTGCTGCTCTTGTGTTTACCCCAAAGGCGAATGGTTGGGATAATACGTGATCAAACACTTTCAGAGAAACTCACGCTTCCATAACTGGGGCTTGATCTTTTTCTTCCTTTCCTCTATGTCTCGCGAGACATCTTTATTAGCCTGGATAGACAGGCTATCAAAAAACTCCCAGTAGCTAGGGATCCTTTTCATGGTCTTCTGGGTTTCCATTGACATCAACTCCTCATCCATTCAACGTAAATCTGCCCTGTTCGGATTATCGTACTGCTGCTCTAGGTCTTGGTTATATTCAACCGGGTGTGCTAATCTCATGTACTGGTGCATGCCCATGTATTACTTATAGCTATTACTACAGACAGTACATGTGTTAGCCTTGTTAGTCGCTTGTTCTCGCTAGTACCTTCGTCGGATATGGACTTTATCTCATCTATAGTGGGAACTCCTTACCACAAACGTAGATCACCATAGTGAACAAGGACTATTACAAAACAAACTAACGGTTGTTTAATTAAAATATAAATGTAATTGCAACTAAAAAAAAAGAAATTGCAAGCTCCACAGGTTGTTCGAAAAACTATATAATAGTTACCCGGGAGGGGTAGGGGGGCTCAATAAGAATTTTTGCTGAGTCCAATAGATGAAAGGTAATTGTACCACATTATAATTTAAATAAGGGCCGCTAAACTTGTGGCCACGTCCCCAATGCTCCACCCGAAGGTACTACATTGGGTTTAAACGCGAAAATATAACGTGCTTTAAATTAAACCTAACTTCAACATTAATTCATCCTAAATAAAAATCTAATAACCTGAAACAAAAACTAAAAATAGGGTTTGAATAAAGGTGTCTTTAGCGTTGATTTTGGAGTGTGTTCGATCAACAAGACACGCGAAAGTAAAAGAGGAGGGATCCGTAATACCGGGTTGCAGTCGCCAGCTCTGCTTACCGGTGCGACCTGAAGGGTCAACTTAAAACTATCCAAAGCTAGCGAACTAATTAAAAATGGATTCAAATTTATAAGCATTCGCCAAATATTCTAATAATGAATCCAGTTATTTTGCCTGCTCTATGTATTTACAAGCTCGTCCTCCCCGTCTAAGTAATTTAGCCTAAATCCGTCCCTAGCTTTCCCTATCATGCCCTAACTGATTTATATTATAATTACAATCTTCTCTAGTACATTCTTCCTTCCTATTAAAATGCTGCCATCAAAAATGGCGGCAGAACGTCATAAGCATGTAACAGTGCATTTAGCAAAAGCAACACCCAAATAAATTATCAGGTGCACTCGCATAAGCATTATGTCGACTGGCGCCATTACACACAAAAACGTGCGCGTTAAATTATTTCAAAATCTTCTTACTAATACAAATCAATGCTTATGCGAGTACAGCCGCCACAATTTTATTCTTAATTTAATTATAAATTTTGCCAGCATCCGAGGACCTGGTCGTCTGCCTACGTTTATTTGTTTCTTACTTGTAGGTGGATGGTTATGCACCGTTATAGTCCTGGAGGGTATGCACTAAACGATCTGGGGGGGGGGCACAATCACTATCACTTTAAAAGTCCTGTAAGGGATGCGCGGTTTCACTCTATTTTATTTCTTTATTTATTACTCTGATTTAAATTAATGAAGTTTTCTCATTTAGTTTGTTATTATTTATTTGTTTTTGTTTATTACATATTTTCCTGAGCGTAGATGGTGAGATAGCGATTGCTTTAGTGGTGTGGGGGGTTTGCCGTGCATATTAGACTTTTGATTATTATTTTTATATTATTAATTTTTTTTTTTTAATATTTTTTTTTAATGTTTTTTACAAGTTATGGTTATCATGCTTATATCATTTCTCACGCCAAATCAAAGTTAAAATTTTCCATTCCTCCCTCCGCCCTCCCTTCAACTTTTGATTTACGCGCGGTTACACCGTCCAATTTCGCGAACCCTTCCAGAAAATTCTTTGAAGGCGTTCCGGAACGCCTTCTCGTTAGCCACTTCTCCGACTTTCTCTAGGCTCTTTGGCCATGCTAACCCTGCGATAGCTAATTTCATATCAGCTAACCGCCGATTTGTCACCTCTAGTGGACAGTCGAATAGCACGTGCATTGCGCTTACTGCGCCCCTGCCACACTCGCAGCAGTAATTATCGGTTAAACCGAATCTTTGTAAATACGCTTTCAGGCCGCCGTGCCCTGTTAACAGTTGCACCATTTTATGATCGAGCTTCACCTTAATCTTACCTCTAGCTTCTATGCTCGGTATGAATTTGTTGGTCAACCTGCCCGTGGCAGCGTTGTTCCACCTCTCTTCCCATTGTCGAATTGACTTTTCGAGCAGTTTCCTTTTAATTTGGGACCTCGGTATCGACGAATGTGATATCCGACAGTCGCCCGTCGCGGCCTCTTTAGCTAGTTCGTCAGCCCTATCATTCCCTACGCTACCATCGTGTGACCTAACCCAACAGAACTTTAAACGTCGAAACTCGAGCGCCGTATGTGCTATCCTCCAGACGTCCGCCTGGAGGTCTGTCGAGGTGTTCATGTTTGTTAAAGCTGTCAGCGCTGATTTACTGTCGCTGATTATATAATATTCGTCTCTGCCCGCGTGGTTTATTACGTAATCGATAGCTTCTCGTATGGGTACCAATTCGCACTGGAAAATAGTGCTCCAGGTGCGAGTTTGGTTTGAAACCGAAACACCACCCTTTCCTGCTTAAATACGACAAACGCCGCGCCTCCTTGCCCGTCATCCATGCGTGAACCGTCCATATAAATTCTGATACCCGTCGCATCCCCATCGCCTTCTACAAACTCGATTCCTCTAATATCGGCCGGGTGCCCTAACTCCGATACAACGATCTTTCTTTCTACCTCCCTATTACCAAGATGAATATCTTCGATAGTTTTGCACCCTTTCCCTGTATTTATCAATCTCCCTAATCTAATCTCCCTAACGACATATTCGATAGGTTATGCGTTCTACGCTCGTCAATTGACGCATCTCCCGGACTTTACAACCTCCCGCCCATACATAAGCTGCGTACAGCATTGCCGGCTCAATTGCTCCGGCATAAATCGTCCTCAGCGATTCGCCCCTGAAACCCCAGTTGATTTTCGCCGCCGCCATCATTTTGTTTGATATTTCGCTGTCTTTGCTTTTAACGTACTGCACGTGAGCTTTTCAATTGACTGATTGTCAATCTTTACCCCGAGATATGCAATTGCTTCCTTAAACGGTATTTTCTCTTTTCCCAGCTCTAGCCTAGGGGTCGCTGTCCCGGTTACTTTCCGAAATAAAGCGCCTCTGATTTCGCGGTATTAAATTTTAATTTTACCGCCTGCGACTATTCGTGTAGTTTATTAAGCGCCTCGTTCGGTTTTGTGCGCATATCCATTAACAATCGCGATCTGACAATTAACAGCGCATCATCCGCAAACCCAACGATTGAGCATCCTGTGGGCAACTTGACCCTAAAGATGCTCTCATACAACAACTTCTACCTAGCGCGACAAAACTTTCCTTGGAATTTCAACCGTGCCAATCGCCTCGAGAAATAACTCTTAACTAAAGATATCAAGTTTCGTGGACAACCCCTATTTTCCAACTCGCAAACAATCAATGGCCACCAGGCAGCATCAAATGCTCCTGAAGTGTCCAAAGCAACAACGACACAATACTCCTTTGCATCTCTCGCCTGCTTAATTTCCCCGACAACGAACTCTAATGCGTCGATAGTCGACTTTCCCTCCAGGTAATTGTACCACAGCTATACACTGGCTGTGGGGGTGAGTCTTCAGTAGGTAGCAACGTTAGCGGTTATCTATCAAACCGTACGGTCAATAAGTGACAGGGCCCGAGTCTTATTTGGAACAAGTTGCGGAAGTGTTGTTCATCTAGTAAACATTAGAATCTGGTTTTCAGCGAGTCACTAGATATCTACCATCTGAGAGTTACGTAAATATAATTATGAACCCTCGATTTTGGTGTTTGCCGCTCTAAAGTATTAATAATGTTCCTCTTTACTTAATTCTACAAGTCGTGGTTGAAAGTGACGCCTATCAAATCCAGATTAGCAGTTGAGTTCGTCGTTTACTTACAACAAAAGGGGATAAGAAACAGGTAAAAATTCTACACTAGGAAGGTATAAAGATTCGATGGGTAAACTTCGCCAATACATTATTGAACACATACAGAGAGTATTATTGAACACTACTTCACACTCGTTTTTTAAATACGATATTTGTAGGTAGAATCATCATGGCCGCCGTTCTTTTTCTTAACTGTTCATCATTTCTTGTACGTATAGCGATCTTATTTGCCGCATATCCCTTCAAATCGTGGAAAACGTCTAAACAGCAAAATATATAATAATAATTATACTTCATTACCCTGGCAGTGCTGAGGACTTCAAACCGCATTCATAGTGCGTCATAACCTACTTAATAATAAAAACTAAAACTAAGCCACAAGGTGGCTAGTATGTTCAACTAAATTACTTTATTTCAATTTACGGAATCCGTCATTAAAAGCTTATTACAAATTAGACAAAATGAACCGATTGCTTTAAAAGCGCCTAAAAATGTTCGGACTAATAAGGTAGCTCATAAACTTGAACAACTACCAAAATATGAAAAAGGTCAAAAACTGCATGAACGATGTCACAGGTATTATGAACACTTGAAAGACAGAGGTCATAATTCAAGAGAAGCTGCTAAAAAAGGTATCAACAATATGTGAAACATTTTCACAAGCATATTGTTCAGAATGTTACAATAAATGCTATTAGGTTTAATTAGATTTTGTAATAAAATAAACGTTACAAGTGTGTATATTTTTACGTGTCATGTGACACATATATGGGTCATAACCTTTAGTGTTATATTTTGCAGACTGTTTACTGTAGCGTCCATATATAAATAGTGTAGTTAACTGCCTAGTTCTTTCTTAAAACTCGATGTAAAATAAGTACAAGATATGAGGCAAATATGGTTCATATGACTTGAAGCTGATGGCTACATTACACAGGTGTGTACCACGTATGTGTCATCAGACAGGGAACGTGTTAATGGTGTTTGTCACTACTAATATATAGGTACAGGTTTCAGGTACTGCTACCTAGAGGCGTAATTGAAAATTCAGATCATTTAACATTGAGTTTTATAAAACTTTCTTTTAGCTAACCATTTTCAACTGGTTTACTAGTGTTTATTTGATTAACATTTGTTTTATTCTACTTTAACAATAAAATAGTTATTGATTTCTCGTATGAATTGTAGGTCAGAATTACTCTCCTGATCTTATGTTTTGTTAGTTAAGTGTTGTTCTTTCTGGGGCTTTTTCCTAGAGCCCTTGCGAGGTTAGGTGGTGTTCAAGATACTTCTCAATTATGGCGTATTTCACATACGTTAGCATTCCAGACTCTCTTCAAATACAGCACCTGTTCCACAGAGTTAATCGGCAACCACTTTTATTAGTATTGTCGAGGTTTTTGGGCGCTTTCTCAAAACAGAATTTTTAGCCGGATACTTCACCGAGTTATCTATTTGTGGATTACCGGCTAAATCTTCTGGTGCCAAAACTGTACGTAACACTTCTATAAAAATCAAAAAGGTCTGACCAAACTAAGCCACGTACATAAGGCTTAACGAGTCAGTAATATTGGGCCATTTTGGAATAAAAAATACTTTTATAGGGCAACACGTTTTGTAAATGTAGTGACTCACAACTTTTATTAATTATACATAAGACATTTGGAGGAGTTCACCATTAACTTATTTTCTTACGATATTTTTGTAACATTGGTACCGAATTCACAAACTCATAGCTAAACAAATTTTTGCTAGTAAATAGAATTTTCATAGGTAGCGGTACGACAACATTCCAAGATCTTAATTTGAGTAACGGGTTTGTTTGCATCATCCAACAAGTAATATTTTAGTGTTTTCTGTACTCTGCTTCACCGTTTTCAAATCCCTTTATCGGAATGTCGATACCAAGCACTAAAAAATGAAAATAATTCTTTGTACTATTGTTTACGAATACAATGATATTTAACACAAACTCGTGAAACGAAAAACAAACTGCAGCGCTATTTCTGAACTACAAGTATGAGATTTTCCTGGGATAGTGAAAGTATTGATTAGGCGAACAAGTTTCATTTATTTCCGTTAGATGGTGTTATTCAATAAGATTTTAGAAAAAGGCTAATTTCTGTACCGTCCGAATTTGAAATTAATCGTTTGCAATATGTTTTGTTAACTTTGCATATACTTTCAAGTATTCATAAATCTAACATGGTTTACAAATGTACAGCTCTTTGAATACTGAACGATGTCACAGAAGTATTGAAATTCATCCAGATCAAAACTATAAGTGCAAATTTATCTTAACACTATAATTAGAAGGAAAGACAAAGACATTTTTGAATTTGTAATAAACAAGTTCTAAGATTTTAGGACGGAGCAGAAGTGCGCACTTTATATCCTTCCTCTTTACCGTAGTTCATGTAGAGTTATTACTATTTAAGCACACATCTAGTTTCTAAAGAATGGGGGATTTAGTAGTAAAAGCAGCTTTTAAATTTAGTTAAATTGCGTGAATGTTTTTTATAGAAACGAAAAATTGCATTAATAACAGATTCGTACTTTTGCCCACTACCGAGGCAAACGTGCACATCATGTAGGGTAAAAGTTTGCAGTATTATAATTACACTTAACCCCCCCTCTTGCATATGTTGAGCAGTCCTCGTGCCGCTATTTCTCGCTTTGCACCCAGTCCTCATTTGGGATTTCTGAAAATGTCTTTAAATAGTTAGGGCACATTCCATTATTTTCTGATTTTTTAAAAGGTGTTTATTTTCTATTTTTTTTTCAAACGATTATCTCTGAACTTGTTTAATCCTGCTCTTCATATTGCTAACAGTACTTGCAGAAGTTTTTCCCTTCTTGTCACTTTGATCAACCTTTTCTTCCTTTTTTCTTCGAAGTTGATCTTCGTTCTTCCAATTCGCCTTTTATCGGATTTCTGGTAAAAATTGCAGATTTTTTCATTTGATCTTTTTTATAGAGACGTGTTAGTTCTCTTGGTTAGAGACAAAATTTGGCTAGGTGAAATATGTGCGGGTGATACATTTTTTAATGAAGGTGGTTCTGTGATAGCTAATGGTGTAGTACCAGAAAACGGGTCACCTTTCTGAATGACTTCCTTTCAAGTAGAAAGCACTACAATATCTTGGTATGCTTCAAAATCCAGCATTATCGGTGCGGTATAGTGAGTTGTAACCACGTCTGTTGACTCACTCAACATTTAATCTAGTGCGATCATTCATCTCGCGCTATCTGTTATGGTGAAAAGTAAGACATCTTCTTCTGTAAAGACAGAGGGGATTTATAGGAGAAATTTCATATCCTTTGAAGCGATTTAGGGCGTTACCAACTACCTTCGCCCGTTGAATAGCTTTTGAGAACAGCAAAGCCGTTTGATACTGGGTAATAGTCTTTCCAGGATTGTTTAACAAGCAATGGTTGCAAGATTAAGAATAGATATCTTTTAGTGGTTTAAAAAAAGTTTGTCTAATAGCTGCGTTTTACGACTACTATACAAAGGTAAGAAAAACATATGTATATGATGCTCCAGAGCACCAAGTACTACTGGTAAAGGTAAATGCGATGAGTGGTTATCTAAGATTAGTAATTCTGGATCTTCGTCTGCAAATTTAACCAGAATTTGAAAATGAGTCATCCATTTTAGGAATACATCAATGTTGATATAACCCTAGTCTGACTTAAGAAGTACTCCATCTTGCTTCTTTCAGCTAAAGCAATCTTTCTAACTAGTTACTGATTTTTTATAGGCACTATCTTGGACTTTTCATTTGGAACAGTCGAGAGCCGACTTTCGCCCATATTAAATATTTGTGAACTTGGAAATTTGAACTCTTTGCAATTAATATCTTAACATTGGAGAGGTACACATCTACCAGTACTTTTTTAAATTCCATTGTTCTGACTACACTGGTTTTATAAAATGTCTATAACGATAGCTTGTGTCCATGTTGATAGAAGTAACAATCTATATTCTTCATAGCAGCATTGTAACCCACCAAAATCTGGACCTGGTTTTCTGGAACAGTACCTCTAGCATATTTCGCACCACCCTACAGTTCAGCCCATCGAGCCTAATACCAATTTTGTGTATGTACAAGTTCTTTTCTTCAAATTCGATTATCTGACCCTTGAGGTCCACTTACGTCTTCCACAGATCTTGGTAATCCGATTTACCAGAAGACAGTTGCTTAGTCATTAAGTAGTAGATGCTCCGATGTAAGTTCCTTAGCCGTATGGTCTATCAAACATCTAATTGTCATCGGCAAAATTGATCAATCCACATAATTTATTTTTAAACACCGCGGCAAATCCTCGGGTCCATTGGTACGCAATGTTTCAGGGAGTATTCCGATAATCATAGAATAAAACACCTTGGATCTTTTCCACGACCCCAAATCTCGCTTTGCCTGTGCCTTTGTATACAGACATGTACCAATCACAGTTCGGTCAGACATTTGTTCTACCCCAAGCGTATAACTGTTGTTCATTTCAGGATTTGGCATTATTCGGCATTACTTATGTCAGCACTATCGCTGGATGCTGATCGTATAACGTGCACCATTATGGATTTTCTTTTTCGGAAATTGGAATCTCAAGTACAACGTCGTTATTTCTTTTTACAATTTCGTACGGACCTCTCCGATGTTTCTGTAACTTTGGCAAAAGTTCATGCTTCTGTCTGCTATTATATAGCCAAACGCTCCCACCCTTTTGAAAACCACACGCCTACGCCTTGATGTCATATCTGGTCTTTATCCGATCGCTAGTGATATAGATATTTTTTTGCTAACGTCACCATGGACGTCTTGCATCTTGCGCTTAAGCTTCTTGACGCAGCTCTCGCCGACGATGTCATCTGCGGGCTTACACTCAAACCCTAGAATACAGGGTAGACGTGTCATACGTCCGAGCGTCGATAGACCAATAAAACTGATGTAAATATTGGGCCGAGTTTCTCTGATGTTGTAAGACCACCTGGGATAGATACTTACCTAAGGTGTGGTTTATGTGTTCTACCATACCATCCGATTGCGGGTGCAATGGTGTTGTTAGGATCTTTTGCATTACCAACAATCGGTATACTTCTTGGTGTAAACTGCATAGAAGCTCCAAAACAGCAGAACGATTCCTTTACCAACACGTAAGTGATGTTTGCAACATATTAGTTTAGTATAGCGCAAGCTTCGGTCCAATTCGTAAACTAGTCCATGGCTAACAAAATGTACTTTTCCCGGAGTCGGTTTCAAAAAATGGACCAGCAAGATCGATTGCCTGTCTCAAAGGGATTCCCCACATTGTATTGCCTCGTTGAAGTCTTATGGTTTCCCAATTGTGCGCACAGCTGACACTTGCGGCATCACTCTTTTACACCGTCCTTGCAGCTTACCCATTAAAATCATGCTTGAAATTTCTCCAGAGTCATCTTAATGTCGAAGTATTCTTTGGAGATTCAATTATGTAGATGTCCTAAAACTTGCGACACTCGGCTTCTAGAAATCACTACTTGACGCGTACTCACGGATCTATCTCTATTCCCCAAAGATCGCACCAAGATCACGTTTCAACTTTCAGAGAATTCCTTTGTGCCCAGTACGATTTCAGAGTTTTTCTCAACATGCTGGTGTCATTCCAGGATGGAGGTTCTCCTCTGGCTTTCCAATCCGCAATGACACCTAGGTCCTTGTCATTTTCCTTTTACGTTAGCATCTGTTTAGGCTGTCACTCGCCATTGACCACGGTAGTCCGACCAAGTAGAATACACTACAATATTCAGAGTAAGGGCGTTTCGAAAGAGCATCCGCACTACAATAACTTGTATCAGCACGGTATTCCGCGCCGACGTCGTATAGTCATACTCCTGCTGCTCTTTCATCCATATAACGATTTGCTTTTCGGGGTTTTTAAACTGTAATAGCCACTTTAACGCGACGTGGCGTGTTCTTAGGTGAAATGTTCTCCCGTAGAGGCACTTATATGTGTACGTTGGATTTCACCGTTCTAGTTTCGAAAGTACCTCCGATGGCGACAAAGCACGAGTCTGTATCCAATATGAATTGTTGTCTTTCGACCAAAGATAACTTAAGATTGGATTTGTTGTCAATAAATTCCTAGATGTTAGAACGCATCCTCACAATCGCATTTGCAAAGTCACGCCCTTCTTCGGTCAGCTTGGTCAAGGACTTGGCAATATTCGCAAACCCGTAAAGAAATATCTTATAGTAAATGTACAACCCCAAAAAGCTGCGTAATTTATGTCTGTCTGTTGGCGTCAGTCACTCTTACACTGCCTTGACCTTTTCTGGGTCTGGCCTGTCTCCGTGTCTCCGTTGCGTAAAACTTTGTGCCGTAGGTATTTCACCTCTTCGCTTAGAAAGTGACAGTTCTTTGGATTTAACTTCGAGATTAGCGCCTCTGATTTCTTGAAACACTTCTTCTAAATTTTCCAAGTGTTTCCCAAACGTCTTACCAATTACGAGCACGTCATTCAAATATACAGAAAACGTTTTCCATGATAGCCCACGCTAGATGTTATCCGTTATATGCTCGAAAGTGTATAGAATGTTGCAGAGTCCAAATGGTAGGACTCCAATTTGCCATATGCAATAATCAAAATAGTGTTTTTCCGATCTGCGGCTTCCATATCCACTTGCCAATAGTTTACAAGTTTAAGGTTGAGAACCATAGCGATCCTAAAAGTGTATCTAAAATGTCGTCAATCCTTGAAAGTGGGTAGCTTGTCTATTTTGGTAACGTCGTACATTTACCTGTAGTGTACGCAATATCTTGCCTACCTGTCTTTCGTTTTAAAAATTACAACAGGGGATTTCCAACCGCCATCCTTGCCAAGCTCTCCTCAACGTTTGACTTAAACTCTTTAAAGAAAGAATGAATTTTGTTTCTTATTTCCTTTTTTTCACTACGAATGAGACGTATGCAAATAGATATGGTTCAAAAGTCGTTAATCCCACCGCTGACATCAGTCTAATGAAACTCTCTTTACAATAACAACAGCTTTTTATTTTCAAACTGATTAGGCAAAACAATTACTAGCATATTAAACTATGATTATCGAAGCACCATAATTAACTATTCAATTATCAATAATTTACATCTACAGCAATTTACATCATATCGTTCAAAGCGTTGAACTCGAACATATTGTAATCAAAGCTTCAATAAAAACTGAACTCTAATATCCGTGACGGCAATTTATATTCAAGGCCTTTAGACTATTCTAAAACGCACAAAAAGCTATGCAAATAACATCTTAAACGTACCAATTGTAATATAAGTAGCTCTTAAATGCAAATCTCTTGTACTTGTCCATCAAAACCATTTAAAAGACGAAGTGCCGCCGGAACCTATCAATCATCTTTTGTGTACAAATGCTTGCTTTAAATTCCAATGTTGTTTTTCTAGTTAAAGGCACACCGATTGGCACTGCACTATATTTTTATATTTACTTTAATTTATCACTCCATCTCCATTGTGACTTTAATTTACATGCTGTGTGCCAGTTGATTGGCATACACTTTGGTGATATGATTTACAAAACGAAGAGATAAAAGGTAAGAATTATGGCTAAGCATACTCGGATGTTGAATGAGCCGCTAGAAATTTAACGTAGGGTATAGGTTTTGAGAAATGATTTGCCCAATCCCGAAAATTACAGGAATAGGCGTCTATCGGTTTTTGGTACTGAATGGATAATCCTAAGTGAAATATCCCAACAGACAGCACACTTAAAAGTGAAAAACGATTGGCTTCAAAACATAGATGAGCTAATAAAAAGGATTCGGGTTTAAGTTTGTCTTTCTTTAATATTATCCTTAAAATGTTATTAAAAACTGAAAAACATGAAAGGGGGTAATAAAAATTGCTAGAATAAATTTTTGAATTGCAGAAAAAATTTTAAAGTTATGTGGTTTACTGTAGAAATGATACTTTTTTGTTACTAAACGTGTTATGCACTAAAATGTTTAGTAGCCGATAATTTCCATGATAAATTTCTAATATTTGTCTGTGAACAGAAATACCGATTTAAACTATTATGCAAAACTTTTAGATTTTAATAATCGAGTAGTAATTGAGGAAGAACAAATTTTATTATCTTTAGAACTTGAAGCTATAACCTTTATGTGAATGTTCAGACATATAAAAAGGATAGAGGTTATAATTCTGCCCGTGTTATATATTTTCCTTTTTTTAATTATTAATTCAGCTTGAAATTCCTTACAGAAAATATTAACCTATACATAATTTGATTATCTAATATTAATACAATATCAAAAATCAACAATTTCATGCAGATAGATAGCGTGAAACTTCCATTAGACTTTTAGTTATTTAGCTTGAAATGAATAGCAATAAAAAAATAAAGTCACAAAGTGTTCATTTGATACAGTGAATTGTTATTGAGGTATTAATTGTAATCTTTGTTAAAAACTCAATATTTACAATTTCCTTGGAAGGATAATTCAATAGGAAGTGATATCTCTTAAATAGCAGATGATCGCTACTCGATGCAAGCGTTTAATATGATACTTTTTTACGTAAACGATGTTTCCACTTTTTCATGAACCCTAATTTCGTCAATATATATTCAACTTTTATAATACGCTATGAAATCACTAACAGATTCTATAACCACTTGTGAAGCAACAATGCCTACTTCTGGAATTCCATTGGCAGCATTTTTCATGGCCGACTAATCTTCCCCATTAAATTATCCCTACATTGAGAATTTGTAGAGAGGCCATTATGACCGACCATTATTTCATACAAGTTATAGCCAGGTATATATGATCTGTCGAATCTATGAACACGCCCTTCTTCTTAGCTACCTTAATTTGTCTTCTGCTAAAACGTAACCCAAGTTAGTGTGGCTACTGAAAATTCAAGTAGTCCTATAATATTATTAATATGTTCGACATCGTTAGTGTTAATGATGATACACTGAACGAAACTTTTCTTTTTTTAATTTTGGATTTGTAGGCGTGAGGCGCATTTGATTAACTTGGAAGCTAGTCGTAATAATTATATCAGTCCTAGCAAAAGTGTGTCAGAAGCATTTCGAAGACAACCAGCGGTGTAACGTGGATTCATATTTCGGAAGTAATAACTCATGCAATTATTCATATTAATTTTCTTGATACATGCCACATATGCACCATTTTGACTAGTAAATGAGTGTTTTTAAATTAGAGAATTTCTAAAAACAGCAATTATTTTTTATTTTTCCAAAACACATTTTAAAATACATAGGTACTAAAGAAATAACATGCAATAACCAAAACATTTTCTTTAAAATCTAATCTATTTCTTAAACAGCAAAATTAGTAAATTACAATAAATTAACTTAGTGCGTTTAACAAACAGAATTAAAATAATAAGATGGTTTTTAACTATGCAGTGGGGCATTCTCATTCCAGACTTTGTCTAAAAAGAACACGATTTCAACCCGGTTCCAGATTAGTGAAACAGGTAGAGAATATTGGATCATTTCTGCATCGTTAAACAGCATTACGAGAGTGACGCTGAACTTCCAGTTGCTGAGGTGTATAGGTCTTACAAAATCTCAGCGACCTGCGCAGAAATCCCAAATATTACTGACAAAACTAAAGACCAAAATGAAAATATAGTATTGTGGAATGATACTCATGGCTCCAACAGCGTTAACGTTACTGCAATATAATTTTAAAATCGATGTTACCATATGAATATCTTTTATACATTTTTCATACTAAAAAATATTTGTTCTGTACTACACCACGTCACGGGTTATATTAATATTTATTAGATTACTTCGTTCTAAATCATATTTATTACTTTGATTAAATCTTTGTTTATTAATGTAACAAAAAGTCACGTGTTTCTGTTATGAAAGTGGATTATCTATATAAACCTTGTCTAATCTATGTTCTTAACTTACCGCCTAGTCGATACTGCATATTCTAGACACGTAATTTTGACATTTGCGATTCCTGTCTATTTCTGTTTTCTGTATTTTGTTTAATTTACTTTTGTTAATAATATTTATAAAACAGTCCTTTTCAAGACTACACTTCGTTGTTTATTTTGAAATTGTAAGTAAACGTTTTTAAATTTAATATTTCTTGAGTACATATTTTTTTATGTTAGGTAAGATTCGACTACATTATGAGCAATTCTAAAAAAATTGTTCATAGCCAAAGCCGTGAGATTATATATAATCTTTACAATTATATGAAAGAGCAGAAGGATGCTGGCCAAGATATGATTTTGCTAAACAATTTGAGCAAAATAGTGTCTGAAGCAACTGTTGTTGGGTTAACAATTGTTAAGAAAATTATTAAAGAATGCAAAATGCAGCCAGTTGGTGCTAAGTTACAATTTATCTCACCAAGGAAAACCATCAAGAAAGGTAGTCCAAAGTCTACGTTAGATGAATTTGAAGAAGAAATTGTGGGTACAATTATTTATCGATTTCCGAATACACACCATAAACAACCTACAATGCAGGCTGTATTTGAAGCTTTTAAATCTGAAGCAATTAATTTCTGTGGAAAAATCAATTCGTTTAGATTAGACGATTTGTGCATAAAATGGGGTTTTGTTGGAAGAAGTGCCAAGACAATCGCAAAGTCTTAATTGAAAAACCAGAAATTCGAGCAAAACGAGTCGATTTTTTACGAAAAATACAACAATATCGATCAGAAGGAAGAAATATTATATATTGTGATGAAACCTACCTGCACACTTCACATACTGTATCGAAGTCGTGGGACGATGGTTCAAATCAATGTTCAAAAGCAACATATTGCTTAAAGGGAAACGTTTAATTATTATACATGCTAGTGGCAGAAAAGGTTTTGTTCCGAATGGATTGCAATTTTTAAGTCTGGACTTAAAACTGGTGATTATCACGATGAAATGAATCATAGAAATTTCTGTAAATACATACAAGATAAATTATTACAAAATCTTGAACCAAACTCTGTGTTACTGATGGATAATGCATCATATAATGCGACCGAGAAACCGAATCCAACTATGGCTTGGAAAAAAGAAGACATGAGGTGTTGGCTACTGAAAAGAAACATCCCTTTTCAGCTTAAAGATACAAAATCAGAACTATATGGAAATATTAACCAACATAAGCCTCCGTGCAAGCAATACGTTGTTGATAAAATTTTAGCTGAACATGGTCATACACTGTTGCGATTGCCCCCCCGCCCCCATATCATCCGGAACTCAACCCTATTGAAAAAATATGGACAATGGTAAAAAATCATGGTGCTGCAAATAACACAACTTTTAAGTTAGAGGATGCATGGACGTTGGCTGAAAATAAGTTCAATACCGTTGGTCATCAAGAATGGGTAAATGTTTGTTCTCGTGTAGAGAAAACAGAAAAAGAATACCTTAGTAGGGAATATATAATAGACGACATAGAAGAACTAATAATAAATGTTAACTGCGATAGTGGTTCTTCAAACTTGAGTTTGCCTGATGATGATAGTGATGATGATTTTGGTTGCAAACCATTACAGTAACATGCAATATGATTGTGCATATGCTATAAGGCATTTTCAATTTGTTTGTAGTGCATATTGTTATTCATTTAAATAAGCAACATCATTGTATTACTTATTAATATTAATAACTAATATTTTACTCGGGTGTCTGATCTAAATAATATATTTTGTTACGTGCCACTTAAACATTGTTTTAGGTTAGTTTTGGTGTACGGAAGTTTCGCGGCATATTTTCAAATACGCGGTGCGCGGGAATCTTTTAAATAGACTAAGCGGTACTTCCGTACGTCAGAGTAGTGCATTTGCGCAGTGTGCTTATCCCTAGAGGGGTATAGGAATACTAGTCAAGGGGTGGGAGAGTTTTCCGGTTCTCGCGCTATAACGTGGCTTTTTACCGGGTATCGTCGAGTTGAGTGCTCGTTTTCTTTTTTGGTAACGTATCGTAGCTGTACCTATGTAGATTTCCTTTGCTTGATTATCTTTTGTTTGTCGCTCCTTTACCATTTTTCCGTCAATCCCTGCATAGGTAACAATTCTGCCGCCACCTAGGCGCACCGATCTTCACGCCTGAGGATGAAGACTCATGACTACCTTAGCTAGCCGGGGCTGATCGAACGCTTTCGAGAGTGTCGACGCAGCATCTCTAATTCCTCCGGAAGGAGCCCTGACTGGACTTGGTTAGAGGCCTACCCGAGCGCAATTTCAGGCGAAAGCAGGATTTCTGATGTAAGTAATCATTTACTTATTTTGTGTGCCTTATTCTTGGTGTTGAAAATTTAGTAAATTTACGTAGTATTGCGTAATATTGATGACATCATTAGTAGTTGACCGCGCCCCAAATCTGTATAAGAATTAGTGCTTCCAACTGTTGATAGTGTCTATTACACCTCGCTTCCGGTGTTGTATTTATCAAACTTGGTAAATATAACCACCGTGGCATGTAAGAATTTAAGGTTTTATTAAATTTATTTGAAATCATTGGACGAGTTGTATGAAACTTTCAATCATGCTGTCTAAAGTAATTATTATGACTATATAATGTAGGTAAGTCAGGGTGAAGTTCAAGCAGTGTATACAATTACTATTTCGCCCAAACTGTTTTGAGTGTTTATTTAACTGAAATATTTGTATAAAAATAACTTTTTGTACTACCTTTACTTTTGCTATCCAAGTCTACAATCTACAATGTCTCCATAACTATGAATTTCTTCTCCATTGTTAAAACCGTGCTTGATGTTACCAATAGTTTTTCAAGATTCAAACAATAAACTACTTATATTCCAAGTTTTATTTTTAATTGATTGTTCTAATGAAAATCTTTGAAGTTCCGTAGAAGTCTACTCTTTGTTAAGGTTTATTGCGCTCATACGGTACAAGTTGTACATCAAGCCCTGTCATAATATACATTACATTTTAAACATTTATAATACTTAAGGTAAGAGAATAATACAAACAATTTCCTTTATTCTTTTCTATATATAATACAATTAGAGGCACTACAAAACCCAGTCGGCAGTATTTATAGCGAAAAATTCATCCACTTAGTACAAGCAAAAGAATAGCAAGTTTTTCTTTCAAATTTTTTTAAATTGATGTACATTTTTTATATTTTTTATCGCAGATGGTATGTGAGTATAGAGTTTTATTGGAAATATAAGACTACTTCTATAAATCATTTCAAGATTATGCTGCTGAAATCTTTTCCCACCCTAAGTCAGGTACGTGAAGTTAGCCGCAACATTTTTGAATATTTTAAAAATATTTATGTCATAATTAGGCGCCATTTTGCGCCGCTAAAACTAAATTTTGCGCCGTCTTGGCAAACAAGTTATTAATAAAATAAGATTTTTCCGGGCAAGTTCACGAACCCGTACTTTTTTTCAATTTTCAGAAAATCTTTATTCCATAATTTAGCGCCAATTAGGCGCCATTTTGCGCCGTTGAAACGAAATTTTGCGCCCTTCTGTGTAACACGTTATTCGCAATAAACTATTTTTCTGAACTACCTAAAAACGTGAAGTTGGCCGTGACTTTTTTGAATTTTGAAAAAAATGTTGTACTACAATTAAGCGGTAATTAGGCGCCATTTTGCGCCGTTAAAACAAAATATTGCGCCCTTCTGTGTAAAAAGTTATTTAAAAAATATTATTTCTCCTAACTAGCCAAAATCGTGAAGTTGGCCGCGACTTTTTTGAATTTTGAAAAAAACTTTGTACCACAATTAAGCGGTAATTAGGCGCCATTTTGCGCCGTTGAAACGAAATTTTGCGCCTTCCTGTGTAACAAGTTATTTGAAAAAAACTATTTCTCCAAACTACCCAAAATTGTGAAGTTGGCCATGACTTTTTTGAATTTTGAAAAAAAATTTATACCAAATTTAAGCAGTAATTAGGCGCCATTTTGCGCCGTTAAAACAAAATTTTGCGTCCTTCTGTGTAAAAAGTTATTTAAAAAAACATATTTCTCCAAACTAGCCAAAATCGTGAAATTGGCCGCAACTTTTTGAATTTTGAAACAAATTTTGCACCACAATTAAGCGGTTTAGGCGCCATTTTGCGCCGTTGAAATGAAATTTTGCGCGCTCCTGAGTAACAAGTTGTTTGAAAAAAAAACCATTTTTCCGAACTGTATATACATTCATATCTTGATTTATTCCAAATTCTAGAACTAACGGACACATCTAGTAAGCGAATATAATATAGTTGTCCACCAGCGGTGTCCTCTTATCAGAAATTAGCTGTTGCCCGCCTCTTCATGCTTGAAGGATTCGTAATTTGCATATCCTTTTTTATCCTATTTGAAAGTATTACCATGGAATTACACCCTCTGGTTAGGAGTAGTTTTACATATTTTAAATACTTGATTAATAATATATTTTTATAAAGTTTCAAGTTAATAACAGGAAATAAAATTTTCATACCAACTTTCATTCTCTATTCTACACCCTTAAGAGGTTTCTTGAAAAACGCTTATACACGTATTTTATTATTTAAGACTAAGATCTTAAATGCCGATGTCAATATCTCTAACTGAGATTTTGTGAAAGTCAGCAGCGAATTGTATTTCACTTTTATTTATTTAATTCTTGGCTCTATAATATACTTAAATAAATCTTGTCTACTCAGCAAAATGCAAGACGCTACTGGTTCTAATGTATTTATTTGTTTAGACTACAATAATATCTTCTATAGCACATTCCCTGTATGTAACGTTTTAAAATAATACAATTATCTCTCAACTACGATGCTTATTGTAAAGAACGGTAATTTCAACATTGAAGACACGCGTCTAAGATAGCCAGAGAAAGTTTTCTTCAAATAAATTGTTACACGGGGTACGCAAAATTTTGTTTCAACGGCGCAAAATGGCGCCTAATTACCGCTTAAATTTGGTACAAAAATGTTTTCAAAACTCAAAAAAGTCGACGCCAACTTCACGCTTTTAAGTAGTTCAGAAAAATAGTTGTTCTTCGAATAACTTGTTACACAGAAGGGGGCAAAATTTCGTTTCAACGGCGCAAAATGGCACCTAATTACCGCTTAAATTTGGTGCAATTTTTTTTTCAAAATTCAAAAAAGTCGCCGCCAACTCACGTTTTTAGGTGGTTTAGAAGAATAGTTTATTGCGAATAACTTGTTACACAGGAGGGCTCAAAATTTCGTTTCAACGGCGCAAAATGGCGCCTAATTGGCGCTAAATTATGAAATAAAGATTTTCTGAAAATTGAAAACAAAGTGCGGCTTTGTGAACTGGCGGCTCCGTGGCGTAGTGGTATGTGTGTGACTACTACGCCCAAGCTCCTGGGTTTGAATCCCGACACGGTCCGCTTGAAAAATGTTAGGCGAGCATATTTCACAAAAATACACCCTCGTTCGGATGAAAGGTAAAATGGAGGTCCCGTGTGTGAGTGTTGTTACGCACGTTAAAGATCCCTACCTTGCTTGGAACAGCAAGGGTTCGGCAAAATTCAAAATTTTCCAGGTAAAAAAAACTCGCTTCCTGGCCAATGTAGTACCTTCGGGTGGAGCATTGGAAAATCACATGTAAGGCTTTGTGAACTTGGCCGGAAAAATCTTCTTTTATTAATAACTTGTTTGCTAAGACGGTGTAAATTTAAATTTAGCGGCGCAAAATGGCGCCTAATTAGCGCCTAATTATGACATACACATTTTTGAAAAATTCAAAAATGTTGCGGCCAACTTCACGCACCTCCCTAAGTCTGTAGGATGATATCTCATTTGAAGTTATACAATGAGTAGAGAGCACTTCTTTATATACATTACTGAATTTAAGATATAAATTGAGAACACTGTAAGTATTTTGATTTGCCTGAACAAGTCCCTGCAGGAATGGTTATATTTCTTGAATAACATTAATCTAACTATTCTCTTTTGAAGTATAAATATCTCCCTAGCCTTCGTGAGTTTCTCCATGCAACTATGCTATAACTTAACATTGAATGGATAGTAATAAGCAACCAGAATATTTAAGCTAACATCCTTCCGTAATCTCCATATAATAAAGCATTTGACCTTTAGTTTATTTTTCACCAATGCTACTTAATATGATTATACCAGTTACGACACGAATCAACTTCAATTCCTAAGAAACGAATGCAGGACTCCTGGCTCAGAAGTTTATTAGCTGAGCTTTTTATAAACAAACTATGATCAGGTAACACAGTTGAAAATAATACAGCTGTTGTTTTACAAAGATTTAAGATTAACCCATTTTTATAACGATAAGCCTGCATGTTATCCTCGTGCTGAATCCTTTGATGCAGATTCCACAATGGATTTTATCCACACTTATAAACTCTGTACGTATTTGAAAAATTCATACTTCAAACGTGGTTCTTAATGATATTTGAAGAATTTTAAGTTCATTTTCCAATTTTTTTTATCTTGACAGTTTATTCCTCCTGTTCGAAAGGAATAGTATCTTTGACCTTATAGCGAATATCCCATAATTTTTCTTTATATGATTTATTTAATTCACTTAGTCCCAAGAAGTAATTTAAAACTCAAAAGTGAATTGCCTTTTATTATAAATTAGTATTAAGGTTAGGTATTTGTTTACACATTAATAATTTGACATTACATTACGGGTTATTTTAGCGAATCGTGATGTTTTTAGGTTGAACTGAAAATTCCGTGTTATATCCTTTTCTAAAGGTTTCTCACTTCCCCATTGCGCATCCCAGAGTCGCTGAGATTTTGAAACAGCTCTACATCACAAGCCGCGGTCTTGTTGTGCATCTAAGTAGTTAATTGTTCTTTTCATATCAAACCAATACAAATATTTATATATTCACGATTGCAAGAAGTAAAAACTTCACTCTTTACAGCAAAACGCCCGGCTCTACTTTAAGGGTGAAGGATCTCTTAAACAACCCTACAGCAGTTAAGAAGCTATCAATACAATTACTACTGACGAAAATGGACTACGAATACGCTGTAAGTCGCAGACGACGGAGTGACCGATCAACTTCAAAAACTTAATCAAAGGAAAAGAAACGAAGAACGTCAACCCCGAAACGAAACCAACAGTCAAGGACACGACAGACCTCTACCGCCGGCGAGCCGACAGCACGGCCTACCAGAAACTACACTAACGTCTCCGCCTCCACCTTCAAAATGGGAATATCTGACGACGGACGTAAACCTCAACATACTCCCAAGACTGCCGGTAGTCGCATCCCACCAATATTCATCGATATATTTGCAAACTTTCTCCAGTATACCAAGGCATTGAAAAACAATCTACAGCAAAATATCGACATTAGAGCATCAGGACAAGGAACACGCATGTTTGCCACCGATGCTACTGAATTCAGATTTCTATACAAAGCTACTTTAAAGTCAACAACATAGAATTTCATACATTCACCATTAAATCCGAACGCGAGCCGAATATAGTTATCAGTGAACTTGTTTCGAACATAATCATCGAAGATGTCCAGACAGAACCCACGAACTTAGGCCACAAAATTAACTGCGTCACGAAATTGCAAACAAACAATCTTCATTCAATAACACCTTCCTTGTGGCAACGAAAGTCAATCACAATGTTAAATGATATCTACACCATCAACAGCGTCTTGTACTGTCACCTATTCAAAGTCCCCGCTTTTGACTCCAGTGTGGTAGTTCCATAGTGTTTTTGTTAGATTTGGTCATTCTGGCCTCAACTGCAGCTTCAAGCCACGCTACGTAAAATGTGACAACGTACATCTAACCGCCGAAATCAAGAAAGTCATGGAATCCGCGCCAATTTGTGCAAAGTGCAGAGTCCGCATCCGGCGAATTACAAGAACTGACCAGCATGCAAGGAGCTGCTGGGAAAGAAATACTCGGCACCAACATTGAAACGCCACGATACTCTAAATCCTCAAGAGACCGACGAAGAAGGATTTACATTAACCACAGGTGGGTGCCATAAAGCCGTTACAACGGTGTCCAAACGAAACAAGATTAAACGCCCTAGTCGACGACATCACCGATAACGAACAGACGTGTCCCCACGGGGGAATTTACGAGCCCAACCGCAAACACAAAAAAAAGCAACGGCATCGAGCGTTGACCACACCAAAGCCTCCAGCAGTCGAACAAGACCGAGATAAACCACAAAGTTTTACAATGAACACAGTGACGTGGCTGGACATTTCGACATCGTCTCACTATGGGTGACTCTATGCCAAATGTTACAAACGTGCAATGGATAGCACACCTACTACTAAAAACCTGGTAGTCCTCTCCAAGAACGCCAATGAACTACAGAACAAAAACGTGGAACTAAATCACTCCTTACAAGAATAAAACGTAAACATCGTGATGATACAAGAAACAAGAATGACCCACAACAAACATCCCGGCGAACTAAAACGTCTACAGAATCGACTGCTTCGTAAACCCAGGACACACAGCATATGAAGGAACTGCAGGGTTAATACGTTGGCAACTCTACGAAAAACTCGAAGTAAAACCGACAGCAATATATGTCGTTGGATTGAAATTTAAAGCAAATGGCCATTTTCTTGTAGTATTTTCAGTTTATCAAAACCACAGCCACGCCGACTTACGCTTCGAAGACGTCGCCGACATATCTGCAATAACTTCTGAAGACTTAAATGCTAAACATTAGACTTGGGAATCTACGACCACTAACAGAAACGAACTTATCCTCTGTACACACTCTCTGGACAAAACGCGCTGACTAGAATTCATCCAGAAAGAGAATGATAAGCATATATCTTAGATACTACAATCTTCAAGAACATGACTTACCTAACAGACACGGAGGACACTCAAAGCATCAGTTCAGACTGCCTGCCAATTTATCAGAGAAATTCAAATTCAACAGCGGACAACTCACGCGAACCCCAGTACACTGCATACCTGGAGGAAACTTATTGAGGTACTTCATGGAAGGATCGCGGATGGAAATCCCAACATCATCAGCGCACAAGACATCGAGGAAGCTGTTCTCCACCTGACGAATACGATAACAGGTGAACTACAACAAGGCACCGAGAAGATACCGATACGAAACAAATGAGCTAGCAGATATCGCGGAAAAAGCTATCTTTGGAATGATAATCTTGAAAAAGTACGGTTTTCGTTTAGATATTAAAGAGGATGTCCTGAGAATAAGGAACGCAGAGATACCGTTTTGTGGGGTAAACGACAAATCGGTAAAGGTTTTTTTGACAGACGACATCCTCCTACCGAGATGGACAAAAAGTGCCATATTGGGGCGATTAGATTGTACTCTCCGTGAGACCTTTGTGCGCGCTATCGAATCGGTCTCTGATGAATCTCTTCGGAAGGATGTACTCATGGGAAAGCGAAAAGTGTTAGATATTGTACGCGTTAGGGTCCAAAACGTCAATAATTATGGCGTCGCATTAAAAGAGGGTGTTATATTTGAGCAGTGCTCTTTGATTGTTCTCGCGGTGAAGAGTACCACCATCGTTAAGGAGCCACACACCAGTGAATGCTCCTCGAAGTTATTGCACCACTTATGAAAACCATGCTAGGATCTGAAGCAACAACAGCTAGTTGAACTTAAAAACGTGTTTTGATAATACTCGGGCGTTGTTTACGATCAACAGCAGTCAGTCAGTTGGGGAAACCGAAGTAGTCAAGCACAAAATTTATGCCGGGACTGCCCGTCAATGAGACAACAGCCGAGGCAGTTTCCATCGGCCAAGTGTGAAAAGGTCGAGAGATCAGTTTAAGGAATTGAGGAGCAGAGTGTGAGCGAAAGCCCTGACAGCACTTGGGCATTGCCTTCTTTGCTTGTGAAGAGGAAGGACGGGTCGACGTGATTCTGCATTGAATATCAACGGTTGAATGACGTGACGAAAAAAAAAATCGACATTCTAGATGCACTCTCAAGATCGGGAAAGGAGACACGCGTTGTCGCATTACGAAGTGAGGCCCTTGTACAGACCATGACCAAAGAAGCTACGGTGCCTTAATGGCAAGATTGGAATTGGGGTGCGGCGAGTCTCATGCGCAACAGGTGTTCTACGCTTAAGTGAAGAACCGCTACTAAAAAGCCAGCGCAAATTTGCAAAGGTTTGAAGCAGATATTGCGCGCTTGGTAAGACTAGCCTACCCAACAGCACCGAATAGCTTCCTAGAATAGCTGGGGTACAGATCTTTGTTTTCGGAATATACGACATTGAGATCCAGCTGTGTAGTTGTAAGAATCTTAAATGACAATAGCCACAAGAAAAAAAACTGTTGGAGGTTGTCTTCGGTCATTTATGTGGCGGGGTGTGCCGGTGTTGAGAAAGAACTACCAACCAAATTGTGTTACGTGAAGTTACTGGACCAGGTGACAAAACCATGTCACTTCCTTGAACAACAACAACTGTCAGGACTTAAAAATTTGGTTCGACGGTATTCGCACGTACTCATACCGTTGTGAATACGCCTGAGTACAATTAGATCGATTAGGAACAACCTTACATTTGATTTTTTTCCCAATGCTCCACTCGAAGATACTACATTGGTCAGAAAGCGGGACCTCCATTTTACCTCTAATCCGAACGAGGGTGTATTTTTGTAAAAAATGCTTGCCTAACATTTTTCAAGAGGACCGTGTCGGGATTTGAACCCGAGACCTTGGGCATAGTAGTCACACGCATACCAACTACACCTCCGACCCGCCGATTAGGAACAACCTTTCATGTGATTTCCAATGCCCCTCCCGAAGGTACTAAATTGGCCAGGAAGCGAGTTTTTTTACCTGAAAAATTTTGAATTTTGCCGAACCCTTGCTGTTCCAAGCAAGGTAGGGATCTTTAACGTGCGTGACAACACTCATACACGGGACCTCAATTTTACCTATCATTCGAACGAGGGCGTATTTTTGTAAAAATGCTCGCCTAACATTTTTCAAGCCTGCCGTGTCGGGATTCAAACCCGGGACCTTGGGCATAGTAGTCACACGCATACAAACTACGCCACGGAGCCGCCGATTAGGAACAACCTTACATGTGATTTTTTTCCCAATGCTCCACCCGAAGGTACTACGTTGGCCAAGAAGCGAGTTTTTTTTACCTGGAAATTTTGAATTTTGCCGAACCCTTGCTGTTGAAAACAAGGTATGGATTTCTAACGTGCGTGATAACACTCACACACGGGACCTCCATTTTACCTCTCATCCGAACGAGGGCGTATTTTTGTGAAAAATGCACGCCTAAAATTTTTCAAGCGGACCGTGTCGGGATTCGAATCCGGAACCTTGATTAGGAACAACCGCAATAGTCAAGCATACAATCGATACAAAATATGCTTAGCTAATAAAACAGCAACCGAGTAGGCTTCTATTGGCCAAACTCGAAGAGGTCAAAGGAATTATTGGAAATATAGAGGGGCAGGGAGTGATTGAACATACTGATAGCCCTATGCGCATCTCCTGTTATTTATGTACAGAAGAAGAACTTGTTAACAAGATTTTGTGTAGACTACGGACGATTAAATGACGTGACTAAAAATGAAAGCAACCCATTTCCAAGGAATGATGACATCTTATGTACACTTTCAGGGTCGCGAAGGTTTTCAGCTTTAAATTTAAAGCGTGACTACTGGCAAGTGACATGAACTCCAAACATCGGGAAAAGACAGCTTTCACTATCGGTACTGGCCTATGGCAACTTACAGTTATGCCACCTGGACTCTGTAACGTTTCAGCCATCTTCAAGGGTTTAATGGATAACTTTTTGCATAAGCTTTCGTGGTAAACATGTGTTGTATATTTGGATGATTTAATCGCGATTGTGAAGTCGTTCGGAAAACACTTGAAACATTTGGAAGAAGTGTTTGAAGTACTCAGAGAAGTAAATCTTAAGATGAGGCCAAAAAAGTGTTAGCTGTTAGGTGAAGTGGTGAAACATATAGAGCACGTAGTTTTTCGCAATGGAGTGAGAACACACCTGGAGAAGGTTTGGCACAAGTGCGACCGACTCCAAAAGACAAACATCAGTTACGCAGCTTTTTAGGGTTGTGCACTTACTGTAGAAGGTTTATTTCCGGGTTTGTGGATATTATCAAGTTCTTGACCAAGCTGACTGAAGATGAGCGTGACTACCTTTGGGATGAAGATTGCCAACAGCTAGGCATTTATTGACAACAGATCCGATCTTAAGTTACCCTCGGCGGAAAGCACATTTATCTTGAACATAGACGCAAGCAGAGTCACCATTGTAAGTGTACTATCCCAGATACATGACAACAGAAAGTGCTCCCAAATCCAAAACGGAATTTACAAAAAGGGAGCTTTTGACTGTGGTCAAATCCGTAGAACACCTCTATAAACACCTCCACGGAAGAAAATTTCACCTGCGAACCGATCACGCCGCCCTGAAATGGCTATTACGGGTTAGAAACCACTAATGGCCAGTCACCAAATGGTTAGAAAATTTGCAGAAGTATGACTTTGATACGGAACATCGTGCTGGAACAAGTCATCGTTTTGCGGATACGCTTTCGAGACGACCTGGCCCCGAATATTTTAACAATTGTTATGACGCCAGGAATGTCAAAAAACAACAAGCAGTAAGACGAATAAACAATTACGCTGGTAAGCATCGACGAAAGTCTAGACCGAGCTGTGATTGGCTTATGCCTTTATACTGTGGCACATGCAAAGCGAGATTTAGGGTCATGGAAGAGATTCAAGATGATCAGTGAGGTGTGCCAGCGTAATACTCCCTGGCACATTGAGTAGCAGCTGATCTTGATATGACCTGAAGACTTACTTGGGCGTTTAAAAATTAATTTGGTAGTTTGAATGAATTTTGGCGACAACAATCAGTAGTTAGAAGAACCATACAGCTAAAGGACCGACATCTACTACATGGTGACTGAGCAACAATCTTCTAGTAAATCGAATTATCAAGATCTAGAGGAGGCTCAAGAACCATATGATTAAATTTAGTGACAAGAAGTTGGATATGTCGGTAGTGGGCTCGATGGATTGGGCTGAAGGATGGTACGATATATGCTAGAGGTGCTGTTCCAGAAAATCGGGATCCAAATTTTAGTGTGTGGTTACGATTCAAATGGTACGACGCCTGCTATGAAGGTGGTTGGCTGCTACTTCTGTTAGCATGGAAACTGCAGAAACGGTTTCGGCTGTCCTTATCGCCACAGGCACTTCCAAGGCTTGGGTCACAGAGTGTTCTGGGATAGAACAGCTTTAAGAGGGGAGTAATTGATCGCAGTTTAGTCTAGTTCTGATCAGAATAATACATCGGAATGTAAACGAGGTGTTTATATACAAAAGATGATTGATGGGGTTCGTCTTGATTAACAAATTACAGGCGAATTATTGCAGTAGGATATATCGTCAATGTTATTTGTATAATTTCTGGTATGCTCTCGAAGTCACTCTTACAAATGAATAACGCCTTAATAGCTGTTAAGTGGTTCTGCAGTTCAGTTCTGATTGAATTTTTGATTGCAGTGTGAGTTCTAGTTTAAAGCTTTGAAAGTTGTGACAAGAAATAAAGTAGTGGTACATATGTGATATACATGACTATATGATATAAATTACCGATGTGAACGAAATAAATTGATAAATAGTACTTGGGTGGTTAATTACAGTGCTTCGATACTACGCAATTAAGAAGATGGCGTCGTAGCTTTTAGAAGTTATAATTTGTACCCTTAGCGATTAGCTGGAAAGAAATTGTCGCGGCTGCATTATTCTGACAGCAACAGAACAACTAATGTTCAAGGGTGTTATTGAAATAATGTTGGTTTATGCAATTTAAAACAAGATTCTTGAAGTAAGTAGATACCCTTTTTAAAATTTTACTGTTAAAGACTATACTTTTTATAGATTACATCCAGTTTAAATAAATGAAATACTCAAGCATTACATCGGCAACTGTGGGAAGCAATATCATGAACTGTATCGGAATTATTCAAAAGCAAGACGTAAATATGGACGACTACTTCACTTGCGTTATTCTAAATTCATATAAAATCGTTCAAACTCACAGAAGTGTTTGGTTATTTTAAAAAGTGGATGATCTTTTGTGAATAAAATGCCTTCTTTGAGTAATATTTTTTGTATCTATGTGACATTTAGATGCATTACTAAAATAAAATTTTGTTGAATTAAACATTTTTTTCCTTGTTTGCTTTAATTTCTAACAACTATGATATAAAATGGCAAAGATTGCAATTCAGATTTGTAAAAATTACAATTTAAGGTTGTAGGAATTTCTGTTTAAAGTAGATATAGTATAAAAGTAGTATAAATTTCAATATCAAATGTTAATGATTACAATTTATGATCCTAAAGATTGCAATTTAAAGCATAAATTCTAACTAATTGAGTGGTACTTTTTAATACAAATTTGGGAATTATTACAATAAGCTCTATTAAATTTTATTAGTGAAAATTGTAATAACAATTAGAGAGATATTTAAATATTACAATGTTGACTTATGAAATATTACTGTAATGAAAATTTGACTACAGTTTTAGCCGAATAATTACTGTAGTGTATGTTGATAAATCATATAGCAATTTTCTACAAAACTTTGGTGAATATTACAATAATTTGTTCCTAGTTTATACGGAACCACAAATTGACATAAAATTCACTACAATTGTAGTATATTTTACAATGGTTGTAATTTCAGTTCACCGTTTGGTTAATCTAATGACTTAGTTTTCTTTCGGGGTCTGTTTTTCGAGGCTAATTAAGCTTGTATCTATTTGACTACGAGCGTCGATTCTTTGAACAGTACGAAGGCGAATTCCTAATGCTTGCTAGGTGCAATGATGTAGCCTAAAAAAACCCAAAACGAAACACGTAAAGTAAAGTCTGAAAAAAATAGAAAAAAATATACACTTACTCATTCATACTCAAAACAAAACATACCAATAAAGAAACCTATAATTAAACACAATATGTAGAAGGTATCGTAGTACCCAAAAAAGCAAACGATATATATAAAAAAACAAAATCATTGTTTACATGGTGAGCTCTCGGTTTTAGGTCACTGCCCTAGATTACTTTTCAACTAAAAAAGAAAGAGAAACAAAATTACTCCTCTAAAACCAACAGCTCTAAATCAGCATTCTAAATCTAAACCTAAGTCTATAAACATAATGGCAACAACAGGTTCAAATAAGCCAGCAAATCTTTAAACCATTTTTACATTAATAAGTAGTATATTTTTGGTTATTTAAAAACAAATTGTAAAGCATTGATATAAGAGCAGTAAATACCAAAGTAGTTCAATAATTTTCGTATATAAGAATTATATTTGGAAATGCACGAGCTTAAACAGTAACATCCAACCCGATATGGTCTCAACGTAAGTAGTGAAGAAAATACTCACCCTCAAAGTTGCTGATGTCGGGGTTGAGTCACTAGCTGGTCCACATCAACGAGTAGGTGGGTCTACAACCAGAAAAAACGCACTTGACCTCCCAATACAGCAAGGGACGACCATTCATCGTGGCTTTAGGACCACCGGAAGAAGCTAGAGCAATTACCTGTAAAAATTAATTTAATTTTGACAAAAATACAATTTTTTAAAAACCTTGAATACCTAGCACGCCGTATTGCGTGCGCGAAAACGACACGGTGAAAACCAGAATGGATGTTTTCGTCTTGCTATTCGAGAATAAAGTGAATATTCATTTCGTTTAACTAAGGATCTGAGCTCAAAGTAATATTGTTGTTCATGCGTCAAACTGAGAAAACACGGTTTATTGGGATAATACACGGTTTTAATTCAGTGAAGTTTTTAATAAAAAACACATACGAACCAATTATCCGAAACTTAGAACCAGTTATTGCTTATTTATTTTAGCATAAACTTTACATTAAGGAATTCTTAGAAATAGTATTTATGATCAATTAACGGAAGGATTTAACAATAGAAATCGAATTGATACAAACAGATAAATGAATTAACACGTGAAAGGGTTATTTTAATTTACTGAATTAATTTTCGTTTTTAAGGCCAACGGGATTTGAGTTGACAATTATTGTAATTACTTTATGCTGAAAATAAACGTAACATGTTCCTGCCACTCGCTGCAGACAAATAATATGTAAATTATCAATAATCACTTATTTTATATAAAAATTTACTTCCTGCACCACATCCAAGGGTGTACAATTAACTCCATTTCTATTTTCAAGCTTAAAATATCGCAGCATTTCCTACAAAGTCATATACTCAAATGCCTATACGGTTACACCTTTTTTAATTCACAAATCGTCCTCTACAAATAGCCATACTAAATATTTTTAAAATTATAAAGGAAGGTTATTTTGTAATTCAACTCATATGATTGATTTCGTATATATGTTATTTGAAGATTCATATTACAAAAATAAATTTAATTTCATATAAAATACTGTTCAAGCTTAAATTATCAAGCTACTACGTTCAAATTCCCGGTCGAATCTCAATGTGGAAATGGTGAGTTGTCCCGAACCGTTTTCGTAATTGACTAATCTATGAGAAAATACTAATCGTAAGAAGTTGCCTTCGTATTTTCAAACAGTAAGATGTGGAAGACCTTACTCTCAAAGGCCGACCTAGGTCTTTGTGTAATGTATTAAGTGAAAAGACAAAAAAAGTGCACAACTATTTCACTATAAAACGGTTCTATCATTAGGCTATTACACCATTTAATTATTGCATTGTTAAAGTATCACACAATTCAAATATTGAATTTCGGTTTGGGAAGAGTTAGGTACCTTAACCATGGATACCAATTAAAGTTATTTGTACTTATCTATTCACATAAATTATTAAGACAACCAAATTGCACTTGTAGAAAATGCTCCGAATAAACAGATGTAATTAGCTGCAATCCTGATAAAGATAACAATGTCTTCACCTGTATTCGAATCAAGGACAAGTTGTTAGATTTTCGTAAATTGGTTGCCAGTAGTTCTGGTAATCAAGCTGCTATACAGTCGGTTTTTATACGCAAACTCTCTTATTTGGTAATTACATCTAGGGACTTGTAGTTTTACGGTAATAAGGAATTTATCAACTTTGTGAAATGTAAAGTTAAAGTTCGATATGATCCAAAATTAGATTAAGAAAAGTTTTGTTAAATAAATGTTATTAATGTTTTAAATCAATTAATAAAGCGATATATGTTTCTTTGTTATTCAGCGAGATAGATTTTGGGCCTCTTGGAGCGGCTTTTTAAAAAGGCTTCTTCCAAAAAGCTATTCTATCAATTTTATTTAAACAGAAATTACAATGTGAATTTTAATAACAGGTACGTTATATACAGTAACGTATTGAGATCAAAAATATTCTAAGTTGACATCCATTATTTTAATTAACCAAAATTAAGGTGAGTAGCCTGAACAACCAACAATGTTAAATTTGTGAAGCTCTAGACTGACTGGCCACCTTGGGCTCCTGAAGGTATTTATGCTATCCCTGCCACTCACGTTGCTTATGAGAACTGCAGATTTCATGTCTGCTTTATGGACTTCCATTAACCTTTTGTAATATGTCCTTCAATTATACATTAAAACAATCTAACTTAAGATTTAATAATTCCATTTGATTACATATATATCCTAATTTGGGGGATATGTAACTAGCGAATCTTTATAATACATGTTTAATAAAATCGTTTGAAACTATAACTATATAACATCTTAATTATTAAGAAATATATACTTGTTTGTTGACTTACGAAGGAACTTTTTGTAAAACGTTTGACATCCATAAGACGAAGCTCACCAAAATTTTAAAAATTGTTAAAGTAATCGCTTAACTTTAATGCATGAAATACATGTACTATACGAAAAGGCATTTAATGAATTGAGCATTACAACTATTTGCCTTTTGTAAACAATTAAGCTTTTAACGAAAGTAATATTATTTGTTAAATAGACGCATTTAATTATATAGACACGTTTAAATTGAAATTGATCGACGTATGTATAAGAAGTCATACCGAATGAAATCTTTTTGAGTATTAGTTTAAACTACTTATTAATAATTTGTTACAGGTAAGGGACAATGAACCTGCTCTTGAAGTAAAGTATTATCGAAGTCCTGGAATACCAGCAGAACTCTCAGGTATAACTAAATTTCTGTTCAAACTGTTTTTTTAATTGAAACTCAAATTGCAGTCTGGCATTTACTGTATATGTGTTATGTTTTATTTCAGGAATAGTGCCTAAAGATATTGAAACGTTCGAGCTTATTGCTGTCGAAGCACTAATTAATCTCTGAATTTCTAAAGCCTTCCTTACTCGTAGTAATTTTGTTTAGGTTTAGTGCGGCCTGATATATATGTATTAGTCTCAACCCCCTGCTAGTCTAATCAATCACCCCGCTGGAGTTAGCGTTTAGACTTAAACGTGAAGTCTCCAAAGATTATCTTATATATACAGATGACGCATATCTTGTTAGATATTTGCGAAAGTCCTATTTTATTTAGCTTAGATAATTATGCAGGTTATCTAGTATATTTACCTTGCAGGAATATAACATAAACGAAAAATTTACACAAATTATAAAAAATAAGGTGTATCAATACGATAGTAAATTTATTACTAAATTCTGAGTCTGTGAACGTACAGTTTTTCCATGCAGAAAGGACAATTGACAGGTGACATAATATAATTTGATCGTTAGCAATAGGCTTAATAATGCACATTCTAGATTTCTCTTTATTTCTCCGACATACAGTGTTATCGTATATAATAGTAAACCCCATTGCGACGGTTTCAGTTTGAACTTGGTCCTAATAAAAGTTTGATATACATAAATTAACGTAAATAATAATTCGCTTATCGGACATAAATGTGTTAGATGAATGACATTCCAATAAAATTTTATTGGAATGTCATTCATCTAACACATTTATGCCCGATAAAAGTGCTACAACAGTATGGTAATAAATTTTTTAATTGTCCTTTTGCCTTTAATCCCAATAAGTACAAGTCTAATTATTCTTCACAATTACAACATTTACAGTCTTGTTTACATTAGCATTAGCTTTATCACTATTGTGGGCACTAATTTAATTTTTTACATACGACAAAAATTAAACACTATTATAGGACTAATCTTACTAATAATTTATTTACCTAACAAATTTATATCACGTAAGCGAATTTATATATACGTTAATTTATGTACATTGAACGTTTATTTAAACGAAACTCGAACTAACAGTAATCGATCCCAACGGACTCGGGCTTATATACAATAATCCTTTATTCTAGTTAAATCGAAAAATATTTAGAATGTGCGCCATGAAACTTATTGTATTACGATACTTATTAATCATCTTCTTATTGCTACGGTTGGCTTGACCAAGCCCTAGCTCATACTTTGGAGTTGGTAACGGCAAAGCAAGTTTCGTATTGTGGTAGTGGCAATGCAAGACGCTCCGTAGAGGAGCAGAAAAGCAAAAACTAGGTGTTTCAACGGTTACTTCATTAACACCAACCAGATGCTGGAATTGTGGCGAGTTTGGGCATATGCAGTGCAAAGGTATACATCCCAAAAAAGAAGCAGACAAGCCGGAAAACCTAAGGGGGTCGACGGGAGGGGGCGAAAGTCGACTTAAACTGATTCTATCCCGAAGACCGTCATCCGAATTTCACGATCTAAGCATGTAGACAGCACTTACATACATGGAAAGTCAAACTTCAAAACTGCGAAGTTCTAGGATGATACCGGTGCCACAAGGACAATTGGTAATCCGGATGTTGTTTCGCCCGTGGTAAAGTGTTACCCGCGATGGTACGTCTTCTAACCGCATCTGGTTAAGAAGTTAAAACACATGGAATACTAGATGTAAAAATCGGAGTTGGTAGTAAAATATTTGACCACAAGATTGTAATAGCGACCATCACCAAAGAAGTTATATTGGAAATTGATATCTTGAAAAGTATGGATTCTATGTACATATGAAAAATGATATCTTAAGAGTGGAGAACGAAGAAATGCTGTATTGCGAAGTAGATCTCGTGTCTGTGTGAGTTTGTCTGACGGACGACGTCATCCTACCTTAAAGGACAGAAAGTGTGGTGATGGAATGTTTAGGTGCTGCTTTTTGGGAGAGGCTGTGCGCATTATCGAACATATTACTGACGAATCTCTCGAAAAAGGCATACATAGCGTAAACCCTGACCAAAGTGTTGGGTGGTGTACCTGTTAGGACCTTAAAAGTTAATAACCACTAAGAAAATGCTACTGTTGGAGAGTGTTTGCGGTCGTTCAAGTGGCAAGTGTGCCGGTGTTGAAAAAGAACTACGTACCATAGTGTGCTCCGTGAAGTTATTGGACCGGCTGACAAAACCATGCCAGCCTCTTGAACAACAACAACTGTCAGGATTTATAAATTTGATCCAATAATATTCAAACGTATTCGTACAGCTGCGAATACGCCGGAGTACTAACGAGTCGATTAGGAAAAACCGCACTAGTCAAGCATAGAATTGATACAGGAGATGCCCGGCAAATAAGACAGCAGTCGAGAAGGCTCCTGTTGGCCAAACTCACAAGACCAACAAATAATTGTAAATATTTAAAGACAAGGAGTGATTGAACACGCTGATTGCCTTTACGTATTGCCTGTTGTTCATATAGAAAAGAAGAACAGGTTAACAAGATTTAGTGTTGATTATGGACGATTAAATGACGTGATTAAAAATGAAAGCTATTCACTTGCAAGAATTGATGGCATCCTATGTACACATACAGGGTCGCGATTGTTTTCAGTTTTAGATTTAAAAAGTGGCTGCTGGCAAGTGATATGGACCCTAAAGATCGAGAAAAGACGGCTTTCTTTATTAGTGCTGGCCTAGGGCCACTTACAGTCATCCTATCTGGGCTTTGCAACGTTTCAACCACCTTCAAGCGGTTAATGGATAACATCTTACATAGGATAACGTGGAAAACATGTATTGTATATTTGGATGATGTAATCGTGATTGCGAAGTCGTTCGGGGAACACTTTGGTCATTTGGAAAAAGTGTTTGGAATACTTAGAGCAGTGAATCTGAAGATGAGTGTCACCTGCTAGATGAAGTGGTGCAATAAATAGGGCACATAGTTTCACGCAATGGAGTGAAAACAGACCTGGAAAATGTTCGGTTTAAGAATACCCGTCGCCAAAAGACAAACATTAGTTACGCAGCTTTGTGGGGTTGTGCTTTTATTATAGAAGATTCGTTTTTAGGTTTACGAATATTGCCAAGTCCTCGCCCAAGCTGACTGAAGAAGAGAGTGACTGCGTTTGAGATGATGATTGTCAAAATGCGTTCCAACAGCTAACTATTTATTGACAAGGGCTCCGATCTTAAGTTATTCTCTGCAGGAAGGCGTGTTCATATTGAATACGGACGCAAGCAGTGTCGCCATCGCAAGTATACTAATCTCACATGCTTACTGACAAGAAAAGGTGCTCTCGAGAGCAAACCGGAATTTACCAAAAGGACGTTGTTTACTGTAATCCAATCTGTAGAATCCTTTAATAAGTACTTCTACGAGAGAAAATTTTACCTGAGAACCAATCACGCTGCCCTGAAGTGGCTATTACGGTTTAGAAGCCACGACAGGCAAGTCGCTAGGTGGATAGAGAGTCTGCACGAGTAACACTTCGATACGGAACATCATGTTGGTACAAATCATCGTTATGCGAATGTGTTTTCGAGACGACCCTGTCCCAAAGATTTTAACCATTGTGATGACGCAGGTAATGTCGAAGATAATCTGTTAGGTGTGCCAACGGAATACTCCCTGGTACATTGCATAGCAGTGGACCTTGATGTGAGTCGAAAACTTGCTCGGGTGTTTAAAAATAAATTTGGTAGTTTGGATAATCTTCGTCGACAACAATTAAAACTTAGAAAAACCATACAGCTAACGGACTGGCATAGTGACATCTACTACATGGCGACTAAGCAGCGACCTCCTGGTAAATCGAATTACCAAGATCCATAGGAGGCGTTAGTGGACATCAAGGGCAAAATGATCAAATTTGAATACCAGAAGTTGGTCATATCGGTAGTGGGCTCAATGGATTGGACTGGAGGATGGTACAAAATAAGCTAAAGGTGCTGTTCCTGAAAATCGGGGTCCAGATTATGGTGTGTGGTTACGATTCAAATGGTACGACGCCTGCTATGAAGGAGTTTGCTACTTTTATCAGTTTGGAAACTGCAGAAATAGTTTTGAGTGTCCTGATCGTCACAGGCACTTCCAAGGTCTGGGTCACAGAATGCTCTGGGACAGAACAGCTTTAAGAGGGGAGCAATGGATCGCAGTTTAGTCCACTTCTGACCAGAATAATACATAGGAATGTAAACGAGGCGTTTATATACAAAGGATGATTGATGTACCCTGATTTTTAGTTAGTCTTGATTAAGAGATTACTGGAGGGAGAATTATTTAAGTAAGATATTTCGATAATGTTATTTGTGTAATTTCTGGTGTGCTTTCGAAGCAACTCTTACAAATGAATAGGCAATAGGCATTGAAACGCAAATTACAGTCTGGCATTTACTGTTTATGTGTTATGTTTTATTTCAGGTATAGTGTCCAAAGATATTGTTAAATTCGAGCTTATTGCTGTTGAAGCACTAATTAACCCCTAACGTTCCTAAGCCTTCCCTACCGGCAGCGGTAGTCTCGTTAGTAATTTTATTTAGGCTTTGTGACGCCTGATATATCTGTGTTTGTCTCCCCCCCCCCTGCTAGTCTCATCTACGACGCCGCTGGAGTTAGCGTTTAGACTTAGACGTGAAGTCTCCAAAGATTATCTTTTATAAACGTATGACGCACATCTTTGGCTATTTGCGAAAGTCCTATTTTATTTAGCCTAGCTAATTGCTTAAGTTATCTGGTTTATTTGCCATGCAGGAATATAACGTAAACGAAAAATATACAAAAATTGTTTTAAAAATAAGCTCACAATACGATAGCAAATTTATTACTAAATTCTGAGTCTATGAACGTAAAGTTTTTCCATGCAGAAAGGATAATTGACAGGTGACATAATATAATTTGATCATTAGCAATAGGTTTAATAATACACATTTTAAATTTCTTTTTATTTCTCTGACATAACAGTGTTATCGTATATAATAGTAAACCCCATTGCGACGGTTTCAGTTTGAACTTGGTCCTAATAAACGTTTGATATATATATATATATATATATATATATATATATATATATATATATATATATAGATTCTTTTTAGCGAACGTAAATATATGGACAAGTTGATATTTTAATTTTTTTGAGATACTTTTTGTTCGAATGTTTTATTAAATATTCATTTGCTTGTTTCTGACGTTTCGATTTTATTTAAAATCTTTTTCAAAGAGTTAAAAGTATAAAGATAATAACAGTATTAAAATTATAGTTTTTTGGCATACACAGCTTGAATAGAAAAATTTGACATTGACATTGACATAAAAATAAATGTGTAAATAAGGTAACTTGTAGAAACTGCAAATTATGGATGTGATGTTTTGATCATGTGAGGTGTATAGTATGGTGTGGTGTGCTGATTTAAATATATTTTGAAAATGTAGAGGTAAATTAGTAAATTAGTTTTATGGATGGTTGTCTATTTTGTTGATGTTATATAGTTGTGAGTACACTATACTGAGGTTATTGATGTCTTGTTTGTTGTTGATGCAATTATTGTCTTGTATTATGTAGTAAGATTCTAAAAATAATCGTCTTTTGTGGTTATTGTCTTCTGTTAATATGGTGATTTCATTGAAATTGGCTGCATGTTTGGTAGATTTTAGATGAGAAGCAAGAGCACAATAAGTTTTTCCAATTTTTGCATCGCTGCGATGTTGGGTAAGTCTATTTTTTAACCATTGTGAAGTCTGTCCTATGTACGTTTTTTTGCAATTGCATGTGATTTTGTAAATTAGGTTGCTGCGTAGAAGTGGATTAGTGATGTCTTTTAGTTTTGTGAATAAATTTCGAATCGATTTTTCATATGTGTAAGCTATACAGATGTTAGGTTTTTTTAATATTTTAGAAATTAGTGGTGTTAAATTTTTGATGTATGGTAATTGTACGTATTTTGTGTTGGCAATTTCGTTTTGTTGAATAGGGGTTTTTATTGTGTTTGTATATAAAAGTTTGTTTAATAGTGATTCTGGATAACCATTGTTATGAAGTATATTAAAAAGATCTTGTTTATTTTTATATAAGAATTTTGGTTCACATATATTTTCTATTCTATGTTTTAGGGCTAAAGCAGTGTTTATTTTGTTGGTATATGAGTGATTGGAATGGTAGTTTATGTATCTTTCTGAGTTTGTGGGTTTTTTTGTATATATCGAAATTGATTTTGTTATCTGGAGTTCGTATAACGAGGGTGTCTAAAAATAATTCCCTACCACTCGACATCATTAGAGAATTTGAACACAAACAAAACCAATCGTATAACAAGAAATTCAAGCAAATCAAAAAAATACATATTAAAAAAAAATTTCAGTCGTTATCAGAAGATCAATTTAAAAAACTACCATTCATAGACAATAAAAATTGGTTAATCAATTTAAGCAACAAAACGATTCCAGAAGATATCAAAAATTTCTTATCATTAGGACCAAAATTTAATATTGAACACAATGTCAATGACATAAAAATTGGTAACCTACTTGCAAACATAGAATCCATACTAGACTTTACTGATACTAACCAACAACAAAATAATATTTTACGCTCACGTATAACTAACATAATTACTAATTTCATTCAAAAACCAACAAACAAAATTTACAGTTCAGAAATGAAAATGTACAAAAAAGTGAATAAATTTCTTATCGACAATCAAGATATAATAATAACCAATGCGGACAAAGGTTCAGTTACAGTTATTTTACAAAAACAAGATTACATCTCAAAATCAAAAGAAATACTAGAAGATCAACATACTTACAAAAAAATTCTCAAAGACCCAACTTTTAGTATACAAAAAAAAAGTAAATGACCACATAAAATTACTTCATTCAAAAAAATATATTTCAGATCAAGACAAAAAAACTTTAACCATAAATAATTCAATACCCGGTAAATACTATGGACTTCCAAAAATACATAAAAACAATCCTCCCTTACGACTAATTATATCATCCATCAATACTCCTACTTACAAAATAGCTAAATTTATATCCGATATTCTACAAAAATCATTCCCTTTAAAAGACCACAACATAAAAGATACATTTCAATTTGTTGACACCTATAGAAACTTTCAATTACCTAACAATCATATTTTAATATCTTTAGATGTAACATCCCTATTTACTAACATTCCAATAGACCTACTGATAGACGTCATTAACACTAAATGGCTTACTATTAAATCCAATTGCAATTTAAACAAAGAAATGTTCATAACCACTATTAACCTAATTTTTAACAATACTTATTTTGTCTTCCAATCAGAATATTATTTACAAATCTTTGGAACCCCAATGGAATCCCCACTCTCACCCATAATAGCTCAACTAATCATGGATTATCTTTTAGACACAGTTTTACCCAAATTACCATTCAAAATGACATTCCTAGTTAAATTTGTCGACGACATATTATGCTCAATTCCTAATAATTGCATAAATGAAACATTAAAACAATTCAACATATTCAATCCTAACCTACAATTCACTTATGAAACAGAAAACAACAATAGCATTCCATTTTTAGACACCCTCGTTATACGAACTCCAGATAACAAAATCAATTTCGATATATACAAAAAACCCACAAACTCAGAAAGATACATAAACTACCATTCCAATCACTCATATACCCACAAAATAAACACTGCTTTAGCCCTAAAACATAGAATAGAAAATATATGTGAACCAAAATTCTTATATAAAAATAAACAAGATCTTTTTAATATACTTCATAACAATGGTTATCCAAAATCACTATTAAACAAACTTTTATATACAAACACAATAAAAACCCCTATTCAACAAAACGAAATTTCCAACACAAAATACGTACAATTACCATACATCAAAAATTTAACACCACTAATTTCTAAAATATTAAAAAAACCTAACATCTATATAGCTTACACATATGAAAAATCGATTCGAAATTTATTCACAAAACTAAAAGACCCCACTAATCCACTTCTACGCAGCAACCTAATTTACTAAATCACATGCAATTGCAAAAAAACATACATAGGACAGACTTCACAATGGTTAAAAAATAGACTTACCCAACATCGCAGCGATGCAAAAATTGGAAAAACTTATTGTGTTCTTGCTTCTCATCTAAATTCTACCAAACATGCAGCCAATTTCAATGAAATTACCATATTAACAGAAGACAATAACCACAAAAGACGATTATTTTTAGAATCTTACTACATAATACAAGACAATAATTGCATCAACAACAAACAAAACATCAATAACCTCAGTATAGTGTACTCACAACTATATAACATCACCAAAATAGACAATCATCCATAAAACTAATTTACTAATTTACCTCTACATTTTCAAAATATATTTAAATCAGCACACCACACCATACTATACACCCCACATGATCAAAACATTACATCCATAATTTGCAGTTTCTACAAGTTACCTTATTTACACATTTATTTTTATGTCAATGTCAATGTCAAATTTTTCTATTCAAGCTGTGTATGCCCAAAAACTATAATTTTAATACTGTTATTATCTTTATACTTTTAGCTCTTTGAAAAAGATTTTAAATAAAATCGAAACGTCAGAAACAAGCAAATGAATATTTAATAAAACATTCGAACGAAAAGTATCCCAAAAAAATTAAAATATCAACTTGTATATATATATATATATATATATATATATTGTTTTTTTTATAAATTAGTTTTGTAGATGAAAAATTGGGATGATGTAGTCCAAATCAAAATCCAATATTGTATTTCGCACAACATTTAATTAAGACCTTACGTTTCGGCAAAGGTTTTTGCCTTTTTCAAAGGTATTAAAAGTTGTTAATGCAGAAATACATATATATTGTTAAACACCACCAAAATTGAAATGGTGAGGTCCCAAATCATAATAACCTATAACCTATAACATAATAACCTAATAACAAAATATTAGACCAGTCCATTAAATAAGAGTGAAGCTTATATTTTATATATATATATATATATATATATATATATATATATATATATATATATTTATTGCTATACTATTCGCGGAATTTTCTTGCCCCTACTTTGGGCTGTTATTTTTATTACTATGAACTGGAATTCTTGATCCCCTTCGTTGTGCGCCTTATTAATTTTCTACGTACTCTAAATTATTTGACCACCATTTTAATATTCACTATTAATTGTAATTATCTCCTCCTCCAGCTGTCTTCTTAATATTGCTATCAACTGGACTTTATCTTTAAACAACTTTATCTACCAATGGCAAAATTCGATACGTTACCGCTTTGCGGGTTATCAATTTCCTATTCAACTTGTGGCTCCGCCTTTGTACTATTTAAATCTTATGACCTTGGCTAGCATTTATTTGGAATTATAAAATTCAGTAAATTTCGATTTTATATAATGAAACCAATATGTTATGTACAGCTTTTGAAATTATTTGTAATACATTTTTAAATTAGTTAACCTTATAAATTTCATTTATTAACAACCATCTAGTATGTACTCAAAAACCCAAAGTCACCAAAAAAACTTATTATCTTTACCAACAAAGTGTAGAATATTCTAAATCTGTTATCATATTACTCATTCTATACGTATGCAACCTCTTTTGTTGACTTTTCACAAGCATATCATATTTAACAAATTCAATATTAAAAATAAAATAAAAATTTATATAGAAAAACAAATGTCTTATAACTAAAAATCTGACCTGGTTTTATCTTTTTCACATCGACGCTTCCAATAAAATGATCTTCCCAATTCTGGATTCCATTCAAATTATTGCCATTACACTATGGACCACCACCATTAAATTATACACCCCAATTTATTTCAATTCTTCAAACTTAGACTTTTATCATTCTTGCCCCAGACTTAAAATTGTAGTTTGTTTCGCCCCTGTACTTCAAGATTGTATTATTCTTCTTTTCCCCTGGACATCTAAATTGTATTACTGTATTTTTCCCTTAACATCAGAATCATAGTCTATTTCCCTCAGACCTCGAAGCCCTATTATTTTTATGTCTTAGTTTACAATAAATTCATTAAAAACGTACTTACGTTTAAACGGCAATTATAATCTTCATATTCGCACTCATTTTATTTCACTTTTATAATTGTTACGTATTACTTTGTTTTAATGGCAACGCACTTCGGCCTTCGTTGAGTTCAAAACTGACTTTCTTATCAAGGTGCTTGCTAATATATTCTCGAATTCCCACTCCTTCTGTGGGTATGGTCTAGAACTCGTCGCTTGTTTCTGACCAATCAAATAATTTCATTTAGAGCAGTTTCTGATGTAATGCTCCACGATTCCCCATAATCACAACCTGCCCGCAGCTGTCTTTCGTTATCAACATGCTGTATTTTGATAGATTACTTGCTTTTCCATAAACAACTGGTGCAACTCGACTTTAAATTTTCATGTTTACATGCGATTCACGCAATTTTTAATCATTTCTCTTATCAAAAAATGGTTAGATATTTGTACGCATTTATATTAACTACCTGAAACTCTATTTTTATATTCGTATTAATTTAGTGGTCTAGAACTCTTTTTTTTTAATGCGTGTCTAATTACACTTTATCATTTATTTCTAAATATACGCGTACTCCCACTGAAAAATATCCTTATTTGTTTTACCTAAATTAACTAAACTTTATCTACAGGGTATTTAATATTTACTATCTACTTAATACATGTATTTCTCATTCCTACGCCAACTATGCGTCTTCCTATGTTTACCTGCGTCGCCCAAAAACTATTTCTGCTTTATATACAGGGTGTTGACTATTTACTATCTACAAACTATGTCTATTTCTTAATTATTTCCTTAAATAAGTGCAGTTTTCTGCTGCCTATTCCAATTACTCATTCCTGAACGACCTTTACTATAACGTGCACCCTTAAACAACCCCTTATCCCAGCAATATATATATATATATATATATATATATATATATATATAAATTAATGTCAATAATAATTCGCTTATCGGACATAAATGTGTTAGATGAATGACATACCAATAAGATTAGTGCTACAACAGTATGGTAATTAATTCTTTAATTGTCCTTTTGCCTTTATCCCCAATAACTACATGTCTAATTATTCTTCACAATCGCAACATTCACCGTCTTGTTTACATTAGCATTAGCTTAATCACTATTGTGAGCACTAATTTAATTTTCTACATACAAGAAATCAAACACTTATAGGACTAATCTTACTGATAATTTATTTATCTCACAAATTTATATCACGTAAGCGAATTTATATATACATAAATTTATGTACATTGAACGTTTATTTAAACGAAACTTGAACTAATAGTAATCGATTCGAACGAACTCGGGCTTATATACAATAATCCTTTATTCTAGTTAAATCAAAAAATATTTAGAATATGCGCCATGAAACATATTCTATTACGATACTTATTAATCATATTCTTATCGCTACGGTTGGTTCGACCAAGCCCTAGCTCATACTTTAGAGTTGGAAACGGCAAAGTAAGCTTCGTATTGTGGTAGTGGCAATGCAAGACGCTCCGTAGAGGAGCAGGAAAGCATAAACGAGGTGTTTCGACGGTTACTTCATTAACACCAACCAGATGCTGGAATTGTGGCGAGTTTGTGCATATATATTACAAAGGTATACGTCCCAAGAAAGAAGCAGATAAGTCGGAAAACCTAAGGGGGTCGAGGGGAGGCGAAAGTCGACTTGAGCGGATTTTATCCCGAAGACCGTCATGCGCATTGCACGATCTAAGCATGTAGACAGCACTTACAGACACGGAAAGTCTAACTTCAAGACTGCAAAGTTCTGGGTTGATACCGGAGCCACAAGGACAATTGGTAATCCGGATGTTGTTTCGACCGTGGTAAAAGGTCACCCGCGATGGTACGTCTTCTAACAGCATCTGGTGAGGAAGTTTAAACACACGGAATGCTAGAAGTAAAAATCGGAGTTGTAAGTAAAATATTTGACCATCAGGTTGTAATAGCGACCATCAGCAAAGAAGTAATATTGGAAATTGATATCTTGAAAAGTATGGATTCTATGTACATATGAAAAATGATATCTTAAGAGTGAAGAACAAAGAAATGCAGTTTTGCGAAGTACACCACGCGTCTGTGTGAGTTTGTCTGACGGACGACGTCATCCTACTTTAAAGGACAGAAGGTGTGGTGATGGAATGTATAGGTGTTGCTTTCTGGGAGAGATTGTGCGCGCTATTGAACCTATTACTGACAAATCGCTCAAAAAGGGCGTGTATACCGTAAACCCTGACCAAAGTGTTGGATGGTGTACCTGCTAGTATCTTAAAAACCAATAATCACCAAAAAATGCAACTGTTGGAGAATGTCTGTGGTCATTCATGTTGCAGTGTGTGCCGGTGGTGAAAGAACCCCCCTGCTAGTCTCAACAACCACGCCGCTAGAGTTAGCGTTTAGACTTAGACATGAAGTCTCCAAAGATTATCTTTCATAAACGGATGACTCATATCTTGTTGGATATTTGCAAAAGTCCTATTTTATTTAGCTTAGCTAGGCTATCTAGGTTATCTAGTATATTTACCATTTAGGAATATAACGTAAACGAAAAATTTACACAAATTAGAAAAAAAAGGTAACAATACGATAGCAAATTTATTACTAAATTCTAAGTCTATGAACGTAAAGTTTTACAATACACAAACCTGGCATCAGTTAGTTATGAAAATAACCGTTCTATAACAACAATACCAGCTTATTTTTCTAATGGTATAACATTCACAAAAGTATGAAATTAAGTTTACAGCTGTGATAACAAAGATAATGAGAATGAAGACAATATAGCTTTTGTATATATTCCTTGATTAAGTACACTAATAATTGCATATTCCAGAAGTTTATCCTTCTCTCTTATTTAAATGTACCCGAGTGGGCATATGTCGTAATTGGAAATCAACATACCAAACATTTCCTCTCTTTATCTGATGTACGAGGGAGGTTTAAAAAGTTTGCAAAACGAACGGGAAAATAAAAAATTTGTTTTTAAAATATAGTTCGTTTTTCAACATAATCTCCGTCACGTTGAATACATTTCATCCAGCGATGTTTTAAACCCATTATGCCATCACGAAAGTGCGATTCTTCAAGGCCTCCAAAATAATCGTCGACAGCTGCTTTTACTTCTTCGTCCGTGGAAAATCGTTTTCCCCCAAGGAAAACTTTTAGTCGTAGAAATAGGTGGAAGTCAGAAGGAACCAAATCAGGCAAATAAGGTGGATGTTTCAACAGATCGTACTTTAGATCATTCAATTTTTGCATTGCTACTGCCCTTGTGTGTGGAAAATGATCTTCTTCTTACGCAATCCAGGCCTTTTTTCACGAATGTTTTTATCCAGTTGGTCTAGAAGTTTAACGTAATATTTACTGTTTATTGTTTGGTCCTTGGGAAGATAATCAATTAGTAGGACATCTTTAGCATCCCAAAAAACTGATGCCACACTTTTCACGGACATTTCTTTCTTTGTTGGTGGAGATCCCCATGTCTCCATTGTTTAGATTGTTGCTTGGTTTGAGGGGTATAATAGGGAACCCAAGTTTCATCGGTCGTAACAAATCGTCGGACAAAATCGGTTTTATTGGAGTTAAAGCTGTCTAAACTCTGTTGGCAAATTTTCTTCCTCTGACGGTTTTGTCAATATGCGCGGCACCCATCTTGCCGAAAGCTTTTTCATACCTAATTCCGCAGTTAAGATATGAAATGCTCTTTCATCTGAGATACCTGCATCCTTACCAATTTCGGAGACTTTTAATCGACGATTCTGCATAACCATATCATTAACTTTTTGAACAATTTCAGGCGTGGTGGCAGTTTTTGGTCGTCTGCTGCGCGGGTAATCTTATAGGTTCTCACGACCACGTTTATATTTCGTCACCCACCTGTGTACAGTTGTAAATGATAGAGCGGAGTCTCCTAATGTATCCTGCATATTTTTATGTATTTCTGTTGCTTTCCAGCCCTTTTTTACAAAATATTTGATAACAGCGCGCGTTTCAGTTTCATCCATTTTGAAAAACTCATAAAACTAACTTTATTTCATATAGCACCAAATTAATACTACTTGACAGAATAATGTCAAATTTAAAATCTGCGCACTAGATAGTTGGATCCATCAATTGCTTATATTTTATTCGAACTGATGCTGCCATCTATGCTCCATTTCGCGAACTTTTCAAACCACCCTCGAACCAACCTAATTTTAAGTTTTCCATACAGCATGTGCATAATACCTTATTACCTGTGATGACCAGGGACAATCTTTCATTGTTAGGACTATAGATAATTAAGGCACACCGGAGTTAGTTGTTACAGGGCAAGTTGCTACAGTCGATTTTAACAATCATCTTCTACAGCTGATCTCTCGATGCGTATTAACCATCAGGAAGACCGTTTACGTTCAATTGTTGTCCGAAACAGAAATAACCACCGTTTATCGTCCAGGTACAATAATTGTTTTGAAGATTGTGAAACAAATTGGATCTTTAAAATCAGTGAAAACACGAACGTCCGTGACTGTTTGCGTAACAGTGAGTGGAAGCGGAAATTAAATCGCTCCTATTTTTGTTTTCCTTCGCAAAAACTATAAAAGTTATTTTCTAAAAGATGGCCCTAATGGTTGAGCAGAATCACCAAATCCATCAGTTTGGATGACCGGCAAAAACTTTTATATTTTCCTTGAGCATCTTGTAAAATATACAAAAAGTTCCCAAACCAATCCGGTGTTAGTGATCCTAATTCACATTTGACAGTCAAAGGTATTAATTACTGTAAAGAAAACAGAGTAACAGTTATCGCAGTCCCTCCTCATTGCTCCCACAAACTACAGTCTCTCAGTAGGTTAGTGTTTGGTCTTTTCAAAAAATATGTTAATAACCAATGTGATGCGCGGATGCGTATTAATTCTGAGAAAACCATGACGGTCTACAAGGTCTCAGCAATTGTTAAAAGGGTTTTACCTTTGGCGCTTATAGCTTCAGATATTCGGGCAGGTTTTAAAGTACTTGGCAATATCCATTTCATATAGACATCTTTATTGACGACAAGTTTATGCCAGCCAACATTACAGATCGCACCCCAATCTTGAATACATCAATCAGAATAATGTTGGTAACAACAAAAACGATAGTCAGCGCTCGCCAATAGAAGAACACACGCTTCCATCGGTTCAGCCTGCGGCAAGACCACGACTTTAAACATTACGAACCGTATTCGCATAGAGCAACAATGGAAATCAGACTTCTTCAGTTCGTTAAATATAGGAACCACCAATCCAAAAGTTGTATAACTAAAAAATATTAAAAAAGGAGGACAAAAGAACAGAAAGGCGACAGTTTAGGCAGACACTCGAAACAAAAAGAAACTTGAACTTGAGGAAGAACATAGAAGAAGTAAAAAGACTAAAAATAAATCAAAGCAAGCAAAAAAGGTATTTTGTTTTAAAAAACAAAACACTTAAACCAAAACCACAAGTTATACCTTAACCTAATCATACAGAGAAATCTCAAGATAAATCATCTACTGAAAGCGACTCAAAAGACAAACTTTTTGTTTATTTTGTGGGGAATCAGTCGAAAATTCCCGTACTTAAGAATAATGGGCTCAATGTACATGAAGTGCTAATTGGGCGTGGGTTCATGCAGATTGTACTTGCGGAAATCCATTCTTAGGTTGCAATAATTGCAATTCAGATGATGATTGATCGTGAAAGTATTATACAACAATTTACCCTACGCCGGTAATAACTTACCACGTAATGTGGCTAGTTGTTACATTTGCAATAATATTCAATTTAAATTTGTTTTATAGAATGGTTTTTGTTTTATTTTATATTAAACATTAAAATGTAACAAATATGTGGCTATTGAAACGGAATTAATATCTTCTTTCTCTTCAATAGGGCGACTTCAAAGTCAAAGTGTAATAACTAACACCGGTGTTCACCACAATTTATTGTCCCTGATTCGTATTCTAAATGCTTATGATATAAATAGTGTTGATATACGTCCAGATTGATGTTTCAGGATACATCATAATACCTACTTAGGAACTCTTTTTTAAATATACAATCACAAGTGAATGATTTGTACATCAAAATTCTTGTTTTTTTCATCTATACTTTATAAACCATTAGCGCTTGCTTGTTACGCACTACAAAGATAAATTTATTTCTTTTAACTGATATAATTAAATATACGTCAAAAATACTTGCTGAATATATACATTTTTCCAAGTTGTAGATTATCAGACATTTATAACCAATTTTTGCATGGAATTTTAAAATTTTCTACAAAAAGCTTCCCGGGCTTTATTGGGTTATGATACATTTCTTTCATTAAGTATGTATGGCGAACAGTTTTCCGTTTGATGTAAAACCGTTAATGGTGGTAGACCTAGAGGGATATTATGAATTATGATGTAGACCCACCGCAGTTCAAAAGCTTGGCCTCCTTGGTATACACCTATCTACCCATCAATCTTACAACCATACTTTACCTCTCTACTCTCATTGGTAGGATTTCTTTATGGTGCTCTCGCTATGATATTAAATTACACTTACAAAGACATCCTCTAGGAGCCCATGGAGCGTTATTATTATTAGTAGGAGGTTTCTAACGCGTATTCACCAATATTTTTTTTGTAAATGCTCAATTCTGTTTTTCTTGTTATTTAAAACGTTTGTGCAGTTTGGTATTCCGGATCATAATAACGCTCAAGTAACTGTTAAAAATCAAGATTAATCTTTGCTACTTAAAAATTTACATAATAAATTGAACTTGTTTAGATGCCTGATGAAGTATTTATGAGCCTATTAGTCTTATGTAATTTGTCTAGGATGTAATTATTAACCGCCACACGTTGTACAGGTAGATATACCAACTCATCACTTGCCATAAAAAACGGGTTTGATTTATAGTAGTTACAGTTAGAGCATTAAGTTTTGTGTGTCAGTGATACTTTTTGAATTAAGGTCAAGGGCATCATTTTCATTTTCGTTGCGTAACAGAAAATTATGCATAGCTATGACCTTTACGCCAATTTTTGTTTGACAGTGAATATACGATCCATATTTTCAGAAAGTTACTAAAATTTATCATTAATTTTTGATAAAATTATTTCGTCCTTTAAAATTTGGAAGATTCGCAGCTTACGTACAGAAGAAAAGTCAATAACTATTGTACACGCTTGTCTAACCCGTGTATGTGTTGGACCGCTGTAGTCGCCTCCTACGACAGGCAGGTCGTACCGTGGGGCTATTCTATTCCCGGACCCACATGGGTGAAAAAAAAAGATAGAAGAAGAAGGAAAACTCAGCCAAACAGGGAAGTAAATAAAGAAATTGTAAAGTCCACAAATCAAGTCCTAAGGACAACAAAGTCGGCATAAAGATCTGGGACACGAGGACTATATATTGGGCTTAAGGCGTTACGCCGCCAGAAGGAAAACAAAGAGAGATCGGGAGCATTAGGATTGTTCGGATGTGCAGGTTGCAGCCAAACAGGAACAGCAGGAGGTGTAGCAGTTGTAGCACGCGGTTTAGGAGGTGGCAATGGTAGTTTTAAAAGCTCAAAACGCGCCATAGAAGAAAATGGTCCGTTTTTAGAATTGGTTGTCAGAATATCAACGGTAGAAAGAGGAAAAGTATGAGCTGTACAAGAATCAACATGACGAAAAAAACACAAGCAGAGCACACTTCAGTTACGTGAGCTAGAGCGGCAGAAGTAGATAAAATTTTAACGACGTAAGATAAAAGAGTAGAAGTATCACAGTTAGAAAAGAGAACAGCATTGGCTGTAGGAATATCAGCCTTAGGAAAAGGAGCAGAATCCGATAACACTTCAATAATATATCGTAAAGGAACAGAATCAGGTAGAAGTTTATCAACATGAAAGAAAGGAACAGCACCAGACAGAATTTAATCCACCTTACAAGAACAAACAGCATCAGGAAGAACTTCATCCACAATAGATAAGATAGCAGAATCAGGTTGACCTTCGTCAACATTAGGTAACAGGACATTAGCCAGGATGTCACCAACCTTAGCTAAAAGAACAGAAGCAAGTAATATTTTGTCAGCATGAGAAAAATGAGTAAGAGTAGGTATCGTTTCATCAACGTGCGATAATAGAATAGAATCAAGTAAGGCTTCATTACTGTTAGATAACAGAGTAGGAACCGACAAAACTTCGGCCACAATAGGAACTGATTCCCTCACAAAAGTAGATAACGAAACAGGATCAGGTAAAACTTTGACGACTATAGCAACAAGCATCACAGATACGGGTTTACTAATTTCCACAGTACCTTCTCTATCCGTATTATGAATAATCGTCACTTCTGCGACATGTGTGTTTGCAGACACGGCAGAAATTTCTGGAGTAGAAACATTTAAGAAAGCGGGAACAAACTCTTGAGAAGCTAGCTGCAAGTCACTAATTCGAAGTATGGGTTGCAATGCTGGTGAAGGCACAGTTTGGGGTGAAAGTGAAAATGTAGGATCTATTTGAGCATCGTCCGATTCGTGAAGGGCAGAAGAGCTTTGGTTCTTGTTAGTCGAAGTACGGTAAGTAGTGGCGTGATAGCCGTAAAAATCAATATTACAGTTCAACCGCTCATATGGCTGAAAAGGGTACGAGGTGATGGTCGTTAGGCGAGCAGAAGGACGTAGAACTACAGACAGAAGAAATTTAGTTCGAAGCTGTATTGCCCTAAGAAGGATATGTTGCGATAGTAATAGCAGGGTGACTTGGATGAGGTGCAGAAGAGTACGTAGAGTGAGAAGTAGAAAAAATTAGACAACTAGCGGTAAGGAAACAATTAGAAGGATTATTTGAAAACCTATCGGTAGTAGGATAACAGTGCGGACAGCTGTGGCGAGTAACTCCCTTATGCCCACAACCATAGCAGTGGAGTACTTTGGGACGAGTACAACGTGTCGAAACCTGACCATGTTTGTCGTAATTAAAGCATACGACTTGACCAGCAGAGGTAGAACTAGGAGGAAGAACAGTAGGACGCACAAAAGAAGTATCGGATCTACCCGTAGGCGTAGGAGCAATGTTGCAATTCGGTCATGTAAAGTAAAAAAATTTTTCTCAATAGTAGCACATATAAGCAAAATCCGGGAGTTCAAAATGTTGAATCAGTAAATTACACAACCACTTCCAGTAAGAAAGCCTATGCCGATTACCACGATACCAAAGTAACGCTTTAGACTCAAACAAGTTCACTGCAGACTCAAATAACTGTAATTGTGACGCATGTTGGGTTCGTCCGAGTTCATCGACTCGTCCCAAAAAATCATGTACGGTAAGAGTGTTTAGGTCACCAAAAAATTTCAAATTCCACTCCACACTGGGAGACCTTGGTAGGAAGCCGAAAGAGGAGTCATTTTGAATACGTACAAGAAGGAAATTGGTAGAAAGTAACAAAAGAAAGTCTAACCGTAACTCGATAGAAGCTAAAAGAAAATTATTGCGAATACAAGGCGATCTAAAACATATCCGACGGGTAAACTTCAGGAACACCAATGGAAGCGAAACAACAAAATAGAAATTAGAATAGGGCTGTAGAATAAAAGAAAAATCGGAGGAAAAAAGCCAACTCTAGGCTTGACGGGGAGAACAAAATGTACAGAGAAGGAAGGAAGAAAAAATTTTGGGCACCAGCGTTTTCAATGGATCAAGCCGCACAGGAAAAATAAGAATTAAATACAATTTCAAACGTAAGAGAAAAAAGCATAAGTAGTATCAGGACAAGATATAATGTAGTAACTTGGACCGCAAACAAAAAAAAAATCAGACCAGAAGCAACACAAAAATTGGGCTTGAAATTAAACGGAACCAACTAGGAACACAAATTAACGAAAACCAAAATCTATGCAAATACAATAACTACAACAAACTCGGAGCCAAAATTAACTAAAACAAAATCGGAGCCAAAGCTACACGGAACAAAATCGGGGCCTCACGCTAGGGCGTCAGAATTTATGCTACATACATTTACGTAGTCTAAAAGACAAGGAAGCAGGCAGAAAGAGAAATTGACCGGGCTCAGCCGGTGAGTGGGCTGGGTATAATACTTACAAAAATTAGATATGGCCTGAAGTAAAAATAAATATTTAACCGCTCCGTACTACCTGTAGGAGAAATCCCCGCCTGCAGTTATTTCTAAATACACAAAAAAAAAACAGGAAATAACACATTAACAAAAAAAACTCAAATTAGCATAAAAAGAAAAATAAACATTACAATGGGCATTAACGCGATTTAGGAAAGTGGGAATAAACCATATATATTAGTATTTGCTAGCTAGTGTATTTGTATGCCCGATTTCACAATTTCTCTTAGTAATCAAAATACTATGATACCTCACATAGACTCTGATAATGCTAACATATAACCTACAATTACACATACAATGGCAATAACGTCTTCCAATATGCCCGCAAGTTTTTAACCCATTCACGCATTAATAGATAGTAGTTAAAGTTAAGCGTAATATAGTAATCCCATGGCAATAAATCCCAGCATCATAAATCATTTTTGCACAGTCAATTAATTCGAGACCTGAATGAGCCCCAAACAGTAAAATGTAAGTGGGCAGGGTCTCGACACAAGCAGGAAAAAAACACTCACCGACGTCTCTACGGTATTGGATCTCTCGTTCGCTTCTAGGACCGGAGCGAGCCAGATGGACCTAAGATCACGTAACGAGTGCGGCCTTCTATACCACAAGGAGCGGCAATTCAAGGGACTTTTGTGTCCCCCGGAGGAAGCACGCTGTATCGAGTACGCGAAATTTTCATAAAGAAAAACGGAATGAAGAATCTAGAAATTACGACGAGTGCTTTTTAACATTTTGAAAAGAAAGTGATCATAAATTCGTTTAATTAAACAACCAGAGCTCTAACCTATTGTGGTTATCAAAGCGTGATTAGGAAAACTTGAAAACACGCTTTTATCGAAGAGTGCGCGACCTTAGTTCGACGAGTCTGTAGATTGAAACAATAGAGAAGGCAATTATACGTTATCGGAATGTTTAACAAATTAAAGGATACTTAAAACAAGATATTGACTTATTTAAGGTTTATTATAGACTTCTTTCCAAGCAAATAGATTTGAGGTAAAAATTATTGAAAAGCAGGCTTATTATGAACAGGAAAATATATAGGACGTTGTTGAAGGCCTTAATAGTAGAAACGGAATCTATTCGAATGGGTAATTAATTATAAAGTAAAAGGGGTGTTGAAATTTATCCCGAAAATAAACGTAACAACTTCTTCCACATAGATCAGTCGAGAAGGTGTTTTTGGGTGAAATAAATGGTGGCAAACTGCAAAAGTGTTGTTTATACGATTTTTTATAAAGAACTTGGTTCACTTTATGAAAAGATTTTAGCTAACCAAAAACAAAGCTCATAAAATTCTACACAAAAAAGGTATAATTTGCTTCTTTTTCAAAGCCCGTTTCTTCGCCATTTAGCGGTAAGCCACATAGCGCGCTTTCTTTTTCAAGTGGTTTACACAATAGGCCTAATCCACCTTGTTACTTTAAATATCGCTTATATTTACGGTCTACAGTGATTACTTTTATTTTACGATTTGTTTCGATGTAACAGATTGGTCAATAAGCTAATAAGTCAATCAGTCCTCGATATCAATTTCCCCGATGTTTTCTTTTAAAATGATTTCTTCTGTTTACAAATCACTTTCCACGCCATCTGGTACTTCTATGATGAATGCCGGATTTGAACAATTTTTTCCTCCGCACGAACTACACACTGCTGAACACAGCAACTCTACTTTTGTGCAGCTGTGTGGGAAACAGCAACCTTTTCTGTAATTTCAAGAAATTATTTTCAATAACTCTTGAGAAGCGACGTCTTCAAGCATAGGAAATGGAGTAAGTCTGTTTGATGAGTCATTCCAACCCAAATCCGTAGGTGAATTTTCATTATCGTACCAATGTTGAACTTGTAGACAGGTACGAAGGAAATGCATGAGCTAAATCTTCAGTTGGAGAAAAGGATGCGAGATTAAACAGACACTTTGTTATAGATTGCGCATGTGATTGGTATATATAATTATGTAATCACGTGGCGTCGTTTCTCGTCCCATAAAACGCCATTATAAATTGAATTCTATCCTTAGTGACGACTTCTGAACTGGCATTACGGTCTTTAAAACATTTTATGGATGATCGTTAAAACCATTTCTAGGTTCTTTGAAAGATTACAACTTTTTGCTCATTTTAATACTTTAATTGGGTTGGTCTTCTTGCTCGTTTACTGTAAAATTCTATTTTGTTATCTGCACGTGTTGGGTCGCTCAAGTTTTATGGGCAATAAAATCGGTCTGCTAATTAAGTCATTCCTGGTATCTCCAAGGTGTGGATCGATAATGATATAAACCTCTATTCATTTCAAAAGTCAGGCAACTGGCTATCTTTGGCCGTATGTCTGGTTGCATACTCGCTTAGTTTTTTAAAATATATTTTGCTTTCCCATTCTAACAACGAAATTCAATGGAATTAATTATTGCTTGTATTCTAAAAATTTTCCGCCGTCATCTAGCTTTCATAAAATAGTTAGCATTAGATTGCTGGGAATGGCATTATGTTGCTTATTCCTTCCGTTTTCAAGCTGTAAAATACAAGTCTAACTTTTTAAAGTCACTCTTACTTATGCCTCTCTTACCAATTCAACTCTTCTGTATACGATTATAATGCTATAACACGTCCTTTGGGCGCTGTATGCTGGTTGTTGGTTTCAGCATCCATCCGTAGACAAATGCAGCCGTATTTCCTCATTCTCATAAGGTACCAGAGAAGCCGATAGTTTAAGGTACAATGCATTTTTTTTTGTTTTAGTCGTGTTATTGTTTTGAAAGATAGATACTTCCTTTTGATGGATTTTGCAATAAATTGCAGACTGCACATTACCAAATGCTTGCTATCAACACGAACGATAACGTACATTATTCTTAAAGCTTGCGTTACATCATTTTTAGTGTTTTCTTTTTCTGTGCGAATTAATGTTAATGTCAACAACTTGATGGTTAATACTTGATTACACTGTTTAGAATTTAATGTAACGTTCTTAAATTTTACGAGGTGCACTTTCCAAAGCAAATCAAAATTATTATAACTAGTTGTATTCTGGGTAACTTTTTCTTGTACATATTTAGGGCTAGAACATGTTGTAGGTATTCTCGCATGTATATATGTACCTTTAATGTAGATAATTAGATTTTGTTTTTGATGTTTTAAAATATTTAGGTTTATACCATTCTATATTTAAATGGACACTTTGTGTACATTACGTTGTACCGAACGATTACAGAAATATGTTTTTGACGTTTGTAAATACCCTTTTGGGACTGTATGTTTTACTTGTACGAGTTAGGTTTTGGGCCTTGGGAGCTGTCTTTTTAAAAAGTCTTCTTCCAACACACTTCTAACAATATTTTATTTATACAGAAATTGCAAATTGATTTTTAATTTACAAAAACTGTTCTATATATTTTAAGTTGAAATTATTTATTAACTGTACTAATTTATGGCGGGTAGCCTGAACAACCTACAATTCTAAAGTTGTGAGGCTCAAGACTGACTGACCTCCTTGGGCTCTCAGGGTATTTATGTTGACCCTGCCCCTCACATTTCTCGTGTGAACTGCTGAGCTCATATCTGCTTATTTTTTTATTCATTAATACAAAGTAACAATCTTAGTTCTAACAATAAGTTTCTTATAGTCTACTGTGACCTGCACCTGCAGAGTCATGTTACGTCTGGAATACATTGTATTCACATCCGCTCTCTTGTCATCTATCTGACTTCTGTTAACCTTTTATAATGTATCCTTGAACTATACAATGTTGCAAGTTAACTTAAGATTCAATAATTCCATTTAATTATACATATATTTGATTTGGGGGCATATGTAACTCACGTAGTAATATAACTCTTTACTGAAATTTCCAATTTTTTTTCTTTTTACATTAACCATCCCACTCTATGACGTTTTTGAGCTATCTCGAATTCTAATTCTTTTGGAGTTCTATTCTACCATTCTGTCCCTGTTTTGTTGCAGTATTCAGTGTAGGCGATTTTCATACCTACTTTGGTGCATTCTTTCTCGTTTTCACGGAATACCATAACTTTCAGTTTTTCCATTTAAATATAAAGTCAATTTTTTAAAACAGCAACACAAAGTTCAAACATGCACTATACAAAAATAGCCTTAGCACATTTTTATTGTTTTATTGGTAACGAATACTGGGTTTAAATACACAAAAATCACAATTAACGCTTCAATAAACAAGGGACGACAGTCAAACACGTGTTAACTGCTATACCACGTACATGTGTTTGCGTGCGCTTGCGCGTGCGTGTGCGTGTGCACGGGCGTGTACGTGTGCGCTTGTGTTTGTGCGTGTACGTGTGCGCTTGTGTTTATGCGTGTACGTGTGCGTGTGCGTGTGCGTGTGCGTGTGCGTGTGCATGTGCGTGTGCGTGTGTGTTTGGAAGCCAGTGCAAGGGGGTGAGAAGTTCAAACAGAAAATTGTTATCCCTATGTTACAGTTCTTAGAATATTTAGTACTTTCCAAAGATACGGTTCTAGCAGTTTCCCATAGACAATAACAACCTTAACGTTGTACTTTACTTTACCTGTTAGCACTACAAATGCGGGGAAAGCTTTATCACAATTCAAAATTATCTAAAATTATGTTAGGAAACGCACTTTTCAAGATAGATTAGAAAATCTATCCTTCTGGGCAATAGGACACTGTTAGAAACATAGATATCGATAACGCAAACACAGAAATTGCATCAAAACAGGCAAGTTAAAAGGATCTTGAAATTAGATTTTGAGCGTCAGCTGTGCTGTGTCAAATTTTGAGGTGTATATTATTTTGTGCATTGCATAAGTATATTATAGTTTGAATTTCAATTAATTTATAGCTTTTCAATTTAGGTATATAATTTGTTTGTATAATAAAGCACTTGATTAATACACAATGTAATTAATCCTCTTCTATTGATACTGTAATGCCTATAGGTCTGGCTTTTCCCTTAGTAATTCAACTGGAACGCAGCGAGCCGTTTGTAAACAAAAGATGATTGATAACTCTGCAGCGTTACACCTTTCGGATGAATTTTGATTGACGGGTACGATAATTTTACATTTAAGAGTTATTTAAAGTACAGTAAGGAATCTTGAGAATGTGCATAATCCTTGTATGTGTTATACAGGCAATGTTATTGCAGGTCAATTTTGCAGTTGAGCTCTAATTAAAGTTAATTTCTAATGGCAGCTTTGATTATAATACTGCTTCTAATATAAAGCTTTGATTGCAATATGTTCTAGATTAAAGCGTTGAAAAATGTGATATAAATGACGGTCGACATAAATCATTATTAATATAAATTATTGTAATGATAATATAAATTAGTACTTGGCTAGTTAATTATACTACTTCGTTAGTATGAAATTTAGAAAATAGTATGTAGCGTTAAGAAGAAGCTTCTTGTACTGTTAGTGATTAGTTAGGAAAGTAAAAAAGACTTGTATAAGTTGTTTGATAATAGAGAACTGTTATTTGTGCAAATGGAGTTTTCGTTACCGTACTATAATTAAGAAATACCAATACCAATAATAAATCTTGAAGAGGGTTTAATACAAAAATATTTTGGGGAAGGGGATAAAAATAGTAGTTATACTACTAGTAAAGAGCATGCCAACCTTACTCCACTGTACTACATCCTTGACAATAGAAAGATTTGATCACCTGTAATTTTTTATTTACGGAAGAGCCACGCTTTTGTGATTTTCCTGCAATGTATTATTGATGTACATTTTTCATGGTTTAGAAATTTAACCTTGCGATATAAAAAAATAGAATTTTCTAAAAGTGGAATATAGTTTATCGATTGTGTTCACGAGTGGCCGACAGACTGAATAAATGTGAAAGCTTTGCAAAATTATTTTATCAAAAGGTAGCTGCTCGTGTCATATTTAAATTGACTAGATTTTATTAAGACCAATTAATTAGTTTGTTTCGAAGAATGCAAGATATTATCCGGGTTCCAGAAATTATACTAATATCATGTTTTTGAACGAATTCTGTTTGCTACGAGTTCAGGAAATTTGGTTGTTCCGTTTTGGCGACTTAATCAATAACAAGGTCGCAAATTAAGAAGCAATATCACAAAAGAAGTTTGTAAGCTGTTCTTTCGAAACTTCTCTGTTGGGTGCTGCCACCTAACAAGCTCCATTGCGTTTTGAACTGAAGCAGAATTGAGCAACTTTATTGCGTCTAGTGTATATTTTTCTTGTTCGATCAAAAGCATCTCCACTACTCAGAAATAGTTGATCGAACTTTAGTAATACAAAGACGTCAAAAGATCAATTGCTAGTTAACTTTGAAATTAATTAAATTATAAAGAGAATTTTGTCAACTAATTTTAGCGTAAAATATCAATGAGGTCTAAGCTGTGTTTTATACTACGTTACTCTCTAATTTAATTCTGAATTTTCACAGCATCGTTGGAGATTCTAAATGCGATGGTGCCTCTTCAAGCTTCAGAAGTGTCTCGAAAAGTCAATTTTGTTCCAAAGTTGCCTGGGTTGTAATTCCACCAACGCTTCTGAAACGACCATGCTAAACCTTATAATTTATATTTTTATAAAGTAAATGTTATGAAGTTTAATACATTCGGGGAATTTAATATTGTATTTGACATCTGGGTTTATGAGTAAACAAGCAGATACTTGTGTAATTTTTCTATTTCCTGTAATGATGTTCGAGTACAAAAATCAAATGCGCAAACGATGGATTTATCTTTTTTCTTATATATCCACAAAAAAAAACTACAAAAACATAACTAATTGTAAAAACCTCTTAATTCACGCGTGCGAAATTTTTGACACGGTTATATTATAAAAATTTCTATATGTTTGTTGTGGTTTGCTTTGTATCTTTCTTAATCTTCCTTGGGAATTAAACCACTTAGAATTATTAAAATCGTCTTTATTTACGTTTCCTTCCACGACTTAAGATCTTTGTCAAAATAATAATTTCAAGTTTAACATTTATGATATAAATTGAAGGTGCCTTTGATTTATTGATGTTTAGTATGAATACATTAGGTGAAAATTTTAAAGTTTAGAAGAACAAGTGCTTTCAAATTATTTTGCGCCCTGGGAGTGATTTTGAGGTAGCCAATACGCTTAACGTGAAATCAGCTGATTAATTCTTATATAGATAAATTCCATATAAATCCAATAACTTGAGAATTGGAATACATTTCGAACATTTTTTTGAAACCCTTTTTAATTAATCAATACCGTTAACGTAACTTGTAATGCTTATAGTTCAGATCTGAAAGATACGTAAATGTTTGCCAACCATGACTGTAAGAATTTTAACTACCCAGTCATTTTGAGTTGATAACACATGCATAAACTATTTTCATTTTATTAAAATACTTGATATTTTTGTGTAAATATTCCAAAAGAATGTAGTTCTCGTTATTTAAAAAGAAATAGAAATGTTTTTTGTTTTACGGTCTTCTGATTTCAGTAGACAACTATGTTGAAACTATTAAGAGTACCTGTCTATAACAAACCCGTCAAAAATGTAAGTTTAATGAGAAAAAAGTTATACTAAAAGTGATGAGTAATATTCCTCAAATTAGCAGAGCCCCATGCAGGTGTGAATTTACGTATACATGGACAGTATATTTACGTTTTTTGTTCTTATCGTTTTCTGCTGGTACCTTGTTATTTAACATTCAAAAAAATTTGGTTCATAATGCTATGAGTACCTTTTTCGTACAAGTTCCACTACGAGAATATTTAAACTTAAGCATCTAAGCTTAAAACCGTTATTTATCGCCTATTTCCTATAATTTCCGGAAGGTATTTTTGGTAAACACTTGTTTCAGTGCGCTTAAAGCATTCCGTAACAAACCCCCTGGTAATCTGTCAAATTATGCTAAAGTTAGAGTACAGAGTTAGTGTGGATGTTTCCTTAAAGTTTCCTATTACAGATTAAAATTTCATCTTTATTGGATTATGACCTTAGGAGAGGGTGAGTTTGTTGACCTCATTTTTAAATATAATCGTGCCCATACACATTTTTTATTCGAACCAACGGGCGTCCAGTTTGCGGCAAAGAAATCTAGAAAATGTTACACAGGTAAATATAATTTTTAGCTAGTAATTCAACCTTTTCTCATAACTAATTCCATTGTGTTTACTTTTAATACTTTTGATAACAGAAAAATAAATTTCCAAAAGCTTGAGTTTATAAAAGAGAGAATTCTTCAATTCTGGTGACCTAAAACCCAAAACAAATACAATTAGGAAAGCAAAGTAGTTGCGAATTTATTTTAGCATGTTTAGTTATCATAAAGTGATTGTAAGATTTGTGGAATGTCAACCAATGATAATTAGTGTAAGTGACACAAGTATCTGTTCCAAAATAGAAATTAGGCATAAATAATAAGGGATCAATGAATGTACTTCTTAGACATTTGTATATAGTAGGCAAGATATAATTTGAGAAACTATCTCCTAGGTAATGTGTTGGAAAAAATGAGAGAGTTGATTTTGAAAATTTGTAATGAATAGATGTTTTTGCTTATGGAGCTTGTTATAAAATATGTAATAGAAAAATAATATATCTATTTAAAATTTGTCTTTTTTTATTTGATCGTCGCGTAACTGGAGTAACATTACAAGGAAGTTGATGTTTGTGGAAGACTATGAGTGTATCGTATAATAATAAGGTTTTATACAACCAAGTGCAGTGAAGAAGAGTGATTCCAGTTGAAATGAACAGAAGGTCATCGTTAGTATTGGTGAAGAATAGCACCAGTGAGCTTCGAATATTTTGCAGTGGTTTCCCAGTCTAATAGGACTACGTTTTATCATATGCGGTGGAGTATTACAAAAATACATATTCATATAGCGGATTCTAAGTATACTGTTGCTGAATTATTATTTTATTAGTTGTAGAACCTAAAATAGAGTGAATGCAATAAGAACATAAAACTAAAACCTACTTTCTACAGGTATTAACTGTAAACGTTCGCAGACGATTTTGTTTTATCCTGTAACGAGGTCCATGTACAACTCAAGCACCTTTGGAGGAATTACAGGTATTTGAAATTAATCCTTATATAAACACCATTTAAAGATATTTGTTAGTAATTTGAATCTCAAACATTCATCTAAAGTATATATTTGTGATTATATTTATCAATCTTTGAAAATAATAACGCCACATCTGCACTGCGAGAGGTTAAGTGGTTTTAACTAGACGACGATTTATGTGAAAGTGTTTAATGTGCCTGTAAGACGACAAGAACCCGTTTTCTTACAAAGTAGAAATATCTTGATATAATAATCCCTGAGTGAGTTTAAAAAACCGTGGATAAATGAACATTTTTCTTTATTTAATTTTACAGAACTACAAACGATAGTAGAGTATTTTGCAGCGTGGTTAAATATATGCATGTAAGTCAGGTTGCGGTACTATCAGGAAAGATTTGCCGCTGTTTCTAAATATTTAAAAGGCCGACACCTTTGTCTGTGCAATCATTTATTCTTTAACTCTTTGATTGAATTATATTTTTATCAGATTCTTTATACACAAATATATATATATATATATATATATATATATATATACATATATAGAATAATGCACATACGGTATGTCAAAAATCTTTTGGGATAAAGTGTAATAATTAAAAACAATTAGATAAATAGTTTTTAATCAAAACCTGACGTTTCAGTAAATTTTCTACCATTATCAAAAGTCTGATCTCTCTAAATTTCTAAAAATGTCCAAGCAAATCTAAAAGATTTACATAATAAAAGTAGGTTGATAATTACCAAATTAAGAAGTGTATATCAAAGAATGAAAAATAATGGCAAATGAATCAATATTAGCCACAAGGGATCCTGTCGACGCGTTTCGCCCTTATTGGGGCTTATCAGGACAGGAGTAGCAAAGGTGTAATATTTAACGCAAACACATTATGGGAAGTACAGCATCACCTAGCCCACAATTTGTGCCTTCGTGCTGTTTCACCTGGCTTTGCAGGTTTTATCAACAGTCGGCACGGAGGAGATCCGGCTCAACTGCCTTTTTCCCAATAAGGGCGAAACGCGTCGACAGGATGCCCTTGTGGCTAATATTGAGTCACTTGCCATTAAATTTCATTCTTTGATATTATTTTAAGACTCATTAAATTTATTTATTCTTTATATATATATATATATATATATATATATATATTATCGTGTAAATTATGTGTAAAGAAGGATAGTTAAATCAAGAGAGTAATTTTGTAAAGACCACGTATATAGAAGACAGGAATAAATTGACCTTAAAACGAACGGATAATAGCATACATTTGTATTAATAAATCGTCATGTTAAATTTGCGTACTGTGAAAGCTTTGTAGTACGTAAAAACTCAAGCATGATACGAATATTATTAAAAGTTGGAAATCAAGCACATCAAATAAGAAGGAAGAGTTTTTGTATATAAAATCAATAAGGTAAACGCATATTTTCCATTTAACTAAACAAAGCGTTTGTTAAAAACAAATCCTAAGAAATTCTACGGGTTGAACAACTTGGGAAAGTACAGTTTCAAACTGGCATACAGTTCATAGGAAAACGGACGGACAAACAAACAAATTCCAGAAACCAGAATGTACGTTAGAACATAATTCTTTAGAAATTTTAGTTAACGGTAGAAGCAAAAGCTGCAACATAACAGGCGATTTGAAGGCAAGTTGAGACGGGATACCATTAGCATAGGGTAAATAAGGATGACATATAACAGACGTTGAATAAAGCACTCGTTTAAAGTGCGCGACAAATTGTATAGGCTAACCACGATATCGATTTTATGTTGCTGTAGTGGGACTTTAAAAGAGACAACGAATATGAATTAGACGAGGTAGAACATAGTTGGAGGTTAGACCTAAGACGGGGGAAATAGTGGAGATTGGCTGATTGTAAGTGGAAAGAGAGAAATTTCTCGGAGTTTTGTAACCGTTGGGATTATAGCCAGGGTTTTCGGACTAAAGCGAGGTGGAACGTGAAATTCTCAGTTTGAAAAGATCGTTATAGAAAAATTTTCAGAATCAGTTAAAGTAGAGGTAATTTCTACAAAAACGGAGTACTGGAGTGAGGTTTCAACACTTATAAATACACTAGGAGATGTAGAGGGGCTCTGACCTCTCTTACTCCTTCGGTACGTTTCAGACATATATGGTAACATTTACGTTAATTATTTTGAATCGGTGATAAGTGCAGTTCGTTGTAAGTTAAATTAAAAGTGTGAAAGCACAAGTAGGTGCTTATTTAAACGGTGCTGTGGGCAAATACATACGAATAACGAATAAAAGATGTTACTGGGGTAAGCGAGCCTAGTTAATTTTTCTGAGCGAAGGTGCTAATTGTATGGAAGATTCGGAAGTTGACTAACATGTTTCGATAACTATATGGGTAGATATATTAAAGGCGTCTGCAGAGAATTGGATAAAGTCTGGATGAGTTTGATGTACATGTAGCAGAGGGAAATTCGATGGAATGCAACGACGAGGTTTTGGTTGGACCACATCTTCAGAGGTGACGCTGCAAAAGGCGTACACCAGGTAACGAAATTTGCTATTGCTTAAACATTTTGTGCTGTAATTTGGTGCTACAGTGATTTGACATATAGGTTATATATTTTATGAACATAAAAGCTAATTTGAAGGTTATATGAAAAAAGCAATTTGAGTTTATTATTTAAAAGTATAAATATATGACGTATAACTTGATATAAAGAGTTAACGGGTCTTTAGGCTTGTGGAAAATAAAGGTGCGATTTATTTATGCATTTAGAGTAACATGGTTTATACTGAGCTCATCATAGACCAGAGAAAATTTCAATTTAGGGTTTAAAGGTAGGCCCATCTACTTGAACTATATAAAAAAATGTTGAAATAAATTAAATTCATTAAATTAAAAGCAGTTAATAGTTGATATTGTAAAATTTCATAAAGATGTTTATATTCGATTCTGTAAATGTTGAGCTGGTAACGGAAATTTTTGATTTGTGTGAATAAAAAAAGGTTGTATGTTTCGTTGAATTATTTGAGTAGTAATTTTATTTGGTAGTCTAAGTGAGAACGAGTAAGAATAGGATAGGTAAGTATCTCTGAAGAAGCTGGAAGCAGAGCTAGCCGTGGTGTTTCTGACTTAGGGGAGCTTTTTCAGGAGATATCGTAATGAAAAGTTTTTTTTTACTTTTGTAGGTGTTAACTTTATAATCCCGAAATCCACTGCAAATTTTATGACGGCCCAATTTGTGGGACACGATTTTAAAATTAATCCACTGCAATTTTATGACGGCCCAACAATGGGGCTCGATTGGTATTTAGGAAATTCAGCTATATATATATATATATATATATATATATATATATATATAACATATATACATATATATATATATATAAAAATAATTCTTCTAATATATTTCAAAAAACTAATAATGAATTGGTTACATTCTGGGAGGAAGAATGAGTACATTTTTCCTAAAGTAGAACAGAATTTATAATTAACAATGCACTACCGCCAAAATTCGTAGTTATCAATTAGAAATTGATAAAGAAGCAAAGTACGCTAGGTACATCGCTATGTTTATACTGATTTTTATTGTTTAACTTACAACTTTGAAAGTAGATTGTATTTTATTTTTAACTAAAATTGCGACTTCAGAGTCAAAATACCTTATGTAAACAAAAGTGTCATAAATGTTGTTATAAATTAGAATTTTAAATGTGGTTTAACAAGTATTTAGAACTAAGATTGTGTTCTAGTCATTTCTAATAAAATTATATCATATTTATAGGTATGATAAAAATAAATTGAAATAGTTTAAATATTAATACTTAAACACATTTTTAACTAACGTGGATAATTAAATCTCTATTTTTAGGAAAAGAAGATAGTATACCATTGAAAAAGGCAAGATAACGTTGCGGAAACGTACGTATGGTGTTTGTTAATTAAAAAATATATCAAACAAAATGAATTTGTTTTTATACTCTTATTAAGACCGATAGCCCAAGAATAATAGTTATATATACGGCCCAACAATGGGGCTCGATTGGTATTTAGAAATTCACAGCTATATATATATATATATATATAGCTGTGAATTTCTATATATATATATATATATATATATATATATATATATATAGCTGTGAATTTCCTAAATACCAATCGAGCCCCATTGTTGGGCCGTATATATAACTATTATTCTTGGGCTATCGGTCTTAATAAGAGTATAAAACAAATTCATTTTGTTTGATATATTTTTAATTAACAAACACCATACGTACGTTTCCGCAACGTTATCTTGCCTTTTCAATGGTATACTATCTTCTTTCCTAAAAATAGAGATTTAATTATCCACGTTAGTTAAAATGTGTTAAGTATTAATATTTAAACTATTTCAATTTATTTTTATCATACCTATAAATATGATATAATTTTATTAGAAATGACTAGAACACAATCTTAGTTCTAAATACTTGTTAAACACATTTAAAATTTAATTTATAACAACATTTATGGACACTTTGTTTACTATAAGGTATTTTACTTGGTGCAATTTTAGTTAAAATAAATAAATTATTTATAATTGTGAATTACTAAAATATAAACACATATGTTAGCGTACTCTTTATTATCAATTTCTAATGATAATCATTTGTAGTGCATTGTTTAATTAATCAAAATTCTGTTACTACTTTGAAAATGTACTCATTCTTCTTCCAGAATGTAACCTAATTCTTCATTGTTTTTCTGAAATATATTAGAAGAATTATTTTTTATTAACTTCTAAGTTTGGATTCGCTTAGTCGCTCGAAATATTTTTTTGTCAAATACATAAACTTCCATAACAACCGTTTTAGTTACTTTGCGTGGTTTTAGGACTACCAAGCTAGTATTACATTTTAAGAAATGTTTGGTATTATTTCAAAATTTTTTAAAGTTTCCATTGTTTTCGACAACTAAAGCTGGTAGATCTTCGATGTTCTATTTTTTTCGCAGCTAAAAACTGTATAACACAAACATCATTCATTTTGTTTTCGACCTACTTAAGGTCGGTTTGACGCAGCTCTAACTTCTTTTCTACTCTGTGCTAATCTAGAAAGTTCTACATGCCCTTCACAACCTAAATTTCTAATAATTTGACTAATATAGTTTGGTCTCGGTCTTCCTATACTCTTCTATCTTTTTCTCATCTACCTGGTTCTATATAGAAATTAGCAACCTGATGGTTGTTAAGAAACTCCAACATGTCTACAAGATATAAGGAAATGAAACAATATCTGGTTGTCCCCTCCAAAGAAGGAAAAGTGTTAAATTATATGTTATGGTATGATTTAAGCAACGAATCGCTACTAACATGCCAGACCGCTAACTAATTGTGAGTTATGTTATGGTGTCAGTTAGTTAAGTGATTTTTATTTATCTATTTTTTTGTTTTCGAACTTACTTATGGTCGGTTCTATGCAGCTCTAAATTCTTTTCTATTCTGAGCTAGTCTAAAAAGATCTACACACCCTTCACAACCTAAATCTCTAATAATTTGACTAATATAGCTTTGTCTAGGTCTTCCTACTCTATTTTTGTTTGGTGGTCTATAATCTAAGACCGTACTAAATAGTCCATCATGTCTTAACTCGTACCCTATCATTCTATCTCTCCTGACCTTTAAATGTTTCCACATACAGGGTTCCTTATCTATCCTTCTATAAACTTCCTCGTTTGTTACTCTATCTGTCCAACTAATTTTTAACATCCTCGTATAACACCTCTTTAATTGTCCAAGTCTCACTACCGTATAATAGAACGCTCCATACGTACGACTTTAAGAAACTTTTTCTATTATCTAAACTAATACTATTAGCTATTAGTAAGTCTTTTTTTTTAAAAAACATTTTTTTAGCTTGAGCTATTCTAGCTACTATATCCCTTCTGCTACGGCCGTCGTTTGTAATTATACTACCTAAATAGCAAAATTCATCTACCTCCTCTAACTCGGTATTACCTATTTTTAATTTTGGTTTATAACTATGCCCTAACCCACTTGTCATTATCTTTGTCTTTCCTGAGTTAATTCTCATACTATAGTTACTCTGTAGTATCTCATCTAAAATATTTAAAAACTCTCCTAACTCTTTTCTAAACTCTGCTATAATGGCTATATCATCTGCAAAACGTAACATGTCTATTTCTTGTCCCTGTACACTAATACCTATCTCTTTTCTCTCTCTAGCTAAGGTTAAAGCTTCTTCAATATAAACATTAAAAATTAAGGGAGATGGTATACAATCCCGTCTAACGCCATTTCTAATCTTAGGTTCCTTTTCTATTTCGTCAAATCTAATTACTACGCTTTGGTTTTTATATAGACTGTAAATAATTTTTCTATCTCTATGAGAGATTCCTATTTTTCGCAAAATCCTGAACATAACAATCCAATTAACCCTATCAAATGCTTTTTCTAAATCTACAAATGCGAAATGAGTCTTTTTATTTTTTTGTATCCTTTTTTCGATAATTACCCTAATCATTAGTATCAGTTCTCTAGTCCCCTCGTCTTTACAAAATCATATTAATCTTCGCCTAGATAGTTCTCAGTCAAAGCTTTTACTCTACTTTTCATTATTTTTGTTAGTATTTTGGAAGCGTTGGAAGTTAAACTAATCGTTCTAAAATTCTCACACCTATCAGCTCCTGACTTGGAGTAATAATATTTTTTTCAAAATCTAACACAAACAATACTCCATAAAAGAGTAATAATGTCTGATTTCTGTATTTTGTAAATCATCTGTAGTATAATTTTTAGTTTTATTGGTATCTAAACTGTTTTTAAATTCAACCACCTTTTTAAATTCGAATAATGTAGTTCACATTATTCATATGATGACATGCTTTTTTCCAATTATCGGAGCCATGTTTTCACTAAATTTACAAAACCTTGAAGTGATATTAGCATTTAAAGCTTTACAATAAAATATGATCTGGACTTTTTTATTATAACAACCAATCCCTTTCCACTTCCTTTTCATTAGACAAATTTTGAATCAAGTAATCACTAGAACATTTACCCCCCTCCCCTGCCCCTATTTTGTTTATCGAATAAATAGTTCCAGTGTCATTTTGACAATAACTAGGTCCATTTACTAATAATATCTTAATTTAAAAATTAGCCAAATCTTTTGATCGAAAAGCTGCATTTTTAAATAACGACATTACTCTTTGAGCGCCATTAACGTCCGCAAGATTTTGGAATGTGCTTTGGTACGCTTCTTCAGTTGATATTTGAAGCATTGTTTAGGAAGCTTCGACATCTTCTCGCTCCTAAACTTTGATTGCTTTTTTGACAGCTTCTTCTTCTTAGCTTCCGTTATTCACATGAAATAATAACATCGAGGAAGATGAACCAGTCACCGTTAACGTCCTTCCCTGATTACCGAAACAAATTTGTAATTTTTAATTAGTTTCTTCCGATTATTTGTCGCATCTGCACTTTTCATTATATTCTGGCAGACAAAGTGCTTCTGATCTCCTCTTTCGGCATCTGAAAAAATTATTTTTACATTAAAACAATATATGAAGTAACCTTTTTTTTTTATTTTTAGAAAATAAGGTGGAAGTAATCGCATATTTTTGTTTATTGAGAAACCGTCAATTATGCCCATAGGCTTTTACATTTTGCTTCCAAAACAATAAATTACTTTTAAACATTTTAATATATAAGGTAGGTCTAAGATCTACACCTTAGTTGATTTTGATTAACAATTAACAAAAATGGAATCGATTTTCCAGGCACTAAATCAAATTTTGAAGTGTTATGCTGTAAGTATCATATTATAATAAAAATCAAAATGAGACCAAAACCGCACCAAGAACATTTTTGCAAATAATTATTCGCTATGTAGGTACTAACTATAGTTATCCACTATCCTACATACAAATCCAGTTTTGCAGACAACTACTTAAAAACAAAATTATAAATTAATTTTTAATGGATAAGCAAGGTTATTTCTGCCTCAAAAAACATGTTTTTTACATGTACCTTTTATGAAAAAAATCTAAAGTTTGGTCTGCAAATATGTGTACCCTTCAAGGTCATCTATTCGAGAATTGCGTGACGTCATTATGATCAATCTTTCACTTTTCAAGGTCAATATTTAAATCTACTCCACTTGGCCCATGGCGTATATAGTCCCTTCCGTGAATGGCGCATAAGCAATGTATTTGCACCTTTCACTGAAGAAATTGGCTATCATATAAGTTTGAAAATAATGATGACGTGCTTGGACCGGGCGATGCCAAGAAAGATCCGTTAATGGCGTTTCACGATATATCTGTAAACGAACCAAGCTAGATAATTTTTTCCATTGGATGCTATAAGAGCATAAATTACTTTTATGTACGTCAAGCGTATGCGAGCGCCCTGAAGCATAAACTCGGAAATAACGATATTGTAATTGTATTCTGGCCCCAAGGCGAGGCGAACCTTCAACATATATTTTTGAATCACATAAACAGTGACTTCTCATATCCAAATTTAATCAAACGTGCTTACTGTGATGAGCTGAGGGTGACGCGAAATACAATTTCATAACTATTGTGAAAAATTTCGATATTTCCACTTCAATTTCTTTGTGGTTAAAATTTGTTCTTAACTTATACAATTAAATTCTTATTTTTAATTTAAATCCACATCTTGTTCTAGCAATGCTTTTCTTGCCAATAGTTAAAAGCGTATAGTATCCTTCCCCGGTTCGGTTATGTTAGCTTCGACGTTGTTCATACTAAAATGTATCGGTTAGGTTGTTTTATGGGTTACTCTTTTTCAAACCTGTCAGTCTGGATCAAAACTAACCATTTACATTTTCTCCAATATTTATATACAGTATTGCCCGAAATAAACAGTACTGAAACTAAGTTGGCGGTGTTTTTATGCGTGCGCTGCCACACTCAAGTTAGCTAGTATAGACCTGTCAAGTAAACCTCAAACAAGTAATTAGTAGGGCCTAATTGTTAAAAATGGTGTTAAGTACAGAGGAGAAAGTGTTTCTGGTAGAGCATTATTTTCGTTCATACGGAATCGGCCGACATAATGGTGCAAGTTTGCTATACGTGTCTGATCAATTCACACAAAGGTTTAATAAACGTTCTCCAAGTAATGCTGTAATTTTGAAGGTTATTGAAAAGTTTAGAAATACAGGTAGTGTATTGTGCCAACGAAAAGGAAACTCGGGGCGTCCCAGGACAGTTAACAACAACAATAACCATGAACGTGTATTTGAGCAAATCTTAGAAAATCCGAAAGTCAGCCAGGCAAGGACAGCGTTACAACTTGATTTAAAAGAACTTCCTTTCAAAGAATCCTGAAGGAGCTGGGTACATTTTCGTATGTGATTCAGGTACATCAACAACTACATCCTCGGGATTATCGCAGTAGCGTGGAATATTGCGCCAGAATTCTCGCGTTACAGTATGAAAATCCTGAATTTTTGAAAAATGTTTGGTTTTCAGACGAAGCACATTTTCACTTGTCAGGCTATGTGAATCGTCGCACAAATCGATTTCTGGGCTTTGCCAGACCCGATGAGGTTCAAGAGGTTCCTTTACATAGTGAAAAAGTGAGTGTCTGGTGTGCTGTTTCCGGACACGGAATCATTGGTCCGTACTTTATCGAAGAGAATGGTAGGCAAGTCACACTTAATCAACAGAGGTACAGACAAATTTTAACACGATTTATCCCTGATCTACGTCAATTCTGTCGTGCACGTAACTTGGCATTTCGAAACCAATTTTTCAGTAGGACGGGGCAACTTGCCATACTGCTGCCGCAATTCGTCAATTTCTTGAAGAACATTTTCCAAGCAAATTCATATCACGATTTACTGACTTCCCTTATCCTTCACATTCTCCAGACCTCACACCTCCAGACGCATACATTTGGGGCATGGCTAAAATGCCGTTTTCAAACGGGCACCACAAACCATCGATGAATTAAAGGATGCCGTTAGAGTCTTCTTCGCAGCCCTGAGACAACCCTTATTCAATAACATGACCAGAAACTTAGAACATCGTTATGAAGTCTGTCTCGAACGAGGAGGTGCACATTTAGAACATATAATAAAGTGTCAATAATATGTATTTTTTAAATATACAAAACAATTACAATTTCAGTACTGTTTATTTTGGGCAATACTGTACTCGTCAAAAGTGTTCCTTTATTACTCTTTATCAATATCGAAATTTTTTACAATGCTTATAAAATTCTCTTTCGAGCCATCTCCATTCCAGCATTGTAAGTACGTTGATTTAAATTTTGGATATGACATGTCACTGTTTATGTGATTTAAAAATATATGTTGAAGGTTTGTATCGCTTTAACGCCATAATCAAACTACATTAATTAACATTATCTCTGAGTCTAAGCTTCTGGGCACTGACACTTGTTTGGTATAAATAAAAGCATACTATGTCCTTATGCCTACTTCAAAAAAAAAAATCTGCTATATTACTATTTTAGTTTACAGGTATATCACCAAACATCATAATCTTACTTAGCATTGCCCAGTTTAATCGCGTGACCATGATAGCCAATTTTCTCTTTTAAATGTGCAAATACGTTATGGGTCATTTATTCTATGGTCCATATGCGCCATGAGTCATACACGCCCTAGATCATACACGCATAAACAACTCTCCCATTAGTCGAAATAATAATAGGACGACTGTGGTGTAGATTTGAACTTTAACATCAAAAGATTGATTTTGATGATGTCACGTGATCCTTGAATGAATGAGCTTGGAGGGCACTAATATTTGCAAAATAGTCCCTGGATTTTCCCATAAGAAAATACCTTTGAAAAAATTGGTTTTTGAGGAAGAAATAACTTTCCTCATTCTTTTTCTATATTTATTTAAATAGATATAGATATAGTTTATCTTAATTGTTTATAATGTTTCTTTACCAGGAGTATTAAGTTGCGGCTGGAATATAAAGTAGTAGTTTTCTATTCTTAATTCTTATATTAACTCTGATAACACTTCTTATCCTACATTCTTTAATACAATGTATTATGCTGTAACTAAGACATAATAATTACGTTTAATTTTATATACATATTAATATGATAGACAAAACTTATAACAAATAGGTTATAGAAATAGTAGGGGTGTTAGGTTTTTTTTTTCGTGGCAGATACGTTGGGCGCCAAAAATAGATGTTACGTAATTCGTGGCAGTCCCTGTTCGGGCGCCAAATTTATGCTACGTTGGCTCGTAGCTGTGCGTAACAAAAAGAAAATCAGAGAAAAAAAAAAGACAGGGCTCAATCGGAGAGTAGGGGGGGTTGTAGAAAGCAGACCAACCTACCATGTACGCGGCCGTAAGGAGTTAGTGATAATACCTGCAATAAAAAAAATTAGTTAAGCAAACCTGAAAAAAAAAGAATAAGCATAGCAGCAATGAAACGTCTAAGTTATTCAGTACTTTGTAGCATGTAAATAAAAGAGACTGTTTAGATAAACTATATAATATAACAACGGTAAAAACAGTACAGAAAAATGTTTAGTACAAAGTGAGGTAATATTGGGGAGTAGCAGAAACGTTTCCTCACACACCAATTAAACATAAATCAGACAAAATGTTAAAAAAAATAAATAGGTAAGACACAATTGATATGAGTAATTCAGTAAATAAATAGGTAAGACACAATTGGTATGAGTAATTTAGTAGTATTGATTTTTCTTTCTTTCTTTCTTTTTTTTGTGTTCTAAAATAGCATGCAAGTCTATTGTAAAAGGTATCAGAACGACAAAGATATGGTAAAGCAACGGATAGATATTTAAAGTAATAACCAGTAGGAAATAGTTCAACTTACAAAAGTCCTTCAGCAACGCTTCCTTGCAACTGAAGTGTGGGATTCAACGATGTCCTGCACTAACGAAGCACTTCACCCTTGACACGTGAGGGTGTTGATGGAACTTATCACACATTACACTAATCACACCTACGTATTTCACTGGTGTTAGCAGCAGACATTATCACGCGTCGGAACTATGTAGCCTTGATAAATTTCTTGGTAATCCTATTTCCTAAGACAACAATTTGGAAATATTCTGAAGCCCTAGTTTAATTTCAACTGGGACCAAAGGTATATTATTTTCATAAACATCCCAAAAAGCAGTGAGAAATTTCAACCAATACCTTTGTAAGCCGGTAATCTGTTATATTTCACCAATAACGCAATTTGCTCAAGCAATGATCTATTTTAGGTTCTTTGTTGTTAGAAAATTCAGAAACTACAGTAGCACTGTATTTAAATAATTCAAAGTATGCGCTACTTTGAAAAGAAAAAGGACCGCGACACTAGATCGCACACAGTTTTAATATCAAAAGACAAAACAACTAAAAAGAACCATAATGGGTAAAGCACGTGTATCACTTAAGTACGTCCGTCAAAAGGTTCCGTAAAACACTTTTGTACAGTTAATATACAATTTTTATTTCACAAGAAAACAACTAAAAAAAATCGTGCCGTGCTAGTACATGAACAATACGAAAATTAAATCCCGCATTAATTCTCACTATTGTCAAAGCAAAGAAGCAACAGTATTTTTAACGTACTTAGTATATATCGGAACAAAGAACAAAACACGAGTCCTCGTCTGTTTATTCAACTCGTTCTATTACAACTGCTTATCGTATCTTATCTAGACTTGTTAATAACATCAGGAACATCCAAAACGTGAATGCCGCACTCATATATAATAGTTAATTACGGTTTATCATTTCCGATAAGTTGGAAAGCAATTTATGAATAATCCACATAAGGAACGAAATCTATATTTACGGCAAGACAAGAACGATGCAATCTATTCATTATAAGCGGTTTATAATTTTCAATTTATCTATCTTTAAATTACTACACACGAGTTAATAAATATCAAATGCAGAAACAGCAATTTGCAGAAATGCATTTATAAATTGGGAAACAGCGTAAAAGTTTAAAACTACAAAAATTGCACGTTACAGGGGAATAAAGATATCTGTGGAAAAAAGTAGGAGAAATAGAAGGGCGGAGATAGAAAAAAGGAAGTAGATGTAGACCTAGATCAGATAGTGATAGATGCAGACTGTGCAAATTTCAGGGAATTGTGTAGGTTAGTTCAGAATAGTAAACAATGGGGGTATGCGTCTAAGCAGTTCCAGGACTGAAGAACTAATGATGATGACATATTAATATAGGGGATATGTAACTCGCGGCCCAGCACATTTATGTATTTACATGGAAATTTAAAGAGTAATCGCGCAGCTGCGATATAAGATAAAATTTAAGTCATTAAATCCGAAGAATTCGCAAGGCCAGCACACGGTTTCGATGGCCACTGCGAAAAATAGCCAATTTTATATCTTTCCTAGGATTTTATTCGCGTGATTTGAAATCGCTATAAGTATCGAATTGTAAAAACACCATCCCCATGTCTACCATTTCACTCGTTTGTTGAAAGTTAAACGAGCAGGCATTGTCAGATTGACCCTAAAGAGAGATTTTGATTATGCCATTCATAAATGCTAAATAGGCAGTATCTAAAAATAGGTAAAAATTCGCAAAGGTGATCGATGTCGAAAGAGTAAGTACGATATAGTTACGAATTTGAAACAGTAATAGCACCACATGCCATACCTACCAGCTTAACTCAAATAGGAAAGGATGCTTCTTATGCTTTCAGCCAGCTTGTCTCGGCTACTTTGCTTCTTCATCCTATAGTATCCTTACGTTATCTTCCGACCATATATACAAGGTGGCTTATAAAAAACGCCCCGAGCAATAAGTCCATTAGTTTTAAAGAAACAACAATGCTTCTTGGAACAAAGTTGCACAGTTTATTGTCCTCTATTTTTTTGGGACCAGTGCTCAATTAATACTACTTCTTGTTTCACTGGAAGTGACGCAACTTTAGTTTTTTAAATGGAACACCCTGTATATTTTATTATTTTTGAACTCCTCGTTACTTTGTTTTTCAAAATCTTTAATAGCACCATATGCCTAAAAGCAAAAGTTAGTAAGATATTCATCAATTAGTGTAGTTATTGTAATGTATTTTTAATATACCCGTAAGAAATATGTATCTAAATTATGAGACTCTATTTCATGGTTGATTATAAATATTTTTTTCCGGCTAATTGAGACTATTATTGAACGGTGATCTCAAATGGGGTTCAGTTCAATACTACTTTTGAGCTAACATCTGTTTGTTTTATCTATTCGTGACCAAACTTTAGATCGCTTCAATATTTTAAATAAATGCAATCAAATCAAAATAAATAATATAATTGTAAAGACTTACAGTTTAGGTCCGGTTTCTCAGATTTTAGTGTTACTGTTAATCCTATCCAAATTATTTATCAAACTTGCGTGCAGCTTATTTTTAGTCTTTTATTTACAGCTTTTTCTCTCTGAAATTTCCAACAAAGATTCATTGAGGTTCTGCTAAGTTTTAAAACTTCCACTTATATGTGTAACGGTCACTTAATTTTGAATAATTAATAATTGACAGATAAATAAATATAAATTTTTAGTAATACACAAAAATGTGGAAATTTTAATTCTTTAAAATAAAATAAAGTTATTGTAGCTTCTTCTGGATCCTGGATCTAAATGAAATTAAGATTATATACACTTAATAAAATGCTAAGGTTCTATATGAGTTCTAAATATTAAATACTTGTATTCACTTTCCTGGTTAATTTGGGTATTCTTAACCTCTTCTTGTATGCAGTTCCAGATTTTATTATGGTCTCCTGGGTTCTGCCTTGTTTGTTGAAATCTTTTCCTTTCTACTTGTATGTACTTTTTAACTGTGTCTTATTGTTTCCAACGCTGGATAATCTTCTTCCAATTTTTTTATCTGTGTATTATTGACACCTTGGTGACAGGTTATTTGCTTACCTTTTTAAACTATTATAAACCTGTAATAAATTTGACAGCTTTCCTTTTCTATTTTGATTAATAAAATGAGTGATGCTCAATTTGGCGTTTTTGATTAGCATTTTATTTTCTTTTTTCATAAATTATAACAACTTCTCAATTAACTTCTAGATGCAAGGTTTGTTTCTTTTTTGAATATAATTATAATTATTACCGATTATAATTATTTACCGCTCAATATCAATTACTTCGCTTCGAATCACAATTATAAAATGCTTTAATTACAAATTTTACGATATAATTATTTTACTTATACTCGCGTCAAAAGATTTACTTATCTTCCCCTATTCTGTTTCTCTCTGTCCCCTAGGTAACCTTTCATAGCAATCTCCTAATATTAATTTTTTTTATCACTACTTACTATTTTAATGTCCTTTATATTTTTTTATACCGCCTACCAACTTTTATTGTTTATCTTTTTGTGTTGTTCATTTCTGCTATACATTTCTTATATTTGGTACGTATCTACAATGTCTTTGTCTTTAATTGATCTAACTTCACTATGTTCATGTTCTAACCTATCCTTAATTCTAAACAGTTACCGGAACAAGCCCCAATCTTTAAAATTAAAATTTCCTCCCCCATCAGTACTTTACGTCCAAAAATTCATCACATTATTAAAGTAGGTGGTGGAAAACAATGACATCAAATAATATTGACAAACGCCAGTAGTTAGCGTTTTCTCTTAGCGTTTTGGTGTTAATCATGAATGACAATGTGTTAACAGACATGATTCGGGTATATTTTGAGTACAATAAAAATAGTGGGAGAGCACTACGCCTATATATCGAGCGGTTTCCGATGAGACTAGTTACAATTCGTCGAAAATTTAACCTGCTTGAAGGAAATTTGAGAAAGTTTTGTGCTTTTGGAAAAGCTAAATTGGAGCAACGGCAGAATTTGGAGTTGTTTTGTTTGTTGAACATCGACCCCCGAGAGATCGCGGGCAGCCTTGGTTCGCAACGGTACAGAAAATATTGAAAAAACACAAATTTAAACCGTATGTGCCACAAAAAGTGCAAGCCATAGAAGAAAATGACAATCCGAAGATTGCAATTTTGTAATTTCTAATTAACTATGGTGGCACAGGATCCTATTTTTATACAAAAATTATTTGGTCAAATGAATGCACGTTTAGTAATAATGGTATTTATAACCGAAATATACACCGCTATTGAAGCCAGGAAAATCCAAAAATTGTTGTTGAAAGAAACTTTCAGCAGAGGTTTAACGTAAATGTGTGGTGTGGAGTTTTAGGTAGTAGACTGATTGGGCCCTATTTCATAATCGGAACGCTAAATCAAGAAAGATATAGTCAGTCAACTGTTAGCTACAAGAATTGTTAATTTTGTTGATAACTTGCCTCTTGCTAAACGAATGGCAGTGTATTTTCAGCAAGAATCAATGTTGAATGTTGAATGGATACGCGCCGAATTTGGCGTAAAGTGGATCGGGACAAACGGACCAGTTAGGTGGCCTGCACGATCGCCCTACCTAACACCCTTCGATTTTTGGATGTGAGGGTACCTACAAGATCTTGTTTATTTTACACGTCCAGAAAACGAAGAAATTTTGAGGCCGCGAATAATTAACGCTTGCCACGAAATACCACAAAACTTGACATTAAATGTCACCACTGAAATAGCTAGAAGGTACGACTATTGTGATCGACAGAATGGTGGATCGTTTGAGCAATATCTGTAATAAATTAAGTTTATTTGTTTGCTCGTCTTAGATAATGATTAAACATTTTCTATTCTTCCCAGTGTCTACCTAATTTAATTTATCAATAACTTTTGCTTTTAGGCATATGATGCTATTAAGGTTTTTGACGACGAATTAACGAGAAATTAGAAAATAATAAAATATTCAGGATGTTCCATTTAAAAAACTGAAGTTGACGTCACGTCCAGTGAAACAGGAAGTAGTGTTAATTGAGCACCTGTCCCAAAAAATAGAAGACAATAAATTGTGCAACTTTGTTCCAACGGAGTTATTGCTCGACGCCTTTTTATAAGCCACCCTGTATATTGATTCACTATTGTCAAAATCTGTATCTCCCTTTTGTAAGCTGTCAAAAACGTTGCATAATCTTGTCTTCAAAATTATTATCATCTCAACTGAAAGCTTTTTGAGTAAGTATTTTTGACTGACATTAACCTTCTATAGTGCCAGGAATTGATTACAAAGTTATCTCTAGTCTCTATCAATGACGAAAATAGAATAAAACGTTCAAAAATATGATTTATAATCTACTTGCCTATGATTTGCAAAATTAACTAATTAAAAATTTTGAAAACCTAGTTTAAAACTAAGCCGCTTTGAAGATCGCATTACTAAAAGCGTGGAATATGCTTGAAAGCGATTCTGTCCTTGCTAAAATAATATATTTCAAACTAAAACACAAAGGTCGTTAGCAACCTTTGTACATTTCATATTGTTAAAGTAAGTGCACCAGCTAGCAACGCTGTGAAAGTTTTTTCAAATTCAAGATATAGCAGGGACTATGCAGTTTTTGAAGTATAGCATCAACCGCATGCACTATGTTTTAATTATTTAATTGGAATACCTGTCTTGAAAACATTTTCATCTATATTCGTCTCGCACAATAATATAAAGTAATAAATATTGTTTTGAGCCCTAACTGTCATTACAAATATGTATTAAATTGACCTTGCAAAAATCTTTCTGCCTTGTACTTAACAACAGTTTACAAACACAAATCCTTTCTATAAGTCCTATAGATAAGAATACTACTTTAAGATCGTCCTAGGTTCAAAGCATTTTGCATAACATGGTATCGTAGGTCCCATTAATTTAACGTTCCGACTATATTCCGTCAGCATATGAATGGCTTGTGCGTTTCAGTGATATAAAAAACCGAACTATAGGTTTATCCAAATTAACAGGGTCTTTAGCTGGAAACCAGACTAAGACAGGTCCCTGAAAGAGGGCTGCGGCTCTTTCAGTACTTTAAATTAGAGGTCGGTGTGGCATTCTAATACACACTACTGCGGTGTGGAAGGCAGGGTTTCGACTTTGTCATACAAGCTAACTAAAGATACTTCTTGCAAAAATGCTTTGTTGAGAACTAATTTAAGTAATTCACGAACGTTTATTTCCACTTCTAGTTTTTCGTTACCAAACCGTGATTTTAAGCTATCCACAGCCTTCTCGAAGTTATCGGCTGTTGGGGAGAAACTTGCTACAAGTTCTCTTGCTCTGGAACCAGGTACAGTACCCTGTAACAAATATTGAAATTTGTCCTCCGGGTCAATATCTGAATGTTGTTTTTATAATGGGGATTTCCCGTAAATAAATAAATCTTCAGGAATTGACTCCAAAACGGTAACCAGTCTCGCACATCCCCACCAAACTTCGTAAGCTCTATTTTTGGTAATTTAAAACTACGTTGTTGGTTCGGAGACCGAAGTACGTTTCTACTAATCGCTTTTGTCTCTGCAAACGGTGAGTCTTGTTCTGTAGTTAGAATGTTATAACATATTGACAATTTCGTAAAAGTGGACGAATATTCATCAGCAGATGTAAACTTCTTTCAACAAATCATCTTCAGAGATGGAGTCATAAAGTTGTCGATCTATTTCCCGAAGTGAATTTTGCTTATGTTGTAACTCTCATAAGTTGTTTTCATTTCCAGGACAAAAACATTTTCATCTTCCAGCATTTGGGTTAATAGGTTTGCGCCTTTCGTGAAAAGGCTGCGTTGAAAAGCTCTCAACTTCTTTAACCTTTCCATTAATAAAGTTAAAACGGTGGTCTCTATTTCGTAATTCAAATAAGGAAGTTGTTACGTTTATTTTCCACATAAATTAATTACCCTATTTTTCTCCCGTGTTTAATCATTACTCGTTCGAATAAACTCCTCCAATCCTTAAATTCTTCAACAACCTCCTATATAGTTTTACCACAAATCTGTTAAATCCTTCAACATAATTAATAATAAACACGCTCTCGAATAAAATCCTCAACTCAAATCCCTTTTTGCTTTTAAAACGAAAATTCATCCAATAGATTAAATAGTCTATGCCATGTTTTACGTATCCCGTAATCTCTTAAATTTTTCGCCAACATCCTGTTTATAATAATTAATACGCTTTCTACAAATTTTCATTTTGAACTTATTTATTTCGAAACGACAAGTTTATGCTATAATTGAATAGTCTATGCCCTGTTTTAGGTAACCTTCAACTTGTTAAACCTTCCGATAGCGTATAATTGCTTCTTATGTGTGTTCCATCTAAACATTCGTCTACATAGTGTATTGAACTAACCGATAAAATCGTGTTTTCTAGTTTTACCGCGCTTCGATATGCTAGAATTTGCAGTTCGACTCCGTGTGGTTTGAACCATTGTTGAATTTGATTCTACAGCTGTACGTCGACGTGTTTCCTACATTTTATTCGTCTCCGTATTTCATAAAGCGGCACGTTTTTCTGTTCAACTAGATGTCTTGAATCTTTTTTGTAGCTGGAGGTGAAATAGGTTCTTCCTTTATTTAGAACAACTGCTTTTGTCTGCGAACCAGTTGCCTTTTATCTTTGGATCGCTGCTATAATTACAATGGCAGGGTGAATCAACCCTGACGACCGTGGCGTTGCTATGCTGACACCCCCGGCGGTTTGCAAGATACGCATCACGACGCGTAGAGGTATGTGACTCGTTTTCTTTTACGTACATCGAGGATCCTTATTTATCAGCGGTTGATGTTGTGAAACCAGTTCACCATCCATGTTTAGAAGCTAGCTTCGCTAGTGTTTCTGGTTATCTTTCTTTAATTCTTTCTACACCTTGGTCTACATTGAATACTTTAATTTAACCCACTTGCATTTGAGAAAATATAAGCTTTACTTTTTTAATGATTTTTATTACCTGTTAGCTACGAAATGCGCACTTCGTGGATCAAATTTAATATTTTTTTTTGTATCCGTGAATCAAGAAATTTTAATTTATTTTCATTTTTATAGATAGTCGTGGGCGATGTGTTATTTTTTTGTTTCTGTTTGGTATGTTGGCCAATCCCCCTCCGCGATTGGTAGTTAGCCTGGTGTTTACTTTTCTTCCGGCTACGTCTAGGTACGTAGCAAAGTTCAATCTTGTCCACAAATTATATATAACACGTCCTGCCACGGTCGCCAGATGTTTTATCACTACCAAAACTACCCGTAATCCTAAATAATTCTACAATTCGTGTTCTATTTGGTGAATGAAGGAAACCAACCACTATTACAACTCAGGAAAATTATTTTTTATTTTACAACTTTCAAGCTTTCAAAAATCTTAGAATAAAAACAACTTTTGTTTTATTTCTTTTTTACAACTCGAGGCTAAATTAATTTCAAAACTTTTATTACGTAAAACTGTCCTAGCTACCACTGCTATATCAGTAGTAATCACGGTTACGTAACAGAAATCCTTCAGCTACGGAGCAATGTCGCTCCGAAATTTCCAAATCGACTTGCACGAAATTAATTTAAAAGCGCTAAGATCAACACATTAAAATTAAATAAATACAAACGGAGGTTATTCCATCACTAGTTTGAATGATACGTAAAATGGAAGTCCCGTGTGTGTGTGTGTTGTCACGCACGTTAAAGATCCCTACCATGCTTGGACAGCAAGGGTTCGGCAAAATTCAAAATTTTCCAGGTAAAAAAACTCGCTTCCTGGCCAATGTAGTATTTTCGGATGGAGCATTGGAAAATTACACGTAAGGTGTGGAAGGCAGGCGGCGCCGTGAATCAATGTAATAAGCGTAAGACTACGGATCCCAAGGTCCTGGGTTCAAATCCCGACACGGCCGACTGCTTGAAAAATGGTGAGCATTTTTCACAAAAATTACGCCCTCGTTCGGATGAGAGGTTAAATGGAGGTCCCGTGTGTGAGTGTTGTCATGCACGTTAAAGATCCCTACCTTGCCTGAAACGGCAAGGGTTCGGCAAAATTCTAAATTTCCAGGCAACAAAAAACTCACCTTCTGGCCAATGTAGTACCTTCTGGTGGAGCATTGGAAATATAAATGCACGGTGTGGAAGGCACCGGGAAACTACCACATTACCTCCAACACTCAGAGCGTAAAGTTTTTTTAAAATGACGGTATTCTCTGAGGTAAAAGATTTCGGAATTCAAATAGTCCCTAATATGGGTTTTCACGAGGGGACGAACTACTTTGGAGAATATTGTCGGCAAGTTGAAAAGAAGAACTGAGAATGTTTTACGGGGCGTGAAAAGCTAGAGAATTTGAAAATTGAAATGGAGAGGTTAGCATTAAACACAGTAGGAGCTGTCGAATTTCAGTGGATAGAGGCGAACGATTTTTGAAGCGAAGACCTAAGTTTAGCTATACAGGATCGGAGGAAGGAAAGGCGGGTATGGAGATAATTACGTGGCAAAATGTAGAAGATTATTAGAGAGCTATCTGCAATAGAATGATATAGTACACATGGTAATATTAGAATCTTAATCGGTATATACGGTAATAATATAAGTTTACATGCCCACTTCTAGCTACAGTGACGAAGAGGTAGAAACGATCTACAATATATCGAAGACCTACTAAGATTCGTAAAAGGGCATAAAAATTTAATAATTACGGGAGATTTTAATATAGCTATAGGTGAAGGTTAGGAAAGAGCATTAGTAGATTTATTTGGTTTCACGAGAGACAACGGAGGAACTCGGTTGGTAGAATTTTGTAACAAAAACAATTTAACTATCCGAAATACATTATTTCAACATAATGTTAGAAGGCGATGTACATGAAAGATGCCAGGAAACAGGAAAATATCAAACAGATTACCTTCTTGGTGGACAACGGTCTAGTAATCAAATAAAAGACTAATAGCTACCCAGAAACAGATACAGACACGTACTCCAACACAGTAATTATGAATACCGCTGGTAAATTAAACAATTTAAAATAAAAGAAAGGAAAAAGTACTTTGACTTTGAGAAACTAAAATATAAAAATACCCACATAAGATATTGAAGGAAGTCAAACAAATTGTTGGAAGACATTGTGGAATGTTCTGATTCTTCAACACTACGTCCAGAGATATTCTAGGATCTAAAGAAAAAGAAAATAAGAAGCAATGGATGACATAGATATCCGGAATTTGATATAAAAAAGGCGAAAATACAAAAGCAGACCATACGGAGCAGGTAAATAGAGATATAAAGTTGTAAAATTGAATACTATTTACAAATGCAGCAAAGCTAAAGAACAGTAGATTGAGAAAAAGTGCGAAGGGTACTACCTAAGATGGAAATTAAAAAGATAAACGAAGCGCATATTGAATTAGAATGAATTTTAGGAATATAAAACTGTATAGCAGAAATATAAGGGGCGAAGGCTGAGACATCGTTATAGAAAATGTAGATAAAGTGGATAGATGTCAAAAATATGTAAAGAATTTATATGCAGTACAGGAACTGAAAGCACTACAACAGGAAACAGACGTTGAAGAAGACTACTTAGAGATGAGTTTGAACTAGCACTATTGAGCCAGCAAAATAATAAGGCATCGAGTACAGATAAAATGTAAGCAAAAACTCTAGCTAATGGATAAAACAAATCTGAACGTTTCGTACAAATTGTCAGTTATGCGTATTAGACAGGAAAGATATTAAAAATTTGAAACGTAGCACCATAGTCACGCTATCAAAAAAGACAGATGCGGATAGATGTGAAAATATTCGAAAATTAAGTTTAACAGCACATGTGTCAAAAATATTTACTGGAATTGTAAAAAGTCGGGTGGAAAAACGGGTTAAAGGGATACTCTGAAAAGGTCAATTTGGGTTTAGGGGAAACAGGTGAGCATTGTAGCTCATTTTCAGTTTCAAGAGTGATAAAGGAGAAAACAATAAAAGAAGGAGGAATCGTGTATATAGGGTTTGTAGATTTAGAAAAATTCGACAATGTAAAATGAAAGAAAAGTTCGAAATACTAAAAAGAAAGTCATGAGTTTTAGGGTACACGGATGGTATGTAGCTTATACAAAGAGCAAACAGTGGAAATGGGTGAGACACGGATGTGCCTTCTCACCATTAAAATGCAGAAGGACATTTGGAATTATTATGCAGGAACAAATGATTAATATGCTCGTATTCGCAGACGATATAGCAGTATTAACATCTAGAGCGGCCCCGTGTATTAGTTGGCTTGCGTGTGACTACAAAACCCAAGGCCCCGGGTTCGAATCCCGAATCGCCCCGCTTGAAGAATGTTGGGCGAACTTTTTTCACAAAAATACGTCCTCGTTGTGTTGTTGCGCAGGTTGAAGATCACCTCCTTGCTTGGAATAGCACGGGTTCGACCAATATAAAAATTTTCAGGTAATAAAAGACTCACTTCTTAGCCAATGTGGTAGCTAGGGTGAAGCATTGGAGAGTTAAATGCAGGGTATTAGCATCTATCAGTAACAATTTAAAAAACAGCGCTTAATGAAATAGAAACAGTACCGATATATATGAAAGTCTACAAAAATAAAACAAAAGTACTAATATGTAAAGGAGGGGGAAATAAGTCGAAAGTTAGAATTTGTAAGAATGATTTCTACTATCTAGAGAACCAAATAACATAATATGGGAAAAGCGCATTTTGATGCTGAAAATTTTAAATCATAATAAGTCAAAACAAATAAAGTTAATTTTTTTTATTGTAATATGCGGGTTAATACTTTATATTTAAACATAAAAATGGTACTTTCATAATGATCTTTATTTGTACTCAGACCCTAGGCACAGTGCGTAATGTGCAGGATAGATAACACGGCCCTCTAAAAGCGTTTCTACACAGCATGTAGCACTTTCTGCACTGTACTATAAAATCTACGAAAATAGAAAGGTTTAACCAGTCTGTGAATGTTTCTAATTGAGGTAAGATCATTCTTGTGCTTTTTTGTCTGTATTATATTATTGAAGTACATTTTTGTTGTTCAGAAATACAACCTAGATTATAAGCGAATAGCGCTATGTCGAAACGCAAATACAGTATCGATCGTATTCACGAAAAGGTTTTCTAAAATTACTTTAGAAAATCGCAGTGTCTGATGACATATTTAATTTGATTAGCCTTTATTAGAACATGGGATTAAAATTAGTTGCTTAATTTATTTGAGGAACGTAAAATATTATCGGCGAATTTTTCACAAAGCATTGTCTTTGAACTATTTCTGTCGGCTTCACGTTCAAAACGTTTAGTTCTTAGTTTTGACAAACTGATGAAAACAAAGGTCGACTAATTAAGAAAGAATGTCATACAAAATCTTATATTTGTTAGTAAACCTCTCTGCTAGGTGCTGCCACCTAGACAAGCTCTGCCGTCCTTCGAACTAAAGAAGAGTTCATTGTGCGCATATGTTAATTTTATCTGCAATCGAAAACGTCTTCATACACAAAAGTTGGTCTTGCATTATTAGCATTATTTACTTTAAAAGGCATTCAATGAATGAAGCTTAATTTAGTTTAAATTAAATTGTACCAAAAATTTTGTTGACTAAATATAGCAATAATGGCGGATATTAGTGGTTGTGATCAAACAACGTAGATATTGATTAATTAATTGTGTACATTACTGTCAATTACAAATCTTGAAGTTTTAACCATCGCTTCGATTTATTAACTTGTCCCGCTATTAGTAAAGAGGGCAATTAACTTCAGTCACGTAATATACATTCAACCCAATAGGTTTTTTTGATTTGCTACATATGTTGATGACGCTCTTATCGTATGAGTTGGCGGCGTATGAAAGTATGTAGACTTAGCACTGTTATGTTTAATATGCACAAGCAAACAAGTAAAAGAAAGTTCATTAATACACAGATATACAAGTTAAATAGATAAAATGAACAGTTTATGCGGTTTGAAGCACTTCGGAAGTCTTCGGTAATCTTCGGTAATTTTTGGAACGTTTTGTGGTTGCTCGTGGAACCAAGTAGGAACTTAAATACTAAGTAAACGAATATATACACAGTTCGGAGAGGTCCTGAGGTTTTCGGTAGTCTTCGGAACTCTTCGGAAGGATTCCGTATTTTTGAGGAGACTGAGTAAGAGCTTGAATAAAGATAGTTATAATGTATTTACAGTTTGAAGAGCTCCACACGTCTTCGGCGGTCTTCGGAACTTTTTGGAGGGCTTCGTACTTTACTTGTGAAACAACGTGTAGTTATAAAGGATTATGATCTGACCATAAGAACTATACATTGAACATATATACAATATTAAGGGAATTTAGAAGTCTTCGGTAGGCTTCGGAACTTTTAGGAAGACCTCAGGATTAACTTGTGACGCTGAGTAAGAACTTCAATAACGATAGTTAGGTAGTATTTGCAGTTTAAAGAGATCCAGGCGTAACTCTCCAGAGGGCTTCGGGATTTGTGATGCCCTAGGCCTCGTCGAATGTGTTGTCACTGAACTCTACAGGGGGTGCAATCCCGGAGATACAGCTCGCAGACACACTCGGCGTCACCACAATGGACGACCTCTCGTGACGTTATCGTCGTGGGGGCGGCTTGGATGGATTATCGCAGCAGCCCTTGTGAGTGCTGAAGATGGTCTGGTGACGGCGGCAGGGGTGACAGGAGTTTCGGTAACGGTAGAGTATATCGAAAGGCACGTCGGAGAGCGTTCTGCACTGCTTCCGGTTGGCCTGGTGGGTGGAATGGGGCTTCCTGCCCATACGTAATTAACTACTGATCTACGGAACGAATATATGCGGCGTGCCCTAGGTACGGCGCTGGGCAGCGTAACTAGTCAAAATTAAGCAGGCTATAGGGAGCACTGCTATACGTGGTTTACGGTACTGAACTATCGCGATATGCCCCAGGTGCGGCAGCGGACAGTGTAACTGGTCAAATTAAGCAGGCTATGGGGAACACTGCTTGCTGAAGTGGTTGATAGGCTATGGTGAGCACTGTTTGTTGAATTCTTAGGCTATGAAGAGCACTAAGTGTACTGAATTCTGCTGGATTTGCAAGCGTATTTATATGCGTTCTTCCCCTATGCAGGGTATGTTGAAAAAGATTAGTGGTTTTCTCTTAGAATTTGATTTTTTTTGTATTGATTGGAGACGTCCTAGATTTCCTTTCCTGTTTTAGTTTCTCTTAAATTTTCTTTCTCTTCTCCAGAAACATATAAGTAGAGGAATTGGCCGATCCTGGGACAAATCCATCTTATGGAACCCACTTATAAAATGCACCAAATTCACATTTTACATGTAAAAACCCAGTATAAAGTCTTATTTTAAGGGATTTCCACCTTGCTCCTCCTTGTGGACCTCCCTGTGGGATGTTTTCCTCAACCATCCCTACCCTAAAATTTAGGACCAACCCTTATCGAGTTATAACCCTCAATTTTATAACTTTTTTATTTATAAACACTTTCTAATCGTGTATGGTAATACCGATTTAATTTTCCTCGGAAGTTTGAATCTACCATTATTTTAACCTTAGGCCAACTCGATTTAAAAAATTGGTGTAAGCAAAAAAGTAGTACACATTCCTTTAAAACAATTTTATTTAATTATAAATATACAGTGTACACTTAACATCTATTTTCATACATATATATTTTTACAGACAGAAATTTTCTGACTGTAATTTAAGTATAAAATTTTAATTTTCATTTTGGTATTGCAGGGTTCTTTTCTTTATTCCACTGGACCCTCACATTGGTTTATACTTATTAATATTTATTTCTAAATAGAGCACCTTTTCCAGAGACCAACGGGACCCACGTGTTTCAAATTCCTCTGATTTTGTTATCATGGTTTTGCTTAAGACCTCGTACATATTTTCCAGATTACTAGAAGATGTTATAACCATCGGTAGTCTCTTCTCCCATTTTTGTTTAGACGCCGTAGAGTTCGCAACTAACTTTTATTGCTGTATGTTGGGGTTTTTTTTAATTTATTAATCGACAAAACCTCTCTTTCTGCTTTGAACACTCCATCGTCGACACTGGCGTTCTTTATGCGATAGCTAGCCATACGGTTGTTAAACGCAGTGCTAACCATTTCTACGCCATCTTCGCAAGTAGCGGTCACTGTTGCATTTTTTTCTGTTGCTCCTCAAGTGTCCGGCATAAGTAGTCTTTTCCATTTCGAAATCGCATACTTTACACAGAATTTGTGGTTGCTTCGTACAAGACCCTTTAACAGCTGGCGGAGCTGAACGTTTACGGCTTAATGACATACCGTGATGTTTTTCCTTGTGCCGCAGTAAGCTGTCCATTCTCGTAAAAGCGATACCGCAACACCCAAAGTTTAAGTACTTTGCTGCTGACGGATGTATAAGCTTAACCCTGGACGATGTTACACCACGACATTTGTTCTGGTGCCGTTTGAAGGCATTTTTCCTGGTAAAGTAGTCATGACAGGGCTCGCATTTAAAAACGTTTGCAGGTAGCAATTTAGTACAAAACAAAATCCGCACTATAAGACTTTGGTGAAACTTGTAAGCGAACTAAATTATAACTAAAAAGTTTACTCTTGCGTGCCTGCTTTATGTACCCTATAGAATGCAAACCGAAGGTTTCCGAAGACAGCCGAACGCAGTTAAAAATTCAGCGGGATTTAAATGACGTCATCTTTGTACAATTATCAAGGTGCATAGCCTAACTGCAGTGGTGCGCATGTGTGTGCCTATGTATAAGTGAAAATAAGAAAGAAATACAAAAAAATTAATAACACGGCTTAAATATAGAGATTCTACATTACATGGCAGTTACTTGAAAGATGTTTCTACTTTTGTCAAAATCGAGGAGCGCTTAACCTTCTGTGATTTATTATGATGTTATTTCTATATGGAAGACGGGTTTTCCGCATAAAAGTCCCTTGCTACGGTCATAATAAAATAAAATTGTAAACTAGAATACTTCTTCCAAATAAGATACTATCATTGGGGTAGTTGAATATCCTTTACAAGTAGCTGACTACATATTTCCTAAATAAATTGAAAACAAAATCAACTTAAACTTAACCTCTATTAACATACGACAATTTCAGTGCACATACAAATATACTTTACTAAAAAGAAACTCTTTTTCTCAAATCTGACCAGTCATTAATAAAATAAAAATATCCTAAAGAGAAGCATTAAATCTAATCCATTGACAAAACCATTCTCAACTCCAAAGTTTTCCTGTTTTCATATTTAATATTAAGAAATTCATAAATCCCCAATTATTGGAAATATGATTCATAATAAACAAGAATGGAAAACAGTTAGATACCAACTATGTGCTATATTATTGTCTTTTACAAAATACCTTAATACCAAAACCCACATATTTCTTAATATTTTAGACTACCGATAATATCCTTAAATTTAGTCACCATTCGTTCAATCGGTAAATCATAATCACTGTGATGGTCAATTAATGTCTTACGTCATAAAATACCAACCATATTTACGTCCAATACTCGCATATATATCATAGCAAATTCTAAACAAGTCTGTAGTATTACTTACAGTTTAATTCACCTCTTCTAAGGATCAAAATATCCAAGCCCTATCAGTTACCATTTTGTTAATAATGTACTAGGTTATCATAAAGTAAGGGATATATGTTAAATCATTACAACTTTTTAATAAATTAAGTTAGTAACATAAAATAAACGAAATCTAGTTGCTTAATGAATGGGATTTTACCGTATCTATGAGAAACAAAAGCGTTGTCATAACAATTGTTGACACTAGTGTCAAAACGAAATTATTCAATTTGAAGTTTTATTTTGAAATTAAAACTCAAGTAAACGTTGAGTTCAAACGACTCAACTGTAATAACATGGATTTACAAACCAGAATTGGTTTAGTTCAGTGCTATTATGAATCCGGCAGAAATTACACCGCTGGATACGAAGATTTCGCACGAGAATGGGTTTGAGAGCGGGACCCTGTCAAATGAAAGCGTACCGCAATTTGATACAAAAATTTGAAAGAACAGGGTCTGTAACTGACTTACCAAGATCAGGAAGACCAATAATTAGTGATGTCCAAGTTGCAGAGGTTTTTCGTGAAAATCAAGACATAGCCAGAAGCAATTCACTCGCAATCAGCAGTGCAAATGCGATATCCAAGCGATTGCAAAAGCCGTATACCACGGTTTGAAAAATTTTACGCAAAATTCTAAACATGTATCCATATAAACTGAAAATGCTGTTTGAATTAAAGGACGCAGATTTGGCTACTAGGTACGATTTTTCTTTGCGAGTAATGGCTCAGATGGAAATTGAACCCGAATGGTTATCCCGTATTTTATGGACAGATGAGGCACATTTTACTCTGAATGGTGGAGTCAATACTCAAAACTGTAGAATCTGGTCTGCAGAAAATCCGCAACAAATCGTTCAAAAAGGTCTTCATGACAAGAAAGTCACCGTTTGGTGCGGTTTTACAGCTGATTTTATTATTGGTCCGTATTTCTACGAGGAAATGCAGAATGGACAAGCCGTATCTGTAACTGTAAATGGTGAACGATACTTGCAAATGTTACAAAATTATGTTATTCCACAGCTGCAAAACGAGCACTACGGAATTGAAAACATCATTTTATGCAGGATGGAACACCTCCGCACATTTTTCGACCAGTCAAAGAATTGTTAACCAACGTTTTCAAGATCGCGTGTTAAGCAGACATTTCGTAAATTCATGGCCACCAAGATCACCTGATCTAAACCCAGCGGATTACTGGCTGTGGGGTTATTTAAAAGTTTAGTGTTTAGAAGACGACCAACTACGCCACAAGAATTAAAAGACAGTATTACGGAGCAAATTGGTACAATTCAACCAGAAATGTTACGAAATGCTGTGTACAATTTGGAGGTAAGGATGGTGATCTTACAACAACAAAATGGAGGTCATATTGAGCAATTGCCGTAACCTGTTTTGGGCATACTAAATCCCATTTCATAAGCAATTAGATTTCATTTATTTCTTGTTATTAACTTAATTTGTTAAAAAGTTATCATAATTTAAAATATATCCCTTATTTTATGATAACCTGATACATCCTGCTTTTTCTTCAATTTTTCGAACGACAGCTATACAACACAAATTTCGTGAAAATAGCTTAGTAAAAGAGCAGCCGCAGACGTCATATACAAATTGATTAGACCATTGGAACTGGAGATGTTTGTTCAAGCCCTACGTATATGTTCCTAACTACTACACCTTAATCTATCTTATGCCTAGAGACCCTGCCTTATTTAAGTGCCGTTCTCAGGAACCCGAGCATCAGCAGCTGGATATCGAGGACTCTGATTGCGACCTTACCTATCTAGCGAACTAAATTATAACTAAAAAGTTTACTCTTGCGTGCCTGCTTTATGTGCCCTATAGAATGCAAACTGAAGGTTTCCGAAGACAGCCGAACGCAGTTAAAGATTCAGCGGGGAACTAAATGACGTCATCTTTTTACAATCCCTGCTACTCGTCCAGTACATTTAGCACCAGTGCATGCGCCCGGTTCGCATCGTGCATGCTGCAAATGCAGTCAATAGAAACGCCGGAAACGTCTTCCATGTTATACGGGTCAGCAATCGCATCGCGCGCATGTTAAAAATCCAAAAGGGTGGTAACTCACGCATACAAATTGGCTGCAAGTCGTGCGGTAGAAGTTGCAGTGCTACTATAAACAAAAACTTTAAGAAAAAACTTAACCTATATCTTTATGCCCCCATGCATAGGTCGCGGTGCTATTAGGGATGACGTACCTTTTGTCATCTTCGCTCGATAAAATAATTTAATTAATAAGCTGCGTGTACAAATCGTGTTTTGTACTCCGGATACATACGCCGACAAGTACTCCATACCACCCAAATAGGAATTAGATGCTTTGTGACTGTTTACTTCCGCTTCTCTTGTGTACGCCCATACACATGCATGCGCACCCCTGCCCATGCGCACCACTGTCCATGCGCACCACTGTCCATGCGCACCCCTATTTGCGTGACTGCTATTTCGTTGTGACGTCATAGCCTTTTGTAAATAAAGAGCAATGTAATATTATTCTGGCATTATACACAACAAAATTTAAAAATATTCAATGCCAAGCATGGAGCCATATAAACTTAATTTTAATAAAAAGTTATACACAGAAAACAGTCCTTTCTTTATGCTTGTTTGGAGTGGTTTCAATTTTATCTAATTTTATTAACAGCTTAAAATTCAAATCGACACCCATGTCGTCTATCACCTTTTCTAACCAATAGTTTGATACATAGAAACCGTCTAGGTTTCCGAATTGTAAAATGTACCGAACTTTGTCTTTATATATAAAATCTTTGATTCCACTGACTACCAGATCCATTCCTTCGTGTAATTCTTGCAGCTTGTTTCAATCTTTTAATCATGGCACTCCCACTATCTCCTTCTTGTCGGTATTGGTGGGAATCCTTATTCTCCCACTCACTGTTGCGTAGTTGCATGCCCACCAGTTTTGGGGATATATGACCGTTATAGGTTGTAAGACCCTCGGTTTTAAATGATTCGAAAGGTTCTTTACTAGGCAAATTTACAATGTTTAGCGGAACCCCTTTGCGTGTGGTGTACGCCAAAGATACGAAACCCGCATTCCTTAGTTTGTCTATGTTATCTGCCATTTTGATAAATACGTTTTAGAATAACCTTTTAGAAAGTATACGGATTTAGTACCATTCTTTTCCGCAAGAACGCCTACTTAACTAAAAGAGTCTTTCTTACTAACCACAAATGCATACAGCTTGTAAAACCCGGATGTATCTAAGTCAATCCATCGACACATAAAATAATCTTTTATTTCTTCCTCATTTTCTCTTATAAGATGTTCTTTGTCTAACACATCTTTGTATTGTTCGCGTATTGTCGCAGTGTTTTCTATGTAGTTCAACTTTCGCCTTTTTGTATCCATTTCCTCTAATTACAGCTGTCTTTTTCTCCTACTTACAGCTTGCTATCCGACGGTCAGATTAAATCCGACCTAGGTTGGACTGGGCAGGGGTACGCATCGTCATATGTACGGATGTATGTCGGCTATATGTAGGATGTATACTGGACATATGTCGGATGTATGCCGGATATAGTTTGATTGTAAGTCGGATGTATGTCATACGGATGCGAGAGGAGAGAAGGACAAAGTAGGGTGGAGGGTGGAGGGTTAGGTTAGTTTACGTTGTTTGGAAGATTAGTCGGTGTTGTCTGAAGTTAGGTTAGGTTAGTCCAACTAAAGTTATGCTACTGTTTCCTCTTAAAATGACTTAAATCTCAATTATTGACTTAATTATTACAAGTCCCGTTCGGTATTAAAATTTTCTTTATTGCCAGGTCCCGCAGGATTGACCTATATCATTACTACTTTCCACATCTTTATCAACAATCATAAATAAATCTAAAAGTTGAAATATTCATTTGACCATAAAGAAGTTTGTCACGTTTGAGAGGTAAATATTTCCCCCAAACTCTATTTTCGACCCAATAGCTAACTCCATGCCATCATACGTCGTAATTGTGTTTCCCGAAATTATCTTAATCTGGTAACTGTCAAATTATTATTATGTTTCACATCCTAACTCCTAATTGATAATCGAATTTTTTTTCAAATAAAAAATGCTTTAATACACATACATTTCCATTAAAATTTAAAAAAAATTCGTTTTCAATTTATAATCAGTCAATTTCTATCTTAAAAGTCTCTCGAGAACAGCTTAAAAAAATCATTCAAAAAATTACATTTTCTTAACTAAATTTAGAAAAAGAACAACTAATTAAAAAAATTACAACGCAAAAGCATACATTAAAAAATTATAAAGTTAAATAATTTAACTAAGTTAAAATTTCACGACCTATTGGTTAACGCTAAAAAAATGTTTTAACAATTAAAAAACATCTAAACGAAAAAACCCTAAAGCTAAAAGGGTTAATTTTATATACTGAAGAAACTCTCTCACATATAAGGGATTTTGCACAAACAATAAAAAAAACTACTTCAAAATTTTGTGTTACAACTATTAACCCTAAAAACCGATCTCATATTGTAACAATTTTATTTTTGGTTAATAAATCCCTTCATCAAAGTGCGAGAATAATAAAACACTTTTATTAAAATAATGGTAAAATACATTTAACAACTAAGGTAATACGTTAAAGCAGCATCGTACTTTGGTATTCTATTTGAGGTTGAATATCTGTGTCTTCTACAGCTATTCGCAGGCGTGTTTCGGTTTGACAGTCTCCTCTCGGACGCTCCGGTCGCCCGAACTAGTTTGGTAATGAGTCGGCCATACGTGGAAGAAGAGATAAGATGTACCAAAGACTGCAGGCCGGCAATTTGCGTATCCACTTTGAGGAGTCAGGACACATCTTTGAATAGCGCGCGTACGATGTAATGAAAGCAACTATTAAAAATGCAACTTAGAAGATAGAAAGTTTAAACAATTTTATTAAGAAGATCACTTTGTTATACGACGTGAAGAATGCAACTTTGATAATAGAAAGTTTAACCAATTAGGAGAAGATCACTTTGTTATACAGCGTAAAGATGCTACTTTGGTGAGGCGGTGTGATTCAACATCCAGATTGCAGCAGATGCCGAATGTATTTCTACACCTGGAACAACTCCATTTGGTAGAAGCTGTTTAGTACGAGCTTGGTTCACACTACACGCAATAAACTTCGCATGATATAACAAGTACCTCATCAAGGCGAGAAAGGCAGCTTTTGGTTCGTAGTTAGCTTTAAGTACTTTGTTTGGTGTTTCACATTAGAAACACGCTAATTTGTTCTTATGTGTAAAAGCATGATTATTATAAAAGTTTCAACTATTGCTGAGCTGGATTTCCAGTGTCGAAATTAAAATTCACTAATTTGATGTTTTAAGAAACAACACGCGTGGTTCAGTATGAAGCGTTAGTTACAACAACAGGTGTTACTGACGTCACTTATTTTTCTGTAGTATACTGCTGACAGATGTGTTCTTGAAAGCAAGTTATGTAAACAAGAATATTTTTGTGATCTGCTTTTTTAGAAACTAAAACTAATACATGTAACTTATAAAGGAAAACTTGAATAGTAACATTTTTTAATGTATCCTGCCTGAACAGATCTGCACGGGTCGGAGTTTTTTTTGTGTAACAAGTTTACAATTTATTGTAAAATGTTTGATTATGAATAATTTAGATAAACCTGAAATTAAAATCCACGAAGTAATTCAGTTATTAATTAAATTTTGTTACAAGTCATTTTATTTTAAAAGAGATTCTTTTTAGTAAATAATTGGTTCAAGATTAATGTTTTTTATTTTGATCAAATATGATCAAACCTAACTATAGAAAGCTAACATCTTTAAGAGTAGAATTTTGATGCCAACTTTATATAGAAAATATCTTTTTAATACTTCTTTAGGTATATTTGCGGGACACAAATAGTGTTCCACCTTTTTTATTAACCTAACTATTATAATTTCTTACAGGAACAGCGTCTTATTTTGTTAAGACAGGTTTTTGTCATCAAAGGCGATCTTTTTTTCTTTGTGTCTCCACGTCCGCCCTTAGAAATATGCCATGCCATTATCCTGAATAAGTCCGAACTTGGTGGCGCCTATTTGTCTGAGATTAAGTTTGACCTACAAACAGATTTCGATTTACCCCCCCATTTCTCATAGCTTTACCCAAGGAATAGACCCCTAGTTATGTAGGAAGACTTCGTTTCACTAGCGCCCATGAGTGGGGCAGGTGTCTAGAGAAAAACTGTTGCACTCACGCCCAACGTCTAGGGCCAGATGAATAAAGAAAATCGTTTTACTGGCACACAACGTGGTGCAAGACATAATAAAGAGAGAAAAAAAACGTTACAATATTTTAAAAAATGCCCTCTTGAAAAAAAGGGTAGTAATAAAAAACAAAACGGCTTCTAAATAAAAAAATTACTATAAAAAAAATTGCCATAAAAACGACCTTGTATTAAAGAAAATACTGTCTTGAAAAAAAGGCTCTGATTTTCTTTAGAAAACTCTCCTAATGAAAAAACAGCTTAAAATTTAAAAACATCCCTAATGTTTAAAATATTACTTTGTCGAAGAAATGTCCCTGTCGATGTTCGCCAAAAAATTTAGAAACAGCTGAAACTTAAAAAACAGCCGTACCAATAAAAAAGCAGCTCACGTTGGTTGCCAACAATACTATTATGGGTAAAATGTTATATGAATTAAATTTTGAGTTCACCTGAAAAGATGTGGAACTCTTAACATTAACAAGGTACATAGCCTAACTGCAGTGGTGCGCATGTGTGTTCCTATGTATAAGTAAAAATAAGAAAGAAATACAAAAAAATTAATAACATGGCTTAAATACAGAGATTCTACATTACATGGCAGTTACTTGAAAGATTTTTCTACTTTTGTCAAAATCGAGGAGCGCTTAACCTTCTGTGACAGCAAATTCTTATGATGTTATTTCTATATGGAATACGGGTTTTCCGCATAAAAGTCCCTTGCTACGGTCATAATAAAATAAAATTGTAAACTAGAATACTTCTTCCAAATAAGATACTATCATTGAGGTAGCTGGATATCCTTTAAAAGTAGCTGACTACATATTTCCTAAATAAATTGAAATGAAAATCAACCTCTATTAACATACGACAATTTCTGTGCACATACAAATATACTTTACTAAAAAGAAACTCTTTTTCTCAAACCTGACTAGTTATTAATAAAATAAAAATATCCTAAAGAGAAGCATTAAATCTAATCCATTGACAAAACCATTCGCAACTCCAAAGTTTTCCTGTTTTCATATTTAATATTAAGAAATTCATAAATCCCCAATTATTGGAAATATGATTCATAATAAACAAAAATGGAAAACAGTTAGATACCAACTATGTACTATATTATTGTCTTTTCCAAAATACCTTAATACCAAAACCCACATATTTCTTAATATTTTAGACTACTAATAATATCTTTAAATTTAGTCACCATTCGTTCAATCGGTAAATCATAATCACTGTGATGGTCAATTAATGTCTTACGTCATAAAATACCAACCATATTTACGTCCAATACTCGCATATAAATCATAGCAAATTCTAAACAAGTCTGTAGTATTACTTACAGTTTAATTCACCTCTTCTAAGGATCAAAATATCCAAGCCATATCAGTTACCATTTTGTTAATAATGTACATCTTGCTTTTTCTTCAATTTTTCGAACGACAGCTATACAACACAAATTTCGTGAAAATAGCTTAGTAAAAGAGCAGCCGCAGACGTCATATACAAATTGATTAGACCATTTGAATTGGAGATGTATGTTCCTAACTACTACACCTTAATCTATCTTATGCCTAGAGACCCTGCCTTATTTAAGTGCCGTTCTCAGGAACCCGAGCATCAGCAGCTGGAAATCGAGGACCCTGATCGCGACCTTACCCATCTGGACATAGGCATCGGTCATCGGTAGCCGGAAACAGGGACTTCATGCCCAGGTACAAAAACTATTCTATTTTCTTCGATTGTTGGCACTCAGTTTTCTGTTGTTCGCCAATTTTCGATTGCACAGTTCATCGGTTGCTTGTTGCTGTGTTCGTATATCGTATCTATATTTTACATTAATTAGTCTCTATTACTTATTACTAACTTAACCTAACCTTATCTCTAATCCCGCTACCTGTCTGTAATATATCCCAACTTAACTTATTTTACATGTTTGTGTTATTGGTGCAGTGGTTCAACCCTGTCTTCAGGGATATATTCCCTGGAATCCTCAGGAATTCCGCCCTAGTACCTTTTGGGTGTTGTTTTTCTTTAATACCGGGATGTTTGCTCTACCCTTCTTAAAGTGCTATGTATTGTTCGTTTGTCTCTACTGTTATTTTCTTGGAGAGTATGTACATTGGTTTTTAGTACCTTTTGTTCCTCAGGATGTTGTACATTATCTTCCCATGTAGAATTGGTCTTTCTTGGCCTGTGTGTTCCTCGAATACGGGACAGTCCAGTAGTATGTGCTTTAGAGTGCCGGTTTTCCGCACTCACATACTTTGTGTCGGTGATATTTAGTCTGTTTGTATGGGCTGTGTCCAGTGATAAAGTGCATTACTTCTTCGGAAGGTTGTAGATGTTTTATTTCTAAGCGTTTTTGCACATTCGGGAGAGAAGTATGTTCTTCTTCCCGTGCTAGTGGTATTCTATCGTTATTGCTATATTTGCAATATTTAGTTCTTAATTTTTTTATTGCTCGTGGTGTTGTGTTCAAGCGACTCCACAATCCCAGTTCGATTCCGACACGGTACGCTTGAAAAATGTTAGACAAGCATTTTTCACAAAATGCGCCCTCATTCGGATTAGAGATAAAACGTAGGTCCCGTGTTCGAATGTTTTAACGCACGTTAAAGATTGATACCTTGCTTGGAATAGGAAGGGTGCAGCAAAATAAAAATTTTCAGGTAAAAAATTCGCTTCCTGGCCAATGTAGTGCCTTAGGGTAAAGCATTGGAGAATCAAATGTCGGGTGTTGGTTTCGAGTAGTTTATGTATTTCTTGATGGTTGTTTTTTCAGCCCATATTTTGCTAACCTATAGACTATATTCAAGTAAAGAGGAAGTATTTTAAGTGTGAAGGCGGTCCTGTAGGATCTCGTAGGTCTCACCAGTACCGTTCTTTGTGCTTGGTTTGTTTTTGTGAGTTGTTTAACCAAGTTTAATCTATGAGCCCATGAATTTTCAGCAACCGATGTCACTGATGCTAGGATTATTTGTATAAATTCGTATATGTTGAAATGGTAATCTGTATATTAACAAGTGTGTACGTTGCTATCTTGGTTCTGTTGTTCATTCCTTCTGAGTGGTCCCAGAATTTTAGTTGTTCGTGAATGGTGATTCCTATGTATTTTTGGTTGATTTTTCTTTTAATGGTGGTTTGGTCTAGTTTGAAGATTAACCTAACTGTTAGTTTACTTTTTAGTGGTATGAATGTTGCTATATTTCTTGATATTTCCAGTTTGTTTTGTTGACACCGTTGATTACCCATGTGCATCACGTTGGTGGCTCGTACTTGCAGGTGTCATATAGAGTTCCCTTTAATGACAACAGCATAAGCCATCACGCATCATGCACTCAGTGGCGTTCCCAGTCTTCCTGGTAGTTCGTCTGCCACGATGTCCTAGAAGATCGATCTGCAGAACAATCCCTGGGGGCCTTTCTTGGCTATATCTTTCTTCAGGATTTGGTACTCGCTTTTGATTTGGACTTGTGTTTCTTCAGGTAGTAACGTCAGAAGAGTCACCATAGGCCATTGAATGCCCCTTTGACGTCAATAAATATCGCTGTGGCGTACTGGATTATTGTGCTTGTGGCGTCCTTAGTTGATTTGTCGGTTCTAAAGTCGAATTGCTGCTCATGCTCTCCAGTTTTTTGTCTGTGTATTGTGAGTCTGTTGGTAATCGGTTGTTTCAAGTAGTTTGGTCAGGCTATTCAGCAGGCTAATTGGTCGATACCAGTCGAGATTCCTAGGGTTTTGTTGTGCCCTTTCTTAATAGCGATCAAATTTCCTGCTTTCCAGATGTCAGAAACTACGCTTTTTGTTATGTTTTTATTACACAATTTTGTTAGACGTGTCACTATTTGGTCGTTTAGCGTGTGCAATACCTCGACCTGTATGGTACTTGAACCTAGGGCTTTTTTCATTTTGCCTTGGCTGATAGCATGTTCAATATTTATTTTCTGCGAAGGGCTGGACTTTGTTTCGTGTTTTAATCTAGTTCTTGCTCTTGTTATTCTCGGCTCCTCAGTATGCTGTTCTGAATTGTTGTCTGGCAGTAGTTCTTGTAACGTTGTCTCTTTCGCGTGCTTATATGTTCGAGTTGTAGCTATTTCCTTTTGTCGTGGTTCTTTTACTGTTGAGTAGGTGAGCGGTGGTCTTATTTTATGCCCGATGATTTTATATAGCAATTTCCAAGTGTTTGTTTCTAGGTGATTTTCGATATTCCATCTTTTTTGTTTTTTCTTCTTGTATTTTTGTTTGTATATCATTTTTAGTGTTCTCTATCTCTCTAGGTGATACGTACGCTCCTCCTCGGTCTTTAATTTTTAATTTATCTTTCATAATTGTTGTGTTTTAGATTTCCGTTGTTTTAGCTTTTGGGACCAAGCCAGCTTAGTGGGTCTATTTGCTTTTCCGCTAAACGGAATGGAGGCTTCTATTGCTCGCAGGACGTTTTCAGTTAATTTTTTGGCATGTTGATGGACGTTATAGTCGTGTTGTTGCGTTTTGTGTTTGTGCTTGTGTGAATGTTTATACTAATTTCACCCAGTCTGTCTTCCTTAGGTTATAGTTATATGTATTCCCTTTGGATCTGTCATCTTGGTGTGTTGGTGTCGCTTGTTGTATGTTAAGGATTGTTGCGTTGTGGTCAATTAGTGTAAGGTGCTCGCGTATTTTGCAGTTGGTGATTTTATTCCATGTCACATGATTGGTCAGTGCGATTTTGAGGTTATTGTATGCCGGTGTATATTGACAAATTACAGTTAGTTGGAGTTCACTAATCAGCCTATCTACTTGTTTGTCTTTCTCGCCGGGAATATTTGCTGTGCTATAATATTGATTTTGCGTTTATGTCAGATGTGAATAGTAATGCTGTCTGTATGTTGTGTGTCCTTTGTAGGTATGGAGTTGTTGTTTCAGCGTTTTGCAAGTATAGGTTGGCGATGATCTAAGTGTCCCTTTATTTAAGCTCACCTGTTTGCATATGCAGTGCGTCTTCTTGTATATGTGGTAGTTATTGCGAACTTCTTGTTTAGTAAAACGATGGTGGCTTTTGTGTGTCGTTTTGCTTCGACAATTTGGGCAATGACAGGCATGTCTCTGATTTGGTGTTTATGCTAGTGTGATTCTTGTATGTACGATATATCTATGGTTAGTTCTTTTGCCACTTTTCGTAGCCCGTGTGAGACCGTTTTATTATTATTAACATATATTTGCATTAGACTTGGTTTACTGTCCATCAGGATGTATAGTGAGAGTCATCGATTGAAGCTATGGTTTTTAGTAAATTTCCGTGTGTCGTGACAAATTGTTTGTATATCCCGTTCAGGTAGAAACTTCGCACACCTTTTATACATACAGTTGTTGCATCAGTTGGTTTAGGTCTCCACTGTTGGTGAAGATTGCGCGCTTCTTAAGTGTTATTCTATCCACGGCTTTGATTGTCGAGAATGTTATTTTTTTCCGTTCGGGTGAAATTGTCCTGTGTATGTGTCTTAGGGCTGTCGTTTGAAGGTTCGTTTCTTCCAACGGTGCTTGTTTCAAGGAATTCTCTAAATTCACGTATAGTTAATAGGGCTTTGGGTTGTATGTGTTCGGATGCTGTTTGTGGGAGTTTATTGGAATTGTCGATGAGTATTTGGTTTTATGTGTTGTGCCTTAATTATCGATTGGATATTATGTTGTTTGTTACGGGTGCGTTGGTGTTTATTTACTCCATTCCTGTCTTGTTACTGTCAGTTGTGTTGTTTTGGTTGTTTGTGTGGTTTTGTTTGCTTTATTTGATTGATTAGTTTTATTTTGGTCAGGCGATTTAGTTTCTTGCTTTTTCTCTAATAGGAGTGTTGTTCTTTATTGTTAAGTTTAGTGGGTTTGGGTGCTGTACTAGACCCTTTTTGTACTGGTCGCTGTTGTTCTTGGATTGGCTGGTTTTGTTGAGAGTCTTGTATTGTGTCTTCCAGTTCTGTTGGGTCCATTTATGTGCCTTTGTCGTTCTTTGTGTTTTGTTTATCTATACCGTACGGTTCTAACTTGCGCTCGTTTCATTTAAGATGGTGGTCTTCTCCTGGTGTTCTTTATTACGCCTGCTATTTCGGCGTTAAGTTTTGGTTCGATTATTGCTGCGCTCTCGTTGTTGTTTAGTGTGTGTCTCATAGACAGTTTTTGTATTAGTGTTGTGCAGGTGATAATTTCTCCGGTGCATTTCATGTTGCGTCGTGCGTAGGGTGTGTACACCTTTGGCCTATTTATGTTAGGACAGTTGTGTTGTTTGTGGTTTTCTTCTTGACTTGTTTCAGTTTTCAAATATATAAGAATAACATGACAAGACAAGTTTAAATTGCGATATAGAACACTTTCTTTAACAAAGTGTGTTATATCGGCATTTGTATGGTCCTTCGAAGAAATTAGACCGAACTACGTATACTTAATCAAATATTATATAAAGATTATGTATACTACATGCGGAAAAGTAAACAATCTTCAGCTGAAATAATAAAATTTAAAATAAAACCTATCACAAAATTCTAGGTATATTGTCATCGGATGTAATTTTTACATGAAAACTTACATTTTTATTTGTTTTCGCTATATTTTCAAGAGCTGTTTTTATTGTTTATCTTTTTGACACAAACTTTAGTTCACAGTTGCTGTTTGTGGGCTGGGTGTTGTTATTGTGAAGACGTCTAAAAAGAAAAAGAAATTGTTTGAGGGGGCCCTATGTTCGTATCTGCTCACCTTCTTCTACAATTAAGTGTCGCATTATCGTAAGTTTCATGGTTGTTTGAAACAGAATTACAAAGATTTAAACAACGTCGAATGCTATAAAGGTTTCCACCGAAACATCATAACCTATTTCAAGTTTGGGTTTGTATAATTTTTTTACCGTGTTTCACATTTCATTTCTGTGCAAATAGTTTTAAATTGTTAAAACTTCCATCCTGGTTTTGGAGTTTCGTTATATTAATTGACCACGATTGGCCGAAGGAAGGTCTTGCAGAATTACTTCACCAAACGCTCTACAAGCAAAATAGCAGCTATATCGTATTAAAATAGACCGGAAATCAATGGAAGCTGGATTAAGGTTAAATAAATTGATTTTGTGCACTTTAAATGCCATCTGACTTTAGTTTTAATTAATCGCCATCTTAGATTATTTCTCTTTGTAGAAATTATTTCCAGAATGTGCGCAATTTTTATGAACATGCGCTTAATAAATTACAGAAGAATTTAATTAAAACTTGAAATATTTCTATATGAATCGTCTGTTCGGTACTGCCACCTATAAACGCTTTACTGACCACGGAACTAAATATTCATCGATCCCGAATTCTTGCAATAAATATTTCTTCCTAATCAAAAAATTCTGCAATACTCAGAGATCATATCAATCGTGAACGCCAATTAAGTGTTACATTACTGAAATTCCTGTTTTTAAGCTTACTATTATGTTAATGGGTTAAATTAAAATGAGTCCTTGAAGTTTACGTCAGATATAAAAACGTGTTCTTACGGTTCACATTTCTAATTTTTACTTCTCAATATTATTAGTATTGGAACGTACACATTATGCAGTTACAGTTCGCGTAATTTTCTTACATTGTTTGTTGCTGATATAACATGTATCTGCAGGATTTTTAGATTCGACTTACTTCGTTTTGCCCGACGGAATTTATCACTGTTAGTTTGCATTTGCAAGCGTCAGGTTTTATGCTAAACTTTCCGACTTCTTCTCTCTAAATAGATGCTTTTCAATTTCCATCGGCATTTTATACTAATTTAAACTATGAAAAAGGTTGAAATTGGCGCAATTGAACGTGTAATTGCTTTATGCACCAGAATGTTTGAAAGGTAATGCCCATTCTACTACAGCTCCAAAAAATAAGAAATATTACACTAATATTTTAGGATAAATAAATAGAGAAACTAGGCAATAACATACATAGATCCACCATCATTTTTAATTCGACAACGTTCAATCTATGTGTAGAGCGCAATTTTAAATCACGAACCATCGCGTTTATTACATCAAGTTTTCTGTTTTGTGTAAATTGATGCTGAAATCTACGACTACCAAACAAAAAGTATTAGAGGACGTAAAGCCTGAGCTGTATGGTGCGTAAGATATTATCTTCCAACCAGATGAAACAATTTTTTTAATGTTAATAAAACGAGCTTGAAAATCTTGTATTATCAGGAAAATCATACTGTTTTTAATAAGTTCTTTTTAGTTGCAGCTCCTTTTAACTTTCCTACTCCACGCAGAAATTTTCCTTATTAATTGTTTTACTTCCAATCAGTAAATACATTCAATTAACTTCACAAGGATTTCAAAATATGTCACCAGAGTTCCTTCCAGCTGGTACCCCGATTATTCGATGGACGAGTATCGGTGTCATGCCGTTCCATTGACTTTCATTTTCCACCAGGTTTCAGCGAGTTTCATCACATGATGTAACTCTTTTAATGTAATGCTGTAGATAATTTCCATAGCCTTCTTACATACGGTTTTGGCCACAGAAAATCTAGCCGGTAATCCACAAGAAAACTATGTGAAGACTCCGTATAATTTGAATAAGGACCCCTACATTTGCGGCCACGTCCCCAATGCTCCATCCGAAGGTACTATTTTTGGCGGTGAAGTACTCGGCTAAAATCTTCGTTTCGGTCAAATACCAAATACCTAGACCGTACTAACAAAAATGGTTGCCTACCAACTCAGTGGGACGAATGGTGTTAGTGTTTGAAGAGGGTCCCAGAATGCTATCGGGTTTGAAATACACTAATAGAGCTATTTAGAACTGCTAGCTGAAAGGAAGGTTTCTATGATCAAATGTTAAATGACCAGAATTTTCACTCGCACCTCTAGGTAATTGTAAAATAATTTATCACAACAAAATTAGAAGTATACCTTCACATTAATTAAAAACAAAAACAAATATAAAAAGTCTTTACACTATTTCCCGACTGTGTTTTCAACTATATACACACACTTACGATTTCATTACAAATACATTTAGCTAAACCCTTAACCTATTCACACAGACGTAACACGCTTATGTTCAACATGCAACTCAAAAATTATATTTCTTAAAGGCAATAACTTAACCTTGTTGGTGGGATTTACCAATACAGAAACTATTAAAGTGAAATATGATTACAAACTTTTTCAAGGAACGGCACGACCTTTTATAATGTATTGGCAGATGGATAATCTTTGTTTCCTCATTTCTCTGGTAAGAAGGCCTAGTTACGGATATTATCGACTATGTCATCCTTATAAATATGTTTCAATTCTTTATCCTCATTGGGCAAGACTAGAAATTTTATGGAGGCTTTCCGATGGAGAAAGAGTTTATTGCTTCATTTCTATTAATCCTGAAATCATAAAATTAAGTGATAAATATAATTTACTAGAATATAATAATGTGTACAATTTGTACAATAAACCTATACCCCACCTCCTTGCTCTCTCGTAATTCATATAATACTCCGTAACGCATTGCGAACATAACTTAGTCGAAGTCCAATTCTGTTTTGACCCCTCCCTATAACGTAAGCTATGGGCGTTTGGTGCTAAATCAGGTGCGATGCATCTGCTATACTAAACAATTACTAACAAGACATCTCTTTTTGGTTCGTTTTTCTTTACCTTACAGCTAAAACTTCTAAAACTATCTTTATTTAACCTCTAGAATCGAGCATAAACAATATATTTAGGTGTTCCATGTCATCCCTAAGCCGAAATAAATTAGTTTCCTTCTTCAGATTCTAAATCGAAAATTTTTCTAATTCACGATGGAGTCACAGAGGTCAATTCGACAGCATGGGATAGTTAGTCAAAGGGATACAAAGTCATAGCAATACCAAAACGTAACGCTAAACTTGTTTTATTCAAAAAATGTTTTATATCCGAAGTTTGCTGTGGATACAAACGTAAACGAACCTATATTTTTAGCCTTTAGAGATAAAAATTCAAGTTATACAATAAATATCTTATCTCATTCTAAGCAATATAAAATTAACTTTCGAATACGTCCTTACTCGTACCAAATGGCAAAATTTTGTTTATATTAAAATACAGGTCACAAAAATTGACAAAACAGCTTATAACGGGCGGTTAGACAGGCATGCAAAGCGAGAACTAAGTGAAGTCAAAATGCGAATGTGAACATGTTCAACAAAATTTGTCTGTAAAATTTTGTGGAAATACGGTTATTGTTTTTCCGGTTATCCAATTGTGGTATGCAGTTGTAATCTCATATTTTTTTTGCACATTCCAGGCAGCTTCTCAATAGCAAGGATCTGAAATTAATTAAAAAACGTATTAGAGAATACGAATATTATATACTAAAACTAAGAAAATTGGCAAGCAGTTTTAGTTCGTCAATAAACAGGAAAAAAAGTATATATACCATGATAAATTGTAGATAAAAACAATAATATCAATTTGTCAAGTATCTCCGAAACCAACGTAAAGTTTAATATATTGCTATATTAGTAGAAACCACAATCATAAGTTATAAAATTTTGAAATTTCTCAGAAAAACTGGGTAGGCAACTCCAATAACTACAATAATTAATTATGAAATTTCGAAGTTTCTCAGAAACTTCTGGATGGACAACCCTAATACGGATTGAAAAGGTATCGGCTGAGCAATCGAATGGTTAAACACAAATATTGAGTGTTCCATTTAAGTTAAACAAGTTGTTTAAATTTGGGTTGGTCAGTAATATACAGCTTGATTGCAAACACCCTATATAATGTGACATGATAGTAAACATTGTATTAAGAATAGCAAAAGATATTAATAAGTGGGCGAAAGGCAAATCTGTTTATTTTTATTAAATTCGCAGTTATTTTATTTTGGCATGCATTCTGAAATTTCCTTAAAATCGATTTATTTCAAAAAGTCATAGATATGGGTAAAAATATTTTAAAAATGTACCTACATTATTTATTTTTTTAATTCAAAAAATATCAACTTCGATAAAACACACTTTGCTGGAAATTATTTTATTCTGCATATACTTGTTCAGAAATTTTTTATATTACTTGTCATTTAGATGCTAGCGAATAATTCGTATGGAGTGCTCCACTCGCTAGATATATATATATATATATATATATATATATATATATATATACATACTTACCTTGTGTAAAAATCTACCTAATATATATATATATATATATATATATATATATATATATAACGCCGTACTCGGTGTAACAAACGTTCTACTTAACGCCACCGCTATGCGTTCTCTCAATTTAACGTTACGATGATCAATTTTCTTTTTTCACCCCTTTATGATTACCTATTTGAATTAATAAGACGAAGTCGATTAATTTCATATAATGAAAGGAAATAATATTTACAATTTTTGAAATTCTATAAATACACCCTTCAATCAATTAATATCATGTTTGTTATTTATCCCAAAATTTATATTCTTTTAGTTTCAATATAAAGTCGCAAAAAACTATACCTTTACCAAAAAATCCTGAACGTTCTAGACGTCTTTATGATTTAGTACGTAAGTTTACCGTATGCAATGTTTCTTGTTGACTTCTTTACAAGTTTTGGATAAATTAAACAGATTCAGTATTAAAATTTAAATTAAAAAAATATCTTAAAATTGAGTAGATCTGGCCTGATATGTTGTTTTGTGTTGTGAATCAACACCCCCTTGTCGTCTTCAATCGTATACCAATGCTCTGCTTAATTGAACCAATATTCGAGTACAATTACTCCTTGTTTTCCAAAAATTACCTCGTGCTTCTTTATTTTATATTTCTTTGCATATGCTTTAAATCTCTTCCCTTAAATGCTTTCGATGCAGATTAGAATTGTACCAGAATTGTACCAGAAGCCAATTAGAATTTGATTAGAGGTCAATTAGAATTGTACCAGAATCCGATTAGAAGCCCTATATGATTATAAATATTTAATTTAAATTAATTACCCAATTTCTACTCACGTTTTCTGAAAAAAACGGCAAAAACTTTTCATATACTCTTAACACAATTTTTTTTTTATGTAACACTATTTTCATTATAACATAAATTTGATGTATTCTAAACTTTATTTATTTGACGCGTAGATTTCTGGTTAAAAATGTCGTGGATTCGACGTACATCAAGTGTGAACTGACTTGTCGTATCACCGCTGGGTGTTAAATAGCCTTTTCCCACTACATCTGGGTTGGGTTTCCAAGCAGTTTTACAGATTGTTTCAACCAACCAGCTTTTGTCTTTAATATTCCCTGTATTTTTAAGCTGTTTCTGATGAAATTATGCTTGTTATTTGCTATTGTTTGATACTTTATTATTTGTTTACGTGGCCAGATTTTCAACTCACGTCTGTTGTTTTGTATAGATAATGGTTTTGGATAATTGTACAAAAATAAATAATGTAACTCTAGTGCTGTTTTCGTTCATGTATTTATTTAAACTGATCTTTGAAACTGCGTTTTCTTATCAAAGTGCTTATCGTTCCAGCGTAATTGCATTTAGCTTTGTTAGGTTTTATCTGCGTATTTGTTTTATAACCAATTAAACACTTCCCAACGTAATTTAATTACATGTACGATTATTTCTCTGCTGAATACGCGTTCTATTGTTGAAAGATATGCCTACTGGCATTACTTAAAATTACTTACAGTCTATATACAGGGTGTCAAATGCTTGCTATTTACCTAATGCATGAATTACTTATTTTTCTGCTAAATAAATGCAGTTTTCTGATTCCTATTGTTATTTATAATTACTACACGACCCTTGCTATTGAATACACCCTCCTAAACAACCGCTTATCACAACTATATATATATACATATATATATATATATATATATATATATATATATTAGGTAATTTTACGCAATGTAAGTTGATAAATACCTACTAACGTATTACAATTAATAAGATGAAATGATAATTAACAAAAATGCTAAACGTAATTAAAAGTTAGGTTTTCCAATTAAAGTCATCGATCTTGGTGGCGTAATTGGTAAACGCATAGTCCCGGAAAGACTAAGATACAGGTTCAAATCCTGTTCAAGACCTTATATTTTCTTCTTTCAATTACTAGCTCGATTTGAAATGATCATTTGGGCTTTGCATAAAAGTCTAGGTTATTATTTCATTTTATTAATTGTTATATATATATATATGTATATATGTGTATATATATATATATATATATATATATATATATTGCTGTGATGCTGCGGCCCCTACGGTGTTTCATTAATTTTTAGCCCCACGCTTGGGCATGTCATAAAATGCAATGTTACTCTTATTATAATCAACCAGCCCCTACGATGAGCGTCATAAAATGCTGTGTTATCCCATTTATATTATGCCCCACGATTTGGGTCTATCATAAAATGCTATGATATTTTTATTTGCCCCTTTGATCAACCAAGTACCTATGATGTGAAATGTTAAGTTATGGATTTTCTTTGCATCAACTAGCTGATTCAATTAAATAAAGCAATTCTACAATACACAATATAATGATTAAATATTTACAACTTTTAAAATCTTCCCCTTTTCAGAATATTTACATATACTATATTTAAGAAATTGAAGTCAGCAAAACTAGCCTTTTTGTTTATATTTACAGACCTTTTGAAACGTTTCATGATGCCTATTACCTTTCATAAATTGATCAATAAAACTACTGTTTTGGCTACTCTTATATATACGAAAAATATTGAATTAAAACAGTTTTCAGTAATAAATTATATCAATATCGCTAACCTGGAATGGTTCTGTAGTTCCTCTGCATCCCCCAATAGTTTTCATGCCAAGTCTGAATATTTAGAGTCGAATTTGGAAGTCGACATCAAAACCAAAATACTATCCAAAACGTTATTAAAATCCAATTCCATAAATTAAAATCCTATTTAAAATTCAATTTGAATATCAGTAATAAAAAGAATTTCCATGTCGGTAATTAACAAGACAGTAATAGAACATTTACCATGTCAGTATTTAACAAGAAGTAATTACCAAAAAGCAATTAAACAGAAGTAATTAACCAGAGTAATTAACAGGAGTAATTAACCGGAGCCCTGTTTTATTTATCTTAGAAATGTATTTTTATTAAGTCGTTATTTACTTACGTCTATAATAGATCGGCTCACACTTGCACAATTCGTACACTTTTCAAAATGATTTTAATTTACTTTTGTAGCACTGGTTACGTAAATAATTTAGCAGTTCAGAGTATCGTCGAAGCCCAGTTTAAAATGTATACTAAACTCGTCGCTCAATTCTTATCGTTTATAAAGCCGTACCTCTCTTGTTTTACATTCGTTCATTCACGTGTTGGGACAACACCTTTTGTCTTTATCTTTGTGTATTCCGGGAATTTTACCTATTGTTTAGTTGAAATATTCGGATGAATGCTTGATTTGTCACGTATTACACTCACCTACCATGGTATTTCATTGAGAAGTCCCACGAATTTCCGTTTATTAAATCACATATTTATTGTTTATTACTTATTCTAATCTAAACCTACATAATCTGGTGCTTGTTTATTTTCTAGTTGATATTTTTGAACAAATGTAATTATTTATATCACGTACGATTTTCAAATAATACATAATTTAGACTGCGTATACGATTATATATTTAACGCTCTTGTTAAATATTTATCAAGCCAACTCATATAGGTTTCCCGTTGATTTAATTTTGATGCATTTTGTTACGTTTTCAAATCTTATCTTAACTTGTAACCACTCTTGGATATTTCTATTTCTTATGCGTTTAATCTCATGTATTTTTATATACAGTGTGCTCTCAACTAACAATGTGTATAGTGACCTATTTTTTTACTCTTATAATATCTGTAATTATGTGCTTTTGTTAACTGAAAGTTTCTTTTATTTACTCCACGACCCCTGTGACTTAACATACCCCTAAACTACCCTATATTATATAAATATTATATAAATATTTTAGGTAGTTTTTTACACAAGGTAAGTTGCTAAAAAAATACTAACGTATTACAATTAATAAGATGAAATGATAACTTAGACTTTTATGCTACAATATCGCCGTACGCCCGGTGTGTTTAAACGCTCAGTTGCTTTGCTGACCGCCACCTCTCTGTGCCTCTAAAATATCAAAATTAATTTTAAAATCAACACAATTAAATTTGTCATGAGTAGTTCAGTTATGCCCTGTACAGAGTGAAGGACGATATGATAACAAAGAATAGTTACCTACTCCCTTCTAACACCTCATATACCTGAATAATATAAACGAAATTCTCCAAATTTGTATAATAAGCTAAGAAAATGTACAATTTATAACTCTACGTCTTTGTGGTATCATTAGCTATAAAAAAAACTTTTAAATCAAATGAAAATAAATATTCTTAGTAAATTTGTCCACTACCAAATTTTAAGCAATAAAATCCAGCAAAAAAAATTGTTTTTTATTGAAAGCTTTGTTGAACGTTCAAAAAAACTATTCCTCTTTTAACGTAATATTTACATACCAACTAAAGTTTTTGGTTGACCTTTTACACAAAAAGTTACGTATATTACATGTGAATTTTACCTTTATGAAATATAAGACATGCAACATACAAGAAATTATGAAATTAAATTCTGACCTTGTATTTTCTGTTTGCTTCTACGGAAACTTATTGAACCAGATCGACTGCTAGTTCCAGTCGTTGATCCTTTAACTTGGCTTTTAACCTTTTTTAACCTCTGAAATTTTGTTTAGCGTCGTTTTTTAGTAAATTTTTTAGTTGCTTATTTAGTTTAACATCATTACTTATCTCATCACTTGGATAATACTGCGATAGTTCCTTAGATAATTTCTTAGATCACTTCGTAGAACATTACTTAGATAATTACTTAGAGCCCTAAATTAATAAATGTTAAAGATTATGTTTACATTAATTAAATTTAAACTTACGTTTTTAATGCTAACAGCAGATTTTCACGAACACGTACTTCTGCTAATTTTTGTCCTTAATTTTTTACGTTATTCAATTGTATATCACTTTTGGCTTCACTTAATTTCAGATTTACGTAATAAATTCGTCTAGATTGGTACAGCCATGCGCCTTTAATGGAATGAATGTCTCTAATCAGTTTATGTTCTTTATATAGAACAAGTTCGTTTTCTCCTATCTCTTAACCTGTTGGGTTTATTCAAATTTGCTTACTCTATGCCATTGACTTTGCACATAGATATAATTTTGTATTGGGAATTGCGAACAAGTGTTGTAGTTTGTGCTTGAAACATCACGTAGACATAAGTTTGTACAGGAATTTGTTAAATTTTCCATTTAATTCTGCACGTATACCAAAACTTAGGATTCCATATTTTGTTTACCCATGCCGGGCTTTACGAAAATATGGCGATTTTTACATTTCTAATGTCACGTACGCGTTTTGCTCCAATATCTGTATCTTATTGCGTTATGAAATATGCTCGTTTTTTTTAACATTTGTTTTATACGTTTTAATGCTTTTTATTCCTTATGCAATACGTCAAGTTTAAAGAGATTTGTTTCACGTTTAAATATGCCTAATTTGTAATTATTCGGAGTTTATGAATGCCTTAAATGTTTTAAAATGAATTGGGTTGCGCCCAGAATTATTTCTTTAACTAAATGCGGTTCAGTTATTACAGAATGAGATTGCTTTTATTTTATACAAGTTGATTTGTATTTGCTTTGGCGTTTGAGAATGTTTTAAATGTTTAGAAATGTATTGAATGACTTCCAAATTTATTTATTTTGATTAACGTTTTTAAGTTGTTGCAGAGTGAGCTTACTTTTATTAATTGTGGCTAGTTGTTGATTTTATACAAGGTGATTGGAATTTACTTTTTTGCATTATGACCGAATGATGTACTTTTTATGATTTAAATGTTTGGTTTTCTTTATGTTTATAATGTTCACATACAGTATACCTCCCCTATGACCTTATATACCCCTAAGTAATCGTATTATCATATTAATATATATATATATATATATATATATATATATATATTACTCATATTTAGACCAGGGTAGAAAATTAAATAATCACATCAAATAATTTTAATCACCGTGTATAATGAATATTATTATATAATACGCGTTATTAAAACCGTGAAGCATAAAAATTTATTAGTTTCATTAAACATAAGAGATTTAAATCATGTACAAGACGCTTTATATCAAAAGAAGCAGTATTAAAAAAGCTCTGCGTGTAATGTAATTATTCCTAAACAAATGGAAATTACGTGCAAAATTTATCTTAATTAACTCTATTTCAAGTAACCGGTATTGAACAAAACGTACAGATAATATCTACAGAAACTTGTAAAATGCAAATCCTAGAAGTGTTAGTTAGAAGTAGGATGTTTGAACACACCTGCGTATTTTAAAAGGCAATTTCAGTTTAATTTGTTTAGATAAACATGTCGATTCTAAGGATATTGGAAACGGTCAGATGCTTTAGCACGAAATACAAAACAGGGTTTATTTAAAAAGCTCATTCGGCGAAAATTTTGCAGATAATTAATGTTTACAAAGAATCTTGGAGAAACCGGGGCTTAATATTCACGAGAAGGTGCGATACGGGGTTATTAAACCCAGATAGTCCACATGGACTAAAATATAATCGATAATAAAGAATATCAATTTGCAGCAATACGAACAGGTTAGAAAAGGAAAGAGAAAATGCGTCAAGCAAAGACACATATAGTAAAGGCGTGATTTAAGCAACGTCACGAGGTCACAATTGGTTGAAAATAGGATGCAAATATCAGAGGTAGAAACAACAATTTCTGTACAAAATTAATTAGTTTTTCTCGGACATGTTTGCGTGCCGTGTGAGAATTTCTGATATTTAAATGGGGCGAGTGAAAAATTCGTAAAAACCGACGCGCGAGCGACGGACTGGGAACATAGAATGAGAAATTCTTAAGAATTGTCTGTTTTGAGGACAAAAGCGACGTGCCGGCTATTCGCTATATATACCGGTGGTAATATGAATTTCGGCCTCTTAGACTTTTGACTATTCGATGCGTTAAAAGCTCTTACATCCGCGACTTGATTGAAGATGTTAAACAGTGCATTTTAGTTTGATAAAATAATTTAAAGTTTGCTCGTATATTTTAGTGATTCAAAATAGTTTGTTATTTACGTGCTAACATGAATGTACTTCAGTGCACTTAGATATAAGGTAATAAAATTTAGTATCACTGTACCAATTAGCAAAATTTACAACGACAAATGTATACACAAAAGTAGGCAGTTTTGGCGTATCTTGGTGAAAGAAGCATGAATTTCTTTGCTATTTTTCGGGGGTGTTAATAATTAAATGGTTCAAATACGTGTCTGGATCCACGAAACAAGGGTCAGATATACACAGAGGAGTTCCGGAAAAGCCCAGAAACAACTTTAAATAAATGGTGATGGAGAAAATTTTAAAAGCGTTGAGAATTAGAAGCCGTAAATATAATCCTGTTGGAATGGTGTGATTAACTAAAGGGACGATGTACATTGAAGCTACGAGGACAGTAACCTTCAGGTAAATTATACTATTTTGTTTGACATTTTGGTGTGTGTTGAATAACTTTATAATTGATTTACTTTAAATGGACATTAGTGAAATTGTACTAACAATAAAATTTTAATTTTAAGGTGAAATTTGCTTGTTTAAGTAGAAAGGGGTATTTAGTATTGATGTTCTGAATTATGATGAAAATTTGGGTATGTCTTTGAGCTCAATTAGACGAACCTGGTTAATTAACGTAAAGGGGTGGTAGATGCTCCCTTTTTACTCTGCATATATTGTTATATTAATTAGTAGGCATCCTACAAGGACTTTAATTCTGGATGCACGTTAAAGTGATAATAAAATTAATCTTGAAATTCTTTTTAAAACTGAATTTTATGCTGAAATTTAATTTGAAAATTTAATGTATTCTGAATATTGATGTAAATAGAGTTAACGTTGATGTTTGTGGTAGGAATGTGTTGTTTAATTTTATGAATGAGGAGGTTTATAAAATTAGGTGAGCAGCTGAAGCGAAACCAGGATCACAGCAGTTTATGACGCCCAATCGGTGGGACTAGAATTTTTTTGTTGAAAGGACCCAGTTCCCGCATTCACAGGAGTATATCACAGCAATATATATATATATATATATATATATATATATTTAATATGAAGATGAAATTAATGTGTTGGGATGTTTTTTCTGGTCATAAATTTTAGAAATAGAACAAAATTACAAAAAAACGGTTATTACTTGAATCATTTCATATACAAAAAGAAAAAAAGTGCATCAACAACAAACAAGACTTAAATAACTTAAGTGTTGTTTACTCCGATCTGTATAAACATTAATTGTAGTGCTGTTATTTAATGGACAATATTTATACATTCTTTTTATTTTTATAATATTTATATCCAAAATCATTGTACTTAAATAAGCTTATTTTCTGTAACATCAAAATTGCATACTCAAAACAATTTTAATTCTGTCACTCAAGTTTTGCTTTATGTCATTTAAAATTATTTTACACTAGCCCTAAATTTTAAGAATAATCAAGTTTTATGTAAGTTTTGATATATGTATTGTTTAGTTTCTAATTACCTAACTTTTAGCTTATGATTAAGATCTGAATAATAGATCGAAACGTCAAGTTCAAAACGAATGATTATTTGACATTTGTTTTATTTATGACCAAAACATCCCAACACATTAATTTCATCTTCATATTAAACATAGATTCCTGGTCAATAAAATAGAGTTTTATAATTTACATTTAAAATGGGATTCTATAATGACATAAAAGAAGTTATGGTACAAACGCAGTTCAGAAACTAAAGACTTGGGCACACAATACTAAAAAGCAGCAAAACTAAGTAACAGAAGAATATTCTTAGAAAAATGTCGAAGAGAAGGAGTTCTCTACTCATATAACATCATCCAACCATCAAGCATTACATCTCTTACGAAACAACAGTGAGTGGATGACTAATAAGATCAAACGAAAATTTCACAATTTTGATATAACTATACTTAATTTCGAAATCAAAATTACATATATCAAATTGAATTCATTAAAAATTTCCACCAGTATATTAAAGGATTACCTTAAAGAATCCTTACCTCCACATATATTACATGAATTTTCTATTTATCAAAACGTATCCTTCAAAAAAATCTTTATACAAAATAAAAGAACATTAATTAAAAATTTAACCAACTTATGTACAAGCAAATGGAAAGTTCTCAATTGTTCATTAACAATGAAAATGGCTAATCAATCTTAGTAATGTCAACATACCAGATGCTATAAAATACTTACTATCATTAGGACCTAAATTTAATTTAAAGATGAATAGTGGTGATATTCACATAGGAAGACTCTTAGCAGATGTTGAAACTATCATAGATAATTTTAAAGATACTACACGAGAAGAGAAAAACATTACACGTGCCAAAGTTACAAACATCATCACCAATTTTTTAAAAAATCCAATCAATAACAATAACAACAGTTTTATAAACAAAACTTTCTACAAAGTAAAAAAGTTTCTCAAAAACCACAAGGAATTATTGGTAGTCAAGGCAGACAAAGGCGAAGTTACTGTCATAATGAAATCAGAAGATTACAAACAAAAATCACTTGATTTATTATCTGACACAGAAACTTATAAAATCTTAACAAAAGATCCAACCACTAAAATCCAAAAAAATGTGAATGAACACATTAACATGCTTCATAAAAAAGATATCATATCAACAACCCAAAAAAAAGCACTAATCAACAACAGTTCAAGTCCAGGAAAGTATTATGGTCTACCAAAAATTCACAAACCAACACTATCTTTAAGACCAATTATTTCATCCATTAATACTCCTACCTATAGCATTGCTCATTTCTGTGCAGAAATTCTGAAACACTCATTTCCTCTTGAAGGCTACAATATCAAGGATAGCTTTACTTTTGTAGATACGTATAACAATTTTCGATTACCAGAAGACCACATTCTTATATCCCTTGATGTTGTATCTTTGTTTACCAACATACCTAAAGAATTAACAATACAAATTATATCAGAACAATGGAACAAAGTTCAACCTCACTGCAAATTTTCAGAAAAATGTTCATTAGTACTCTAAATCTAATATTCAACAACACATACTTTACATATGAAAAAACTATCTATTTACAACTTTATGGCACGCCTATGGGTTCACCTCTCTCACCAATCTTAGCCCAGATTGTCATGTATCTACTTTTGGACAAAATCATTCCTAACCTTCCATTTCAAGTTACATTTTTAGCTAAGTATGTAGACGACATAGTTTGCTCTGTACCACAAAATCAAGTTGAAACCACTCTTGAACACTTCAATAACTTTAATGAACATCTAAAATTCAATTTGAAAAAAGAAGAAGACAGAAAAATTCCATTTCTTGATACATTGATTATTCGATCTGAAAACAACAGTTTGATTTTTAACTACTATAAAAAACCTACAAATTCTGATAGATACATTAACTACAACTCCAGTCACAGCAATAAACACAAGGTAAATACCATCTTAGCACTAAAAAATCGAATTACAAAAATAAACAATCCAATTTTTCTAAATAACAACATTAAAGAATTAAAACAAGTTTTTATCAGTAATGGTTATCCCATTCAAGTTGTCAACAAATTATTAAATACCAACATTTTATCACAACAAAAAGCAAAACAAGAACTGGTCTACAACAAGCTTCCGTATATTGAAAAACTAACTCCACAACTTACTAGAATTTTAAAAACCAAATATAGGCATCGCATACTACTATGTGAAGTCAATCAAAAATCTTTTTCGCCCTTAAAGATAAAACAAACACCGAAATGTGCAGTAACGTTGTATATAAGATTCAATGTATATGCAACCACTCCTACATTGGTCAAACGGGTCAGTGGTTAAAGTACAGATTAACTCAACACCGCAGTGATGCAAAATTGGGAAAGAACAACTGTGCTTTCTCAACACATATACATTCTACCAAACACACACCTTCGCTCAAAGATACCAAAATTTTAGAAATAGAACAAAATTACAAAAACGGTTATTACTTGAATCATTTCATATACAAAAGAAAAAAGTGCATCAACAACAAACAAGACTTAAATAACTTAAGTGTTGTTTACTCCGATCTGTATAAACATTAATTGTAGTGCTGTTATTTAATGGACAATATTTATACATTCTTTTATTTTTATAATATTTATATCCAAAATCATTGTACTTAAATAAGCTTATTTTCTGTAACATCAAAATTGCATACACAAAACAATTTTAATTCTGTCACTCAAGTTTTGCTTTATGTCATTTAAAATTATTTTACACTAGCCCTAAATTTTAAGAATAATCAAGTTTTATGTAAGTTTTGATATATGTATTGTTTAGTTTCTAATTACCTAACTTTTAGCTTATGATTAAGATCTGAATAATAGATCGAAACGTCAAGTTCAAAACGAATGATTATTTGACAGTTGTTTTATTTATGACCAAAAACATCCCAACACATTAATTTCATCTTCATATTAAACATAGATTCCTGGTCAATAAAATAGAGTTTTATAATATATATATATATATATATATATATATATATATATATATATATACAGGATGTCCCAAAATTGCTAGGACATAAAGCTACCACCAGTTGTGGACATCAAAATAAGTCGATTGGACCCAATTTACCTATATACCAAAATTGTACCGTGTGTCCGTGAGGGAAAATTCTACACATTTTCGTACGCTGTTTAGAAATGTGTGCAACAAATTTATTAAAATTTGGCAAAAGTTCATTTTAGAAGATTACACTACTTTCTCTAATTAAAGAAATTCAAAGGAAATTGTAGATGAGTTAAAACCACCTTCACGCCTTGTAATTTTTCTTATACTTTTCTTATGAGTGGTAATACCGTTCTGAGACGTGATCAACATAAAGACTTACCCATCATCTTCATTTTTGACTCTTCTGAAAACTCCGTATTTCGCTTAATTTCGAGGAAAAAAAAGTGTCTTCTCAAACACTGCTAAACGGTTCGTGATGATACTTCCTTGCGTATCTACTCTGAGAAACATATTTTGTAATATTACAAGGTAAAACACGATGGATCATTTTTTTTAAATAATGCATTAGATGATTAAACATTTCTATAATTTACACCTACAATTCGTAGGTCACGTCTATTTGATTTTGTTTCTAAAATTTTTGTTTATAACTTCTTTATTTATAGCCATATAGTCTTTATGGATATTCTTCATAGATTGAGTTGTTCTTATATTGCCCACATAAAACGCCGTATTAAGCAGGTTTACTGAAAGAAATGGTTAGGGTGTGATAAGATAACCTTACACCAGTCATTTTCAATTTTGTTTCTCGATTGCATTTAATTTCCATTCATCTTAACAATATTAACGCTAATGAGGATTCAATTGGTTTAAATGCAATAATACCCCAAAGATGCTGTAGTATATAAAAGTGACGTGATAATTGATGAGCATTTTTTTGTTGATTCAAGTGAATTTTGTAAGTAATAACAACCAAGGAAGTTATAAGTTTTTGCAATATTTCCGGCTTGCTTTGTTAGCAATACATTAACTTCTAGATAAAATTCTCTTTAAAAACTTCTAAAAGTAGTGAATTTATAAAAACATTCATTTACATTTTACTCGGCTTTTTTTTTATTTCCTTTATCCTGTTGTTTTCAAAACCATTTATGCTTTTAGAGCTATTAATCTAGTTAAAGAGGACGTAGTAGAAACGCGAAATAAATCTTGTAACTGTTAACAATATCTTTTTTGTCAAAATAACTTGAAGTTAATGAGTTAATTTATAGTCAACAAAAACTCACTTAATGACAACTATGCATAGGAAGTATAATTTTAAAAATCTCTAACTTAACAGAAAAGTATTGGAGGGGAGGGGGGTGCTATATAAAAGATCATGTACCAGCTTAGGGGAATTTTCAAAACATTCCTAGAAGTAAAGCATTAAATCAAAGTGTAGAACAAACTTTTTGATTCATATCTCTTACTGTTACAAACTAATGAAAATTGGATGATATACTTTAATCAAAGGAATATTCTTTCAAAGAGGACATATTTTCAACCTGATACCAATATTCTTAAATCAATTTGTTTCTTCTCTAATGTATTAATATATTCATTCACAACTATCGTCACTTTTCTAAACAAATGTATTCTGATGTGTTTCTGCACATACCTAGTCTGCCACTATATCCTGATTTGAACATCGTATTGGTTTCTGTCTTTCCTCCTCAATTTTATTCCTCTAATTTATTATTTTAATCTTGCTATTTGTGCAAACCAGTTTTAACATCTTCTAGCAATACCATACATGCACTTTTCCCATTATCTCATGGCTTTGTCTAATTATTTCGAATTACTATTTTACATATTTTCGATAAAACTTAAATGCATTCAATTCTTCACAAAGCTTTATGTGTTTTTACTAAAATTTGACGTTCTGACTGACGATTGCAACCTCTAGCTCATACTTTGTAGTCTGTTGGCGCAGTTTTACAAGGAAAAGTAGGAGTGTCGGAAAACCGTGTCTATTGCCTTTTTTTATAACCACATGGTAGTAATACAGATATAATAGAAATTATTGAATAAGACTAATAAACAACAAAAAGTTTTTGTTTTGACAAATAACTCAAATAAGTTTGTTATGTTACGTAATTCGTGGCAGCCCCTGTTCGGGCGCCAAAGTTATGCTACGTTGGCTCGTAGCCGTGCGTAACACCAAGAAAATCAAAGAAATGACCGGGCTCAATCGGAGATTAGGGGGGTTGTAGAAAGCAGACTAACATATAATGTATACGGCGGTAAGGAGTTAGTGACAATACCTGCAAGAAAAAATAGTTAAGCAAACCTGAAAAAAAGAATAAGCATAGCAGCAGTGATAAATCTAAATTATTCAGTACCTTGTAGAATGTAAAAAAAAAGAACTGTTTGGATAATCTCTATAATATAACAACGGTAAAAGCAGTACAAAAATTTTTAGTACAAAGTGAGGTAATATTGGGGAGTAACAGAAACGTTTCCTCACACACCAATTACTCATAAATCAGACAAAATGTTAACAAGAGATAAATAGGCAAGACACAATTGATATGAGTAGTTCAGTAGTATTGATTTTTTTTTCTTTCTTTTTTTTTCTTATGTTTTAAAATAGCATGCAAGTCTATTGTAAAAGGTATCAGAACGACAAAGATATGGTAAAGCAACGGATAGATATTTAAAGTAATAACCAGTAGGAAATAGTTCAACTTACAAAAGTCCTTCAGCAACGCTTCCTTGCAATTGAAGGGTGGGATTCACGATGTCTTGCACTAACGAAGCACTTCACCCTTGCCTGTGAGGTGTTGATGGAATTTCTTACACTTTACACTAATCACTGGTGTTAGCAGCAGACATTATCATGCTGATGGAACTATGTAGCATTGAAAAATTTCTTGGTAATTCTATTTCCTAAGACAATAATTTCGAAATATTCTGTAGCACTAGTTTAATTTCAACGGGGACCAAATGTATATTATTTTCATAAACCTCCAAAAGCAGTGAGAAATTAAAACCAATACCTATGTAAACCGGTAATCTGTCATATTTCGCAAATAACGAAATTTGCGCAAGCAATGATCTATTTTAGATTCTTTGGTGTAAAAAAATTCAGAAACTACGGTATCAACTGTATTTAAATAATCCAAAGTATGCACTACTCTGATAAGAAAAGGACCGCGAAACTAGATCGCACACACAGTTTAAATATCAAAAGACAAAACAACTAAAAAGAACAATAATGCGTAAAGCACGTGTATCACTAAAGCAAATCCGTCAAATGTTCCTTAAAACATTTATCTCACAAGAAAAACAATTAGTAAGGCACGCGTAAGCAACAACACCGTCCGTCAAATGTTCCGTAAAGCACACGTGCCTCGAGTGTAACAAGCTCTACTACTTTTATTTTCAACAGAAAATCAACTAAAAACACGCCGTGCTTGTTCATGAACAATACGAGAATTGATACCGCAGTAATTCTCACTATTCTCAAAGCAGTATTTTCAAGGTACTTAATATATTGGAACACGGAACAAAACTACAACTGCCCATCTGGTTATATGAACTCGTTGCTATTCCAACCTCTTATCGACTATTATCTCGACTTCGTTAATAACATAAGGCACATCCAATAAGTCAATGCACCATCATATCTAATAACTAATTACAGTTGTCTATCATTTTCGATAAGTTGGAAAGTAATTTACGAATAATCCTATTTAAAACTTGCTCCTTGCAATTTATTTATTAATGAAAATCAGTCTTCAATTAAACTATCTTTTAAAATTAATACACGCGAGTTAAATTGCATACAAATCTGAAAACTATTGGAAAGTATTTACTTTATACAAACAGCAATGCAAAAACGATGTAATTTTACGAATTGGGAAATAGCGTAAAATGTTAAGCTATTAAAAATGCCCGTTACAGATTTATACATAAAAGAAAATAGTATACCAATAATTCATTTCGTCACTAATCTGATTCATCAGCTCAGTAGTCGTAGTTGTTGTTATTGAACATCCAAGCCAAATATGATATGTACAACTTAGCGTAGTTGATCTTTTAGTCTTTTGCGTCGCCATGACCGGAGACAAGTTTAAAGCTAATTATCGGCAAGCTATAGAAATATGGTTCAACTGCTCTTATGAATAGCTTATTTTCTAGTACCAATACTTCTTATTTTGTTTCGCCACCTCTAAATACATGAGAATGACCTATCCTTTTTAGATAAGTTAGGCTATAAAGAATAGGCTAGATACATTTGACATCCCATTACACTATCCAATCGTCGTTTTTCTTATAAGATTTAATGCAAGAATACTCCTTTCTCATCCTCTTGCAAACGCGTTGATTTATTTTATTCTTTTCTAACCACAGTTTATAACAGAAACTAGCATCTCTTTATTATGTAGTTGATAGATTATTTAATTTTCCTTCAAGTAAAGATTTGTTTAATTAGAAACTGGATCTTTCTGAATAAATAACGATCTAGAATCGTTTTTTGCTACTATTATAAATAATGTTCATAGAAGATGCAAAATAAAATCCACATTCTTAGATCAACAACTTTGCAACTGACCAAACACTTACTACAGTGTTCAACATTCAAAATTGTTTCTTGTCGTACCATTAAAAGGTATAATTGAATACTTAGACAAGTGAATCTCAAAATCACTGTTGGTAATGATAAAATTAAGTATTTGGTTAGGTATCAAAATGACAAAAATCTGGAATTTATCAAATTAGTTGTTAGGAGTTAGTGGGTTTTCAAAAACGTATGGGTCAAACTAAAAGAAACCGACAATTAAATTAACGGTCAGATACAACACATTTACATAACGTGCGTCAAAATGACCCACTAAATATCTATTGATATGTATGTGCTTTAACTGAATAATTACGGCTTTAAGTTGTTTTAATAGGTTTTTATTTACAAATAGCACAAAATAATTATTATTTTACACATTTTGTACATGTATATACCGAGTGGTCCTTGCAAATAATATTACTGCAATTATTGCATACGCGATCGCATTTTCTATCCTTTTATGCGGGACATAAGGAACATTGTTTCCTTGTTGCTGGTTTCTTTGGTATGCTGTTCCTAATATTTTCTCAACTTGAACAAATTTTCTACCTGCGCCTATGACGGGTTTCTTAGATCGATTTTCTATATATGATAGAATAAGCTGCATTCACTAACTTTTTTAGATATAATCTTCTTCGGTCTGACCTTTCGCTTTTGTAGTCTTTATATTTGTCAATGAACAAAATATAGGCATTAGGAGCTCCAACGTCTATTATGTTGCTCCATGTGACATAAGACCATCTCTTTGTCTGTCACTGGCATGTGTAATTTGATATTTTTTGATCCTTTACATCCACACCGCCTTTTGTTTCATTATAAAATTATATTATTTCTGGTTTTTCTTTGTCATATTATCTATCCACTTCATTGTCCTGGTGCATTGTGCTCAGCAGGATTACTGATTTATTTTTCTTTGAGACATAACTCACAAGAGCTATGTTTTGAGTAAAACCAAACATAGATGATAATATCTCTCTGTTTCTATTGGGTAATATCTCTGCAGGAATATCTTTTTTGTTTCTTCTTATAGTGCCCACAGAAGTTATTCCAATAGATAAAAGTTTTTCAAATAATTCTACACTGGTAAAAAAATTATCTAACTTTAAATTCCTTGATGTATTTTGAATTGAACACATAAGAGACTGTGCAACGTGTATTTCCAAATTGCGTTGAACTTCGGCACTAGGATGCATGCTTTCCAATATATATCTCCAATCTCTGCTTCACACAACCAAAATGTTTTATATCATATTTTGCCTGTTTGCTTGGTATGTATTGTGTAAAACCGCATCTTCATCTAAATCCTAGTAATTATTTATCAATTGTGACAAATTCTTTTGGCACCATTCTGTAGTCCTATATTGCTCCTGTAATAGATTCCAAATATGGCTTACAGGAGCTAAATTGTCCATTTCTTACCGATAAGCCCGAGTTCTCTTATCGTCAAATCTCAAAAATAGTTTTATATTTTTAAATAATTCACGGACATGGCTGCTTTGTAGATTGGATTAGACAGGTTATGAAGAAAAAGTTCTCGTACTGGTACATTCTAAGTTTTTTCCACTCCAGCCATGGGTAGAATTCCGATAAACGTTTACATTTCTTCTTTATTGGTTGGGTATCAAACTTTCTTTTGATGCAGGTATGTGCGAGCAGCTTCTCTATTAGTACAAACAATGATTTCGTCGAGCGTGTCATTAGTTATAATCTTTCTCCAAGCATTTTTTTCTGTGAAAACTTTGCCTTGTTTTGAAGGACCAGGTGTAAAACGTATGACATTTTGAGGGCGGGCTTTTCTTGGGTTTCTATCAAGCGTCTTCATCCATTTCATTTCCCTTTATGCTGTATGTATTCATCATAATTTTGAAGTTAGATTATATTTGAAGCATGTTATATTTCGCACTAAACCCAATGTAGTTCCTTCGGATGGAGCATTGGGGACGTGGCTGCTTGTTCACATTATAATGTATGTATTCATCATGTTGCCGGTCAAATCGAATATTATCGTCGGTGCTTTGATCACTGTCACTTTCACTGCTACTAAATTGTACATTAGTTAATGTATTTTTTTTATCATCGCCTTTATGATGCGAATCATCTTCTGATTCAGCTTCGTTTTACCGCTGTAGCGCTGTTTCTTAAAAATCGAAATCGATCGCTTGTACAGTTCGTTTATAACTTGTTGATGCCATTTTATTACTTACAAGGATAAATTATTTGCACGTGTAACTAACAACAATCCAAATGTATATTGATAAATTACAGAAGCACAGATATATTTATAATAATACTGATAATAAATGCCAGGTGGGGATATATTGATCTGTGCAAACAGGTAGGTACAATTAATCTAATCAACAAAACTTAGTTTGGTTAATTGGATCTCAATGCCTGTCCGCCGCCGTCGTCGCCGCCGTCGCCGTCGTCGAAGCCGTCGTCCGTGGCAGGGTTCCCGTGATTTTATAATATACATAATATACGAATCTTATTCAGTTTTTTACGCTGATTACTGATATGCTTATACACTATTCTATATCTCATTTACTTTTTGAGTTATTCGACTTTAAAAACGAAATTTTACAACCAACGAAAGTTTTTGATAATAAAAATAATTATAACTTAAATTCAATTTTTATTGGAAATGTGAACTATATTTAATAATAGAATATTTGTAAGTTTGGTTGTGAGTCATACATGCGGCGCAATTTATTTTTTTGTCTTAATTGGTATGCTGGATTTTCTATTTATCATGATATAATTTCGATATTACTTAAATTCACTATACAATATGCCGGAACAGGGTAATTTAATACTTATTATGCAAATTCTTAAAGATATTTGAGCGTATTTCAATGCGGGTCAAAAAAAAACCACTCTATGTAAAAGGCGCAAAATTTCTTTTTTGTTTATTTCTTAGAAGAAATCTATTTTATTGGAAACTGAGAATACTTACAAGCTATTAACAAATAAACAAATAAGGCATACATAAAATATCAAATATATAAAATTAAAATTTTTTAAAATATGAAATTTTAAAGTAACACCTGGGTCAAAAAGGCTAACGATATGCATCCTAGGGTTAAAAAGGGCACGTTGCTCTTTAAAATGTGGTGAATACAAAAGATCTCACGTCGCTAATCTATTGAGCTAAAAAACATCAAACTACTAAAAATTGTTTCTTCTTAAATACATATGAAGGCAGTAAAATAATTATACACAAAGCGCCCCTTTTAAATATTCATAAGAAACCTATAACTTCATAATGTTTGCTTGCCCCATTGCTCTAACAGCCAATGAGAATACAAAGCGTACTTGGATTCCCTTGCTCATTTCCACTAATAGTATATATGAAGTAGTATTCAATCTTAGAGTCCACAATTTACGTTTGTTGTAGCCATCAATAGTCTTCGTGATGAGGAGAATATCCCGAAGTGTTCAAAACCACGTTAGCGAATTGTTGGTGGAAGAGTTCACTTCACATGTAAAATAAGCATTAAATGAATCCAATTTTAATTTGTCTTGAAGAGGCGAGGACGCCGTAACAATATAAGAGTGCTTCGGCTAATTGCAGTGATACGGGAGTGGGTTCCTATGAATAAATGAGAAAAGAAAATAAAGAAATACAAAAATAGTAGTAACATGGCTTAAAAACAAAACTTGTACGTTACTTTAACACTTACCCTGAAAGATTTTTCTCTGTCAAAATTAAGGGACGCCAAACTACCTGTTACAACAGTTTCTTATGATGTTTCTTCTATAAGAAAGACGTTTTTTTCCGAATAAAACTTTCTTGCTTTCTTCATAATATTTTTACATTGTAGACTAAAACACGTCTTTTAAATAAGACCATCACTGGGGTATTTGGATATCCTTTACAATTAGCTGACTACCTATTTCTTAAAAATCAATTTGAACTTAACCTCTATTAACGTAAGCTAATTTCAGTACACATATAAATATGCTTTCATGAAAACAATTTCTTAACATCAAGTCTGGTCAGGCATTACTAAAATAAAAATAAACTAAAGAAAAAGCATCTAAGCTATTGCCAAAACTGTTCGCCACCGCAAATTTTTTCTGAAGAAGTTCATCGCGTCTGAGAGTAAAATGTTTTCCCCGAAACTTTCTTTCCAGCTTAATAACTAACTCTACGCCGTCATACGTCCTAATTGTGTTTTACTGAATTTTATCTTAATCTGATAACTACCAAATTATTAATTTTTTCCACATCCTAAATCGTTATTCATAATTCAATTCGGTTTTCAATATAAAGTCCACATTACACATAAATTTCCGTCTCAATACTCAAATAAATTTCTTGCTTTCAAGTCTCTGTCAGTCAATTTTCGTCTTAAGAGCATCTCACGATAATTTTCAAAAAAAAATTTCAAAAAATTACGTTTAATCAACTAAATTTTGAAAAAATACAAATAATTTAGAAAAATTCACGACTTAAAAACTCACATTGAAAATACTTTTCGGTTAAATATTTAAAAACACAAAATTTTCCTGTCTATACTTTAATGTTAAAAAATGTTTAACCGCTTTAAAAAACAGATCAACGAAAAACTAAAGTTGGAAAAGGTACTTTAAAATAATGAAAATATTATCTCATGTTTAAAAAAAATTTGCCCTAACAATAAAAAAACCGCTTTAAAATTTAGCTTCAAAAACTTTAACGTTATAAAAAATTAACAAACTCACATAAAAACAATCTATAGAAAACGGCATTGAAAAACAAAACAATTTTGAAGTTAAGCAAAATACTATCAAATACAAAAATTACCCAAAAAAATCACTCTTGAAAAAATCAGCCCTAATATTCTTTAAAAAACTATCCTATTAAAAAACAACAGTCCTAATGAAGAACAGTTTAAAAGTTTTAAAAAGCAGCCTTAACATTTAAAAATGCCCTATCGAAAAATAGACCCTGTGGATGTTTACCAAAAAATATAAGAAATTCCTAAAATTTAACTCTATCAATAAAAAAAATGGAAAAGTACGTTAAAATTAAAAAAGGAAAATTTAAAAATTTTGAAAAATATCAAAAATTTTTACTATAAAATAATGAAAAACTACTTCGTATTAAATGAATGTCTTACCAATAAAGAAAATAACCTGAAGTTGGACGTTAAAAATTATTGTTACGGGTTTAGAAAATGTTAAATGAATTAAATTCTGTTTTTTCTGCAGGTTGGGACCTCCGTGATAATATATGGGTGTGTCGGCTAACTATAGCGGTGCGGGAGTGTCATTCTATGGATAAATGAGAGAAGAAGATAAAGAAAACTAAAGAATTACAAAAATAATAAATAACATTTCTTAAATACAAAACTATTACGCTACTTGACACTTACCTTAATGGTTTTTTTTGTCAAAATTGAGGGGCGCCAAACGGTCTGTTACAGCAACTTTTTATGAGTTATTTCTATACGGAAGACAATTTTTCAGCATAAAACTATCTTGCTTCGGTAATATAAAAATAACATTGTAAGCTAAAATAGTTCTTCCAAATAAGACTATCTTTGGGATTGCTGGATATTTTCTACAATTGGCTAACTTTACCTATTTTTTAAATAAATTGAAATAAAATCAACTAAAGCTTAACTTCTATTAACATAAGATAATTTTAATACATTTACCAATATATTTTTTTAAAAACAATTTCTTAACCTCAAAATCTAGACATGTATTAAACTAAAATAAAAATATCTTAAAGAAAAAAACATTAAATCTGAGCCGTTGACAAAGTATTCGTCAGTCCAATTTTTGACTGCTTTCACGTTCGCAAATCTCCAATTATTGAAAATGTTGTACATAATCAACAAAAAAACAGTTAAATCCCACTTTTTCTGTATCTTTTCATTGTCCATTCTAAAATTACTAACCTGATTGTCATACACAAACTAAGCATTTCAAATTACTATTCATCCTTTTTGTCGGTAATTAGGCGAACCCAATCATTATTTTCACGTTTAATTCCTTATTACATATATAACAACCAATCCGTTTAAATCCGACTCTCATATAAAATAAATATTATATTTAAAAAAACTCATTCTACTCAAAGTTTTCAAAATTTTGCGGTTGTCCAGAGAACTCCAGTGTTTCATTCTTTAAATGTGTTCATTTTTGGCCTTTGAAGTACCATCGCCTTAACCCATTTCAACCCAAAATTCAAACTTACTGGCGGGATGAACTTGAACTTTTCAAAGCTCAATACCTTTTGAACGGGCACAGTTGCATGAAAAATACCTCGCCCCGGCGAGAATAAGTTCACGTGTTTTATCGTATATCTCGTTTGTACGTTTCCTTGAAGCTGCGTTCGGTTCAACCTTTTTTTATGAACTTTTATCTTGTCTTCACACCATCTAACACAAAACGGCCGCCTCTCCGCCCTCGATTTCACATTCTAGTGCTCCTACATATTTGATGATTTTGTATTACCGATTACTATAATCTGGCATTGTTTCTTTTACGTTGCGTCCAACAAATTTCAGTTTCTCCCACTGTAAATCATCTTAATTGCTGCCAGAGTTTAGTTAATACAATCTATCGAGTTTAATCTATGCTTACGTTACAAGTTATCATCATACAACAATTTATACAATGTATTGATCTATGAAAATTCTATACGCAAGGATTAGTCACATTTCGATGTTTACTTTGTGAGCTTTTAATGTCAGCGGCCTTCTTTCTTATCTTACAATGTATTTAAAAAGGAATGTTGAATTTTATTATATGAATTATGTTTGTAACAACAAAATTTCAAATATGATGTTTAATTAAGGATATTTATGTACGAAATCTTTTATACAAAGTGCGTCCATATATTTTGTACTTTTAAAATTATATTTTCTTTCTTAAACATTTAATTATTGTTAGGACAACGTAACGCGTTACAGACAGGATAGGAGCCTATTTTCAGAAGTATTCAAGGGCAACTTTTTATACTGGGTTTTAATTTTTCTAACAATGATGATCACTTATTGGTCGAAATGCGTATTTAGTTCCTTAATAATTTTTGCCGTTAAAAGGTTGTAATTCCTGTGAATTTTTATATTATGCGATGGAATTTGTTTCTTATCAGTATCTGTATTATGTACGTTTTATTAAATCTAATTATATTGAATTAAATATAGTATCTACTGCTTATTACATAGCGTCACTGATGGGCATTCTTGTATAATGAGGTGCGTTATTCTAGCATGTGTTATTGTTCTTAAATGCATTGTTTTTTTGTAAAAAATTAGTACAAAATAAAACCAATATAGTCTATCCTTTCTACTATGAGTAGTATTCATTAATATTCTAAAACCTATTTTCAACAATATCAATCCCCCATCAAAAACTCAATAAGGGTTTACACCCATTATGCATTTATTCAACTGAAACTATAAAATCTATTACAATAACGAGGTTTGTCCAGTCTGTGCTTCTATCTAACTCAGGTAAGAACATATCCTCGCCATATTCATATATTTTACTAATGCTGGGCACGCTTTGGAAGCGTAGAAATCAAGTCTATAAAATGTAAATGTTTGCGTTGTTTTGAACCGGAAGGTCCCTAATATTTATTGATCGTGCCACGACTGGGTAAAGGAATGTTGAGTGGGTTTTGTAAAATTACTTCCATAATGTGCAGTACAAGGAAATAGCTGCGACGTCATATTTAAACTGACGGAATTATATGGGGACTTGCTTGGCCAAGAACTAGTTTAGTTGTTTTGGAACATGCAAAATATTGTTCGGGGGTTATCTGTGTTTAACAACAGCTTTACATAGTTTCTATATGTAAGTTTCAGGTTCAAAACTGTTGGTAATTATTATGTTTTTAAAGATATTGGTATCTAGAGCAGTCTTATTTATTTGTTCGATGAGTTGTCTATTCCGTGGTGCCACCTAGAAAAAGCACGCTGGCACGGAACTACGACAGAGTTGAACAAACCCATGCTCTTTGCAATGCTTTCTGTTGAAATCGAAAACTTCTGTAACATTCAGATCAAATAGGCCTAACTAGTCATGGTATTAGCTTCAAAGGAATTTGAAAAGATTTACATTTAAACATTAATTTTAATAAAAAAATTTAAAATACTTTTCATTAATATGCAGAGTGATTTACTAAGAATGAGCAATCTCTAAAGTGGAGATACTAGGCGGGAAATATTACGATTTAGTTCAACATGCATTACCAAGTCAATTGGTTAAGAGATGCAGGATGTTCAAAGTTGAAATTTCTAAACAATTTTGAAAGTTAATACGATCAGTTCGAAAATTTGTACTTCTGACAATTACAAATGTGAAACCTACTTTGATTATTCTCATAGAGGGCGTTAACTAAGACCTGTTACTGCACTAAATAAAAACATAACTTTTTTATCTATTGAACTATGGTTGAAATAAAGGAAAAAGGTAAAAAGCTCATTCTATTTTACATAAAAATACTACTCTTGTTTAATTTATCGGTTTTTGGTTATTAGCTTTTAAATGGCTTAATGTATTTTGCTAATGAAATTTTTATTCTTTTTAATTACTAAGTAAACCTGTGTAAGCATTTAAGTATCAATAAATATTAGGTTATTTTGCGTGTTCTAATAATAGTGTTTAGTAAGGCATCTCCGGTTTTCTGATTTATCTATTTAGCTGTCTGAGCCAAATTATTAGAACACATCAAAATATATATAGGAATTATTTGCTAATTATTTGCTCATAAAACCAATTTTTTTGCTATATCTGTAAAAAAGTTACAAGTGATTTCTTTATTTTATTTTGTGTAGGAATTTTTTTATTGGGCTAGATAAAATAGAATATTAAGCTATCTAGCTTAATATTAAGCTATCTAGCCCAATAAAAAAAATACCTACACAAAATAAAATAAAAAAATTAAAAATATATAAATTATTTGCTATTCTTTTGCTACCATTTGCAAAAAACAATAATCAAATTTTCAAATAATAAAATAAATATCGATATCTACAAGAGTAAAGTACATTAAAGAAATTAATTGCAGGCATGACAAAAGAATACTTACGTTTTATGAATTATTTACTCTTAAAATATGCAACTCCCGCATTTTTTGCTCCCGAAATTAATATCAAAAACCACAAAATATCATATACCCACTTCGAATTTACAAGAATAAAGTACATTGAAGAAATTAATTATTAGCATAACTATATCATTTATACGTTTTATGAATTACTTGCACTTTAGATATGCAACCCCCGATTTTTTTACTCGCGAAATTAAATGTTCAAACGATAATACTGGCCTTTTGTCGTTTTTTATATTAATTTCGTGAACAAAAAATTCAGGATTTACATAATTTAAGAGCAAATAAATCAAGCTACATGATTATGAAATTATGATAGAAACAATTCATTTTTTAAAAGCACTTTACTCTTGTAGTCTCAGACCAACTTATATTATTATTATCGTTTGAACATCTAATTTGGCGAGCAAAAAATTCGAGAGATGCATATCTAAAGAGCAAATAATTCATAAATAATGTAAATGTTATAGTTGTGCCAGCAATTAATTTCTTTAATGTATTTTATTCTTGTAGATTCGACGTGGCTGGATGGCCTTTTGACGTTTTTTATATTAATTTCGCGAGCAAATAATTAGCAAATAATTCCTATATTTATTTTGATGTGTTCTGATAATTTGGGAGTTGCATATTTTAATAGTAAATAATTCATAAAATGTAGGTATTCTTTAGTCATGCCAGCAATTAATTTCTTTAATGTACTTACTCTTGTAGATATTGATATTTATATTATTATTTGAAAATTTGATTTTTTCTTTTGCAAATGATAGCAAAAAAATAGCAAATAATTTATATATTGTTAATTTTTTTATTTTATTTTGTATAGGTATTTTTTTTAGTTGGCTAGATAGTTTAATATTAAGATATCTAGCCACTTGTAACTTTTATACAGATATAGCAAAAAATTGGTTTTATCAGCAAAAAAAAGCAAATAATTAGCAAATAATTCCTATATATATTTTGATGTGTTCTGATAATTTGGGAGTTGCATATTTTAATAGTAAATAATTCATAAAATGTAGGTATTCTTTAGTCATGCCAGCAATTAATTTCTTTAATGTACTTACTCTTGTAGATATTGATATTTATATTATTATTTGAAAATTTGATTTTTTCTTTTGCAAATGATAGCAAAAAAATAGCAAATAATTTATATATTGTTAATTTTTTTATTTTATTTTGTATAGGTATTTTTTTTAGTTGGCTAGATAGTTTAATATTAAGATATCTAGCCACTTGTAACTTTTATACAGATATAGCAAAAAATTGGTTTTATCAGCAAAAAAAAAGCAAATAATTAGCAAATAATTCCTATATATATTTTGATGTGTTCTGATAATTTGGGAGTTGCATATTTTAATAGTAAATAATTCATAAAATGTAGGTATTCTTTAGTCATGCCAGCAATTAATTTCTTTAATGTACTTACTCTTGTAGATATTGATATTTATATTATTATTTGAAAATTTGATTTTTTCTTTTGCAAATGATAGCAAAAAAATAGCTAATAATTTATATATTGTTAATTTTTTTATTTTATTTTGTATAGGTATTTTTTTTAGTTGGCTAGATAGTTTAATATTAAGATATCTAGCCACTTGTAACTTTTATACAGATATAGCAAAAAATTGGTTTTATCAGCAAAAAAAAGCAAATAATTAGCAAATAATTCATATATATATTTTGATGTGTTCTGATAATTTGGGAGTTGCATATTTTAATAGTAAATAATTCATAAAATGTAGGTATTCTTTAGTCATGCCAGCAATTAATTTCATTAATGTACTTACTCTTGTAAATATTGATATTTATTTTATTATTTGAAAATTTGATTTTTTCTTTTGCAAATGATAGCAAAAAAATAGCAAATAATTTATATATTGTTAATTTTTTTATTTTATTTTGTATAGGTATTTTTTTTAGTTGGCTAGATAGTTTAATATTAAGATATCTAGCCACTTGTAACTTTTTTACAGATATAGCAAAAAATTGGTTTTATCAGCCAAAAAAGCAAATAATTAGCTAATAATTCCTATACATATTTTGATGTTATGATAATTTGGCTCAGACAGCTTAATAGACCTGTTATTGGTAGTAAAGCACTAGCTACTGGTTAAAAAAATGTCGCTGATAATTTTTCTAACAGTGAAATGTGTGATATGATTTGTAGTTTTGCTCAATCAAATTTTAGTGCACTAGAAGTGATTCTAAAATATTATACCCAAATTGAAGGCAACCCAATCACAAACATTATAAAAAGTTTTACAGCCGACTAGGCAAAATGAGATTTTTTCGTTCTTAAATTCAAAATTGCGCTGTAAAAATATTAACCGTGGATGAAGAAGAGGTTTTAATTCGTGTTTTCGAAAATTCCAAATCTGAGTACTTGTCAATTAAGTGCAGCAGCAGGAATTAGTCAACCATCCATCTGTGAAATTTTAGAGAAAAACACTCTATCCATTTCATTATACTGCTGTTCAGAATTTATTACCTCGAGATTTACTAGCTCCTCTACGATTTACCCAAATTCTACAAGATAAACTACATGTAAATTCAAATTTTCTTGATAAGATTCTTTTCACCGGCATGGCAGCATTTGGTAGACGAGGAGTTTTTAATTGAAAAACAATCATTTGTTGGATTCCGAGATTTCATATGCTATAAGAAAAAAACGTTTTCAATGTGAGTTTAAAGTAAATACTTAGTGAGGTGTATTATTTGGATTTTTATTGATCGTTTTGAATTACCAATTCAATATAAATGGAGTTTTTATATAAACTTCTTGAACACTAGTTAAACGAACTTCTAGAAGACTTGCCGTAAGACATTTAGGCATGACGAGGCTCCACCATATGTTTCTCTGTTAGCACGCCAATACCTAAATGAAATTTTCTCCATCGCGGTATTGGCCGTGGAAGTGAGTTTGTTTGACCACTGAGGAGTTCAAATTTAAGTCCCTGAATTTGTCAATATGGTCACAAACGAAAGGACTAGTTGTAGCGGTTTTTAAATTTCAAATACCAGGAGTGTTTGGTCTAATTCCAGCCACTTGAGTTTATGTCGGAACACAGAATGATGCGAAGTGGAAGACCGGTTGTACTGTCTCTTTGTGCGCCAATTATTTGGAGGCTACAAAGTACAGTCCTAACGGAAGCGGCTCTTACTCTCTTATGTAATTTTTACTCTGCATAGTTTGTAATTGAAAATAATAAAAATTTCATAAGCAAAATGCATATCATTTAAAAGCTAGTAACTCGAAACCAACAGAATTACATAAATTAAGCACCAGTAACTTTTTTGCGTAAAATAAAAACCACCTTTTATATTTTACATTTATTTTAACCGTTGTTTAAGAGAAAATAAGTGATGCTTTGATTACTGCGGAAACAGGCTGTAACCAGCGCCCTCTATGAACAATGCCGAGAAAAGCTTGAAATTCGTAATTCTCATACCAAAAAACAAGAAATTGCAAATTTTTTAATTGACCTTATCAAACATTTTCAAAATTATTTAGAAATTTCAAAATAAATTTTTAACTGTGAGCACCAAGTACATCCTCTTAAACCGGGGAAACTGGAATAATGCATGTTGGGCTAAAGTCGTAATATATTGGTGTCTAGTATCTCTACCAAAGAGATAACCCATTCTTAATGAATCACTTTATACAGTATTGCCCGAAATAAACAGTACTGAAACTAAGTTGGCGGTGTTTTTATGCGTGCGCTGCCACACTCAAGTTAGCTAGTATAGACCTGTCAAGTAAACCTCAAACAAGTAATTAGTAGGGCCTAATTGTTAAAAATGGTGTTAAGTACAGAGGAGAAAGTGTTTCTGGTAGAGCATTATTTTCGTTCATACGGAATCGGCCGACGTAATGGTGCAAGTTTGCTATACGTGTCTGATCAATTCACACAAAGGTTTAATAAACGTTCTCCAAGTAATGCTGTAATTTTGAAGGTTATTGAAAAGTTTAGAAATACAGGTAGTGTATTGTGCCAACGAAAAGGAAACTCAGGGCGTCCCAGGACAGTTAACAACAACAATAACCATGAACGTGTTTTGAGCAAATCTTAGAAAATCCGAAAGTCAGCCAGGCAAGGACAGCGTTACAACTTGATTTAAAAGAACTTCCTTTCAAAGAATCCTGAAGGAGCTGGGTACATTTTCGTATGTGATTCAGGTACATCAACAACTACATCCTCGGGATTATCGCAGTAGAGTGGAATATTGCGCCAGAATTCTCGCGTTACAGTATGAAAATCCTGAATTTTTGAAAAATGTTTGGTTTTCAGACGAAGCACATTTTCACTTGTCAGGCTATGTGAATCGTCGCACAAATCGATTTCTGGGCTTTGCCAGACCCGATGAGGTTCAAGAGGTTCCTTTACATAGTGAAAAAGTGAGTGTCTGGTGTGCTGTTTCCGTAGACGGAATCATTGGTCCGTACTTTATCGAAGAGAATGGTAGGCAAGTCACACTTAATCAACAGAGGTACAGACAAATTTTAACACGATTTATCCCTGATCTACGTCAATTCTGTCGTGCACGTAACTTGGCATTTCGAAACCAATTTTTCAGCAGGACGGGGCAACTTGCCATACTGCTACCGCAATTCGTCAATTTCTTCAAGAACATTTTCCAAGCAAATTCATATCACGATTTACTGACTTCCCTTATCCTTCACATTCTCCAGACCTCACACCTCCAGACGCATACATTTGGGGCATGGCTAAAAATGCCGTTTTCAAACGGGCACCACAAACCATCGATGAATTAAAGGATGCCGTTAGAGTCTTCTTCGCAGCCCTGAGACAACCCTTATTCAATAACATGACCAGAAACTTAGAACATCGTTATGAAGTCTGTCTCGAACGAGGAGGTGCACATTTAGAACATATAATAAAGTGTCAATAATATGTATTTTTTAAATATACAAAACAATTACAATTTCAGTACTGTTTATTTTGGGCAATACTGTACATGCAAAATTTTAGAAAAACTTTTCCTGTATTGTGTTTCATCAATTTAGTTCCAAATATGACACCAGTTGAATTTTGAATTCAGGCAAATTGTAGCAAAAGTTTTAATTAAAAGGGTTTACTTTTTCATAATTGCATTGATTGATTGTGATGCCTTCAAAAGAGAGAATTTTTGCGTGCTTTTATATATCCCATTGCAAAATCGTTTAATGTGCACTGAAAAAAAGAGCCAAAATGCTTGCGGGTTTGCATTCGATATTTAATTTTACTAACAAATCTGTATTGTAATTGCATAAGCTAGGACAAATAGAATCTGTTACAAGATAAAACTAACTGAAATGTTCACATATTTCAATTTCTTTCGTAGACTTATTCTACAATACAAACCTAAATGTGACACTCAGTTGATCAGTATGACTCACATCTGGTGTACAGTTAAGGATTATAGAATAATATTTATGTTTCCTCAAAGAATCTAAAATAGTATTTTTGATTTTCAAGCCGATTAAATTTGTCGACTCATTTTGAATTTTATCGCATAAATAGTTTTTTGCAACAATACCACTGTTTTGACTTTTATGTGTATAACGAACATGCACCCGCATTATACAATCAAATTTGAAAACGTTTCTATTAATTTTAGGGAATTTCTATTATTATTGTCGTATAGTTTGTTAGATGTACAACGTAGAGCTAAACATCGGCGTCTCAAAAACTGCATTGCTATAATTATTTGTTCAATAGTACGATACAAGTATTTTTTCCCACATCCGCCAAACGTAATTGACTTTGATTCATAACAACCCTTTAGATGTCCTAGTTGAAAAATTCAACCAAGATCTAATATTATATTTTAAAAAGACTGGTGTATGTTAGAGGCGAACTAACCCGTTCACATAATCCTGTATAATCATATTAAATTATATATGTGCTATACATAATTGAGAATAGCCAAGGTACTGATGTCCACATTATTAACTAAATCCACCACTACCTCTCAATGCAGGTGTTTCCGGTTTTTTACTATGCTCTTTAACTTAACCGAGGATTATTCTGTGTTCTAAAGTACATATTATCCGAAGTGTCTTAAATACCTAAGGTAGAAACTCCTGAGCAAAGTCATAAAGTCACTGAGTTTCATATTTTATACATCAAGTTACGGTTTAATTGATCAGTACACAGTTGATATTTTAAATTATTGATATCAAGTGCTTCTAGAAGATTAACTTTTGTCTCTCTAATGAAAAAAAAAGTAAAAACTACTTTGTCCTTTTGTTTTTGATACTTGCCGTTAAGCCACATTCTACAATATGCACGTGCCGCGTTCTCAACGATACACAACATAATTTGTTGTCTGTTGTTGCGCGTGTTTAAGTAGTAATTTTTGGTCTAGTTGTATTGCCGCCCATTCATTTGACCGCCCGTGTTTTTTGCACACATTTGCCAAATAGTTGGCGCGGGCATACCATTACTTGTATTCCAACATCCTTAGAAATGACTATCTAATATAGACCGCATATTTAATAAAGGTTTTTTCAATTTCATCATCTCAATAACAATAGCATTCATTTGTTTAGATTATGAATAAAAACTAAGAACAGGCGTCATCATCATCATTAGATTTTCAGTCCTAGATCTGATCGTACGCATACCTCCATTGCTTCCTATTCTGAGCTAGCCTACACATTTCCCAGAAATTTCCTAAGCCTGCATCTTTTACCATCTGTGCGCTATAGTCTAATGTAAGTCTACCTCTATCTCTCTTTTTTCCTTTCTTTGCTTCTAATAAATACCGGAATATTCCTTTATGCCTCAGAACGTGTTCTATCTCTCCTATTTTTTACTGTTTTCCATATACTTCTTCCTTCCCCTACCATTTCTAGTACCTCTCTGTTCTTAACTTTGTCTGTTCATGATATCTTCATCATATGTCTGTAGCACCACATTTCTACGACTTTTTTCTTGTTTCCATGTTTGTTACTTTCGAACACAGTAGTTGCATTTGCCTGTTAAATGCAGCACGGCCTTGTGCTAGTCTTTGACTTATATCTTTTGTATTTTTCCCATCTTGCGTTATTTGGATTCGTATGTAATAATAATTCTTTACTTCTTGTAAATTCTCGTTTTCTATTTTTATTCTGGTTTTTTGACTTATTTTCCCCTCTTTTACATAGTAGTTCTTTGGTTTTATTTTTGTCAATTTTCATACCACATCTCTCTGTTAGTACTGTTTCCAATTCATTAAAAACTGCTTATAACTCTTCCTTGCTAGCTCTAATACCGCTATATCGTTTGCGATTCTGAGCATATTAACCGTTTGTACCTGCATAGTAATTCCAAATGTCTTTCAGCATTTGACGGTATTCATTGCCCCTTTGATATACAAGTTCAAAATTAAAAGGGATAGCGCACATCCCTGTCTCCCTCCTTTCCCAATATTTACTTCTCTACGTTTCTTCTTTAATTCTATTAGCACTTTTTGCTCTTTGTGTTATAGACAATTCATATAACTAATTCCTTATTTTTGAGTGTTTCGAAAATTTTTCCATTTTACATTGTTATATGTTTTTCAAAATCTACAATCCCTATATTCGTGCTCTTTCTTCTTTCAATTATTTTCTTCATTATCAAAACTAAAGCTACAATGATCTCCTTTATTTCCTGGTTGTACATAGTATTTCTTCTACCCGTTCTTCCATCCGTTTTTGACCAATTGTAGTTACTATCTTTGACAGGTATACTGTTAAACTTATTGTTCAAAAATTTTCACATCTAAGGGTACCTTTTTTCTTTTTTGGCACAGTGACTATGGTGTTACGTTTAAAATCTTTGGGTATCTGGCCTGTCTGATACATGTAACTTGCAATTAGCAAGAGACTTTCTATTACTGCTCATCCAGCGGCGTTTAAAGTTTTTGCTTGCACTTTATCTGTACACGGCGCCTTATTATTTTTCAGGCTCTTTACTGCTGGTTCAAACTCTTCTCTAGATAATTCGAATAATTTCTTATTTTATGGTTTTGTATTTCTGCTTGCTGGCTTCGCCTGATCTGTTTTTGTATTTTTGCCTTTCTTTTATTAAATTTAAAATACCCTTCGTCACCCGTGGTTTCTTACTTTCTTTTTCTTTATAGCCCACGATATCAATGACCGTCATATCTAAGCTGGATTTGACCTTACTCAATTCTGCTCGCACTTCCTTAGTACCAGAAATTTTAGTTGTCTTTTACAAATTAGTTCAACTTATTTTCAAATGTTTTGTGGGTAATTTTATTTTTTAGTTTCTCATAGTCGAAATGCCCTTTTTCGTTCTTTCTTTAAAATTTTTGATTTATGCGAGTTTTTATTAATTATATGTTGTGATCGGTGCCTATTTCTGCTTTCAGGTAACTTCTGTAGTCTTTTACTGGATTGTTAAACCGTTGTCGAAACAAAATGTAATCTATTTGATGTCTCCTGGCATTTTCCACGTGTATCTTCTTCTAGCATGATCTTAAAATAATGTGTTTGCGATGGTTAAATTCTTTTTATGCCAACATTCTACCAGCTTATCTGCCCTGTTGTTTCTCGTGCCTAAACTAAATAAACCTATACCGCTCCTTCCCTAACCTCATCTACAACTGCATTAAGATCTCCTGTAATTAGTAAATATTCATGTCCTTTTACCAATCATAGAATGTGTTCGATGTCTTTGTAGATCTCCTCTACCTCTTTCCCACTGTAGCTAGGGGTTGGAATGTAAACTCGTATTATTACCATATTTACCGGTTTGAATTCTAATCTAATCATGGGTATCCTTTCGTTCTTTTGTAAGTAGTTTTCTACACAGTTATTTCTCGAATAAGTATCCCTACACTCGCATTTTCTTTCTCCGATCCTGTTTGAATTACTCCAAAGTCTCCACACCAAAAATCACCCACCTCTAGCTATAAAACTTCGCTCACCCCTACTGTGTGTGATGCTAATCTATCGATTTCAATTTTCAAATTCTCTAGCTTGTCTACTTGCTTCATGCTTCTAACATTCCCTGTCCTGACTTGTTAGATGTTCCTTGTTCTTCTTTTCTTCTTATTGAGCTTGCCGATCATATCCTCCGACTTAGCCTTTAATGGAGATCCAAGTGGGGGATTATTTTAACTCCGGAATCTTTTACCCCTGAGTATGCTATCATTTTTTAATACGTTTTTGGTACGCTCAGTACTTGGAAGGTAATATAGTTGTTTCCTGTTGCATTCGACATAGTAGTGTGACTTTGAATGCCATATCAACCTGTATGGTCTGTTCCAGTCTAAGTACTACTGCCCTCTTGCGGGAACTGCCATAGTCTGGTCCCTAACTAAATACCCTACTAATTTGGCTAAACCTGTAGTTGGACTCTATAGCTCACTGATACACGGGTCCGTTCTAGTATCCTAGAACAACTACTTCAAGGTGCATGTCTGTTCGGAACGGAAGAAGAGGCGTACGGTTTTACAAATGAGGTAATACCTTTAAATATTTTGATATTTAGGATTTGTCATCAATGTTTCCAACTTCAAACATAAATTGATGTTCTTGTTTTTCTTTTAATATTTTGGACTGTGTTAAAATATACGCACATTTATACCAGAATTGACTAGGGCGACAACTTTTTAACTAGTTGACCCGGTGACCTAAAACACATATTGATTCGGGGACCTGTTGGTTTTTGATATGAGTTAAGGTTGTGACCTGAACAGACTCAAAAACCTCAACTGTCCCAACCCTGAAATGATCCAAACTGATTTGGCGAACCCGAAATGACCAAATGACTCAATTCATCCAAAGATTTAAACAGTTTCGGATCTGTAAGAAAACAGGAGAGCACAAAAATGACCCAAACACCTAAATAATAAAAAAATAGAAGTATTTTGTGGCTATTATTGCCTCTTAGACCTTACTTTCTCATCTGTATAAATTCATTTGCTTAGAAATGTTAAATAGCCAACGTTCAATTGTAATGTGTCCACATGAAAGCTGTTCAATTTTCATTGCGATCAAAATAAGTGTTTAATATATTACGTACTTTTCAAAAGCAATTAATTGCACTTCGTGCTTACGTTACCTAAAATTGTTATCGTTGAATTAATAGTAGTATATCGTAGAACATTGAATATCTTCGCGTCACTGTATTCAATATCTATTGTACATACCGGGTATCATCAGGTTAACTGGTTAAAATCACTCACCTAGTCTGCGTGTCAAAACTTAGTCTGTTAGCATATCCGTGCTCCAGTGTCTCGGCAAAAAGCGACATAAACTACGTAGCAATAGGCTGTCACGTTCAGCCGGTGACTCATTGATCTGGACTAACTCTGTTGTGTACCTACACATCTTACCGAAAGATTTTCCGAAAATTTTCAATTAGCTGTATTGAAACTTCAAATATCTTGATTTTTCAATCATATAGGATGATTGGCTAATTTTTTATAACTACAAGAATTTATTGAAATGATTTAATAGACAACAAGTATATGGTTTATAGAGGTAATAGTTAAGATACCTTTTTTTCAATTTAGAATTGGAATATCGCTTATTGAAAGCAACAGTGGGATATCTCAAAAAGTTACTTTGGCCAATAATCACAGTTTTAGTTTTGTATTAAAGGAATCATAACAATTTATTCTATTTTCAATTTAGTTTTGTAAGCTAAGCTTTGTATTCAACTTCTACGTCTAGTTATTATGAAAAATGTGATTTTGAAAAATACTAATAAAATGGAGCAAAATTTGGAAAACTTAAATATTTCACTGTTGCATTTGATAAGTTTGTTTCTAGTCCTCAAGGATGCTGTTGACATATAATGACAAGAAATAAATTCATACAAATAGTGGCAAATGTTTCTGCTATAGGGTATTTAAAGAACAACAAACAAACTTTCATTATTTTATTAATACTAATCACTGACTGCAGAGCCAAAAACCTATATCTATCTTCAATAACAAATACATCACTAAATTATAAGCTTAAAGAGACCCCTCTTAGTTTAGTTTTCTACTACATCAGTCGAATTGTTAGAAGATCTTAGCGACTCAAAAAAGTTATGATGTTTTATTGGTATCAGGCATCTTTAACACAAAGATAGTAAATCCCTTTTTTATTCACTGTAATAAATGGAGGTTCTTTATAAGCAGGTTTGAGTTCTACTATGTTATCAAATCTGAGAGTTCTCATTCGTTCTCTAACATCAATACATTTAGCAAAGTTTTCTTCAGTGTAATCGCTTTTATATTTGTTTATATTATGACTGATCTTTATCTATTTTTATCATTTTAACATTGTTCCATATATATTAATTTTTGTCTGTATCAGTTGTAGAATTTGTTGTAGTTTTTTTTTTTGCAAATAAGCTTCCAATCTATATCAGCACTTTCAAGTTCATAAACCTTATGTAATGGTTCACTCTTTTTGGGACATTATACAATCATCGCCAGCCCTGTAGATACGTATATAGGGCAATTCTTTAAAATCCGCTTCTTTTCTGGTTCAACGCAAGAATGTATGGAGTTTCTTTCATTCTCCGTGATCCGTTTATATTGTATTTAATTTATCGCTTAATGTATGTTCCGTTTATATTTGTACATAATTTACTGCTAAATTTGTTTTCGCTTGAAATTTGTTGATTATTTGCATCCGCCCGGTATTATTATTGACAAATACCGTGTATTACTTCAAGCATGTGAATACTCCCTGTATGTTTTTTGTGGTTTGTTTAGCATTCTTCTTAATCTTCGTTGGGAATGAAACCACTCATAGTTTTTAAAATCTATTTTATTTACGTTTCGATCCATGACCTAGGATCGTTGTCAAAATAATAAAAACTTCAAGTTTGACGTTTATGACATAAATTGAAGGTTACTTTGATTTATTGATGTTTGAAATATTTGGTTTGAGTACACTAAGCAAAAATTTTTAAAGTTTAAAAGAATGATTGCCTTCAATTTGTGTTGCGACCTGGGATCGACTTTACTATGGTAGCCAATACGCTAAACGTGAAATCCCTCAACAAATGTTGGGGGATCTTGGTAGCCACAGGTTGCTTAACCCCCTTCACTGAATCTCGGTAAAATAAGACATGAAATTAGAAATCTCTCAATTGTATAAATAGAAACATGTTAAAAAATGTTTTCCAAATTATTGAATTTATATAAAATTCACCAATAAAAATTAATCAGCTGATTTCACGTTTAGCGTATTGGCTACCATAGGAAAGTCGATCCCAGGTCGCAACACAAATTGAAGGCAATCATTCTTTTAAACTTTAAAAATTTTTGCTTAGTGTACTCAAACCAAATATTTCAAACATCAATAAATCAAAGTAACCTTCAATTTATGTCATAAACGTCAAACTTGAAGTTTTTATTATTTTGACAACATTTGTTGGGGGATCTTGGTAGCCACAGGTTGCTTAACCCCCTTCACTGAATCTCGGTAAAATAAGACATGAAATTAGAAATCTCTCAATTGTATAAATAGAAACATGTTAAAAAATGTTTTCCAAATTATTGAATTTATATAAAATTCACCAATAAAAATTAATCAGCTGATTTCACGTTAAGCGTATTGGCTACCATAGGAAAGTCGATCCCAGGTCGCAACACAAATTGAAGGCAATCATTCTTTTAAACTTTAAAAATTTTTGCTTAGTGTACTCAAACCAAATATTTCAAACATCAATAAATCAAAGTAACCTTCAATTTATGTCATAAACGTCAAACTTGAAGTTTTTATTATTTTGACAACGATCCTAGGTCATGGATCGAAACGTAAATAAAATAGATTTTAAAAACTATGAGTGGTTTCATTCCCAACGAAGATTAAGAAGAATTCAAGCATGTGCTTGTACAAAGTGCCATAATTGAGAAACACTGCTCTTCGCCTGTGCAAGAACATTTATTATCACATTGGAAACACACGAAGCATAGCAGTATCGATTTTTCGTTGTAGACGGCCGCATTACTACATGTTCTACGTAGAACCACAAAGAAGAGTCCATTTTTGTATTTCGTAGAAGACGGACGCGTTCTACAGTTTGTTTTTATCGTTATCCGTTTGCACGGCCGCATGAATATAAATGTTCTTCGCTACGCTCGCAATACACAAGGTAAGTGTTTGAAGTAATTTGTTGTTTGTCTATTATAATTTATTTTCGTTTATATGTCCACTTTTCTCTACCATAAGTAGCTATCGAAATTACCGCAAAAATTAACACTCCGTGTGTCCAGCAATTAAGTATTTATGCTTAATAATATTAATATCTGAAACTTTTAGAGCATGCATGTATATTGAAAATAAATATTTGTTTTTATTTTGGGACTTCACAGTTATCACTGAAGCATACCATTTCATTCTTACCCTAGTAGTGTTAACTTAAAAATAAAAAAATTGAGGTTGCGATCTCATTGGCACCTTTTTTAGCAACCCTCTCATGCTACAGCTAATAATTCCCTTGTCGAGTCTGCTTCATAAATAGTAAAGGCGTAAATGTTAAATTTGCTCTTATAATAAAAAGTGGAAATATTACCATTTGGTAGCAGCATCACCGCCTGCAAATAGAAAATGGCCATGATAGTATCATTTTTCGATGTGGCAAAAATTTTATCGTTTTTCTAAACGTGAAAGGCGAACATTTTCTTTATGCTGCTCATTTTCATATTGTTTTCGGATTTTCTCATTGAGAGTTAAATTTTCGAAGAACACGCAAGACGAGCATTGATATCTCTTTGGGCGAAAGATTGATATATTAAAATGAGTGTTAAAAACCTGTGAATGTATGGAATATGAAGAAAAAGGTTTGCTCAGCTGCGCATTTTTCTTAGTATACAGGGTGAGTTTTTTTCATATTCACTATGGGCATCTTGGAAACCGTTAGAAATAGAGAGACGTTTAAATGAGAAAAGTAATGCGGTTCTGTCTGCTGATCTCGCATGTGCTTTTCTTTTTCAGAAAAAATCCACAATATCTAGATATATTGAAAAAACTAAATATTGCAATTTTTTTCAAATCTATCTGTCGGCTTTATTGTTGGCATTAGAGAAATAATGTAAATAGAAAACTTGTAGATATTTTTATGCCGAATAAGTAGGAGTGGTTTGATAAATTTAATTTTTTTGTTTCATAGATATGTACGTAACTTCAATTTTTTAAATGGAAAGCATAGTTGGCTATTTGCTTGTTTAATAGCTTATGTTGTGCAAATTTTACTGATATAGCACATGATGGAGTTACTATTGGAAATGACCAAAATATTGAGGCTTTTTAGTTTTATTTAATTAAATAGCTATGTTTCAATATACAATCACAAAAGCAGACTTAACGACTGTATTTTTATATCATAACAGTACTTGATAGCTATTTTTAACAACATGTTGGTAACAGAAACAATTAACTTATAAAAAAAATCATTCAAATAACCATAACAATATGTAAACAATTTAATATTATGCAGATTGAAAATCAAAAAACCTTAAAGTATAATAAATGGAAACAAATCTAAAATACCAACGAACACAAACTGAATAAATATTGTATTAACAAATTACAAATGCTCAAAGAGCTGACCATTTTGTTCAATACATAGTCTACATCTTTTAGCAATGGAATGCTTTGCTTTTTTTAATGAATGCTTAGTAATGCTTCTATGAGCATTAATTACAGCTTCACGTAGTTGTGCTTCTGTATGAAATTTTTTAATGTACACTTTATTTTTTACATATTCATGTATAAAAAAAATCTAACATTGAAAATTCCGGGCTTCGGGGTGGCCATTGCACTGGACCATTTCTACCAATTCAAGAATCCGGATATAACCGATTTAAATAGTCCGTAATACTACGGGTGTTGTGCGGAGGTGCACCATCGTGCTAGAACCATTTGAGTCTCCCGCGCACTCGTAAAGGAAGTTTATCTAAAAGATTCTCTACATTTGTTTGCAACATATTTAAATATTGTTCTTTTGTTAAACTTCCATTATATATTATAGGTCCTATAATATTGGTCCCTAGAACACCTCACCATACCTTAAAACCAAATTTTATTTGAGGTCTTCGTTGCTGAACTGCATACAGATTTGCTTGCATCCATAAATGCTCATTGAACCTATTAAAAATACCACAATTTGTGTACCTTATTTCATCTGACCATAAAAGAGTAAATGGAAATTCGTGATCCTGCTGACACCTCCACAAACCATCTGCAAAATCTTATCCGTTGTCTTTATCTCCTGAATGCAATGTTTGAGCAATTGATATTTTGTATGGATGGAACTTATGCTTTTTCAGGACCCGAACAACGGACCGTTGCGCTAATCCACTGGATAAAGCAATTTCTCTTGTAGAAGCAGAAGGATTGACCTGAACGCTAGCTAATACATTTATTTGTATACTTTCATCAATATTTTGTATATTGTGTTCCTTTTCTTGTATTAAACCAACATAGTCTCTTAAATTTATATACAAGTTACGAAATGTTGGAACAGATGGTTGACGACGATTAAAGTAGCGTTCAAAATATAAATCTGTTGCTCTAGTAGATTTTTAGTACAACTCGATATAACAAGTTAACATATTGAGCATTTTCTCGTTACTATAATTTATTTTAGCATAAAAGAACCTAATTATTAGTAATAATGTGAAGAATAACACCAATGACAGTTACTTCAAAATACAAAGTGCGATTCTATAGACTTGTTTTATTTTTTCATAGGTGGTCTGATAATTATGCACAATAAAAACAAGAAAACCTCGATATATCGGTCATTTAGAATAACTCCATCATGTGCTATATTGGTAAAATCGGAAAAATATAAGCTATTAAACAAGCCCATACACAACTATGCTTTCCATTTTTAAAAAATTGAGGTTATGTACATATCTATGAAACAAAAAAAAATTAAATTTTTTCAACCACTCATTCTAATTCAGCATAAAAATATCTACAAGTTTTCTATTTACATTATTTCTCTAATGCCAACAATAAAGCCGACAGATAGATTTGAAAAAATTGCAATATTTAGTTTTTTCAATATATCTAGATATCCGGGGATTTTTTCTAGAAAGCGAAAGCACATGCGAGATCAGCAGACAAAACCGAATTACTTTTCCCATTTGAGCGTCTTTCTATCTCTAACAGTTTTCAAGATGCCTATAGTGAAAATGAAAATAACTCACCCTGTAGATTGTACATGGTTTTAAGATTAAGCGAGCCGTCTATATACTCACGAGTGGCATTCGAACGACAATAATGCGACTCTCTTCTAGGAAAGCTATTCATATGATCATCAACATTTTTTACTATTTCATCACTTGATACCTCTCATTTTCTAGAAAATCTTCTTTATTGGTTCTTCTAAACGTTGCACTTATTGTGTTGTTACTTAAATTTATAGTGGCCATAAGGAATTGTTTAAACACGCGAAGCTTCCTCCAATTTCTAAACAACAAGCTTACTTAAAGTCTCTCTTTTTACTATTTTGTTTGTTTATCGAGGTATAAATTGTTCTTTTTGTACACCCTAAAATACATTCACGCTGACTGGTTTTATTAGCCATTGCATACAAATTAAAAAATTAGTAAACAGTGATAGTCGTGTTTATCTTCCGATATTAATTCTGTCCATTGATATTTGCATTTGCTACAAGGAGGCTTGCCTTTTTTCGCATGGTGTATTTATTTTTTCTAACCTGGATACATACCCTCGACCAGAATTAATGTTTTGATTGTTTTGTGCTCCTTGTCCATAGACTTTTATTTGTTTCAATTTCATAATCTGAGTTTTTAAGAGAGCACTAGGAGTCTTCTTCACAGTAATTATTAATTTCATTTTATGCACCTAAAAGAGAGGCTAGCGGTGATTCCTAAAACGTTAAAGACATACCACCTGACACATGTACCTCAGTTGGACCATTTGTGCCAAGCACTAAAAATACGACACTTGCTTCCTCTTTTACAAGAATCTGGTCGGGATTTAATGTAAATTCACAATGGCGTTGCTCAATGTGGCTCTGTCGCCAGGTGTACATAGTGTAGCAGCAGTATTATTTTCTGTGATTTGCTGCTGTGTAATGGTATCAGCCACTTGATGACTGTCCTACTGTTTGAATTTATAAATAATTAAAAAACGTTTATTATAGCTCGTCGTAATAATACTTGTTTGTTTGGTGGCAAAAAGTTCACATTTCTGTTGTAATTTTGTTTGACAACAAAAAAGATACATTTGAATAAATATAAAAAATCATACTAAAAATTTTGAGCATGATCATAAATGAAGTGAAACTGCTAATAAAAAAAAAAAGCATTCCCACCAGTGACGTAACTACAATTTAGGGCCCTCCCGCAAAAATTATAATGAGGCCTTATTTAATAAAAAATTTTAAGAAACATAAAATTCACGATAACCTTTATTTAGTATCTTACACAAAACTATAAATTAAATATTTTTGCGGACTTTAATAGCAGCGAAGTTGTTAATAACATCCTGGAGCTCCATTTTGGCGGCTGTTTCTGCTTCTATGTTAAGCAAAGCTAACATACATAACCTATCTTCGCCCATTCTATTACGCAGATAATTCTTTATAATTTTCGATTTTGAAAATGATCTTTCCGCTGAAGCAACAGTCATTGGTATTGTAAAAAATAAAAGAATTACCGAGGAACACATATCGTAGTACTTAACTATTAGTAAAAATCCAATATCTTTCATTGTGTTGATTTTCTTCAGTTCATTTTTAAAAGTTTTGGTAAATAATATTATTTTCAAACCTAAACCATCGGATAAGTCATTTGAATAAAATGAACAAAGAGATTCAGCTTTTCTAATTATTTCGTCGTCTGTCATTTGAAGTAAATTTTGAGGAATAAGGAATGAAAACATATCTGCCACTTCGTGAAACCTTTTACAGCGTGTACGAATTCGAATAAATGCAATATCAACTATTCGAAGAAAAATATTAATTTTAAAATACATTTCCTCATCTGTAAATCGATGATCTTCCGCTAATTCATCAAAAAATTTCTTCTTAATTTTAGTTCTCCTTTTAGATAAATTTTCCGAAACTCCCCAATTTCTAGCATATGTGTAACCTCTATTTTCAAAGCTTCAAACTTGCTTCTTATTGCAGTCAATTTTTCATATATTTCCTCTAAAGTTTCGGGCGCCTTTACTACATCTACATCTTTTTTTTTGGAGTATTTTTAAACCAAAATTTATATCTCCAAACAGATTTGTCACTACAACCGTAATAAAAACAAATTCAAATTTCTCCATGACTTTATTCTGTTTGTTTCCTAAATTTCTTCGCGTTGTTTGCTTTCAAGAATTATTTTGGATAAACTTTTCATTATATTCATGTATTTTACTTTAACTGCTAATATCAAAACTAATATTTTAGCCCGGCGGGTTGGATTTAGTTTTTTTAATGTGATTTGCGACTCATATTAATACTATTTCCGAAAAAGTTATAACTGTCTTGTAAATATGCAAAATAATTTTAAATTTCGGGAATTGCATTGATTGAATCATTAATAACTAGGTTTAAATTATGTGCTGCACAATGCACGTAAAAGGCTGTAGGTTCAATGGCTTTAATTCTAGATTAAACGCCAGTGTGCGCGCCGCTGATATTACTTGCACCGTCATACCCTTAACCGCGACATTTATTAATATTTACACATATTCTGTAGAATATTCTACATCCAAATCTTTTCTTTGGAGTATTTTTGAACCAAAATTTATTTCTCCAAACAGATTTGTCAGCACAACCGTAATAAAAACAAATTCAAATTTCTCCATGTTACTCTTTATTCTGTTTGCTTCCTGAATTTCTTTGCGTTATGTGCTTTGAAGAATTTTCTTTTCATTATATTCGTGTATTTTATTTTAGCTGCTAATATTGAAATTAGTCTTCCATCACAGCGTTTTGGATTTAGTTTTTTTAATGTGATTTGCGACTCATCTGTTATAGAACTTAATATATCCCACTTATTAATACTATTTCCGAAAACGTTATAAATATCTTGTAAATATGCAAAATAATTTTGAATTTCGAGAATTCTATTGATTTCATCATTATTAACTAGGTTCAAATTATGTATTGCACAATGCACATAAAAGGCTTTAGGTTCAATGGCTTTAATTCTAGATTAAACGCTAGTTCATGTTACTTGCACCGTCATACCCTTGGCCGCGACACTTATTAATATTTACACCATCATTCTGTAGAATATTCATTATCTGATCACTAATACCTTTACCAGTTTGAGAATGTACTTGAAAAAACCCTGAAAGTATAATAAATATAATCTACTTATAATTACATAAAAATGATTTACTTAAAAATGTCTCTTGAATACAGATTCCTGTAGGCACGCCCATGTCAGTTTTCATAATTTTAACATACCGGTAAGTAATGCTAAGTTGATCAATTTTACTAATATCTTGAGTTGTGTCACCAATGCCTGAGAAGGGGTTTCCACGATATCCCCTAATAATTGTTTTCTCAAAGTTTAACCTAAACAGTGAAATAACTCATTTTGAATTTGTGGAGATAAATATTTCATGGTATTTTTGGGTTTGTTAACCAGTTCGAGCATGACAGCGTCGTTTTCAGCAAGCTGCTTCACATCGGATAAGCAATTGCCGTTATAAATGTCACCGATAGTTTCTTGGCCTTTACTTCCTCTAAATGAACTAAGGTTTTTTTCTAATTTCAAAGTGATTTTAAAAAGTCCTTCTAACACTTGTCGCCAAAAATGTTGATGTTTCAAAATGATCTCGTCATTTACGTTATCTACACAATTCAGTCTTTTCCAAGTCTCTTTAACATAACATAAATCTGTATGCGCCACACTATCTCTTTTAATTCTCATTGATAAACCTTGCCAGTCATGAATGCCTTCCTGCCACCTAGACTTAATTGTAGAAAACAACCAGCATGGTTAACAATAAACTTTGTTGTATTTGGGGGAGCAACATAGCCAAATTAAATCATTTTCTATATTAGATGTCGATTTACAAACGTAATAATTTTCAGAAAAAGACCTATTTTTAGCATTTCTGGGAAAGGGTCCTTTCAGACGATAGGGTCCGTATTTCAAAATAAATCTCTTAATATCTGTTGTTAATTGTATAGCAGAATATAGGAGCAATATCAATAGTATACGTCTCCTGGATAAAGAATTTTATTTTAATTTCGAAATTTTGTTTTCCTATAAATAAATTATAGGTTGTTGTACAAATTCATGTTTGGAACACTCTTAAATTTACCGCCAAGAAATCGTATGATTGCTTTTATGCCAACTCACTAGGCGGCTTAAAATCGTGTATTCAGAACAATGTATTAACATTCACTTAATGGTCATCACTTGTTGAGGAATAAGGTAAGCGAATGTTTACATATGTTTTTGTAATTTTTGTATTTTACATGCTTTCCTTAATAAAGTTATTATAAATAAAGTGTCAAGGGTGAATTTTGTTAGATGGTTAGGCCTATTTATTAGTTGTCTTTTGGTTCTATAGTGTCTTCTTAATTCTAACCTCCAATTTTTGCAATCAAATTTTTTAACACCCCTGTCGTGTAGGGAGGTTTGAACCGTTTGGTATAGGGAACTTTGGGACGACCCAAACCACCCACTAACTTATAATGTGTGGTTGTAATACTTCTATTTACTTGTTTCAGTTAATCGAATATGCCGCATAAATACGTAAAAAGGGAAATCGTGAGGTTTTGCCTCAAAATCTTATAGATGATGCCATAATTGAGGTTAAAAGTGGTAAAGGGATAAGGCCAACAGCCCGTAAATATAGAATTTCAAAGAGCACATTGTCCAGGTTATCAAAAACCAGTGTTTTTAAAAGAATTAACTAATCAACCAAACATTCCAGTAAGCAAGTTTTTACAAAGACCCAAGAAACTATGTTAGCAGACTATTACATTCTGGCATCAAAACTTCACTATGGATTAAACAGAAAGGCAGGTCTAAAATTGGCATAAAACTTTGCAAAATGCAATAAAATTGAATATCCAAAAACATGAGATAAAGGGGAGAGTGCAACAAAAGACTGGCTGCTTGGATTTTATTCCAGAAATTCCAATATATCCTTGAAAAAACCTGAGGCAACTAGTTTAAACAGGTCTACTGGTTTCAATAAAAATAATGTCAATCAGTTCTACAAAAATTTAAAAGCTATATTAGAAAATAAAAAGATTAGACCGGAACACATATGGAATATTGACGAAACGGGCCTGACAACAGTTCATAAGCCAAAGAAAGTTTTAACTCAAAAGGGGTGCAAACAAGTTGATTAAATGACGTCCGCAGAACGTGGTTCTCTTGTAACTGTTTGCTGTAGCATAAATGCCATTGGTTAGTCCATCCCACCATTTTACAAATTTCCAAGAGTGAATTTCCCAGATATTATGATAAAGGGTAAATAAATAACCACCTATTTTAAATTGACTTGAACTTATACCCATACTTTGTTTTACAGTGGACCAATAGGCTGCAAGGGCGCGGCTCATCCAAGTGAATGGATGACTGGAAAAAACTTCATAACTTTTTTAAGTACTTTTTTGAGTATGCTAAACCATCCAAAAATAGACACGTATTAATAATTTTCGACAACCATGACAGCCATATCCAGATTGACGTAATAAATTTAGCACGAGAAAATAATGTAATTTTACTTACATTGTCGCCTCATAGCAGTCATAAACTGCAACCGCTTGACATTTCCGTTTATGGTCCATTCAAAACCTATTTTAATTCAGCTGCAGAAAGCCTTATGATAAGGCAACCAGGTAAGCCCATCCAAATATATGACATACCAGAACTTTCAAAAGACGCAATAATAAAGGCATTTACGCCTTCAAACATAGTTAGCGGTTTTAGTCAGACGGGCATCTACCCCTTTAATCAACATACATTTACAGATGACGACTTTTTGGGGACTTATGTGACTGATCGTGATTTACCAACTTCCTCAAACGTTTTAGTTTTGCAACCCAGCATGCAACGAAAAGATGTAGAAGATATCGCTCCTAAGTCAGGTGAGAACTTCTAAAGAATGACAGCTATTGCAGCCGATTCTGGCATTATCAGTCTAGAAATAATTTACCGTTTCCCAAAGCAGCACCGCGCATTAAGTAAAATAGTGGGAGAAAGACCAGAAGAACTAGAGTGATTACCGAGACTCCCGAAAAAAATGAAATTGAGCAACAACAAGCAGCCAGGAACAGAAAAAAGAAAATTGAAAACCAAAAACGCACTACAAGAAGATTAACATCAGGATCAAAAGAAGAAACGAAAGTTATGGAGAGTTCTGCGACAGAGGGTGAAAATTTGAAGCGAAAAAGACATTTGCAAAGATAGCAACTCAGATGTAGATTTTATTAGTGACGAAGGGGAAGTTTTGCCTGAAATTAATGTAAAAGACAGAAAATATTCGCCAGGAGAATATCTTCTAGTAAAGTTAAAAGTAGAAAGAAAAAAGAAAATTTTGTTTATTATATTGCTAAAATTTTGAACTTTCTATATTTAAAATAACCTACCTGCGCAAAAGTTCCAAAACAAATGAATTCTATTTTCCTTTTGAAGCGGACACATATGACATATCAATGGACCAAATCGTTGGAAAGTTGAATGAACCTATTTCCAGAGGTTTAAGTAAAAGGATTAGTAAATATTTATATTTTCGAGAAAATTTGATCTTTTATGGAGTCCCAAACTTCCCATCTGGTTGGTTCAAACCTTCCCCATGTGGAGAGATTTAGGACACTTAACTTTTTTTAAGAACCATACCCAAAATTTGTGGAATGTAGTCTTTTAAGGATAAACTTATGCTTTATGTTCACAAATGTTAACGCTTTAATATACCTATACTTTAATATTTATATTCTAGTTTGATGGTTCTCAAAAGAAAATCGTTCAGAACCTCTCGCCTATCCCATATTATTTTCGTACAGTTACACTGTTATGCAATGCGACACGCAACACCGACAACAACATGTAACGGACTAAAATAATAATATAAACATACAAAACCTGCATGCATCTGCACGCAGAGTTAGGACAACGCTAGCGCGTCGACGCTAACGCGGCACCTTAACACCTACGGTTACCTACTAGATTTAAGATTTCAGCGGTGATTGGTGAGCCGTCAGTATATACATATTAAATTACAAATATTATAGACTGGACCCTAGTGCGTGGGTTAACCATTTGAAATAATAATATTCTGCTGATTTTCTTTAATTGTAGGTATAATGTAAAATTTTAATAGGAAATTATTCTCAGTGCTATATTGTGTGGCATTGTGCTCCAATTTGTATTCTCCATTCTAGTTCTAATTTTAAACTAAACTTTTTCTTTTAGAAACTTATAAAGTTGAAAGCACATTGTACTAATACAACATTCAGGAGATGAACACTAAACACTTATTTTTTTGATTACGTTGTTATTGAAATTCTTTCAGATAGGCCCTTGCTTGAAATATCACCTGGGGCCCCGTTGGTGGTCGGGGGTCCCACCGCGGTTGCGGGTACTGCGGGTACCTAGTTACGTCGCTGATACCCACTTCAATGGTGCACTACAGAACTGAAAATTTCAATACTGAGATAACTGCTATCAAGGGTTTGTGTTGTTAAGTCATTAACATCTCAGTGTTGCACGGCATAGACCTTGTTTTAATGCATACTTTTACATAATAACCCAAATTTTTTGGAGATATCTCACTGTTTCTAACACAAGCCACATGTGGGAGTCTGAATTGAAATGTTCCTATAATAGTATAGAATAACGTGTATGCAAATTACTTCTCGTTTCAGATTATTTATATATAAATTAAATAACTGGAACGTACAGGTTAAAATATTCAAAGGGGACTTTAGAACAAAGCATTCTTAAATATCCTTTTCGAACTTAAAATAAACTTTTCAAGCTTCTAAGTTTTTCAGAGAACAAAAAGATTTCATCCCGGATAAAGTATATACCAAACTAAAGCACAGAAAACTTCACCAATCTTTCTCTTTACTCTCTAGATTGTCAAAGTTAGAAATAAGCTAGAATAGGTAGCGTAACTCGTACCACACAAAACTTTTTCAATTTCAGAATATTGCAAAGATTGTGGTGTTATTGCAAACCTTATGAATAAGAAAGGAAATGTCGGTATAACATTATGATTTATTTAAACTTCATATTTGACTCTTGCAGATATTTTCCTTTGTTGCATTGCATATTCTTGTAAGACAGTATAGAGCAAAATAAAATCAAGAACACTAGCTATTTATTTAAATGTATCTAATTAGAAGGTGGTGCAGTAAAGCTTAGTGATTCGTTTTGATTATATCGTGATAGAATTTTATATAAAGTGCTGTATGTGTGTCGCATGGGAATATGTCTTTTAAAGCTGTGTATAACTTACCATCTTATAACTGATTCTATCCAAGAGACAAAATACCGAACATTTCTAGAAACCATAGGTTTTGCATAATTTTAAGGCATTGAATGCAAATTTTTGGAATCCTAAATTTAGAGGTAGGAACTTCAGTAGTACATTATGGGCGTAATCACCCCCTCATTTCCTCCAGAATCCCTCATTTCCTCACACATCTGGACCAAAAAGTTTTCTTCGACTAACCATTTTTCATCTTTCGAGATAAACCTATCTTAAATTTTTCATCTTTCGAGATAAATGAGCATCCACATTTCCTCCCACGAGATAAACCTATTTTTAAGATTTTTACCGCTAACATTCTGGACCAAAAGTTTTCTTCGACTAGCCATTTTTTATCTTTCGAGATAAACCTACCTTGTTTGGTATCAATTAATATTAGATTTTCTCAGGTACCCGAATCTTTAAGAATTTTTAGATTGCATCACCCCCAAGGAGCTACCCCATTTTAAGATTTTTTACCTATAGCGACTTTTGAGCGTTCTTATAAATTTTCTTAGTCATGCAATACATCTTGTTAGCTTAGAATTTTATTGCAGAATCTGTAAACAGATTTAAAATCGGACTACTCCTTACAAAGTTACACTTTAAGCTCTCAAACCTCTAAATTTCGCCTTTGCTTTATAAGCAAAACTAACAAATAGTTTTCCTCGTCTAGCCAATGCATCTTTCGAGATAAACCTACCTTGTTTGGTATCAATTAATATTAGATTTTCTCAGCTACCCGAATCTTTTTATTTCTAATTTTCAGATCTCCGCAGCTAGCTCTTTTCAACGTCTTAAAACCGGTTGTAGAAATTGTTTTGTGAACCTTAGAATTTTGGTGTTGAAAATAAAAACTAAACATATTAAATAAAATTTATTGATAAAATAGCCGCCACTGAACACCTTATCCATCTAACGTATTGATTTTTAAATAATATTAACAAAAACGCTAGTTCGCAGGATCTGAAATTTGTGTAAACAAGTATGAACTCCATTCAACGGTACATCAACTACTTATTTTCTCTTTAGGAATATACACCAGAAACTTGTATGCTTTAATTAATTAAAAGCAGAAATTTTTGTCCGGAAAGCTCTACTGTAAAATATATAGAGCAAATAAATTATTCCCTGAATGTGTTTTCAATTGCAATAACTGACTATACAATCACAATTTAAATTACACTTTATTTAACTAAGTTACTTTAAACAAGAAATTACCGCATCCAAAAATTCCAATGCATGCTTAACAATAATGTAGAAATGGCAAGGTCGACTTTTGATGTCCAATGTAATGTGTTTTAAATATCTAAAAGAAAGCGCATTTGCTGGTATGAAATCTATGGAATTTCTCCTGTAATGAAAGAAGAATGCATTCGTAATTGAAAATGCGTGCTACAACTTTCGCTAGATACCAGCCATGTATGTTAATTAGAAATTTTGTGTATGACATCATTAACTACCTAAATTCCAGAATTAACAAAAATGTAATAAACCAGATTAAGTACTGTTCAATAATAATCAGAGTGAAAGTAAATGGGTCTTATTACCTAAATTACCTTACGTGATGCGGTAGAAGCATTATAACGCAAATTCCGGAAACTTCAATGTAGTATTAATAAAATTGTAACTCGTAATCCAACAAATATTCTAGATTTCTTAACGAACATTTGAATGCTGTTTTATAATTTCTTTTCTTGGACTTTCTATTAATTATGTTGAGAATATGTTTCAATGACGCGCATTTCAAATCGAGATATAATTGTTTGTAGATTACCAATAACACGAGGCGCTGAAAAGTGCGTATTTACGGAAAATACAAACCTCATTTAGTAGTATAATTAACGGAGCTTAACAGTGGACGATGTTACACCACGACATTAAATGGCGTGCTTGAATATTTTCTTTGGAAACAATCGAAGATTGCCGAAGACACTCGAAGAGTGCACAAACGCGGTCACTAAACCACAATTAATAATCGCCTTTATAGGTTTAACATTTTACCATTACCAATGACTTTAATTTCTTATTGGAGAATCCTTATTCTCCACGCACTGTTGCGTAGCTGGATGCCCACCCTTTTGGGAATATATGCTCGTTATAGGTTGTAAGACCCTCGGTTTTATAACTACACTTTGTGAGATCCCTTTAATCTTTTTAATCGTGTCCTTCTCGCGCACAATACAGTAGGACTTAGCCTTACTACCTACAGATTCTAACACCAAGTCACCGTAAAACTCGTCTTTAAATTTCCCCACAACTTTTTGTTAACATGCGGTATATTGTGTTTATTATTTCCGCGTTACACCACTTTAAACCTAAAAATAAAAACAGGATAGTTTAATACGTCTATTAATAATTTATGGTAATGTTGGCGATACAAATATGTAAAACAAACTTTATCAAGAAATATGTTTTAATAGAATACATACATGTATTGATAACATCTATAAACCGCTGTGGTAACCAGAGTCTGGCGAATCTGGGATAGCCAAATCTCTAAACATTTGCGCAAGCGATTGCCTTGCAGTTGCATCTTTTAAGTACTGAATGGAAACATTTAATAAGTTCCAACACTGTCAAGTAATTTAAATTGCTGCAATCATTAGACAGAGAAATACTGGCACTGCTCTCTCCTCTAATAACGTTTGAACCCTTTCTTCCTCCGTCGTATTTCCACATACTTTTTATATCACCAACAAATTTTCGTAAAATTCTGGAAAGTTTCTACACCTTAACTCAACCATTTTAAAACAGATCAATTCTCGCAAATTTAATAGCTTGATGCACTCGTACGCAGGTAGACAATAACATTCCCATCTTTCGTAATCTCCATATTATATAAATTCTCTTTTCAAAATTGTTCTAAAACCATATACTTCTATTAAAGGCTGTGCTCAGCTGCAATTTGAAATCTTGATCCAATTGATGTCAACAACATCGTTTCCAGTAGTCAGATCATTATCTCTTGTTTAGTCTGAGCAATTGGCGAATTTGAAATTTCACTGAAAGCACAATTTCTTCCAATCGAAGAGAATGTCAGAATCAGCACACACAGACACTGACTGACAGGTTGAAGACCACATAAACAAAACCAACTTCAATATGGCGGTGATATTGAGGAAATTCGCCCAACCCATGGTTGCGATCAACCAGTTGGTCGATCATTATGGTACGCACACTGTAACGTCAACACAGAAAACCATCTTAATTTATATTTATCAACCGATGCACGACGACGCACTGGAACACGCCGCAAAAAAAAAAAAAAAAAAAAAAAAAAAAAAAAAAAAAAAAAAAAAAAAAAAAAAAAAAAAAAACCCCCCCCCCCCCCCCCCCCCCCCCCCCCCCCCCCCCCCCCCCCCCCCCCCCCCCCCCGCGATTAACGACCTTTCCACCAACACGACCATGCCAGCACCGAACGCATATCGGATATCGAACGAGTCGTCAGAAGGCTGCGTCGGTACATCGATTGAGCACGAGCCAGCACGCACCAGCAAGCACGTCTGTCATATTCAGCCTGGCAGCTGAACCATGGAGCCGAGGATCCACGCAGCGTCAACATCTCCGCACAACGCCTAGTCCATCCTGTAAATTAGAAAAAAATTGCAACAGAACCAGTCCCTGAATCCCGATCTCACGATCCTCACAGCATCAGACTCCCGAGTGACACATCGAGTGCCGAAAGATTTACATCACACCGTCCATCACGTACACAGTAGTCACTTTAATCAGAGACAGCAGCGATTAACCTGAGCACACCACGTCGGAAAACACAGTCTACGCGCCACATCCAAATATCGGAGTCAACGAGAACAGACGGGGACATACTACGAACATTGAATGCATTCGCATTTGACAGAACATCGCAAAGAGCGAAGAATCCAGATTACAGATTTAGCGACGAGAAACGTTATCAAACACACAGTCAACATTTGAAGTCAACGAATCTCGGAACAACAGCTGCAAGATCCACGATAGCCGATCGAAGATCGACAGATCAGACGTCGAGAGAAAGAGCATCCAACGATACAAGAGATTTAACAGCCGAACGAATAAACGGATTACGAGCATCCGAGAATCTGCCAGCCAACAAACAGATCAAACGTGCGAATTGACAGCACACTCGTCATCGCAGTGCGCGTGCGTGTGTGTCATTGTTTAATGAACAAAAATTTCATGAGTACATGTAATTGTAATATAAACATTCAACGTTTTGTTTATACAACAGACACACCGAGAGCAGCATTGGTTATAATTTCTTTTCTTGGACTTTCTATTAATTATGTTGAGAATATGTTTCAATGACGCGCATTTCAAATCGAGATATAATTGTTTGTAGATTACCAATAACACGAGGCGCTGAAAAGTGCGTATTTACGGAAAATACAAACCTCATTTAGTAGTATAATTAACGGAGCTTAACAGTGGACGATGTTACACCACGACATTAAATGGCGTGCTTGAATATTTTCTTTGGAAACAATCGAAGATTGCCGAAGACACTCGAAGAGTGCACAAACGCGGTCACTAAACCACAATTAATAATCGCCTTTATAGGTTTAACATTTTACCATTACCAATGACTTTAATTTCTTATTGGAGAATCCTTATTCTCCACGCACTGTTGCGTAGCTGGATGCCCACCCTTTTGGGAATATATGCTCGTTATAGGTTGTAAGACCCTCGGTTTTATAACTACACTTTGTGAGATCCCTTTAATCTTTTTAATCGTGTCCTTCTCGCGCACAATACAGTAGGACTTAGCCTTACTACCTACAGATTCTAACACCAAGTCACCGTAAAACTCGTCTTTAAATTTCCCCACAACTTTTTGTTAACATGCGGTATATTGTGTTTATTATTTCCGCGTACACCACTTTAAACCTAAAAATAAAAACAGGATAGTTTAATACGTCTATTAATAATTTATGGTAATGTTGGCGATACAAATATGTAAAAAAACTTTATCAAGAAATATGTTTTAATAGAATACATACATGTATTGATAACATCTATAAACCGCTGTGGTAACCAGAGTCTGGCGAATCTGGGATAGCCAAATCTCTAAACATTTGCGCAAGCGATTGCCTTGCAGTTGCATCTTTTAAGTACTGAATGGAAACATTTAATAAGTTCCAACACTGTCAAGTAATTTAAATTGCTGCAATCATTAGACAGAGAAATACTGGCACTGCTCTCTCCCTCTAATAACGTTTGAACCCTTTCTTCCTCCGTCGTATTTCCACATACTTTTTATATCACCAACAAATTTTCGTAAAATTCTGGAAAGTTTCTACACCTTAACTCAACCATTTTAAAACAGATCAATTCTCGCAAATTTAATAGCTTGATGCACTCGTACGCAGGTAGACAATAACATTCCCATCTTTCGTAATCTCCATATTATATAAATTCTCTTTTTCAAAATTGTTCTAAAACCATATACTTCTATTAAAGGCTGTGCTCAGCTGCAATTTGAAATCTTGATCCAATTGTATGTCAACAACATCGTTTCCAGTAGTCAGATCATTTAATCGTACTTGTTTTGAGTCTTGAGCAAATTGGCGAATTTGAAATTCTACTTGAAAAGTACACAATTTCTTCCAATCGAAGTAAGAGAATGTTATCGTAGAATCAGCACACATACCACTACAGCAAATCACTTGGATGACAGGTTGAAGACCACCATATAAATCAAAACCAACTTCTAATATATGGTGGTGATAATTTGAAGGAAATTCGCCTAACCTATGGGTTGACTTACCAACCAGTTGGTTGATATTTAATTGTGGTACTCGCACATCACTTGTAACGTCAACACAAGAAAAATCCATCTTTAATTTATAATTTTAATCAAACTCGATGATACTTTGACGACTAATGCACTGGAACATAGCTCTCGCTTTTATGCCGATGGTCGAGCGTGCGCAGCTCATTATATTAGTTGGCGTTATATGCAAGTCTTGACTGGAAAAGTGACGTCTATAATTGTTTTATAGTGGGTTTTACCTGTATGTATTTAACCACCAACGCCATTTTAGAATTATTAAACAAAATTACTCTTAGCAGTATTTTTAATATACCATCGTGTAAGATTTCAATTATTATTATGTTTTTCCTCAGGTTTTCAAATCCTCGGAATTTTTCCAAATCGAATGACACCTTACTGATTTGCAGAATAACCTTTTGCAAGCACCGTATATAATTCATCTTTAATCTATTTCTAAACCGTATCGCTCTGTCTTTTGAGATAAATCCTGGTGTGTCCCACAATCGACTTCCTTTCCACCCCAAACACGTTGACACTGATGTTGTTTAATTCCTCGAACCGGGGTATATCCTTTATGGATATCGGGAACTGCAGTCCTGTCAAATTGAAATGGTGCTGTAATGGGGTGCTACCGACCCTTTGCGGATTGTGAGCACTGAGTGAGCGCAGCTATCACGCACCAGGCAAAGCATGCGTTGTCGTCATTTTGTATATTAATAACAGCTCTGGTGTTTCGAACCCATTTGGGAGCTCGATGTATGAGGATCACGCAAAGGGTTGTACTTGTTTACTTAATCTCCAAGTACAACGCCTGTTTCAGAGTCCATCCTAAAATTTAAAAATTAGAAAAAATAAATTATTGTAAATAACCAGAATCTCGTTCTTGGAACTCCTCTGACTTAGCTGACATCCTCTCCACAAAGGTGTAGATCTCCCTAGGTTACTGGGGAGGTGAGCACAACATTTCAGTGTTGAAAGATTTAACATCCTCTACACTGTCCATCTTAATGTAGCCACTAATTAGGTAGTTTACTTTTAAATTAGGAGAAACCCAGCGTCGTTTAACCTTGAGTAACATTTCATACCAGTCTATTCACGTCGGTGAAAATCAATTAACTTCTTGCTTACGCGCTACATCTATAATTATCGGATGTATCAAACGAGAACAAAGTTAGACGGGGTAAATATTTATACATATTTTTCGAAATTGTGAAATTGGAATAGTCTGCATTTGCATTTTGATAAGTAAACATCGTAAAAAAAATACAAAGAAATATTTAGATGCTATAAAAATTTTAGAAGAAGTTGTCAAGGAGATGAAAACAAGTTTATCAAACAATTCAACTAGCCAACATTTGAATGGTATGTCTAATGAATCTCTGGTAAATACTAAAATAGTGCAAGATAAACCTACACATGATAATGTTGATGCGAAAGATCAGAACATAGACTCCAAGTCAGACGTTTCTGACAGAAAAAAAAGACAACAAATCGTATACTAAAGATTTAAATAAAGCCCTTGACGAAATAAACAAAGGATGGATTACTGGTTCAAAATCCGAAATCTACAATGTTCCAAAAGCTACCTCTAAGAAACTCAGATCAAACGAAAATCGTGTGCAAAATTTGGATATGTATACTACATTTGCCAATTAAAGGAGGAAAAAGTGACTTTTTGTGTGTGTGTGTGTGTGTGTGTGTGTGTGTTTTAATGAATAAAAAATATTTCTATGTGAAGTGTAATTTAAGTATTTGTTGTAATATAAATATTGTTTCAAACGTTTTGGTTTTATTTATATATAATGGTATTGTTAGGATACAATTACTGGAAGCAGTAAAAGGTTTATGTAATATATAAAGTTGAAAAAAAAAAAAACTAAAGGATGTTTGAAACACGTAGTTTATCATTTCTTTAAAATTAAATTAGCGCTCTTTGTTATAATTCTTTTCATAATTACTTAGATATCCATTTCAGTTACGTGGACATTTGAAAAATTAAACAATACCAATGTATGCTTTATATTTTAAAACATAAACAAGCTAATATGTACAAAAATAATTTCTAAAAAGATTCATTTCTTAAAATAACAGTTGTGGTGTAAAATTTTTATTTCCAACTTACAATTTAGTATATATTCCATTTGAATATCTGCCAACATTCATAAACCCATCTCCTAATTATTTCCATAAAACATGGAGATCCTGAAATAATGATAACTCTGCAGTACAGTGCTGTATTGCTTCCTCGTATGACTGATGTTAAGAGATTTTCCATCATCAATAGCGTTGTCCACATTCTGCTTTTTACTCGTAGAGCATTGCGAAATTTACGCATAACCTTTCCAAAGTATGTATAACATATTTATTAATATTGTCTCTTTAAACCGTAACAATCAATAATTAATAACTTCTAGGCTAACAGCTTTTTATTTTAAATACTCTATTCGGATATGTCTATTGCACCCATGATTTTGTTCACGCACGAAGCAATCCGGTATGGAATGTATTCATGCGTACAAAATCGGTGCAATTGTTAATAACCTAAGGAGTTTCAATATAATTATGACTGTTGTTAGAACCTCTAGTCTCTAGATAAACGTTATTGTTTTAGGTTAAAGAGACAATTTAATAAATCAATTTCCTACATACTTTGGCGAGGTTATTCGTATCAATTTGACGGTTATAGTTAAACATAGGGCCGACTTGTATAATATTTTCGTCTTCGTGTCTAGCTAACACATCCGCATAGTAAGCAATACAGCACTTCTGGAAGTTGCTTAATTTTCGTTCTGGATGATTTTATGGAAATAATCGAGGAGATGGGGTTTATAAAACTGTTGGTTTTTCGTGAGAATGAACTGGGAATTGGTATTTTAAGTGGATCGATCAATTTTTCCACAACTGTTAATTATAGATGAATGAGATTTGCATTTTTGTATATATTAACTTTTTCGTTTAAAATCCTGCATAAGATGAAGATTGCGTTTGTTTTTTTAAATGTCCAACGTCCGTCATCATGAAACTTTGGATGGGAACTAACTTTTTGAATAATATCAAATATTTATATACTCGTCGAAATTCTTCCTATATCGACCATTATCCAAATCAAAATCTTTAACAACAGTTATAAAATTATAAAAGAGTCCTTTAACACTGTAAACAATTTCTTTAAATTTCGGAATATATCATGTCACCACTTATATGATCCGAAAAGATATTCATGATGGTTTCATCCTGTTTCCATAATGCGATTACATTGGCGTTATCTCTGAGTCTATGTTTTAAGGCACTAGCGTAAGTTTGACATAGATAGAACGAATCTATTGCTTTATGTCGACCGAACGAGAATAAATTGGTGATTTTACTTTGCTCGTTTGCAGGTATATCATCGAAAACCATAATTGAATCTTCTTTGGTATCTCGGGTTCGATCAAATCATCGCAATTTTCAAACTCATGGTAACCAATTTCTTCTTTTAATGGTGTAAAACGTTTCTTAACAATTCGTATTTCGGTTGATACAAACTCTTCGAAAATACATAGACATTTTGAAATCTAAGACCGTTCTCGTGCAAGATCAGAGATATTAAAGCGTTGGTCTTCCCACAACTCGATGGTCCCACGAATATAGCTCGTATGTTGACGGAACAAGGACCATGTTTACCATCCTCTTTTGCATTAGCAATAGCAAAGTTATCATAATTCTGTATAGGTATTTTAACTTCTGGTATAACATCTCTGGATGCATCGTTGGAATTATGTAATTTCTTCACGTTCTGCAACCTTTTAACATATCTGCATAACGTTGTTCTAGGTATATTATATTTTTTACTAGCAGCGTAGAAACTCGAGCCATCCAGGATATCCTCTGCTGCTTTTGTAATAGATTGTTTGGAGCACCACTGATTGCTTGAATGCGACATCTTTCGAAAAATGTCTTACTATAACTAAGCTCTACCCAAAACTACTTCCTTATATACCAAATTTAATCTCCCTGCTCACATAACCACATGACCATATGACCATATGACCACATGACCACATGACCATATGACCACATGACCACATGACCATAGACCATATGACCATATGACCACATGACCATATGACCATATGACCACATGACCACATGACCATATGACCACATGACCACATGACCATATGACCATATGACCATATGACCACATGACCATATGACCATATGACCACATGACCACATGACCATATGACCACATGACCACATGACCACATGACCACATGACCATATGACCTAATTGCTTTTAATGAGTTTTCTCATTAAAACCCATTAACACTAATTGCTTTTAATGAGTTTTCTCATTAAAAACCAAGTGTGGACCTAGGTTAGATAAAGGAAAATTAATGGTTGGCCAGCGCGCCAATGGTTACACGATTTTCGTTATCGATTTCGTAGGTAGCTTTGAACATATGTTTGGATGCTTCTGACCGTAACCATCCTTTGTTTATTTTGCAAGGCTTTATTTAACTCCTTAGTATACGTTAGTTGTTGTCTTGTTCTGTCAGAAACTGCTGACTTGGTTTGTTCTGATCTTCGTCAACTGTTTGTAGGTTTTCTTGACTATTTTGTATTTCCAGGATTCATTGCACCTTCAAATGTGTGTCTGAATTGTTGTAAATTGTTTTCATTCCTTGAATTCTTCAAAATTGTTAGCTCAAGGATATATTTTTCCCGCTTTTTGATTCGATGTTTATTACAATGAAATGCAGACTATTCCATTTCAAATTGTCGAATTAAAATATTTACCCCGTCTACTTTGTTCCGTTGATACATCCGATAATTATAGTGTAGCGTAAGCAAAGTGTATTGATTTTCCCGACGAATAGACTGGTATGAAATGTCTAAGGTTAACGCGTGGGTCTCTAATTTAAAAGTAAATCCAATTAGGGCTCTAAGATGGACAGTGTAAGAGTTAATCTTTCAAACTAAATGTTGTGCTACTCCTCCAGTAACCTGGGTCTCTCCTTTGTGGAGGATGTCGCTAAGTCAGAGGAGTTCCAAGAACGAGTTCTGTTAGTTTCTGATGATTTTTTCAATTTTTAAATTTTGGATGGACTTGAAACAGGCTTGTACTTGGAGATTAGTAAACAAGTACAACCTTGCGTGGATCCTCATACACGAGTCCCAATGGGTTCGAAACACCAGAGCTGTATTAAATCAAATGACGACACGCATGTTTGCCTGGGCGTGAAGTCGTACTCAGGCTCACAATCGCAAAGGGTCGGTATACCCCATTAACACCATTCAATTTGCAGGACTCAGTTCCGATATCCAAAGGTATCCCCGGTTCAGGAATTAACAACTAGTGCAACGTGTTTGGGGTGGAAAGGAAGTCGATTGTGGGAACACCAGGATTATCTCAAAAGACAGAGCGATCGGTTTAGAAATAGATTAAAGTGAATTATCGGGCTTGAAAAGGTTATTCTGCAAATCAGTAAGGTGTCATTGATTTGGAAAAATTCGAGGATTTGAAAACCTGAGGAAACATAATAAATTGAAATCTTACAGATGGTATATTAAATCTGCAAGAGTAATTTTGTTTAATAATTCTAAAATGGCGTTGGTGGTTAAATCATACAGGTAAAACCCATTAAAACATTATAGACGTATTTTCCAGCAAGATTGCTATACGCAATAATATATAGCGGCACGCTGACCATCGGCATAAAAGCGAAGCTATTCCATGCATTAGTCGTCAAAGTTCATCGAGTTTGATAAAATTTAAATTAAAGGGATTTTTCTGGTTGACGTTCAAGTATGTGCAGTACCAATTAAAATCAACCATGGTTGGTAAGTCAACATAGGTTAGGCGAATTTCCTTAAATTATCACCACCATTATTGAAGTTGGTTTTGATTTATATGGTGGCTTCAACCTGCATCCAAGTGATTTGCTTAGGGTATGTGCTGATTCTACGATAAATTCCTTACTTGATGGAAGAAATTGTGTACTTTTAAGTAGAATTTCAAATTCGCCAATTTGCTCAAGACTCAAAACAAGTACGATTAAATGATCTGACTACTGGAAACGATGTTGTTGACATACAATTGGATCAAGATTTCAAATTGCAGCTGAGCACAGCCTTTAATAGAAGTATATGGTTTTGAACAATTTTGAAAAGAGAATTTATATAATATGAAGATTACGAAAGATGGGAATGTTATTGTCCTACCTGCGTACGAGTGCATCAAGCTATTAAATTTTGAGAATTGATCTGTTTTAAAATGGTTGAGTTAAGGTGTAGAAACTTTCCAGAATTTTACGAAAAATTTGTTGGTGATATAAAAAAAGTATGTGGAAATACGACGGAGGAAGAAAGGGTTCAAACGTTATTAGAGGGAGAGAGCAGTGCCAGTATTTCTCTGTCTAATGATTGCAGCAATTTAAATTACTTGACAGTGTTGGAACTTATTAAATGTTTCCATTCAGTACTTAAAAGATGCAACTGCAAGGCAATCGCTTGCGCAAATGTTTAGAGATTTGGCTATCCCAGATTCGCCAGACTCTGGTTACCACAGCGGTTTATAGATGTTATCAATACATGTATGTATTCTATTAAAACATATTTCTTGATAAAGTTTGTTTTTACATATTTGTATCGCCAACATTACCATAAATTATTAATAGACGTATTAAACTATCCTGTTTTTATTTTTTAGGTTTAAAGTGGTGTACGCGGAAATAATAAACACAATATACCGCATGTTAACAAAAAGTTGTGGGGGAAATTTAAAGACGAGTTTTACGGTGACTTGGTGTTAGAATCTGTAGGTAGTAAGGCTAAGTCCTACTGTATTGTGCGCGAGAAGGACACGATTAAAAAGATTAAAGGGATCTCACAAAGTGTAGTTAATAAAACCGAGGGTCTTACAACCTATAACGAGCATATATTCCCAAAAGGGTGGGCATCCAGCTACGCAACAGTGCGTGGAGAATAAGGATTCTTCCAATAAGAAATTAAAGTCATTGGTAATGGTAAAATGTTAAACCTATAAAGGCGATTATTAATTGTGGTTTAGTGACGCGTTTGTGCACTCTTCGAGTGTCTTCGGCAATCTTCAATTGTTTCCAAAGAAAATATTCAAGCACGCCATTTAATGTCGTGGTGTAACATCGTCCACTGTTAAGCTCCGTTAATTATACTACTAAATGAGGTTTGTATTTTCCGTAAATACGCACTTTTCAGCGCCTCGTGTTATTGGTAATCTACAAACAATTATATCTCGATTTGAAATGCGCGTCATTGAAACATATTCTCAACATAATTAATAGAAAGTCCAAGAAAAGAAATTATAAAACAGCATTCAAATGTTCGTTAAGAAATCTAGAATATTTGTTGGATTACGAGTTACAATTTTATTAATACTACATTGAAGTTTCCGAATTTGCGTTATAATGCTTCTACCGCATCACGTAAGGTAATTTAGGTAATAAGACCCATTTACTTTCACTCTGATTATTATTGAACAGTACTTAATCTGGTTTATTACATTTTTGTTAATTCTGGAATTTAGGTAGTTAATGATGTCATACACAAAATTTCTAATTAACATACATGGCTGGTATCTAGCGAAAGTTGTAGCACGCATTTTCAATTACGAATGCATTCTTCTTTCATTACAGGAGAAATTCCATAGATTTCATACCAGCAAAATGCGCTTTTTTAGATATTTAAAACACATTACATTGGACATCAAAAGTTCGACCTTGCCATTTCTACATTATTGTTAAGCATGCATTGGAATTTTGGATGCGGTAATTTCTTGTTTAAAGTAACTTAGTTAAATAAAGTGTAATTTAAATTGTGATTGTATAGTCAGTTATTGCAATTGAAAACACATTCAGGGAATAATTTATATTGCTCTATATATTTTACAGTAGCGTTTCCGGACAAAACTTTCTGCTTTTAATTAATTAAAGCATACAAGTTTCTGGTGTATATTCCTAAAGAGAAAATAAGTAGTTGATGTACCGTTGAATGGAGTTCATCCTTGTTTACACAAATTTCAGATCCTGCGAACTAGCGTTTTTGTTAATATTATTTAAAAAAATCAATACGTTAGATGGATAAGGTGTTCAGTGGCGGCTATTTTATCAATAAATTTTATTTAATATGTTTAGTTTTTATTTTCAACACCAAAATTCTAACGGTTCACAAAACAATTTCTACAACCGGTTTTAAGACGTTGAAAAGAGCTAGCTGCGGAGATCTGAAAATTAGAAATAAAAAGATTCGGGTAGCTGAGAAAATCTAATATTAATTGATACCAAACAAGGTAGGTTTATCTCGAAAGATGCATTGGCTAGACGAGGAAAACTATTTGTTAGTTTTGCTTATAAAGCAAAGGCGAAATTTAGAGGTTTGAGAGCTTAAAGTGTAACTTTGTAAGGAGTGATGTCCGATTTTAAATCTTGGTTTACAGATTCTGCAATAAAATTCTAATGCTAACAAGATGTATTGCATGACTAAGAAAATTTATAAGAACGCTCAAAAGTCGCGTATAGGTAAAAATCTTTGAAAATGGGGTAGCTCCTTGGGGTGATGCAATCTAAAAATTCTTAAAGATTCGGGTACCTGAGAAAATCTAATATTAATTGATACGCAAACAAGGTAGGTTTATCTCGAAAGATAAAAAATGGCTAGTTCGAAGAAAACTTTTGGTCCAGAATGTTAGCGGTAAAAAATCTTAAAACATAGGTTTATCTCGTGGAGTGAAATGTGGATGCTCATTTATCTCGAAAGATGAAGAATTTAAGATAGGTTTATCTCGAAAGATGAAAATGGTTAGTCGAAGAAAACTTTTTGGTCCAGATGTGTGAGGAAATGAGGGATTCTGGAGGAAATGAGGGGGTGATTACGCCCATAATGTACTACTAACTTCTACAATATGAATTGCTTGCCATGGTTTCGTGAAGGTTCTTGCGTAAAGAACGGTTTTATTTAAGGTAGAACGGTTGTAGAAATCACATGAATACATTTTAGTGTTTATTGGTGTTTAGATTGAAATTCTGGTTTACTTATTATTACGAGGGTCGACTGAGATATGCCCAACCCGACACAGACATACTGCAACTAGGGCATTTATACTCTAACATTGCATGGTACTATCTCATACTAGCTTATGTCCATAGTTTCAGGTCAGTAGCTTGGTTAGTTGATTAACAGCGTTTAAATCAAAACGATTTTAGCGTTTTTGCGAAAATGGAAGTTTTGGAAGAACGAGTGGTAATAAAAAACTTCCATTTAAAGGGATTAACGCCTAAAAAATCAAGAAAGCAATGGACAGCACGGCACCCATCATATACAATAGTTCAAAGATGGGGAGTTGCAGAATTTTAAATGGGACGGACGAGCGCGTGTGACGAGCCTTGCCCTGAACGCCCCGTGGAAGTGACAATTAACCGAAGAGTCCTGGAAGAAAGGGTAGAAGTATTAATAGTGAGTACTACGTAAGTTTACTGCAACGTTTGAGCGATGAGGTAACGAAAAACGACCTCAGTTGGCAAAAATAATTGTGTTTCACCATGACAATGCTCCAGCACATCGGTCAGTCATCGCATTGGGAAAAATCCACGAATTAAGGTACGAACTGCTTAAACATCCACCTTATTCGCCAGACAGCACCCAGTGACTACCACCTATTCCTTAACCTCAAAAAATTCCATGGTGAACAAAGATTTCAGAGCAGCGAGGAGATTATTAATACCGTATAAGACTTTTTTGAGGAGCCCAGCGAATCACATTATAGAGATGGTTTAATTAAGTTGGAACACCGATATGATAAATGTATAGGCCTTTCTGGAGATTATGTTGAGAAATAAATAAAAAAATTTCAAAAAAAATGTTGTTTTCTTTGTCGGACCCGTGACTTATCAGCCGGCCCTTCTATATACATATTTAATCAGTTTTTAAAAATTTCGAATGAAATTTTTTGAATTTTTTTTCGAAAATTACACTATTAATCTTTAAAAAAATGAGGATTAGTATCATATAAACCTAAAAATGTTTGATGGAAGTATTACCTTTTTTTATGAGACCATGTTGTGGAAATGTTTTATGGTCCCCAAACAAAAACAAGTTGCTAGTTAAAAGTTCCAAAGGCAATATTAAAAAGTAGACGGAAGTAACTTCTTAGCTAAAGAAGCAATTCAGATAACTTGTTCTTTAGGTGATCTACTATCAGAATTGGAGACGCGATTGTACTATAATATTTTTGAGCTCGGAAATTGTTTGTTTGTTTGGTGTAACTCCAACAGATATCAGGGTGTTGGCATTTCAATCAGCTAAAAAATAATATAAAGCATCGATTTAATAAAGAGAAACAAATTGCCGGAAAAAATGGTACTAGGATGCATGAAAAACTTCAGATGCGTATGGGAAAGTAACTATACTCACCGTATGTTCAGTGTTGATAAAACAGGACCTTCCACCGTACAGAAAAACCTTGAATAACTTTGACTTTGGTGGGCAAACACCAAGTGGGATCAATCTCTTGTTGAAATGTGGTACAACAACTGCCTACAGCTGTATGTCGTGCCAATGCTGCTGAATGCGTTGTACCGCCACTAGTCATCTTTAAACGCAAGAGCGAAAAAATGTGTTGAAGAATAGTACACCCCTTGGTAGATTATCTGCATTTAATCCAGATTGCGGGTATATTAACAAAAAAATATTTTTCTTTTGGATGCAGCATTTTGTACGTAAAAGTTTTTCAAGAAAAAAAATATTGCTAATACTGGACGAATACACAACAAACACCAAAAACTTGGACGCAATAACACATGCAGAAAAACATGGTTTGCTAATGCTTTCACTTCCAGCACATACATCATACAAGTTACAGCCCTTCGATGTGCCACTTTTAAGCCTTTGAGTAGTTATTACATAGATAAAACTGAAAAATGGCTGCCTCAAAACCCTGGGGAGGTGTGGTACAACATTTCAAGTGTCTATGCTTTTCAGAAAAGCTTATTCTGTCTACAAATGGTTTTCTGAAAATAGGAATTTATCCTCTAAATAAAAAAGCATTTGCTGACGAAGAGTTTTTACTCAGTCAAAGAGAATCAACGAAACGTGCGTTCAGTAACGGCAGAAACAGATACTCGAGCAAATTATCTAAGAATCCAGAACGATCTGCAGATAAAAAAACGTACTCGATTTTCATGCTAGAACTAGAGCCTGCTATAGTATCCAAAAAGAAAACTCGGAAGAGATAAAACCATCGAATAAACGCGGACAATAATAAAAAAAATTTAGCCAAGAGCGAGTCGAGCTCGCACTATTAGGGATCCGTACCAATACTACAGTAAGCAATCAATAAACCAAATTAAGCTGTTTTTATTTTTTATGTATATTTAAATCTTATCCAAATTTGATTGTGATAACTGAAAAATGAATATATTGTCCCACATTGTACTGGTACATTAGTAAATACTTTGTCTATTACTGTGTTTAAAAAATTTTTCCCAGCAAATATTACACTGTCAAAAAAACCTGCAGTTTTTCGATAATCTATGACTCAATAGCTACTATTCCTATTTAAATCAAAATTTTTGCTTTGGAAATGTAGGAGAACAGGGGGAGGCGGTTATTTTTGGCACATTTTGAGCTATATTATGAAGACTACTGGACCGAAAATTATAAAAGAAATATTTTTAGAAGCCTTTTAGAATCCTCTTTCAAATTATACAACACACGGTATATTTATTAAAATTTTTTTTCTTTTGACCGAATTAACCCCCGCCATTTAAATCTAAAAATATTTTTTTCTATTTGCTGACTAATCATATATGTGCGCGTCATAAAGACCTAGCATTGTGCCAAGTTTCAAATTCCTACGTTACACAGTTCTCGAGAAATACCTCTGTGACAGAGGGACGGACGGACACGAGAGTGATCTTATTAAGGTTCTGTTATACCTTATAAGATACGGAATCCTAAAAAACACTGAAAGAATATGGAAAATAGGATAAACCTTCAGTACTGAAATGAACGTGCACCAGGTAACCTTTGACAAAATCAAGTGATTGTAAACAGATAAAGACAAACCCGCGTGCCTAAGAGATCACCTGCAAACCCAATTTAAGATCAACATTTCAATAAAGAAACAAATGGAGAACATAATGGATAATTTAAAAGATCAGCAGTTAACTACAGGACAAACAATGCTTCTAAGAAAGAATACACACCATTATGAAAACTGAGAAAAAAAGAGCCTTAGGAGTAGATAAAATCCCTAACGAAGCCCTCATATGCGCACCAATCTAAGTAGTAGAATGCATAACAAAACTGCTAGTAAAAATCCATCAAAAGCAAGTATTCCCAGAGCAAGGAAAAATTATAGCAGTGCTAACTGTATCTAAAAAGAGAAAACATGCTTCTAAGACAGAAAACCGAAGACCTAAACCTGCCTTGCTCTTATCTAAAATTCTGGAAGAACTAATAAACGAAAACTTGCGAGAGTTCCTAGAAGCAATATCTAACATATCAAAAACACAGTTTGGTATTAGGAAAAATCTAGACACGATTAAACAAACCGAAAACCTAGCCAAAAGTGTAGAAAATTCTAGAGAAAAACGACTACAACAAATAACAATTATGTTTGACATGGAGAAAGCGCATGACCGGACCTGGAAAACAGCCATAATTGACCAGTTATAAGCTTAAGAGTTCTAACACATTTGACCAACATAATCAAATAATTTTTAAAAAGATTTATGGTTAAAATGGTAATCGCTTACTCCGACACATACTCAACAAAGCAAGGAGTTTTTCGGAGATCCTCCCAATCCTTTACTCTATTCAGTGTCATGGTATCAGATGTACCAATCACCCAAAAAAGCAAAGCTATCAGTTAGTGGATGATATTGCAATACTGACTCCGAGAAGAAATATCTACTCTAACATTGCTGCTGTCAAAAACTCAACAAACTAAATCATAAAGTGGGCCAATAAATGCGAATGCAAATAAGCGCCAACAAGCAGAATTCACAATACTAAAGAGAAAACACTATATGGGGCACAAAATAGAATCGGTAAACAGCCAGTAAAAATTAAAAAATTATTGAAGTACTTACGAACTATCTTCAATAAATACATAAACTTCACAGAACATACCAATAGAAGAAAAACTATAGGAAAAATCACGGCAGGACAGATACAGAAAAATCATCAAGAAATAAAAGCTAAACCAAAAAGCGAGAATAACAATCGTTAGACGACTAATATAAGCCCAAATGTGCTACGGTTGTCAGGTCTGGGCAAATAGGATACTGAGAACCATATTTTAGAGCTATATCAGTTCAGAATGGAAATTTACCGGCAAGTAGCAGACACCTGCAGGTGCCAAACGAACAGAGAAATCAAAAGAAAATCGGAATGGAACCAATAGATGAACTAGCCAAAAAATCAAGAGACAAGGTGATTCAAACTTGGAAAAATCACAAAGACTCAAACATTAGACAAATGATAGAGTACACTTCTAGTTTTAGAAACCCATAATATATATCCTTTCCAAAAGACCACCTAGTCTAAGGAGAGAACCCGAAGAAGCAAAACGATCATAAACTATATCCTGATATTTTCAAAATAAGGACAGAAAAAAGACGCATTTTGGTGCACTTTTTAATTTAATGTAATTAATTTGTATAGCTTTTTATCCTTTATTCTTCATCCGCGTACAATTTATATTGCATAGAAATGCCAAATTCCAACGCTCTCTTCTGAACTATCTATCGAAATAAAAGTCGCTCGATTGATTTTCAATAGCAGTTATTGTGATCAAAATAAGTACAAAACGTAATATAATGCTGTTGCCCCGTGGTCTAAAACTGAAAGAGATAAAGCCATCAAGTGAATAATGGAATAAGTAATGACTACAAAGTTTTATTTAAAAAATAATTCAAATATCAAGTTGTAATTTTTAAAACCGCATCAAATGTCTGTGGCGAACAGATATAAAGATTTGAGCGCATTAACAAATTTTTATTTAAACTTAATATTCCAATTTGTTTAGTGCATGCTGTCAGATGGTCTATAACCAACTTCTTTTGATTCTGTTTTTACTGAAGTTAGAGATTTAAGTATTTGGGTGCATTTAAGCGTGATATAGGAATTATTTTGATAGATCGGTGCTTAGTTCAAACATAGACCAACTTAAGTTTTGCTCTTTAATATTAACGTTTTTAACTTTAAAACAAGTCAGAACGCATTTTAGGCGCAAGAAAATACAATTGTTTATAAAATTTCTACTCTGTAGAATCCTCATTCGGATTATTTAGACCAAACTTTTTTTACATATTATAAAAGTAGACTATAGATTTTTTGTCCTGGTCAAAACTTATAAAAATTAATACTAAAAAAATCAACCTTTTTTAATAACGAAAACTCAAAAAGGTTTTACTAAATACGGCTTAACTTGATAGACTACACTAAAATCATTCAATGACTTCATGTTCGCGAGAGTTTCACTTGAATGGTATCGTGGACAATCACATATCTGAAATTTATTGAATTTTCTTCGGATTTTCCTCGGGGCTCCATATTTGAAACAACCCTTTTGAACATTTACATCTCGCAAATTCCATTTGCTTTACAATTGTGTAGTTCTGATTTTGATATAGATGACTCGCAGATTTAGTTTCGAACTTGCACATTGCAGTTAATGCATATACCGTAGAAAATATCGGCGCGAATGAAACTTTCGCAACTAGTTGATAGTAATACTGTCAATTTAAAAACAGAACAATCTGCGTAACATGCGCATTACTGGAAAATCGGCAAGTGAAGTTACAAAAGCAGCTGCTGCACTTCGAGCAACACTTGATCGACGTAGGAATTACCTTGATTAATTAGTTTCCAATGCAGATGAAATGAGCATTTTCTGGAAGAGAAGATCAAAACATAGGTACAAAAGCAAATAACATGATTTAAAGCTGTAAAAGATCATTTAACTCTTCCACCAGGGGATTACGCTAAGGGAGGTTTTTGATTATAATCACTGGTAGTTTGTTGTTCCAGAATCCTAAAAACAATAAAGGGAACGTCAAATTATCTCTACGAATAATTTGGGAGTGCAATAAAAAACCTGAGATCATTGCAAATACTTCCCAGAATTATTTTATAAAACATTTTGACCAGCACTTTATCTAATGCTACTGCTAATTTCTAAAAACTGGAGCCGAAAATTTTACTTTTAATTGATTATGCTCAAATTTGTCCAGTACATTTACTCGACCTATAGCAATATGCATTTGAATGGTTTTCTGCTGCCAAATAAAACTATGTTACGCAAGCACGGAATCTTGTTCTCTGTGCTGATTCATTTATCCATTTTATTTAGGTGTAGAGGTGACTTCGTTTCACTCTGCTTTGTTTACCACTGGAACTTAAAGGAACGTATTCTAATTATAACAAGGTTGTCCCTTTATGAATCGTCATTGTAACACTTTTTATTAGCTGGGATATTAAATATGGAACTGAAACCCCTTTATCTATGTTTTGCACAGGTAGGTCATAGACATCAGAGAACCTAGGTGACAGTGGTAAAGGACTTTAGAAGAAGGTAAAGCGCAATCATAGCATAGCTCCGGCACGACCCTTGTAGTACGCACCATAGTGGTCGTAAGTACGTTCATTACTTGGTTAGCTAACAAGTCGACGCGAAAAGGGAGGGTGCCACTATCTAATACTCCTATATATTAAACGGAACAATGCACAAGGGTAGAGGCAGAAACCCTTATGCTTTGGACAACAAAATAAAATATCCCGAGGACACCCAATAGCGGTTCCCACGAAGAGGAACTGCACCTGAAACGGACAGCTACAGTTAGTAAATACAATGGGATTGCTATTTGGTTATCCAAGACAAACAATAATGATATTCGAAGAATTAGAACTTGCTAGCTTTTAATACTTTGTAAAAACAACCCAAAATAATAAGAGATTACCCAAAAAGTATTTCTATTTCTCAAATAAAATAAAAATTTTATTTTCAGTTAAAGATCTCAATAAAATAGATACCAAAATAATTTACAAAGATTCAACCTAGATTTGACATAACGGCTGAGTTAATTCATTTAATTTAATTAGTAACATAAATGGGACACATATCATTTGTACGAGCCCTATCAGCTTTCAGATATGAATATTTTACAATTGGTTAATAAAATTTTAAAATATTTAAGGTTAACTTAAAAACATCAATAAGTTATTTGAATTAACTTTTCATTTGGTGTAGACCCGGTAACAACGGTAGCCATTTCAAACATATGCATGTCAAAACAATCTTACGTATTTTTAATTCAATTAAATATTTGTCTGAACAAGCAACTTGGTTACCCAAAAGCAATTTTTTCAAGAGAACAGCTGGTTTTATACTGTATGGTATGTTCCTCCAAAGGAAATTTTTAAAGAATTAACAATGTAGTACATAAAATAACTAATAAGCAATTCTCTATGATATTTCAAGATACTGAAAATTTCATTTTGGTACCTATATTAATTCACGACATCAACGAAATAAGGTACTAAATCCGTACCAATTTGTAATTCGTAATTAGAGTAAACCGTAAGCGTTGAAACTATTTTACCAAATATTAATGATGAAAGATCAAACTCAAGTCCTTAGAAGATGTTCACAACTCATATCTCTTGACTTTTATTTAATTATCAGACGTATACTTGCAGTTTCACGTGGATGTCAAACCTAATCACAACAAACAGCTGCTCCAACATTAACTAATAATTTTATTATTTTCCTTAGCGCTGCAAATAAAGTGTATTATTAATAAATAAACACAAACTTCTTACCAACTATCTACGAAGAGATCAATTAGAGAACTAAGACTCATTTTATTAAATTCAAAGGGCAATTCTCAAATTGCACAACCTCTGAAATCATAAAAGGACACACAATGCTGATAAATATTCGTTTCGAGAAGACTTTAATGATGGAGGCAGGTGTAAAGGACACGCCGGACACTGTAGTTAAAATGTCACACAAATGTTTATAATAAGAAATTTTAGTGTCAGAATATCACCCAGCCTATAATACTAGCAAGTATGGGTCGAAAGCGTATAATCCACCTAATGCTATGTTAATAATAAGATCTTAAAAGATGTGAAGCACTTGAATACCATAATTTAGATTAAAAAATCTGCAATTTAAAGTATCTTGCGCGTAGGGATAGACCTTATACATTTACATCTAAGTCGTAAATCACAACTGGATTTACGTACCCGGATTTAGTTTGAATGTATTTCGGTACACTGAAAAAAAGGTGTAAAATGTACTAGAATTGTAGTGAATTTTACTACTATTTGTGGTTGCATATGAACTAGGAGCAAATTATTGTAATATTCATCAAAGTCCTGTAGTATTTTATTATATGACTTATCAACAAAAACAGTAAGAATCATTCTGGTAAAAGTGTTGCAAAATTTTCAATATTGTATGCTCTAACATTTCACATATTAACACTGTAATATTTAAATATTTCTATAGTTATTATTCCCATTAATGAAATTTGATGGAGCTTGTAACAATTCCAAAATTTATATTGAAAAATACCACACTAGCAGTTAAAATTTATATTTTAAATTGCAGTCATTATAATCTTAGATTGTAGTCATTAACATTTGATATTGCAATCTATACCATTTTATATTATAATTTCAACTATTTTAAATAGTAATCTCTACCACCTTAAATTGCAGTTTTTACAATGCTGAATTGCAATCTTTACCATTTTGTATTGTAACTGTAAAAAAATTGAAGGTCACACAAAGAAAAAAAGTATATAATTCACAGTAAAACAAATACAAATGTTACACAGCTACAAAAATATTATTACAAGAAAACATTTTGTTTAAAATAATCAATACTTTTGTAAATTTAACGAATTACTTTTCAAAAGATGTAAGTTATTTCAGTGACGATAGTTTCTTTACAAATTTCAAAATTAGCAGACATTTTTACACACAATTTATTTTAATTATTGATACCACTACTTTAATAATTTCAAATAAATTATTTTGTATAAATTACAATAATGCAAGCTAAGTAGTCGTCAATATTTGGGCTTAGCTTTTGAAAAATTCTAATACAGTTCGTGGTATTGCTGGTCCACTGGGTTGTAATGCTAGATTTTTGTTTTATTTAAACTTGATTTAATCTATAAAAAATTCTAATCTTCAACAATAAAACTATAAAGAGGGTACTTATCTACTTACTTTAAGAATCTGGTTTTAAATTGTATAAACCAACGTCGTCTTTTAACACTCTTGAACATTAGTGGTTCTTTTGCTGTTGTTAGAATAAAGCAGTTCCAGTCGTTTTGCTATTCACATGCACGTGTGAAATTTCATTCAATCTTACTTCAAGTTGTGCTGGAGGTGCAATTTGTTAAGACAATTTACTAACATCATCATCATTAAGTCTTCAGTCCTGGAACTGGTAAGACGCGTACCCTCATTGTTTACCAGTCTGAACTAACTTACACATTTCCCTGATATTTGCACAGTCTGCATCTATCACTATCTGATCTAGGTCTACATCTAGCTCCTTTTTCCTATTTCTGCTTGTAATATATCCCATACTATTCCCCAAAAATGCTTTAGAACGTATTCTGCCCTTATTTCCCTACTATTTCTATAACCTATTTGTTATTAACTTTGTCTGTCCATGTCATCATCCTCATACATCGGAAGCACAGCATTCCAAAAAGCTGCTACCGTTTTTCTGTCTGCTTTTCCTACTGCCCGTATTTCATAGGCATACTTTGTTGTGCTCCACACATATACTTTCAACAATTTTCTTCTTGTTTTTATGTTTGTTGTCTTTCATCATACGCGCTGTTCTTTCTTGTTAGATGCAGTCCTGTCCCCTTCTATTGTTTTTCAATTATATTCCCTTTTTCTCCGACATTCAGTGCTTGTGTAGGGGGTAAGAAGCCTGTGGCTGCTAAGTTCCACCAGCACTTTAACATTTGTCGATTTAATTTTTTTTCCAATATAAAATTTCGCAGCCAACATTAGTTGCAGATATTTCACAACCAACACCTGTAGTTGTTTATAATAACCATCAGATTTAACTGCGCTTATATTTTCGTCATTAGGTTTTCTGTCTCAAAACTGGTTGGGCACGTATATGCACCTATTTATATTGTGAGCTAGCCTACACAGTTCCCTAAAATCCTCACACAGCCTATATACTGCTCGGTTCCCCTTCTATTGTTTTATAATTTTATGCCCCATTTCATGAGATTCGGTAGAATGTGCAGGGAAGGCGGCTACGTGGCGTAGTGGTATGTGTCTGACTACTACCCCCAAGGTCCCTGGTTCGAATCCCGACACGGTTCGCTTCAAAAATGTTAGACGAGCATCTTTCACAAAAATACACCCTTGTTCGGATGAGAGGTAAAATGGAGGTCCCGTGTGTGAGTGTTGTCACGCACGTTAAAGATCCCTACCTTTCTTGGAACTGCAAGAGTTCAGCAAAATTCTAAATTTTCTAGGTAAAAACTCGCTTCCTGGCCAATGTAGTACCTTCGGGTGGAGCATTGGAAAATCACATGCAGGCACATGCAGGGGGTTAAGCAACCTGGGGCTGCCAAGATCCCCAACACTTAGACATTTGCTGCTTTGATAGTTTTCCATTAAATCCTTTCACACAATTAACATTAGTCAAGAATATTGCCCAACCAATACTTGTAGTTGCTTATAATAATCATAATTTTTAAGTACAGTTATTTTCTTCGTCATTAGTTTATCCATCTTGAAACTGGTTTGATGCGTACCTTCATTGATTTCTATTCTGAGCTAGTGTACACATTTCCCTGAAATTCCTACAGCCTACATCTTTCACTATCTGTTTGCAGTAGTATAACCTAGGTCTACCTCTTCTTCTCTTTTTTCCTATCTCTGCTTCTAATATATTCTGCACTATTGCCTCATGCCGCAGTATGTGGCCTATCATCCTATCTCTCCTATTTTTTACTGTTTTCCACATATTTCTTTCTTCCCCTACTATTTGTAGTACATCTTCGTTCTTAACTTTATCTGTCCATAATATCTTCATCATACGTCTGTAGCACCACATTTCAAAGGCTACCTTCTTCTTGTCCGCTTCTCCTACTACCCAGGCTTTACAGCCGTACAGTGCTGTGCTCCACATATATGTTTTAAGCAATCTTTTCCATGTTTCTATGTTTGTTGTCTTTGAATACAGTAGTTGATTTTTTTTTGGTTCAATGTAGCACGACCTTGTTCTAATCTTTGTTTTACATCTTTTGCGCTTTTCCCATTTTGCGTTATTTGGCATCCTAGGTAGCAGAAATCCTTAACCTCTTGTAAGTTCTTGTTACCTATTTGTATTCTTGTTTTTGATTTATTTTCCTTGCCTTCTTCCGTACCACCCCAACTTTTAGTGGTATATGAAGGGAGTAAGCGGCCTGTCGCTGCCAAGTTCCCCCAGCACTTAAACATATGTCGAATTAATAGTTTTTCCAATATATTATTTCGCACAATCAACATTAGTTTAAGTACATTAATTTTTTCGTCATTAGTTATCTTGGGACTAGTTGGATGCGTGCCTCCATCGATTTATATTTTGAGCTAGCTTAAACATTTCCCTGAAATTCCTACATCCAACATCTTTCACTGTCTGTGTGCAATAGTCCAACGTAGGTCTTCCTCTACTTTTCTTTTTCCTATCTCTGCTTCTAAATATATTCCGCACTATTCCCTCATGTCTTAGTATGTGACCTATCATCAAATTTCTCCTATTAATTTTTACTGTTCTCCACATAATTTTTTTTTACCCTACCATTTTTAGTACCTCTTTATTCTTAACTCTGTCAGTCCATGATATCTTCATCATACGTCTGTAGCACCATATTTCAGAGGATTCTACCTTTTTCTTGTCCACTTCTCCTACTGTCCAAGCTTCACAGCCGTACAGTGCTGTGCTTCACACATATATTTTAAGCAATCTTTTCCTTGTTTCTATGTTTGTTGTCTTTGATCACAGTAGTTGCTTTTTCTTGTTAAATATAGCACGACCTTGTCCTAATTTTTTTCATATCTTTTGTGTTTTTCCCATCTTGCGCTATTTGGTTTCCTAGGTACCAGAAATCATTAAACTCTTGTAAGTTCTCATTACCTATTTGTATTCTTGTTTTTGGTTTATTTTCCCCTCCTTTGAATACTAGAACTTTAGTTTTATTATTGTTTATTTTCATACCGTATCTCTATGTTAGAACTGTCCCCATTTCATTAAGAGCAGCTTCTAACTCTTCCTTGCTAGACGCTAATACCGCTATATCATCTGCAAATCTAAGCATATCAATTTTTTGTCCCTGCATAGTAATTCCAAATGTGTTCCTGCATTTGACAGTTTCAATGCATTTTCTATGTACAAGTTAAAAATTAATGGGGATTAAGGCACATCCATGTCTCATCCTTTCCCTAATATTTACTTCTATACGTTCCTGCTTTAATTCTATTACCGTTGTTTGCTCTTTGTATAAACTATGTACTATCCGTCTATCCCTATAACTAATTCCAATCTATTTGAGTATTTCGAACATTCTTTTCCTATTTACATTGTCGAATGCTTTTTCTAGATCTACAAACATCTACTAACATAATAAGTAGAATATTATTAGAACTACGACAGAGCTTAAATTACGCTACACTTGATGTATTCACAGCTTCGTACCTCTATAGTTGTGAGAAAATGAAAATAATCTATTCGATGTCTACACGTTGTACAAATTGAATATGGCTACTATCAAGTAGTTCGTGATAGTATTTTAGCTTTACTAGCAATTGTAGGTAATATGCTTAAGCGATACTCTACTACAAAGTTGTATTGTAGATTATTAGGGTAGGGTATACTAAAAATTCACGGCTCGCTGCTATATTGGAAAATCAAATGTGTTGAATATATTGAAGCGGGCTACTGCTACCGCGTTTCTTTAACTTAAAAACAAGTAATAACAAACGTTTTTATTACTCACTGTTCACAAGTCTAATTAACAGAATATGCCTTGTTTATAGATGTTTACAGTCCACTTAACAATGAAGCACTATTACACTAATGAATTTACAAGCACTAATATCTTCTTAAACTAACTTCTTTACCATAGGTCCACTAACACAACTATTTATTTATACACTTCTATTTATTTATGTATACTACAAGCTGCATGTACATTAGACACAGCATATATCATTTATGTATAAATTCTTGAACTCCTAAAAGCTCAACTACGTTTACTGTTCACGATATAATTTATATTAGACATTCAAGTATAGCCTTATATATACCCTGAATTAAAGATATGACTCATTATCTAGTATTTTCTAGAAGAATTCTGGAACCGTAGAGAATAAACAGTGCTTGCGGCGTTTTGTGTGTGTTTGATGGGTTGTTTAGTAATAGCTCGCAACAATATTATAGTACTTGTTTCAGCTATTTTGTATATCAATTATTAAACTTAATATGTTAAAAATTGATATTAAAACAGTAAATTTTACTAGTTGTTTTTAGATAAAGATTTATATGAAAAATTACAACACTAACTTACAAATATTCAAACTATTATGGTTCTATTAACCAAAAGTTTATTAATAAATACTACAATATTTCAAAAATAAAATTGTAGTAAAATTAACTAGCCTACTTTTTTTCAGTATACAACACGTGTACACGTGCACGTTTTAACGATTTAAAGTTCCCGTTTTTCCCTTAAATTACAATAACTACTATACAGATTTTTTTTTTAGTTAGTAGTCGATAGTAAAACAGGAAGCGCTTATAGGTTAGGTGATGGAAGAGCACCTCACGTTTGGTGCAAAGTCAACTTCGCCCTGGTTATGGATTTTATCATTTTTTTGTTAATATATTCAACTTATATAAACATTATAGTTAATTAACACATATAAATAAAAAAAATTAATAAATATGTCCATTTTGGAAATTAGAATGTCACGCCTAATCTTGCTTGGATCTAAAAAATAGAGTTTAATTCCGCGATACAAAGTACCGATATTTATATATTCTTCCTCATAAAACTTAATACAGCATTCCTTTATTCAGACAGTCCTGCAACTAAAGGTTAGATACATCTGTTAAATCTGACTTTCGAATTTACTCTTGATTGTATTATCCAACTTTACATTTTAATTAGAAGAGAAATGCATGTAATTCTAGAGACCCAAGTTGCCACTTTGGGTTGTAGCAATCCTTTGTTGTCAGAAATCTACCGAAATAAGGTTGTATACGCAAACAAAAGACCCACGAAATGACCTAATCAAAACTAGAAAGCAATGGGGTGGTTGGTTACCTCGAAGTCTGTAATACAACACCTTTGGGATCGAGTATTTCAGGTTTGACAAAATGAAAGATTTCCTACGACGTTAGGAATGTATATAGAGAGGGCATTTACATAATTCACCGAAGAGCGAAAGTGTGTATCAGCCTTCGTTTGTGTTGTTACTTGTGAACGATTTCTAGCATACTGAAACATCTTAAAAATCAAAAGCGGTGGTTTTAGAATTTACTGCTGGATAAGGTTGGTTATTAAAAATTTTTTTCATACAGTAACTTGAAAGGCAATGAATTCGACTTGTGAAAACGTATAATAAATACCAACTAGTTCTATTGCTATATAGATAGAAATACACGTAGCACCGCTTCTTGGAAGGCGTGGCTTTAATTTACATCAGATGATTTGTCTTTAGCAATATATTCAGATATTTGCTTTTAGTTACCGGCTATAACTGGATTCCGAATGAGTAAAACTGTAAATGCAAAATACCTGAAGCTATGCTGCAACTTCCACAATCAACTTATAATATCATTAGAATATTTTCTGAACTGGCGCTATACTTTTTTTGTGTGTTGTTTATTATTCTAATTTTCTTGTATCGTGTTCTTGTGCGCGTGCATATTAGAATAGACCGACTGAATTTTTGAAAATACCCTTAGCAGACAAAATATGGTCACTTTATTATTTTTAAGAATACTTTATTCTTTGTGGAACAGTATTTTGGCAGCCAAAGGTGTATTTTCAAACTTTCAGCGGGTCCATTCTCATCCTCAGACATCCAGGAATACTTGCGTTTGAAATTTATTATACACGTTTATTTTTGTCGTTTAATTGATGAGCTAATTATTATAAGAGAAGTTGAAATATGTAATGTTCGTGGCATATTTTGTTTTATTTCACGTAACGAACGAATTAAAAATTACGTTTCTCCATTCGAGCAGCAAATGCCCTAATATTGCCATGTGAACACATCTCAATACTTCAGTGGCAATATTACAAACAATTTGTTGAGAAATAAGTAAAGTACTTACCAATATTAACTGGAGCGGTTTTCTACCGCAGAATACCGAACAAAAAACAACCCGAGTGGTAACGGGGAAATCTTTGAAGGGCATCATAACCTATCAAAAATGAGACGAGTATTAATGAGGCGTCAAAACGATATGAAATTCCTAGGACAACTATTGGATTGCATTACTGAAAAAGGATACCATTAAACGTCTTTGAAGAAAATTAGTTTCTTTAAGACAAGAACTTACCTTGGTTGCAAGAATTCATAGTTTAACAGATATTGGTGTATCAGTTACAAATAAAGTCGTTAGAAGAAGTGTTTTTCTTTTGCTTAAGCCCCTTATACAACATCATTTTCTGAAGCATTTCGAACAGCAGGCAGAAAATGGTTGAAGTTATTTTTTTTAAGACACCTTGATGTAGTCGGACGTAAAACGCAGTAAATGAATCACACAAAATCGCAACGGATGAACTAGGTTGCTGTGAATGAGTATTTTACAATAAAAAATGATATGATTGGTTTGGTTTTTTATTTAATAAACCAAAAAAATTCTATAATGTGCACGAGAAGTATTGCCTACCGACCATTCACAAACAACAAACTGTTTGAACAAAAACGAGCTGAACGTGTAAATTTGACAGCTCTTGTGCAAAGTGAAAACGTTTCTATTTTTGGATGTAGAAAAACCTTAGGTTAAGCTATTCCGCTTTTTATTCTATTTAAAGGCAAAAGACTAGAACCAGAATGATCATATAAGTTGCCTTCTGGTTCGAAAATAACAATGACGTCAAAGGAACTATATCAACTGACGCTTTTATTCTGTGACTCAACCATTTTACAAAAGTACAAAATGCAGAAACCAACTCTCTCATAATATCTGACTGAACCAAGTCTTATCTAAAAGTTACTATTGTCGATGCAGCAGAAAAATATGGTGTAGCTTTGTTTTACTAACCGAGTTATACAACACACGAGCTGCAACCTATGGACAAAGCCGTATTTGAAAGTATTGAAACTTTTTCGGATCACGAAATTTTAGATTTTATGTTAAGAAACACTGAAAACGCTGTAACACAAATGACAGTTGGCGTATTTTCAAAACATCAGACTTTAGATGCATCGGTATATTTTCCTTTATACAGAAATTATATCAGAACTAGCATTTGCACCTGCTCTGGTTACTCAAACCAAACATTTCGAAGAAAAAGGAAAGAATGATAAGGCTAGTAATACGCTATTCACATCAACAATTCAAATCTCCAAGTAATGAAGATCACATTAACAATAGGCCATCATTATCAAGAGTCAAAAAGCCCCAGTCGCCTAATAGTCAACTACCAATATCAGGATTTGCAGAGCTCAAGTTCTCTAATAATTAGCCAAAGACGAAATTATTCGTACAAGGAACTAAAAACGGATTGAACATTTCTTCTCTAGTGATGCCTTTTCAATTTAGATTATAGCTTTCATTACGAATCATATGGTGAATACTTATATCATGCTAGCAGCTTTGAAGATTTCTTAAAAGATTCATCATTTAAAAACTCACGCTCTGCAGTATTCACTCCTAGTATTCCCCATACTCTGCAACTTCCCAAAAACCAAATCCAAGATAATTTAAAGAGGTGAGATTGCTAATTATTTTTGATGTAAAAACAATCGTTTCCAAACGCAAATCAACGATCAACACCAGACAAGGCACATGAAATTACAAAAGATGTTTTCTTCCTTTGCAACACCTCCAGCCTCTAAAATCATTAAGCTAAAATAGAAAAAGGAAATTGCATCTTGTTTATATAAAATACGTACAACTTCCAAAAAGTGTCCTCTTAAAACAAAATTATCTACCAATTACGATATTGTTTATATGCAAGAAACATCGTACAGCAGATATGCGGCTGCGTTATTTGCACACTTTACGTTGGTGAAGATTATCTAGGACTGTGCAACTAGGATACTAATTTATTACTGATTTTTATTCCTAAACAAAAAATAAGATGAATGTTTTGTAACACTGATTTGTCTTTGTAAATTAGCTATTCTTTTTAGCGTCTGGCAATATTTTGGAATAGCGTTCCAAATATTGCCAGATGTTCAATTGATTAAAAAAAGTTATAACTTTTTTTGATGGAGTTTTTAAGTTTCTATTTAATATAAGTTTGAAAATGTAGGTTTAAAAACTGTACCTTTAGGTTATGTTTGATATAAGTATATTTTAAATTTACCGTCAAATGTAAATTTTGTATTTCCCGCCACCTATACTTTACCTATTTACATTCGTATTAGTTATAGAGAGCAATGGTGAGATTGGTCGGGGGATTCGTTTTTTTCCGTTTTAAAAAAACTTAACCTGATTATTACGCTTCTGAAATTAAGAAAATTCTTATGTTAAATAAAGTTTATATTTAGGAAATATGTTCGTTATTCTGCTAACCCATGAGTAGATTACAGCTTCATGTGTGAGGTTAAAGCAGAAATGGAATATTGGACTCGATGCATATGGAAAAGTTAAGTAACAATGAGCACGTCGTTGAAAATGCCGCCTTTGGTTAGAGAACCGACTGCCGGAGTTCACTTACCACCGTTGGTAACTTCAAGGAGTAATGTTCCGCCAAAAAATATTCAAGAGGGAATAACAGCAGCTGTTATGTTAACGATAGAGCAAACATGCATTTTGTGAGTTATCGTTGCAAGATATTTCTATTTGAATACCAACATTCACGGCAGCTCAGGGCGAAGATGTAAATGTGTGGATGAAAATGATTGCGCAAATTTAGGAAACATATTCGGTATCGGAAAATGTGTTAATATTAGCGATGGTGAAAAAAATGGAGGAAAAAGCTCTACCATAGTTTTATTATAGTTCTGGAAATGATTCGATGAGTTTTGTATTTTTTAAAGTTAAAATTAAACTGTTGTTCAGTTGTCCCGACGCTGTTAAGGAAATTTGAATCTAGAAAATTGGGAAGGAATGAAAAATTTCTTGACTATTTGACTGACAAAATTGCGTTGGAAAATAAATTATATCTTTCCGAAGCAAATTTAATAACATAAGTATATGATTGAAGGCTTTAATAATTCTACCTTGCAAGTCTAGGCGAAAATGAAAGAATCAATTCATTAGAAGACCTGTTAAGAGTTATGAATTCTTTAACTGATTTAGAAAGAAGCAAATCATCTCGTTCTGTTACAGTTGAGCCGCGTGTTAGTAATCCTGCAATTAAAAAAGTTCCAGGAAATTTCCCAAGTTTTGCTAAGTCAAGAAAATGCTTTAATTGTAGCACTTTTCTAAGGATTGTCTGAAGCCGAGAAACAGGTAGTTGTTATGAATGTGTGTCACGAGAACACTACATTCAAGACTGTTCGTCAAGGAAAGGTCATCCACCTAGGGATAGACAACCGATGTTAATAGAAGGCCAACCTTCATTAAAGCCGGCTTATAAACTTGATGTAAAATTGTTTAGTATAGATAAACCTTTGGAGGCAGTGTTGGATTCAGGTAGTCCTGTTTCAATGATAAAAGACAAATTTGTCCCAGATTGTTTTATTCAAGCAGGTAAAGTTATTGTCAATAATGAGAGTTATGACCCATATTTTTATGTGGTAGATGATAACACTATGTTTAGTGATAGCTTGTTAGGACGAGACTTTTTTTTCAATTCGAGAATTGAACAAATTGTTTTCTCAAATGATGTTGTACAGATTATTTTTAAAACGATATATCAAGAAGCCATAATTTTCTCGACACTGCTGACCAATAGACAAAACCCACCGACACTGCAAGACTAGCAACTGCTATGAATTCATCCATTAAATACCTTGAGATACACATAGACAAACGAGATTCCTTCGACAAGCACATTACCAACGAACGAAAGACTACCTTCGCGGAATCCTTAACCACAAAAACGAACTACCCACTGACAGCAGACTCAAGCATACATGACTTACATATGACCAATTCTGCGCTATCCATCAGCGGAATGTATACATACACCTCTAACAGTAACATAACCAAAATAGAGGCCTTTCAAAACAGGACCATGAGAACTATCACCAAGCCTCTGGTTTGTCAGAAATGAGACGCGTAGGCAGGACTTACAACTATCGACATTGGAAAAACATTTCAAAGCACTAGCTACAAACATTTACAACAAGATAGACAACACATTCGAAGCATCGTATTCCCGCTGAACGAATACTCATAGAAAAGAAAGAAAACCCCTAGATATATACTAGATGGCTGAACCGTAAATATCAACCATAATATTAGAATTTCCCCCACCAGCACGACGGACGAGGAAGTATATATATATAATATTATATTATATTTTGATAAATAATATATTTATATGTACAGACCTCTGTGAGCAGTTAAACCAAGAATTATAACGCGGAAACACCAGATAGCGACAAGGCAGGCAAGATAGTCCAGATGAGTGCTATTTAAGGAGGCTGGATCGGAGAAGCCCAAGTTCAGCCACGTTGAGTTAAATGAATCGGAAGATGGAGTTCTATGAACGTCAATCTATGCCATAAGAAGTTCATGCAGGTCATGTATCGAATGACCTTATGAAATTTAATTATGAATACAGCATGTATAATATACAGAGCCCAGCAAAGCATAAAAATACCTAGGACAGTTCCACCCACTTATATAAGTAGCGAGCGAGCATTTTCAAAGCTGATATTATTTGAAGATCAACTTCGCTCTTTGATGACAAATAAAAACCTAGGGGCTCTTCTCATTATGTAATGGAGCGAAAATCTTTTGCAGAAATTGACAATGACGTTCTCATAAACGAATTTTGTTGATAATGGAAAAAATCATATTGTTAACTATATATCATTTTTCCAAGTCTTTAATTTATGCTATCTTAGCTTGGAATATAATATTTGCTATATATTATGTTAATATTTATTTCATCATCTTTTTGTTTTCGACCTTACTTAAAGTCGGTTTGACGCAGCTCTAACTTCTTTTCTATTCTGTGCTAATCTAAAAATGTTCTACATACCCTGCACAAGATAAATTTCTAATAATTTGACTAATATGGAGTGGTCTAGGTCTTCCTATACACTTCTATCTTTTTCTTATCTACCTGGTTCTACATAGATATTAGCAACCTGATGGTTGTTAAAGAACTTCAACATGTTTATATGATTCCCATTTATAAGAAAATGAAATATTACCCGGCTATCCACTCCAAAAAAGGAAAAGTGTTAAATTATATGTTATGGTAAGGCTTAAGCAACGAACCGTTGCCAACATGCCAGACAGCTAACTAATTGTGAGTCATGTCATGGAGACGTTTATTTATTTAAACAAAACATTTTACAACTACAACATGAATATTATTCTTGAAATAATTATTTAGTGTTTAAGAGTTCATAGTGATCCATCAGCAATCCAACGTTTGCGACTGCTATTAAAAGTTTAAAAGGACGGGGAACGTAACTGAGACAACTCAAACCTCTTAAATATGGATCGGAATCTTTTTATTTAAGCAAGTTCTAATAAATGTTATATTAAGAAATATTTATATTTAATGAAAGAAGCTACAATCACTTTAAGTTTTAAAAGGAATACTACAATACTACGAAGTGGTTCCATCCGTTATGTTAAATACATAATCGCTGCAATAATCTATAACTTTTTATTTTAGATAAAGTTCGTATAAACACAATTTGATATTCTTCAATTTTATGAACGCCATACAATTTTTACTCTGAGCTTACTTATAAAGCAATCGTGAGCAATCGTGTGAAAGCTTATTTGTTTGAAACAAAACAGACAATTTATTTTCAGTGTTTGAACCTGGTAAAGCTATTTTGCTTCCAAATAATTAAACAGACGATGTTTAAAGGAATACACTTACTGATCCCGCTTGGAACAAAAACAAAGTGGTTGTTTTGTCCATGGCATCCGAAAGCATACAAGTTATAGATCGAAATCCCAAAAGCTTATGATACGTTATTCAAGCTAAAAGCGCATGCCTTTATCCGGACGATGCGCTTCCAGCAAGCTTGTCGCAGTGCCATTATCCTCGACTTGGAATTTAAAAACCGCCCCATTGCTTTTCTAACTTACTACCCGACCGTCCTGACCTGCACATAATGTACCAAACCGCTTCTAACTTCGTCATTTGTTTGTTTTTGAAATGCTGATTATAATATAAAATAAGTTTTAACGTTTTATGTGCTACTGGGTATTCTGACTTGCAAGAGATCATGTAGTTTGATAGCACAGTTGGAGGCATTCCTTTGAATATGGATTTACTTCCACATTCTCATGAATATAGATAGTTCCACTGAGTTGCAGCACGGAACGTTTAAGCTGCTTTTAAAATAAGATTTCTTATTAACATGAAAATAATTTTCTATGGCAATTTGACTTGAAATCATTTTTAACTGATTTAGCTTAAGGACAATAATTGTATTCGATATCCAATATACTAAAACGTTTAATTAAGGGTGACAATTGCCATCAATTAAAAATTTTAAAAAATTTTATTAGCTTGAGTATCTTTTTTAAATAAAACTTATGATAAGACAAACTCTATTTAAATCCCTAAATTGTCTATAAACGTTTCTGACACTTTGTAGAAGGTTGTACTTATGAGAGACAAACTAAACCCTTATACATGGTGATTTGAGCAACAAACAGGTACATGTGTGATACTAGCATTTAAATAATATTAATTTGAAAAATAAAAGCATTTAATTAAATACACCTGGAATAATTCAAAATTCACTACAGTAGAATATAAAATCGAAATAGGAACAATATTCTAGGTAAGCAGAACATACGTATCCAAAAGTATTAAAAAATTATTAGAAATGGAGAAGAATAATGTTGTAGTCCAACACGAAACTATTGATTCTCCGGCCAAACAATTGTTACAAACTTAGGAACAACGTCTCTTTTTGACAAGCTGTAGTATTTATTTTTCTTGTACGAGTCATTTGATCCTGTTTTAGTTGCCCACGCTATTTGGAAAAGATACATATTGAACCAAAAGAGCTATTTGTTATTGAAAATATAGACGACGTTTCCATATTTCTTCCTATTAGAAGAAATATTTTTTGTCAATTTATGATTTAGTCCCTTTACGACTTCTGTGTGACGTACAATTACATTATCTGCTCGTGAGGGTAGGTTTGCTTACTTATTTCGTGAGCTTAACCACCTGACCATCATGTGCTGCGACCCAATATTTTTAACAGGCATATCAATCAGAATAATTAAACTGCTTAAATTACAGATCTTTATGGTTTGTACCCTAACGCGTCGCTATGGTAAGTATGTCTTGTGTTAACTCTAGTCCAGTTCCACTAGAAAATTCAATTTTTCTACAGTAAATTTAACCAACTTAACCAATAATTTCCTCTCAGTTTATTTAACCAGAGTTTAGTTTATTTTTAATAGGATCCACCAAAACTTGTTTGAATATGTTATTCTTTGTTATTATTATGAATCACGATGGCACGAATCAAAGTTTTGTTCTTAAACTGTTTGAGCAATAGCAAATAATTTTTTAAATGATGCAAGACTTGTGTAATCTAGGTTTCAAATCATCTGGAAGTTAAAAATTCCTCAACCTTATTCAAGCTATTGTTATATTATATTCCATCAAAATTAAAATTGCTCTAGTTTTTGAATTTCTTAGAAAACGGTCCTATCATATTCGAGCTAACAATATTTTAATCTTTTGTATTTATGGTATATTCCTAATCCTTTCAACAGTAAGAATTCTTTGTGGTTCTTCAGATTCATGATGAACCGATTTCCTTTCAGTGCAGTATTTTAAACCTAACTGAGGCAGGTTACTCCACTTTAGCACCATCCTTCATTTATTTTTGTATTGAAGGTGACAAAATAGATTTTATTTCTGGAAATCTATCAGTACACTTACATAATCTGTATTGCATTTTAGAACAAAATCAAGCCGTCATAGCTTGCATTAAATTGCACGGATTTTATGAATATGTTTATTATATGATGTAATTACAAACGCTAAAAGAATAGATTGTTTTACAACTATTTTTATTTTACCGGTACTTACAACTGATTGGTCTAATACAAGGAAAACTGGTTTAAATTAATATGAATTGTTTGTGTTTGAAATAAACTGTAAATTCATAACGAAAATTTATAACACATATTAAAAACTATTAAATTCACATTATAATTCTTTATATTTTTAAATTAAACGAAAAATCCGTTACACAGAGCTTTGGTCTGTTGTAATGTACATGTAGGTACATAAATAGATTTTTAGAAAATTTCAACGGATACGTAATCTAGTGAATGAAAACAATAAATCTACCAACACGTCACTAAGCAAAGTATAAAAAATAAAAATGCTTTTATCATGCACTTATAAAACGAAGTCTAAATCTGGAGGGGCGTAACTTCCTCCACGTAATTAATTAAGTAAGCGGGTGGATTAAACAATTTAGTGTAAAGAAATTATCAGGATACAATATTGCGGGACTAAACTGGAAGCGATAAAGCGGTTGTAATCTGGTTGTCTTGTACAAGTTACAGTTCAAATGTTTAATGTTAATTAAGTGCACAAATTCATATAAACAAAAGTAAAAAACTCACCAGAATTTTTTGGCTTTCGGTGCTATAGGTGATTTCGGCACGCACAATCCACGGTTAACACAGTTGCGGTTTATATTATATTTTTAAGCGGTAAAACAAATGTTTAGGCACTTCTTGAGTGCTCTGCGGTCACACACGATTTACGTTTTCTATAATAATGCACTCTTGCTGACCAGGTGTTCGTTCCAAGATAAATTTGGTTCTGTATATTGCGCACTATCATTGTTTATTTTAAATATACAACGATACTTTTGGCGCGAACTAAGGCAGTTATAAATTAACTATAAGTCGCCGAACCAAAATCTTTTCGTAAGCTTTTACATTGCTACAAGATACAGTTGCATGGCTACCATGGCGCCCTTAAAGTCTTAGGCCTTGTTGCCGTTGGTTAAGGAGTGGCGCCGGCAAGAAGAACAAAGGGATGTACTTGCACCCCCATGCTTAGAAGAAAATACGCAATTTAATTAATTAAATAAGAAGTTGATATGATGGACCTGCACCTTGAAAAGTTATAGATTGCTTTGAACGGGTAGAGGGGCTTGCATGTTTCAGTGGGCCAAAGAGCCGAACTATAGGTTTTAGCAAATTAGTGGCATCCTTATGAGGAACCAGACTAAGACAGGCCCCGAACGAGAGCAGTGGATTTTTCGGAGTTTACAGTGGCAGAGACCATAAGGGTCAGTACGGCGTTCTAAAACACACTTCAGCAGTGTAGAAAGCAACGGGAAACCGGTACATTCCCTCCTAAGTACACCGCATTATTTGAAATAATGACATTGACTGGGGTAGAAAATTCCGGAGTTAAAACAGTCCCGCATTCGAATCTCCAAGGGGAGACAACTTCGGAGGATGCGATCGGAGAGTTTATAAAAAGAGCCAGAAGCATTATGCGAGTCAGAGCGTGGAATGTTAGAAGTATGAAACAAGTAGTTAAGCTAGACAACTTCAAAATTGAAATGGATAGGTTAGCATTAGACGTAGTAAGGATTAGTGAAGTTCGGCGGCTAGAGGCGAGGGATTTATGGAGCGGAGACTTTAGGGTAATTCACACAGAATCGTAGGAAGGAAATTCGGACGTGGGGATTGTTATTGCGGAAAAAAATAAGACACTATGTAGCAACAATAGAAGTATACATACCCAAAACTTGCTGCAGTGAGAAAGAGGTAGAAGTGATCTACAGAAATATCGAAGACATGCTAAGATTTGTAAAAGCACATGAAGATTTAATAATTACGGAAATTTTAGTACAGTGGTAGGTGAGGGTAGGTAAATAGCGCTAGTAGGTTCATTTGGCTTAAGCACGAAAAACGCCGAAGAAAAATAGGCAGGTTGAATTTTGCGACAAAAACAATGTAAACATCGCAAACACATTATTCTAACATCATGCTAGAAAACGATATACGTGGAAGAAGCTAGAGGACAGAAAGATATCAAATAGATTACATGCTGGTCAAATAACTATTTAGGAATCAAGTAAAAGATGCCAGAAGGTATAGAAAGATATCAAATAGATCACATTCTTGTTAAACAACCATTTAGGAACCTAAAGGATTATAGAAGTTGATCAGAAGCTGATATAGACACAGACCATAACATCGTAATTATGAAGACCACACTTAAATTCTAAAATTTGAAAAAAAGAACGGAAAAAGACACTTTGACTTTGAGAAACAAAAAGATAAAGTTATCAACAAAAAAATTGAAAAAAAGGCACATGCATTGCTGAATGACATCGGGAAAATTTCTGATACTAAAGAAATGGAAACAGAACGGAATACCGTTAAAAACAGCTTAGACATGCGGCCAGAAGTACTATGTGGTATATAAAAAATAATATAAAAACCATGAATAACAAAGCATATCCTGAATTGAACAGACGAAAGGCGAATGTACAAAAACGGACCAGACGAAGCAATAAAGCAGAGATATACAACCGTAAAGAAAAAATATAAAGGGGGACGGAAAAAGACATCATTATACAAAATTGATTAAATGGCAAGAATAGTTAACTTATATTCAGGACAGGAACTACCAGCAGAAGGCACCAGACTTTGGAAAGGATGACTTCGGATATCCTAGGTTTAGAGATGAGTTTGAATTAGATTAAAAGGTTTGAAAAATGGTAAAAATGGATCCAATAAAGTGCAAGTAGAAAATCTAAAAGCCACTAGACAGGCAGTAATAAAACGTCTATCTCTATTTGTAGGCTATATTTATGAGAGATGCGTGATTCCCGAAAAATTAAACGTATCATCGTAGTCAATATTCCAAACAAGAGAGGCGCGAATATATGTGAAAATTTTCGAACAATAAGTTTGACAGCATACGTGTCAAAAATATTAAGTAGGATTGTACAAAGACGAATGGAAATACGGGCTGAATAAATAGACAAAGCAGAAAGCGTGCGTATAGTGCTTGTAGATCTTGAAACAGCATTCGATAATGTAAAATGGAAAAAAATCTGTAAAGTTCTCAAAAAGATTGAAATAAGTTTTAGGAATAGGCGAACAGTACATAGCTTATACAAAGAGCAACAACGGCAATAGAACTAGAGCAGGAACATAGAGAAGTAAATATTAGGAAATATGCGAGACAAGAATGAAGAGTGGCAATTGTTAGTAAAGGGGTGAGGTAGGGATGTGCCATATCCCCGTTAATTTGTAACTTGTACATCAACGAGGCAATGATTACTGCTAAATGCAGGAAGGCATTTGGAGTTATTATGCCGGAACAAAAAATCAATATGCTTAGATTTGCAGATTATACAGCAGTATTAGCATATAACAAGTAAGAGTTGGAAGCATCTCTTAATGAAATGGAAGTCGTTCTAACAGAGAGATGCTGTATGAAAATTAACAAAAATAAAACTAAAGTACTAATATGCAAAAGAGGGGAAAACTAATCAAAAACTAGAATACACATTGGAAACAAGGACTTTCAAGAGGTTAAGGATTTATGCTACCTAGGAAACCAAGTAACGCAAGATGGGAAAAGTGCAAAAGTTATAAAACAAAGATAAGTATAACGCCGTGCTGCATTTAGAAAGAAAACTTAACTACTATGTTCAATGACAACATACATAAAACAAGGAAAAGATTGCTGAAAGCATTGTGTGGAGCACAGCACTGTACGGGTGTGAAACTTGGACAGTAGGAGAAGCAGACAAAATAGATAGAAGTCTTTGAAATATGATGAAGATATCATGGATAGACAAAACTAATAACAAAGAAGTTCCTGGAATGGTGGGGAAAAAGAAATATGGGTATAACAGTAAAAAATAAGAGCGATAGAATGATAGGTCACATACTACGGCATGAAGGAATAGTGCGGTATATATTAGAAGGATAGGAAAAATGAAAGGAAGAGCTAGACCTAGGTGGACTATTGCACACAGATAGTGAAACATGTAGGCTGTGGGAATATCAGGAAATTGTGTAGGCTAGCTCAAAATAATAATCAATGGAGGTACTCGTCCAACCAATTCCAAGATGGAAAAACTAATGAAGAAAAAATAACTGTACTTAAACCTTATAATTATTATAAGCTACTACAGGTATTGGATTTGCAATATTCTCAACTAATGTTAAATGTGCGAAAGGGTTTAATGGAATTTACAGCATTTCCAGGAAATGTGAAGGATAGCTCAGAGCAGGAAACAATGGCAGTGCGCCTCTAACCAATTCCAAGACTGAAAACCTAACGATCATGATGATGATAATTTTTATTGTTATCTGTTATACATAACTTATACGTAAATAAATTGTTGGAATTTTACACACATGTATAAGCTTTGGGAAAATAGAATAAACGTTTGGTGCGTCTAGATTGTTGTCCAAAGTTGTTAACACTTTGTCAACCAAACCAGTGTCCTTTTCTACCCTTTTCCGATTAACACTGAGCATGCACAGACGGGTTAGTCTCGTATCTCCTAGCGTTGACACGCCGCAATGTATGAAACAAACGTTCAATAGTGCATATTGTTGCTGGAACAGTCAAGCCAATTTTAATTGCCTCACTTACAGCTGAGTAAAGTGGTGTTGCTTAACCACTAAAGTCTGCGTTCTTAAGAAGTTCATTCAAGGCTGCATCACACTTTATTTGTCTTTCACATCTCGTACCACGCGGTAGCTTGTCAATAAGATTCTGTAAAATACCTCCGTATAGGTTTCGTATATCTTCCGTAATGGCTAAAAATGAAGGTTTATGTAGTTTTTTTTATTTTACGGCTGGAATTGCATAAGCGGAAATGATTTATGTGTTTAGAAAAAATTCAATCTCTCAGAGATGAAATGATAGTCTAAACATGGAATGAAGATCAATAATCTGAAGAATTCTTCTAAATTGCCAGATTGATTTGATATGTGGAACTGTCTTGCCGCAGTTTGAGGACTTTTAAATTCAATATCCCGTTCTTTACAAATATTTCGAGCTTTCTCGAAGACGGTTGTGAATTCGGTTGAGGCATTATCGCCGTGAGTTTGAAGCATTTTAGTCATTTTAGTTATATGTTCGTATATTAACCTTTTGTTTATATTTGCATGTTGTAGTTGGTTGCACACAGATTGGAGCTTGGTAGAATAATTGTCATAACGTATGTTGGAGTTGTTGCAATCGTGTGCAGCTGATATGCTTTAGTTTTCGTTTTCGAGTTTGGTGAATTATCTAAAAGTTCTATTAAATCTTGTACAATAATGATAGAGATCTTGGAAAATTTTCTAATAATCTTGAACTTTGCTCTACAGCGTATTTTGCAAAAGAAAAGTATATGGGGACTTTACTTAGTCGCAATATATTCTCTCTAAAAAAATTATTATCTACTTTGTCGTTCCAGCAGCATTTCTAACTTCACTAACATCGTTTAGGTCATTGATGATAAGATTCAATATGTGCCTGGTACAGTGAAAAAATAGGGCTGTTGGATATTTGTCGTAAATAATTTTCTGGACGCAACTTATGTAGCCTGCCATTCCAGTAAGGTCTTGAATATCTAATAAATTTGTTTAAGTCCAAATTACAATCTTCTAGAAAGTTTATAATAGTTTCCGAAATGGCTTCCGCGGTCATTTCTTGCAGCGTCACATATATTATAAGAATTCTTCAGAAATTATGGCCTTTTAGTGTCTTGATCATAACTCAAGGTACCGAACTACAACCGACAATTCCTCTGCACCACTAATCTTGACAGTCTCATCGTCCTACACAAAAAAAAAACTTATGCATGCTTCATTTGTTTAATTGTTTTGCCTATCAAAACAAGCTTCAAAGTCTTTTACTCCCGACTATAAATAATTTTTCATATCTCAACCCCAGATTCAGCTCGAAAATATAACAAATTCGTGAAAACAAAACCCCCATCTCCTTCCCATCGAAGTGAAAGATCATGCTATGCGCAAACTAAAACTGTTGATAAGATTGATTAGTTTCACACCGTTTCTTCAACTTCCTTATGTCATGCTATCGATAAAGATTAATGAACACGCAAATCCTTTTTGTCCATAAACCTTATAAAATTTTTAGAAGAAGACCACGCGATACAGTGTTACTTTCTTGTCGCATGAGATTGTCAGCTTCATAAAGCTTTTAATATTTAACACAAGGTGAAGCAGTAAACAGTTCTTGTAGACTAAGGTGCACTAGAGGCCTAAATAAATCGCTTATTCGACACACAGGTTTTGAACCATTGCTTAGTAGGCCAACCACGGGAAATTTTGTAAGCCATTTAAATCGAGAACCTCTTTTAACATCCAGACTTACCTCATTTCTAAAATTGAACATTTCATCAGGAGTACAAGGGTTTCAAAGTAATTTTATACGTTGTTTGTTGTTGATTTGATGATTGGAATCTAAGTATAATCCAAACTCCAATGATGAACTACTATTAGTTGTGCTAGAACTGGAATCGAACGATTTGTCCTGTTGTTGATCTTTACTGGCACCTGCAAACAAGCAACAAATATTTTAGTTAGATAACGTTAGGCTAACGCGTGAGTGGCATATGCACATGCACGTAGAAAGCAATCATTTACATGTACAGCGACCAACACCGGTAAGCGCGTAATCAAAATTTTCCTATTTAAATTTAATATTGGTAGCCGGTACTGTTTGACTGTCTTCTACGTACTTGTGTCCTATGAATCTCTTAATAAGAAGGTGCAGAACCGTTCTTAATAAGAAGTTGATAGACCACAACGCATTAATTTTGCTGCAAGTATTGGATTAGTTGCCGTTATAGGTGTAAGACAATATAGTGATGTATTTGCGGTTTATAAACAAAAAACGTCTTATGTCACTCATATTACTTTCATTCCTATTTACCACTTTCAAACAAATAGTATACCAGCTGCGCGGATGGTGTACTCGGGTGTACTACAGTTACAGTATAGTTCTGGCAGTACAGGCAACGAGACAACGGTTGGCGGGGATTTCTCGTCCACCACGTGCACAATGATTGGAGGACCTTGCTGTTGTAAGTAGTAGGTTTGCAATTTGTCCCGTGTCAAAATGGTTTTTATTATTTATTATGTTTTTATAAATTAGTATAATTATTAAAAATACGCCAAAAAGATTTTGACTACAGTCATTTATCATCATTTCAAAATCTTACAATATTTACTTATTACAGGTCTAGATGTACCCGCTCTGTAAATTAATCTGACAGTGCCCATGCGTCTAAGTATGTTTGTCGGCACGTTTTTGTATTTCGTTTGGAAAACTTATAAGAAGTACTTTTTGTATAAAGTGAGTTTTGTATTTACGATTCTCGATTATCCCCGACATATTTTAAAGTTTTTAATGATTTTCACTCTGTTAATATTCTCATAAACCAAAAATATCTCTTATCATAGGCACCATATGTACCAGTTTGACCGGAATTGTCTTAGTTTCACACAATGGCTTCGGTTTCCCAACAGGTTTCATTTTCTCTGGAATGTTAAGATAGCAATGCAAGCGGTGTAATCGAACGCAAATAAAGACGATTGTTAACTTACGCGGGTAAGGTGAAAAATTCTCGGCCTTTAATGAAAGACTGATATTTTCAGTAAAAAAAGATTTTATTTTTCGACATAATCCCTCTTAACTTCAACACACTTGGTCCAGCGTTTCTCCAACATCAGTATTCCTTCCCGGAAGTGAGATACTGGAAGGCTGTGAAAATATTCGTCTACGGCTCTCTCCACTTCTTCATTGGACATGAAGCGCTTCCCAGAAACAAATTTCTTCAAGTTTGGGAACAGATAGAAATCTGAGGGTGCCAAATCAGGGGAATAGGGAGGAAGGCCGACAAGTCGTACTTCAAATTCATCAATTTTTCACATCGCCAACGCCCCATTGTGTGCAAGTGCGTTGTCTTGGTGAAAGATGATTTTCTTCTTCTTCAAGCCAGTCTTCTTCTCGCAAATTTTGGCATCCAGCTGGTTAAGAAGGGTGAAGTAATATTGGCTTGTAATTGTTCTGCCTTTTTTAAGGTAATCTATTAACAGGATCCCCTTCGCCTCCTAAAACACGCTGGCCATACCTTTCCGGCAGATGCGATCGACCTTCCTTTCTTTGGCGCTGAACAACCGGCTTCCACCTACTGCTTCGACTGCTGTTTCGTTTCTGCCGTGTAATGGTGGACCCACGTCTCATCCATAGTGACAAATCGCCGCACAAAATTGCTCGGATTCTTATTAAACCGTGCCAAACATTGCTGCGAAGCTCGTTTTTGCATTTGCTTTTGATCGGCATTTAGCAAATGCGGTACCCATCTTGGGCAAAGCTTTCGCATCTCTAACACATTGTGTAAGATGTTTCGCACCCTTTCCTGTGATATCCCTACAGCCTTAGCTATCTCCTTCACTTTCACTCGCCTATCGTCCAACACGATATCATGCACTTTTTCAATCGTTTCCGGTGTGGTTGCGCTTTTTTGTCGTCCTTTACGTGGATCATGTTCGAGAGACGTGCGACCACGTTTAAATTCAGCTGCCCACTTTTTAACGGTTGACGGGGAAGAGGCAGAGTTTCCGTAAACTTTTGTCAAGTTCGGATGAATTTCCTGAGGAGTTAATCCGTCCAAAACGAAGAATTTTATGACCGCACGATATTCAAGTTTATCCGCATAAGACGTCTGCTTGAAAAAATTCGAGTAAACAAACTACTTGAGATAGCAAGTTGAAACTTGTCATACGAACTAATGACATGTGCACGCAGGCGGGAAGCACAAATTTTTGCTGATTGGAACGCCATCTCTGTGACAGGCGGAGAACTTTTCACCTTACCCTCGTAGATTTATGCTACAGTTTGTTTTTTGTTAGATTTTCTTTGAACTATAGCTATGCGGTAGATATAATTGCAAAGGTTGTTTATAGTGTATTCGTATTAGTTTGATTGAAAATAAAATTTAATTTCTAAGTTACATGTATTTAATAGCATAGGACGATATTTCGGACCTGGACTAATTTAGGTAGCCTAGTCAAATAATTCACGTTTTCGCAATGCTTGCAGAAAACACAAAGTTATTTGAATACTAGAACTAAGTAAAGTAGGATATTGTCAAAGGCTTTCACAGCCGGAGTCATTATAAATATTTATGGTTCCAGGTTGGGACCACGGCATTAAATAAATTTAGGCCGACGTTGCGCCCACTTTTGTAAGGGGCTTCATCAGGACAAGAAAAGAAATAACTTATAAAATAAAAATAATAAAAATATAAAAAAGATAATATTAAGTAGACAAGTTAAAGTGTAAAGAGAAGAGTTACTCCCGAACTAGCAGACTCACACTAGTCCATTCAAGGCCAAAAGGTGTCTTGTGGCTTTGAATGGGCTAGTGAGTCTACTAGTACAGGAGTAACTCTTCTCTTTACACTTTAACTTGTCTACTTAATATTATCTTTTTTATATTTTTATTATTTTTACTTTATAACTTATTTCTTTTCTTGTCGTGAGGAAGCCCCTTACAAAAGTGGGCGAAACGTCGACCTTAATTTACAAAATGACATGGTCCCAACTCGGAACCATAAATATTTATAAAGTAGGAGATTGACTATACTACGATCCATTTCATGAGTCGATGCAGTGATGCTACAGACAGTAATTTTTGTAGCCAAATATAAAATTTGTTTATTTTGTATTAAAACTATTCCCTTCAGATCAAACTTCACAATCGATATTTCGATTATTTAATATTATCCCTATCTGACTTAGAAAGTGCATTTTTAAACAATGTATGACAACAGAAACTTGCTGGTATATATGATCTCCATACAGAGTTTTCTAAAATAAACCATACGTTTTAATTACAAAGAACTATCTATAATAAAGTTGCACGTAACACCTGTATGTATAAATGGAGTAAGCAATTTGCGTACATGTACCTTGCGTTTTCCCACTATTTGCAACATAATAAAATAAAATAACTATAACGGGAGGTACTCCCTGTATGTTTATTGTGGTTTGTTTTGTATTTTTCTTAATCATCTTTGGGAATTAAACCACTCATAGTTGTTAACATCGTCTTTATTTACGTTTCGATCTATGACCTAGGATCGTTGTCAAAATAATAAAAATTTCGACAACGATCCCAGGTCATGGGGCGAAACGTAAATAAAGACGATTTTAACAACTATGAGTGGTTTAATTCCCAAAGAAGATCAAGAAAAATATAAAAGTGATGTATTTTATGAATGTTGCAAAACAATAAATAGTTCACATTCACCGGAGTTTGTTTTTTTATTTTACATTAAGAATTATCAATGTCATATTGCTGGGTACAGTTTAAGATACCTACGTTTAAGTAGAGTAAATCAGCAGTGCTTATTTTATCTACCTAATTTACCGTTTTCTATTCCTTCATACTTTTTTAATTCCGGCGAAAAGTACCACTTTTACGATAAATACTTAAATTCATTAAATTTCTGCTAGAACAAACCTTTTGCATATCAGCGTTGGCCTAGGTCACTGTGACCTGGATTGACCCAGTGATCCATCAACCCGGACTAGCCCAATGACTACTTTATGTTAGAGTTTTGTTTGGCATTTTAGTCTTTTTTAATTTATTGACATGGTATCGGTTTTCCCATAGAAACTAAGACTAGTAATGAATGGATTTTTACGGATTTGTATATTTGATATATAAAAATGTGTTAAAACACAGTACAAACTTACAAGAACACAAGTTTAATTTAAATTTATCTATATATCGTCAAGTCGGATTTCAGCTGATGCGCTTATTATTGATTCTGCTATATCTTTGCGTTAGTATTATTATACAAAACAGCATTGCGTTCTTCATCAGAATCAAGCACAATATCGTAATCTTGTCCATTCAACCAAATTTCAAAGTTGAATATGTCGAAAACTATTGGACATAAAATTGTTTCCAAATCCTTGTAAAGTATCTTATATGAATTTACTTTCACCTCAAAAGAATTCGGACAGACAAATGGGCTAACGGATAGATGATAAGAATTTAGTAATGAACTTCCTAAGTTTCCTTAACAATATGGTTCAGATAAAATTATATCTCGCGTCACTATTATATACGACGAGTACACGGGTTATTTCCTCACTAGTCCTTTTTCCGGTATTTAAAAACTTTGTTGTTTTGGGTCATTTTGGATCTGATTGAGTTCTTACTGGGCCACCCTGCGTTGCTGGGTCATTCTGGGCCACTCTGGATCACCGGCTCACTCTGTTTCGCTTGGTCACTATATCACTTTGTGTGGTTGGGTCACTGGGTCACCGGGCCACAAGGGCGCTGGGTCATTGGGTCAGTGACAAGCTGGATCACTGAGTTGTTCTAGGTCATAAAATTCGTAAATCAGTCCAACCCTGTTGCATATTTCCATTGTATGTAATTTTATAGATAAAGCAATCTTTTGGTGATTAAATTTGTTACTTAGGTGCCGTTCCCATTCTGGTTTAGTGCTTCATAATATTATGGTAAGTCTGCTTAGACCGTTCATAAATATTCTGTTGTTCCGCCTGATACATTGATATTAATTTGTCCAATTTCTACTAAATAGACTTCAGTAACAACAACTGTAAACCCTAACAGTAAACTAAATCTGATCTTTGAACCTAAAGATCAATCTATTTCGGTTAATTAATTACACAGATCTACGTTCCCATTCTGGTTTACAGCTTCATAATTATTATGGTAAGCCTTCTTAGGCGGGTCGTACTTAAATATTCTGTTGTACCGTGTGATCCACTGATATTAATTTGTCCAATCTCCACTAAATAGTCTTCAGTAACAACACCTATAAACCTTAACAGTGATCTAATCCTGATTTTTAAACCTGAAAATCAATCTAGTTCAGTTAATTACGCAGATTGTCAAGTATATAAAATGTTTCAGCAAGCAAACGCAAGACCGGTAATCTCATTCATTCCTTATAAATAACAGCATGGAATTTCAAACGATGATGGTGCTGCATTCTCGAAAGTGCGATGCGCATGCCTTCATCTATACGTTACGCTTTTTCTAATGGCAGATCTTGTTTCATGATATTTAACTTTCAGCAAAGAGAAAATTATCCCATTGATTATGATGCTGCAAGTTTTCTTGGAATTCATCTGTAATAAAAGTGAGTATAGTTTATATATTTATATGAAGCGGGTAATCGTATTCGTTTAAAATGCATTTTGTATGCCAATGGGTATTTTCAGCTTGAAAAGGTTGTGTGGTTTGGTAGGCCAGATGGAGCTACTCGTTTGGGTTTTAGTTTGCATTGATGGATATGTCATGAATATAAATAGGATTAAGTTTTGTCGAAGCGCATGTGGGTTAAAATATAGTTCTTGATATTGAAATTCAAGCTGCTCGTTCGTTCTTTTCTTGTTAAATTTGAAGTACTTCCACTCCTTTATTTATAAACTCTTGATAATATAAAACGAAAGTTTACAAATGTACTAGAATGCCTATAAAAAGTTAATCTGGATATGTAGGACACGAAGGAAAGATGTGTTTAGAAATACAGCGGGGCTATTCCATATGCAAAATAATTAAAGAGGAAGTGCAAGGGCGCTATACTGAAAAAAATTAATAAAACCGGAGTGTGTTATTACACACTTCATTGCATATTTACAAAGTGCAGTCAAACTAAAACCACCTTAATGTTATACAATTTTTGTTTACGTTCCTAATTTTCCGTACTTCCTCTATAAATGTAGCGGTATCCACGAATATTTTGATTATTGGGTCTCTACATTACTATTGAGTATACAGCCGGCTTAGTTCCAAAAATTTGTTATACATTTTCCGAATCTTCGGAATCTTTTCTCAAGCAAAACGGGAAAATATCGAAAAGTGGCAATTTTAGCGGATCTTTGATTTTTATAAGACGTTTTAGATTGACACAGAAGTTTCTAACTTCAAATATATACGGAATATCTCGTTCTGGTTTACAGCGTAAGACTTTACCGTGTTCGATCTTTAATACAAAAATTTAAAAAATAGTGGAATAGAAATTATTGGGTATATTATTAACATATTTTAGAAATTAGTTGCTAAGGATAACGCTACGTTCTTTCAGAGAACGACAAGGAATGGCTAGCTCTTTATATCTAAAATAGCAAGTTGTGGTGAAAATGATAAACCTCTACTATTTGAATATTTTAATTCTCTTTTTTTCTTAATATTGCACATGGTAACATAAAATTTAAAGTACTCTTCACCGTACATGCACTGGTATTAATTTGTTATTAAATGTTCATTATTTTTATCTCAGCTATACAACTTCGGATTCATAAGAAAACTTGCTACTTACTTTCGTCTTTTTGAGAAAAAGTGAGAACAATTTGGCAAATAATTGATAACAAAATAATCAATAACCCATATTTAACATTTGTCTTTAAAACCTACAGGTATGGAAAAATATTATCGTAGAGGCTGCCTTATATTAAGCTAGGAAGAGACCCTCAATAAGCATTACGGGAATGTGAGAAAGGCAAAATTTTATCCATGTTGCTACTATAGATTGCATGTAGGCACAAAAAGTGAACTAGTCAGGAGTCCTCAATCATGCTTCAATAACTATATCGAACGAAACTAAAATAGTTCAAATGATATTAAAAAGTCGCGTAGGTGTTGCTTGGGCACTAATACCTATACATTTAAACATCAGATAGTAATACTTTAACCACTGAATAGTTTACTGTAATTTAAAAAAATCATTTACTTAATAGAATGAAAAAATACGCAGCTTTTCGATGTCATTTAAACTGCTTTAGTTTGTTTGGAGATGCTTATAACTCAATTTAAGTGTTTTGGCTAGTTCACATTATGAACCTACATGCAATACCTACTGTCATGTATTTTAATATAGAATTTTAAACATTTTGTATTTTTTTAGCAATGAGACACTCTAAATGGGTATTTTATAAATATTCTTCTCCGACTAAATATTGCTCTTACTCACTAAATTAACGATCTCAGGTGGGGTTCAAATTTTATCATTAATTTAATATAAATTAAGTTTCCTTCATATTTAGACTATTTGACAGATCAAATATTTTCCATAGAAGTTCTGTATAGAATATTTTTTGGCTCTTTCCAAATTTTGATCTGTATAATGCTTAACTTATATAGAATAATTACCGTGAGACAATTTTTTTTATACTATTAAGTACAATAAATAATAAATTTAAACTTCCCTGAATAATTTTGTAGACTTTGATTCTTCTTACTTCAGAAAATTTTTAGCTCCTTTTACTTCTTTAAAAAAATTTATACTGTAGACGTAGAGTTTATATTCTTTCAAGACTATTTTCATTTCGATTTTGTTTTCTTGATATATTTTGACGGCATTTCCAAATGTTCATAAATCAATCTTTGTCTTTTACCAAATATAATTTTGACACTTATTTTCTGTAATGTCTTTTTAAATTGGTTTTTAATGACACAAGACTTGACGTTTTTTAATTAACTTTTATTTTCTTTTTTTATAGAGACATTTAACTTCAAAAAACAATAGACTTCTAAATACAAAAATGAACTTTCTTCTTTTAATATACATCAATTTAATCAAATTCGATAATTAAATGTTCTTTATAATTTAATATTGTTTTTGTAATTTAAAATCACCATTATAATACACTTCTTTAATACTATTTTGGAAAATTTATTAATTACGACTATTCGCGTCAAAATTATTGAATAACTGTCTTTTCCTCATATATTTAATTCCTAGATAACATTTTCTAGCTATCTCTATTTTATTTTTATATTTTCCCCACCTATTATTTTCTATATTATAATCTATAATATATTCTAATCTTTTTGGAACGAGCACAATATTCTTCCATAATACAGTTCCTTAATTCCCAAAATCTCACCACACTACAAATGGCAACATCGGTAAAATGTTGCGTCTCCCACACTCCTATAATGCCCATTGGATGTTGTTTCTAGCTTATTATAAGACCGACCCGCGATATTTTTCCATACCTGTATATTGCAGACAAGAACTGATTTAGAAATTTAAGAAATATAAAATCGAAAGGGAATGTGGTGTAGAGAGTTTGTAATAGAAGGTCATATATACACAACAAAATTTTTAGGACAGCAATGCAAATGTGCATTTACAAAATAATTTTGGAAAAATTAATAATATACATAGGTAGCAACTAGAATACAACATATTCAAACAGTACGTAGTGTTACAAGTAAAATGAGCAATAAATAATAAATTTTGGTTTTCACTGAAAGAGCGGGAATCTCTTAACAGTATAAGGACGCGTTAACTAATTTCAGCGGTGTGGAAGTGGGTTTCTATGGAAGAATTACAAAAGAACAGAAAAATAAAGAAATTTGAAATAAAAATGATAAAGGAATAAATATAATAATAACTAAGTTACATTGTCACTTATTTTTGTGTCCAATTTAAGGTGCACCAAGCCGTCTGTCACAGTAATTCTTTCGATGCTATATTTACACCAAAGACGGTTATTCCTCATAAATTTCGCTTTGCTCCAGTACCCTAAACTTTGTCATGTAATACGTTATCTTCTTCTAAAATATCTTAAAAACGCTTATCAAGCTTTTGTCAAATTACATAAATTTTGGATATCAAGGCCTCTCTTAAATACGACTCCATTACAGCGGTAGCCGTATATCCTTTACAAATGTGTTTATGCACTTAGTTTTTCAATAAATTCAGAAAAAAGTTCAACCTATCTTAAACTCTATTAACATCAAACGATTTCATGTAAAGTTACAAATACACTTATCTAAAGTCAATACTGGACAGATACTGCTAAAATAAAAATACTGAAAAGCACTTAAATCTAATCCATGGATAAAGCTATGCGTCACTCCAAACTTTTCCATTTTTCAATATTAAATTACACGACATTGATAAATCCCAATTTCTGGAAATGACGTTCATAACCAACATAGTAAGCATTGTAATTCGTTCATTGTTCATTCCAAAATAATTTATAATCACATCGTACCTATTTTTTAATATCTCAATATGATAGCGCCATCATTAGGTCTTTAGTTTTAGAACTGATTAGACCCATTTCCCTATTGTTTCCTATTCTAAGCTAACCTGCACATTCACCTAAAATCGCCACAACCTTGTGCCGCCCAGTTAACTTTCAACCGGAGAGGAAGTCCTTTATCGCATTCAAAACAAAAGTAGATCACAAACTTGACCATCTATTGCTATAAAACTCAAAAATAATTAGACATTTTTTTAATTCCAATTAATAGGATATTTTTGTCTAATATTAACTGTTTGCTAATGATCTTAAACTAATTGAAACTTTCTGGCGCCGTTACTTAATACTAGTTTAAAGAAAAATGAACAAGAGTACTCACGGTTGTATTTACGAATAATGTCAACACCTGCTAACCACGGGCACAAAGGATGTTCTTTCGCTGACAGCTGTGTCGCAGGTTATCGGTATAAACTGGTAAGGCGTCCGTAGAGCCCTTATAGAATGAAAACAAGTTCTCTACGTATGATTGGGGTAAGAAAACAATCACCACGAAACACAAAACATCACTTAAAGCTATCACCAGAGTGATAAGATTCATTTCAACCATTATTAATGTCAATTATAAATGTTATAATGGGTTCCGCAATAGCCACCAGAAACCCGTTAAACTGCTTGCACTATTTAATTCCAGTAGGTACTTCTGAGAACTATAGCACTCCACCTTTTATTTAAACTAAATAAATTAATATTCTTGTGGCATTCTCTCAACACCGAGATGCTGGGCGCTACTCAATTAATACTCCACTGCCCTTCATTTCTTTTACTTTTCATACCTCGTACACAAAGCCGCTCCCTGAATTCCTTTACTAATGAATTTTCCTCTTATCTTTTTAAACCGGTATCTCTACGCATTGTTATGAATACGCTAAACCTACTGTCACTCAATGTTCACATAATATACCATTAATTGAGGATAATCAACGCAATTATATTAAAAATACCCTTAACTAATTATAAGCAAATTGAACAATATGTTTAAATAATGACGTAATAATTGCAAATACATCGAAGTTATTACGCATATAATGTATAATGAAAATGAGCGCATCACAACCTACATTTTTCACTATCTGCATACAATAATAGTCTAACCTAGGTCTACGTGTACCTCTACCTCCATTTTTCCTACCTCTGCTTATAATAAATCCCTCACTATTCCCCAAATGTCCTACAACGTGCCCTATTCTTATATTTCTTCATTTTTCTGTTTTTTTTTATAGAAAACTTACCTCCCCCACTGTTTCTCTTTGCTATTAATTTTGCGCATCACATTCCAAAGGTCTCTGCTTTTTTTCGTATCTACTCTTCCTACTGTCCACATTTCATTCACTACCTCTATTTTTTCCTATCTCTGTTTCTAATATATTCAGCACTATTCCCTAATGTCTTAGTAATTTGTTCTTAACTTTGTCCGTCCATGATATCTTCATCATACGTTTGTAGCACCACATTTCAAAGGCCTCTACCTTTTTTCTGTCCGCTTCTCCTAAGTTTCACCTCGGTACAGTGCTACGCTGCATACACATGTTTTCATCAATCATTTCCTTGCTTCTATGTTTGTTGTCTTTGAACATGGTAGCTGCTCTTTCTTGTTAAATGCTGCAGGGCCTTGTGCTAATCTCTGTTTCATATCTTTTGCACTTTTCCCATCTTGCGCTATTTGGCTTCCCAGGTAGCAGAAATTCTTAACATCTTGTAAGTTCAGGTTTCTTAAATGTATTTTTGGTTTTTGACTTATTTTTCCCTCCATTACATACTAGTATCTTAGTTTTATTCTTATTAATTTTCATACAGCACCTCTCAGTTAGAACTGTTTCTATTTCATTAAGAATTGCTTCTAACTCCTCCTTGCTAGATGCTAATACTGCTATATCATCTGCAAATCTAAGCATATCAATCGTTTGTTCCTGTATAATAATTCCAAATGTCTTCTATCATTTAGCAGTATTTATTACCTCTTCAATGTACAAGTTAAAAATTAATAGGAATAAGGCACATCCCTATCTCATCACCCCTTTCCTAATATTTACTTCTCTACGTTCTTGCTCTAATTTTAATACCGCTGTTTGCTCTTTGTATAAGTTATGAACTATCGGCGTATCTCTAAAACTATTCCAATCATTTTGAGTATTTCGAACATTTATTTCTATTTTACATTGTTAAATGCTTTTTTCATATCTACAAACCCTATATACATGATTTCTTCTTTTTCTAATGTCTTCTCCATGATCACCCTCAGTGGTAAAATAGCCCGCCGTGTTCCCTGTTTCGCCTAAACCTAAATTGAGCGCCTTCTAGTACCTCTTCAGCTCGTTTTTCCATCCGTCTTTGTACAATCCTAGTTAATATTTTTGACACGTGTGCTGTCAAACTTATTGTTCGAAAAACAGCCACCTTTCTTTTTTTGTATAGTGACTATGATGATACGTTAGAAATCTTTGGGTATCTCGTTTGTCTCATACATATAGCTTATAAGTTGTAATAGGCGTCCTGTTACTGCTTGTCCAGAAGATTTTAGTGTTTCTGCTTGCACTTTATATGTACCCGATGCCTTACCATGTTTCAGACTCTTTAATGTTAATTTCACCTCATCTCTAAGTATAGGATATCCCAAGTAATTTTTTTTAATGTTTGATTCACGTTCTAGTGCTGCTAGTTCCTGTCTTATATACATTCTCTATGCATTCTTGTCATCTAACCACTTTTTCCATATTTTCCTAATGATATTTCCTCTCGCGCTTTGTATCTTTGTTATGCAGGTTTAAATCCTTACAATTTCTTCTAATTAATTTGTATGCTTTGTCCGTCTTTTTCATTTTCAGCTTTGCTAGTATCTCTCTGCAGTTTTCATCAATCCGTTGTTCTTTAGTTTTCCTGCATTTTCGAGTAATTTCTTATTTTATGACTTTGTTTCTCTGTTTTCCTGCTTAGTCTGTTCTGTTTCTGTATTTTTGTTTCTTATCTATTAAATTCATGGTATCCTTTGTTATCCATAGTTTCTTATTTCCTTGTTGTATATACCCCAGAATACCTCTGGTCGCAATGTCTAACCTGAATTCAATCTTATTTCATTCTATTTCTACTTCCTAAGTACTAGAAATTTTCCCGATGTCTTTCAGCAATTCATTTGACTTTCTTCAGATCTTTTGCGGATATTTTTATCTTTTAGTTATTTAAAGTCAAAGTGCCTTTTTCCGTTCCTTTTTTTTCAAACTTTTAAATTTAAGCTTCATTATTACGATGTTGTGATCGGTGCCTATATCTGCTTCTGGATAGCTTTTACAGTATTTTACTTGATTCGTAAACAGTTATCTAACCAGAATGTAATCTATTTGATATCTTTCTGGCTGCTTTCACGTGTATCGTCTTCTAGCATGATGTTGAAATAATCTGTTTTGGTTAAATTGTTTTTATCGAAAACTTCTAAAAGTCTATTTCCCTTGTCGTTACTCGTGTTTAAACCAAATAAACTTACTGCCGCTCTTTCCTTACCTTCACCTACTACTGCATTAAAGTCCCCCGTAAATATGAAATTTTCATGTGCGTTCACGCATCTTAGTATGTCTTCGATATCTTTATAGATCGCTTCTACTTCTTCCCCACTATTGCTAGAGATGGGCATGTCTACTTGTATTGTTGCTGTATTTACCGGTTTAAATTCTATTTTAACCATGAGTACCTTTTCGTTCTTTTGTAAGAAATTTTCTACAGTGTCCTATCTTTTTCACATAACTATCACCACACCCGAATTACCTACATCTGATGCTGTACGAATTACCATAAAATTTCCTCTCCAAATATCCCCCTCTTCTCGCCGACCAAATTTCCTAATCCCTACTACAGTATTGCCCGAAATAAACAGTACTGAAACTAAGTTGGCGGTGTTTTTATGCGTGCGCTGCCACACTCAAGTTAGCTAATATAGACCTGTCAAGTAAACCTCAAACAAGTAATTAGTAGGGCCTAATTGTTAAAAATGGTGTTAAGTACAGATGAGAAAGTGTTTCTGGTAGAGCATTATTTTCGTTCATACGGAATCGGCCGACATAATGGTGCAAGTTTGCTATACGTGTCTGATCAATTCACACAAAGGTTTAATAAACGTTTTCCAAGTAATGCTGTAATTTTGAAGGTTATTGAAAAGTTTAGAAATACAGGTAGTGTATTGTGCCAACGAAAAGGAAACTCGGGGCGTCCCAGGACAGTTAACAACAACAATAACCATGAACGTGTTTTTGAGCAAATCTTAGAAAATCCGAAAGTCAGCCAGGCAAGGACAGCGTTACAACTTGATTTAAAAGAACTTCCTTTCAAAGAATCCTGAAGGAGCTGGGTACATTTTCGTATGTGATTCAGGTACATCAACAACTACATCCTCGGGATTATCGCAGTAGAGTGGAATATTGCGCCAGAATTCTCGCGTTACAGTATGAAAATCCTGAATTTTTGAAAAATGTTTGGTTTTCAGACGAAGCACATTTTCACTTGTCAGGCTATGTGAATCGTCGCACAAATCGATTTCTGGGCTTTGCCAGACCCGATGAGGTTCAAGAGGTTCCTTTACATAGTGAAAAAGTGAGTGTCTGGTGTGCTGTTTCCGGACACGGAATCATTGGTCCGTACTTTATCGAAGAGAATGGTAGGCAAGTCACACTTAATCAACAGAGGTACAGACAAATTTTAACACGATTTATCCCTTATCTACGTCAATTCTGTCGTGCACGTAACTTGGCATTTCGAAACCAATTTTTTCAGCAGGACGGGGCAACTTGCCATACTGCTGCCGCAATTCGTCAATTTCTTCAAGAACATTTTCCAAGCAAATTCATATCACGATTTACTGACTTCCTTATCCTTCACATTCTCCAGACCTCACACCTCCAGACGCATACATTTGGGGCATGGCTAAAAATGCCGTTTTCAAACGGGCACCACAAACCATCGATGAATTAAAGGATGCCGTTAGAGTCTTCTTCGCAGCCCTGAGACAACCCTTATTCAATAACATGACCAGAAACTTAGAACATCGTTATGAAGTCTGTCTCGAACGAGGAGGTGCACATTTAGAACATATAATAAAGTGTCAATAAGATGTATTTTTTAAATATACAAAACAATTACAATTTCAGTACTGTTTATTTCGGGCAATACTGTATTTATAATGCTATCCCAGCCATTTCAATTCTCTAGCCTACCTACTTGCTTCATACTTCTGATATTCCATTCTCCGACTCGCAAAATATTTACGGCTCTTATTTTAAACCTTCCAATTACATCTTTCGAAATAGTCCCTTCCTAGATATCCGAATGAAGGGCTATTTTAACTCCGGAATCTTTTAGCTCAGAGGATGCCATCATCTTAATTAACAATTTAAGTACGCTGTTAACGTGGGAGTTAAAGTGGTGGTTTTTCGTTATCTTCCACATCGCAGTAGTGTATCTTAGAATGCCACACCGATCCCTTTTGTCTCTGCCACTTTAAGTACTGAAAGAGCTGCTTCCTTCTTTCGACGTCTTAGTCTGTGTCTCACTAAAGACACCACAAACTTGGTGAACCCTATATGGTTAAGCTTTATAGCTCACTGAAGCACCTGTTCTAGTAATCTAGCACTTCTTCAATGCGCCAGTCCACTCCGAACGAAAAACGATAAGGATATACCTAAATTTAATCAACGCTTGTTCTGTCGGTAAATTAATCGTTCAACAAAATAATCACTTTCATGTTCGCTTGATTTCCCACTTCATGAGTACCAATCATTTAAATTTCACGTAGAAATTATAAAGAAATATAAATAAGCTTATAATATTATTACAGTGTTATTCCAGTTCCCTAAATTTGAAAATGTCCAGAGAACAAGCGACTCTCTTAACTCAAAACAATCCACGTATTTGAGCTCTCCACGCAGGTTGCAGTTTTATTCCGGAACACGGGAATTTTCAAACTCCCGCGCATGCCAAAACTGCAAGCGAAGCATTAAAAAAAACCACGCACTGTTTTAAATTTTGCCGTAATGAGAAAGCCAAGTTACCTCTTGAAGTTAATTTTGTTCCACTTTACGTTTAATTTAATCTCATATGAATTTCCAACCATGCGGTCACATCTGCCATACTACGTTTTCGCATAACTACATTTTTGATGTATTCTTATTACAGGTTCGCAAATAATTGATTCTAATTTCTGTCGGATGTGATCATGGTAATTTCAGTACCCTTCTACTTTCTTTGTTGTCGGGAGGTTTTTGTCATGGTACAGTTTTCATATTGGGTTTATTGAATGAATAAGGGGGAAAGTACTTGTAATGTCCTGTGACTTACTTAATGCAACATTTGTATTTTTTTCTATCCAGCAATATAAATGAATACGTTGTAATGGCTTGTATGAAATGACACCTCAATTTGCTATCCTATGTCTGTGAATTTCCCTTCTCAGTCTAGGTTTTTACATTGTAATAATGTATGCCTGGTGTTTTCTTTATATGCAACATTGACTCTATTTTATTGAATTACAATTTCTAAAAGCTGGTATATTTGGGATGCATATTCATAAATTTACTGTCAAACTCAATAATTCTAAAGCTTTCTTTAAAAATTACATGATTCCAATATAAAAATTTACAATTATAAATGTTTCGTTTACACTTTTAGTATAAATTAATTTATGACCCAAGTTTCGTTCCAATATGTATTTAACAAAAATAAAACAATTACATTTGTTGTTTTTAAGTAAATGGTTTAAATAGAACTATCAATTTATTGCAATACTACGGTTACTGAACACCATTCATGAAATCAGTTATACGTGGTGATTTAATATTAGTTTGTCAGTTTAACATTAATTTTTCCTTATTTTTTACGCCCGGCATTGCTCAACGTATCGCCAGAGCGATACAGTACCTGTTAACCAAATAATAATAAAACTATGTGGTAATTGGCCACTTTAGGTAAAATTCTTTTAAAATCTCCCTGTTGGTGATGCAATCTTAAGCCGAAGCTACAAAGATCTTAACAATATCTTTTTCAAAACATACCTAAGTGTAGGTGTTTACTTGTCGCTATCCGTGACGTCACAGCATTCTCTTTAAGTTCAGATTTTTATGTTACAGACAGGCAGTGTCTAATGAATGCGTAAAATAACTGTGTCGGTGGTTACCTGATTTATTTAAATAAGCGCGTGAACGTATTAAATTTGCTTCAGTGTGCATTTTTGCTTCTTTATTTATTTAAACGATGAGATTAGAAATGAATGGAAGGCCATCGTTTAGAAAAAGCTAAGCGGTTCAGAGTATCTCAAAGGTTTAAGCAAAGCGCCGGACGTGATAACCAATTTTTGAAAAAGATCCGAATTAAATTCGATTTTTTTCTGTAATAAAGACAGCGGGCGAACTTTTTTTACAAATTTGTATTTAGATGATAAAAGCACGTTTCAAGAAGAAAAATGCGAAAATCTGAATTTTTTGTTTAGTGAAAACTTTGTGTTATAATATATCAATCAACTGCAAATCAAATTTGTTTGGAGCAAAGATTAAAAATTATTTTCCAGAAATTAGTCATGATCCAGCAACTAAAAAAAATTTGGATAAAAATCCATGGATATTCTTTTGCACAAAGGGTAGCAACAAAATAAAGATAGATATTTCAATGGTTTTAAAAGAGTTGATCCCGATAAATCGAAAATTTTCAAGTTTGCATTTTTTTAGAAACATGGAAATTGCGTACTCCGTTGCTTCATTCTAACAGCAAAAATGTTCTCTATTGCGTCCGAAACTTAATCTAAAGAAAGTTTTAATGATTGGAAACATTCACATTAATTTTTCACCGAACACGGTAATTCACCAGGGTATAAAACTGGCATGAATATTTTTTTAATTGGAAAAACTTTGGGGTGTATAGATGAAAATTTTGTCGTACAAACTCAAGTGGAGATCAAGTGCTGTCGAGTTATTTTAAGACCTATAGCTGCAACCACAAAGTCTGTTGCAAGTCGAGACCTTTTGCTTTGTGGTTCAGATGAACGATTGGCTCTAGAAAAAGCGGTAATGTGTTTAGAATTAATAACCGAATTCTCTCCCTTTTTGGCAAAACATATTACGGAAATAGAGGTGAAACCTCAACGTATTATCCTTCCTTTCAAACATTCAACAAATTTTTAAAAATAATTGCCTATACTTTAGAAGATCGTATTATTCCACAAGTTAAAGGTGCTAAATATTTTTCAAATAGTATTGACTCTACACCCAATATTTCCATACATCGATCAATTATCGTTTATTCTTCGATCTGTTATGTAGGACGGAACTTTCGTCTCCTTGAATTTAGCCCAAATTCTGGTTATTGCGCTGTGAATATTTAACAAACGGTTTTGGAATAAATGATACATTGTGGTTTAGGTATAATGACAATTCTGCTAACATGTCATGTGCGTCGGAAACGATTCTCTGATATTAATCCCTTAACAATAAAAAATTCCTGCTCAGCTCACTTTTTAAATTTAGCGGGATTCTGTGCTGCAGAGTGTTTCTATAAGCTCTTAATGTTTTTTGATGTCATAGCAACTATACAAATGCAGTTCCTCGTTGGTGAGACTTCCTTAGAACTTACATTCAAAATGACGAACGACTCTGTTCATGCAACATCCCTAAACAGTGTATCTGTTACATGATGATTAGCTCGAAATGATGGTGTCATAGTTTGTTCATGCCATGGAATTCAATTTTAAATACTTTGGAAGAAATTGGAAAGTGTGAAACTGAAAAGTACGACACGCGGGGAAGCAAGTGAACTGGTGGAAAAATTTAAACGATTTATATTTATGCTGCTTAGCAATTTTGTGGCTTGGCGACTAGGAATATTCAATGTTCTGAGAAAGAAACTTCATTCAGTCAGTGGACATCGGACTGAAAATAAACTCGGAATTATATTCCAGTTTAATACATCCATTGGAAGATATCCGAAGTCAACTGACGATTATGTGTAAATCAAACTAACGAGATGTCCTGTCTTGACTTTTTTAATGAAACGCTTAAAATATCAGAGAAGGGTAAACCTCAATTTGACGAAGTGATAAATAACGATGTAGTTTGATTACCGTTTGAAAATTTTAAAACTGATGCTGATTACTACATTATTGACGGACTAAGTTCCAAATTGAGAAGTAGAAACCAAAAATTTAAAGATTTGACTAAAAAATTAAATTTTCTTTTGGAGTTTTCGACTGTATCAGAAGTAACTGAAAATGCAGACAAAGTTCTTAATGTTTTCAGATATGAATGCTTACGAGTATCTTCGCACGTATGTGTTGGATGCGACTAATCTAAAAAGTTTTCACTGTACCACTGCTTAAATTTTTGAAAGAAAAGGAATTACTAAAAGATATTGATCCAAATATCCAAGTATTATTAAGAATTGTATTTTGTACAATGGCCACCCACTATACTGTTGAAAGATTTTTTCTGCCTTAAAAAGAATGAAGAGCTATCAATTTTTCTGTTTAAAAGAAGATACGCTTAATTATCTATCGCTACTTTATACAAAAACAGACCTTGCGAACTATATTGATTACGATGAAATAATCAACCTGTTTGCCGAGAAAAAGATTATAGTTCTCTTTTTGTGTACACTAATTCGGTGTGTTATTTGTACCATGCGCCAGCTACGTTAAAAATTTGAAATGAAATTCATAGTTCAGCAGCTTACTTTTAGTTTTTGCATTATTTAAATTATATCAATTTCCCCGTTTTCATAATCTATATTTTAAGTTTTTGTAATTCAATTTTAATTTTTTACGTTTGCCAATATAAAGTCAGAAATCACGAAACAAAAATTTGTCAAACATATTAATGTGGTATGTGTGGTTTATACTCCACATCTACCTGACAAAAGTTTAATTTATTGTTGTTTTTAATTTTAAATTTGGAACAAGGGAACATTTTCTAGAATTTCTAAAATCGTATAGAGGGTTGTACCTGAATTCGAGTCCAGTGTCACAGATTATGTAAATACGACCTTGTTTGTGGGTATTTCTGTAATTATTTGTAAAACATTTACAATAAATTGTTTCAGAAACAACCATGAAATGACTGATACATCTCAATCGTTTACAAATAAAAAGCTCTTAAAGAGGTTGCAGGGAATCGACATTTGTTTTTGTTTTATGTACATGTACAAATTTTGGTGTATTTCATTAGAATTTCTCAATAACCGAATGAATTATTTTACTGTGGGTTATTTTGAGGCTGCTAAGCTGTGGATTTAAAATGTCAATATTAAATATCATAGAAGTTACATGTTATTACATAAATATGCAATAGTACTTTCAGTCTATCCCAGCTCTATAGATCTATAGTTTTCGACGTAGGTCATCTGTTGAAATTAAGCAATTCGAACTGATTTTCTAAATTTCTATTCTTTAATTTCTATTACTCATTTCAGTCTAATTGGACTGTCTTCAAATAGCTATATTAAACAATAACCTCTACAGTATTCTACATACTAGTAGTCAAATATGTAAAAAGAATTTGTCCCTGATTAAATTTTTTAAAACTTAATCTGTTAAAAACAATTGTGTTAAAATTAGGACAAAAGACAAACAAATCACACTGTCGCTGTCTTGCAATATTAGAATTTAGTTTAGACAATGCTAAAATATACAGGATTATTCAAGTTGGACGTTCACTATTGAGATTTCAGAAACGGCAAGAGATAGAGTGTTGGTTAAATTTGCGCAAACTTGAAGATTTTGATGCTTATCAATATGCACAAAAGTAATTTATCGTAACTGTTTTTGTTTATTAGAGATATGATGAAAATGTGAAAAATACTTTTCGTTGTTTGGCTGTACCTTTCTTGTTTTTAAAAATTTTTGAAATCTTAAAGGTCTCTTTTGGGACAGTTTATTACACTGAAAACGATGAAATCATCATAAGACGTTTGGCTTTTTCAGAACCATCATCAGGGTTTATTTTTTCTTACAGACGTCGTACTAGGTTTTCCATTTAAATAGACTGTTTTTGGCGATTTCTAAAATGTATATTATAATATACTTTTATTTATAAAAAAACATCTTTATTAACAAAAAACGCAATATATTTGAAAAACAATTAAAACAAGGATGTAGTTTAACGCGTATTCAATTGCAGGCTAATAAAATTTAAATTAAAGCATATCTGATATCAACAAACAAAACAACGTAAAATAAAAATCAAAAACCACCAAAAGCAATACTACAATAAGTACTCGAATTGAAAGCCATCCTCCTTATATACAAAGGTTGGCTCTAAGTCCTATTCTATTTACTGCTCTTTATGTATCTGGTTTGCGCATCGATGTATATGTATTAAAAATCTTAAGCCTTATAACTTCAATTTGGTTTATAAATTTTTTCTTTAACCCCTTTGGGACCTCTGGTACAAATATGTCCCTCATGTTGTTTGTAATACTCTACTAGGTAAATTTGAACCCACAATAGCATTTAAAATATATTAAGTGGTATGCCTCCTTCAGCCGGCTTCGTGGCTTAGTTAGTTCGTATGTGACTACTAAACCCAAGGACCCGGGTGCGACTTCCGACACAGACCGCTGGAAAAAAAGTTAGACGAGCATTTTTTACAAAAATGCGCCCTCGTATGAATGAGAGGTAAAATGTCGGTCCCGTGTGTGACTGATGTCATACACGTTATAGATCCCTACCTTGCTTGGAATAGTAAAAGTTCGGCAAAATTCAAAATTTCTATTTTAAAACTCACTTCCAGACCAATGTTGTACGTTCGAGTGGAGCAATAGAAAAAATCAAATGAATCTATTTCTCATTCACTCAAATGTTTACAAGCTATTGGCACCATTACATATGCTTTCATGACCTCATTTTTACATTTATTATAAAGTGCGTTAGGTCACGCTGTAATTAATCTAAATTTACTACATTATGAGGTTTTCGCCTATAAAAAATGAAGTAATTGTAAACTTGTATTAACAAGTGTAGTAGTAAATAAATTTTACCCAATTTTTATCCGAAACTGCATTATGCGTCATTTATATCCCACTGGTATTTTTGAGCGTTGCTAAATAATCCCAATGGTATTTTCAGTAACAAAAGGCTAGCTCAGCAGAATAATAGGAAGTTGACAGATAAAGATTTAACACATTGTGCAGATTATTCATCTGATGCAAAATAGATAGAAGCAGATCTTGAGATTCACTCTACTTAAACAACTCATAAGAACAGAATGAAACTGAGGGAGCCCAGGATAATGTCTGGTCAATAGCGCCATTAAATTTCAAATAAAAATTTGATATTTTACCTGAAATTGTTCGCAGAATTCACGAGAGCATTAGCAGAAATGCGTCTAATTTAAATATTTTATGAATCTGTTTCCATATAGTATGTTATTGACTACAGTAAAAAACAAAATGAAGGAATCGAAATTTATAAGAAGGAAAATGTTAAAAAATCGCTAATAAGTGTAGGGGAAATTGTTCTTGTACTTGCAATTTCTTTTGTAATGTGTTCCAACAAACTGCTAAAAACAGACTACTGTTTAAGCAGAAAATGTTTGGACAACGAATTAATCCAAAAATTGCTGAAGATATGACCGGATTCAAAAGAAAATCAGGTGTAAAACAATCATATGCATGTGAAACCTGTAAATCCGGGAATATAAATGTGGATAAGATGTGTTGCCCGTACAGGGTATACGTATGACATGAAGGAAATTATAAACCACGTTTGAACTAGTCACAGATTAAAATGATATAAATATTCATATGGTATGTTGATCACATAGATGAAATAACATGTTACGAAACCAAACTTAATGCTTCATGGCGACCTGATTCGTTAACAAATTGTAGTATTGCTGGTATTCTTTACCATGGATAGTAGTTGTAAGTAGATATTGCTCTGATTTCGAGTATCGGTGTTTTTTGCGAGAAAGATCTCCGAACAAAATTGGTGTTGTTGTAATCGATGGCATGTCTATTCTCAATTGTGTGCGCTGTCGATGCGCAGGAATTTATATTCCGTCTGCAGTCACTCCTGTGGCATATGATCCTGTAGGACAGCCACCCAGACGTGCGCCCGACATATTAGACTTGACAATTCTGACAAAACATACGATAGACGACCCCGGGCTGTTGCTGCTGAGAAGTACAATTTTTCAGTTTACTGAAATTTGCCTTCTTAACGTAAAAAATGATTGTTTAGGAAAAGACGCCCTTTTGATTTTCATAAAAATGTGAAATAATCTTGCTGAGAGCCTACCTATGTAGGGACGAGGGATGATAAATCTAGAATTGGCTAGCTATGAGGAATAAGTTGTGACTGATGGGGGAGTTCTATTGATGAGTGACGGGGTACTAAAAAGCAATTTATTAATTAGGAAGATAAAGTAAGCATTTTAAAAAAGGAGATTTCTTAGAATCAGAAAGTTTTTGTTCTTTAAGGTGGGATATATAGTCAACTCTATTCTTCTTTTTAAGTTATATTACAGTTAGGTTATATATTATACCATCGGGGTTCTACACTGGGTTTGACTAATTCTACGGGTATATTATTAAATAGAGAAATCACATTAATAAAAGATCCAAACTGAAAGGAGTTCTGAAAAAGTACATTGTTGGCGTTATATGATTTGGTGAGTATGTTGGTGATCAATTCAAAAATGTTGGAGTTTGAGGTAGATACAAAGAAAATGATGAGGTCCGAATAAATGTTGGTTTATGAATTTTTGGAAAGAACGTCAAATTTTGGGGGAAATCGCATTGTAGATCATTAGTTGTTTGGTTTCCTACGTCGTAATGTGTTTATTTTTCTTTAAATCTATTATTAATTTGTTAGATTTTTATTGTATGGTGCTCGTAGGATCTTTATCAAGAGAAGTATAGTACTGTTTTTCATTAGTGATATCTCTCTCTAGTTTGTTGCATTTAGATTTTTCTAATATTACAGCGACGTTACTTTTGTCGCATTTTGTTAGAAGTAAGTTAGCGAAAGATTTCATAGAAAATGAAGATTTGTTGAGCAGTCTCCTGATTTCGTTATGAAGTTTAACGGGCGCGTGAATGAAGTTTTGTATAATGTTAGTTGTTTGAGCTAATCGAATATTCCTCTGTTCAAGTTTGACGTTAACACGATGAATTCAACTTCAGTCAATAATTTAGGTAAATTAATATATTTAGACTCGTGCTAAACATGAGACCAATCTACAGACTAACTTTCTTGGCTTATAGTTCGGTAAACTTCCTTCTTTTTGAGATTCGATATATTCTTCAAATTGTACCATTTGCTTTTTGTAAAGATTTTTTTTTATAGTATGAAGACGTGCGTCATATAAACTCTAATGTAATAGTTATGGGAAGTAAGCTCATATCAGCTTTAATTGACGCTCCTAAATGAGAGTCTAAATTTTTTCAATTGTCATGTGCTGTTTTGATTTCTAAATTTAAAGCTTTCCTATAATTGAGAGAAGATGCGGGTAGCTGTTGCTCAAGTTTTGAACATCGATCTTTTTATTGAGAGGAAGATCTTCTAACCGCATTGCGACCAATTGAGGAATAAGCGTTTCTTCTAGTTATTTTCCCTGAAGTTAATTGTGGCACCCCGTCGCTTATCAAAAACTTCCACGTCAGATACAACTTATTCCTCACAACTACCATCAATCCTAAAATGTTCATACCTCTTTCGTATATAGATAGGCTTTTAGAAAAATTTTCTCACATTTTCAAAGATACCAGGTGCTTGGGCAACCACCATGGCGTATAGGGGATTGAGTAGTGTACTGTATGGTGAGATTGAATGTTCATAAATACGAGACAGATAAACAAATTAACAAGCATGAAATAAACACTCACCTGAACTCATGCATCCATCCATTTACCAGAACATTAGGTTAGGAAAGGAAACAAGGGTAATTCTGGGATATAGAAGATCCACGATTCTCGATGAATATTGTATGAGGGTAAATTATGTGCATCTGTCTTATTTAGCATTAATATCAGAATGCGGCACTCGTCACACCAAAACATGGGCGCGACGACGGTTGACAATCGACTATATTAACTACCGCAATCGGTCGGGTAAACGCGGATATATTTCGCCACCTGCATACTGTGGGATTTGCAAATGACCGTATATTTATCTAACAATTTTAACTAAATTCTGTTATACTTTGAACTATAAACCAAAACATTTATCGGCGTAAACACCAGGGGATTATTGCTTTCTAGACAAACATTCTTAATATTGCACAAGGCTCTTGGTATAGCCCTGTCCTACAGTAGCCACTAACTAATACTTGATAGGGTACTACCGTGGTCTAGCCGATGCTAGACCTACCGTTGCGCGAGTCTAGGGCTACCGATGTGCTCTGTGACAAGAGAAAAATAAGATAGGTTGAGGACGGTATAAGGACCTTGACAGTGGGCACAGCGAACCTTATTCCGGGGTTATGGGGCGTCGGCAATGAGCACCACGCCGGGCAATGCTGAATCCCGGCTATGGGCACGGCAGTGGTAATAGCTGGCTTTAGGCACAGCAAGAAAAGAGAGAGTAGACGTCGGCTATGGACACGACGTCTATGGGTTTGGAACACCGGCTATGGGCACGGTGCGGTAGGTACTAACTATTCTACACTGACTATGGGCACAGTAGTAAAAGTGTCTATAATCTTTCAGAGTGTGTTGGCAACGCAGATTAGTCTCTCTCGCCAATGTGCGCTGATTTATACCACTGATTGGCCGCCTGCATTTGTGTTTTTATTGATCCAAAAATAGCAGTATACAGGTAGTAGGCATACATTTACATAACTACTTAAAAATGTCACACTGACATTGGCAAATTGTCATTACACTCTTTTCGATAAAATAAAAAATTACACCTCGCAATAACAAATGTCCGGAGTCGTCTACCGTATACCGTGTCAAGATTTTCAAGGCAAACAAACAAATTTATCGTCGGGAAAAGTAATTATAAGAAACGGTTACTCCTCTAAGCAGTCGCAATTTCGTTAGAAGATATTCCTCCAAACAGAAGGACCGAAATTCAAAACCTGAACAACATATGCTCGCATCTTTTATCCTTCATGAAGGATACTAAAGGTACCTTTAGTGCTATGGAGATTTGGCTATTTGGATATTTGGGGAATTGGATATTTTCGCTTTTGATCATCTAGGGTATTTTCGGCTTCGGGTATTTGGAGAAAATAGTTTAACAGATGACATTTGTTATTTTCAATGTTTGTTACTAAGCTATGAGTATCTAAAGAAATAACAGATTTCCTATTCATTTCCAATATGTTTAATAGGCAAAACACAAACTATATAACGTCGAACGAAAAGGTAAGGTTAAGTCTGAACAAACGCGCATGCTCCGATCTCAAAATAGCCAGAAAAGTTGAACTTGAACCAACTTTTGGGAGATTGGAGATTCGGTGTTTTTGACGTTTCTCGGCGGTGTCACGTGATCACTTTAACCAGTAGGATCATTCTTCAAATATCTAAATCGCCAAATCTCCATAGCACTAAAGGTACCTTAACAAGGAATCAGATACATTCAGGTACACTAAGTTTGTTTTCGTAAGCTGTTATTTTACCTATAGATGACCAACATACCTTATGTATATTAATATCATATTAGTTTGTGACTAGGTCAAACGTAGTTATTAATTTCACCGTATTGTATTATAAACAATTTTTGTTTCGTCCTAATGATCAATTCAAGTTTGCGTTACTGTGTTTTTAAATGTTCATACTAAACTGGTCGTCGATTTCTAATTATTATCATGCTTCACGTATTTAATAAATAGACTCGTATAATTGTAAGTAAATAATCATAACACAATTTTGTAATTATAGTTTTTTGAAAGCTCGAATCGATTTGATGCGTTCTTAGTTGCCCAAATTGACTACAATCCCGATATTTACTTTGCCTTATTCGACAATTTTAAGATTATTATTTGGCTTATTAGTTTTATAATCTTAGAAATTATACAATTTAAAAATGGGTACGATATTAGGCACATCTTCCCCACGGATTTAATTCTATTTAACTTTTCGAGCGTCTACAGCTGCCTCTAAAGTCCCTATGTTGCCACAAGATAAATAAGGATACAACCTCATAGGCGGGGCTACTAACCGTTTTTTGGACACTTCCTGTATACAGCATATTAGTTTTGCAGGTTTATTCATACAGATTACTGTCTGTTGTTTTTGCATTAGATATCGTCGGTTGTTAATTTCTGTTTTATGTTAATTTCAAAATGGGGAAGTGATTACGTGAATAGTAAATAACAGTGTCCTATAACCAATAGCAATGTTTTAAATTATTTTGCTTATTCGAGTACTACATAATATATAGCTATATATTCGTTACCGTGTACTTGTCTTGAATACACAACACGTTTGAGTATTTGATAACTATTGTGTATGTATATAAAAAATAGTCAGAGTCTTCTATTTGTTAGATGGTGCATTTATTTAAAGCTGTCCGTAGTGTGACTATTTAAACAACGTTGTAGCGCTCTGGTAAGTTTTTTTTAGTCTAATAATATAGAATTTCGACATCCGTCATATATATACACGTAGCTACTACAAAATCATAACACAAAAAATTCAATTGATGTTATAAATTACAACATGTAGCGAACGCGAAAAATAAAAGGAAAAGCCTCCACGTTTGTATAGCTCCCTCGAGCTTCCCTGAACAAATATCACGAATCCAGCAGCATGAAGGAAAACATATTATTTTAAGAATCCCGCAATTTCAGTACAGTAGTATCCTATACCATCCCACCTGCATATCGATACCGCATGGAATAAAGGTGCTTTTTGTATGATGTCTTGTAATATTTCGGAGACGAACGTAGCGTAATATATACGTAATGCACCCGCCGTCATCGTCCTGTATGGCCCTCATATACAACGGTAAATGTCCAAAGGTCTTTTAGTCAGGACAACCCGAACAGGATCACGTACTTTCAGGAAGGAATTGGCGGCGAGGACATATCTGTGTGACGTGGCCAATGTAAGGGAACTAAATTTATGTGGTTTAGTTTTTATGTTGTTCGTTCCGTGCAAATGCTGTAAAAATATTATGTTTGTTGGATGCTTTGAGGGTTTTACAAAATTTACTAATTTACTCAGACATCCTGAGTTAATATTTAACAATTTTAAACAGTATCGCTTGCTCTCATAACGCAGAAAACATCTTCTATTACGTTAACGTTCAACATTCGATATGCAATCTCAATAAATATACCTTAATGTTATGATCTTGGTTATTGTGTACTTAGTATTTGCATTCAATTTCTGAGCTTTATTTTATGGTTTAAATAACGTTTACAAAACGTCAAATCTAGTGTCAAAAACTGTTAAACATGCATGTGTGCGTTTATGTATGCGTACGTGTATTCGTGCATGCGTTCGTACGTGCGTGCGCGCGTGCGTGTGTGCGTGCGTGTGTGCGTGCGTGCGTGCGTGTGTATTCATGGTGCTGTGTTCATTAGAAATTTATGGCGAAGTAAAAGCGAGAAATGGATGGGCTACGAAGGTCTCGTTGGATGGTCGAGAAGATCAACAGAATTGAACCCCACTGAACTATTATTTTATTTTATATTAAACAACTTGAATACAAAGAGCGAATAATAACTCAGAAGCAGTTGCTGGAACAATTACAACACCTAGCAAATGAAATAAGATATGAACCTAATGGGATGGCTCGGGTACCTGATTCACTAGTTCGACTTTGTTATGCTTGCATCAGGACGGTGAAGATTTCGACCATCTACTTTGAATTTAACACGAAACGTTCTATCTTTTTTCTTTAATTTAGTAGCTTAACTCCGTCTTAAATTTGTACGCGCATTCTACATGTAATAAACTTTAAAGGATACGGTTTCGTTGAAAAGTATTATCGGTTTCGCGTATATTCAAATTTTTATTCATATTACGTATAGGGATTACCCGAGGAAGTTTTCCCCCCGTCGTTATAAATCAAGCTATATCATAAGTAGTTTTAGAAACAACACGTTAAACATGTTGTTTTCAATTATTTCCTAAAATTACATTGTCTATTAATGTATTACTTAAAGCTGTATTAATTTCATTAACTTCACTATTGGATATTTCTATTTGTATCCAAATATCCAATAGTGAAGTTAGTGAAATTTCTACTGCTTTAAGTAATAAATTATTATTCACATAATTTTAGGAAATATTTAAAAACAACTATTATCTTCTTAAAAGTTATGGAAAGGAATAAGAAAATGAATGGAAAATTAACCGCTAATAATAAAGCACACAATTATAAAAATTGATTGAACTAAAAATTTAACCAAAAAAATGGCCGGAATACGCAACTGAAGTAATAGATCTTGGACCAAATTTTGAAATGCCTATATACACCATAGGATATGATACCTTGTTCGAGTATAATTGCTGATTTTGAATATGAAATAACAAATTTATCCCTACAATTGATTTTCCAATGCTCCCCCCGAATATGCCACACTGCTCACGAAGCGAGCTTTTATTTTAATTTTGCCGAACTCTTGCTATTCCAAGATCTCTACCTTGCTTGCTATTCCAAGCAAGATAGAAATCTTTAACGTACCTGACAAGACTCACCCACGGAACCTACATTTTACCTCGGATCCGAATTAAAGCGTATTTTAGTGAAAAATGCTCTCCTAATATTTTTTAAGCGGTCCGTGTTGGGATTCTAACATGGGATCATCGGCTTAGTAATTACACGCAAACCTACTGAGCCACGGAACCGTTCAACAAATTTAACCACTGATAAAAAGATGAAATCAAAGCATCCCGTCCAACATAATCATTAATATCAAATATAGCAGTAAATCAAATAGGAACCTAAGGACTTAAATATAAAATTTAAAAACCAAAAACGTATTTCAAAGAAAACTCGATGGTATTAAAGCCATATAAGTCTAATAAATAGGAACATGGATTAGAAAAAAGGAAGGAACTAATCCACGGGGACCGTATCGTATTAAAATCTACTGAAATCAAGTTTCGTTCAGTCTAATTATGCTCATAATCAGGTCAAGATGCGGTTGCAAGAAAGTTACATCTCGACGATCATGCTCATGCTTCCTAAAATTTTCTCTAATTTTTGAACAAAGAGAAGCTTATGTCACTTTTAGTAGACTGAAATAATCCATTGTGCTAGAGGACTCGGTCAAAAAAAACTTGTTGTTTGTTGGTATTCTCCTAAACGTGTAATGGTATTATTTTTAATCTTTATACATCACTTTTGACCGACATATTAATCTTGAAATCGCCATATTTTGTACTTGTGCACTCAAAACTTAAATATGTGCTTTAGTTTGGTACCCAAACTATGAATACCTTACAAAATCACTTTAACTTCTCCAAACAAAATTTGTTAAGTTCTTGTATTTTATATTTAAAGACATTATCTAGCATTTGATACTGAGCAAAAAATGTTGTTGGCAAAATTTAACTTGCAGCGATTATAAATACGAAGAATAACTATTTGCTTTGTATCTTACGAGGAACACTATTTATGTATTGAGAACTGGCAACACTGGTATTGCCAGGTGAAATCTGAAATTGCCATCGTAAAGTTTGACATTTTTTAGGTTATAGGTACTCAGAACGTTTTGACGTGCGAGCATTTTTGTGTTTTTGCAGTGTTGAAAATTTCATCTCGTCCAGAATAAAGAATTAACTCGCGAAAATATTCGAGCTATGATTTATTATGACTTTATATCGCTAGTACACTGAATTCAAACGTGGACGAAGTTTGCTCACGGACGAAGTTTAAGAAGGAATCGGTCATTGTGCTGGAAAATATCGATGCTGTGCCAACTATTTGAAGAAGATCGTCATGTGACATATCAAGAAATCGAGAGATGTTTAAGCATTACTATGACCAGTACACATTTGCACGAACATTTGTGTGTTCGGAAGCTTTGTGCGCGTTGGATTCTACATTTGTTGACAGATGCTCAAAAAAATGCTCGTGTAGATTGTGCCGTAGAATGATTTCAAAATACCATCGTGGTGCATCCAAAGCGGTATACATCATCGTCACAGGCAACGAGTCGTGGATTTATGCGTATGAACCAGAAATAAAAGATCAGTCGGCAGTTTGGGTGTTTCAATGTGAAACAAAGCCAACAAAAGTTGTTCGTTCTCGAAGCTTTAAGAAGCAAATGGTGGCGTTTTTCTTCACTAAAGCCAGTTCTGTGGCAACTGTGGCTCTCGTGGAATACTACTATTAGTTTGACTGAAGTTTTCGGTAAATTGAGAGAAACCAACCCAAAACGACGAATTATTTTGCATCATGACAGTGCGAGCTCACGCATCACATGCCACAAACGAGTATTTGGATACACAAAAGATCGAATTGATGGGTCATCCGCTTTACAGTCTCAACTTGGAGCCCAATGACTTTTTCATGTTTCCAGTAATTAAAGATAAACTGCGTGGATAATGACTTTTATCACCAGAAGAAGCGGTTGAGGTCTTCAAAACGCATGTCTTAGAGCTACCATTTTCTGACTGGACGAAGTGCTTTGAAGGGTGGTTCAATCGCATGCAAAAGTGTATAGATCTTAACGGCGATTATTTTAAAAAGCAATAAAAGTATTTTTCATCAAATTCATTTGTTTATTCTTTCTATTTCAATTCATAAATAGTGTCCCTCGTACTGCAAAACAAAATTGACTTCAACCTGCCGTTATCTTTACTGAAGTTTAATTTACCTAAAGTCTTAACTCTAAGCGCTACAACTTTTCATTGTTCTTTTGTGTATACGACGTTTAAAATTACCACTGTATGTAATGACTATTAATTATAATCAAATAAGCGATATTACTTCTTGTGTACCTACATTACAAAGCATTAAATTGGCAGTAGCTACTACATTTTAAAAGAAAAATAATGCAAACTGGAATGTGGGATTGTATATGTGCTTCTGGAGATTTCGTCGGAAGGCACAATTTTCAATAGGTGTTTGCCAGGGTTCTGTTTTGGATTTGTTTGCTAAACGCGGTTATTGTGTGTTCTTTCTTGCTTGCAAAAGGTTGTATTGTGAGAGGGAGGCAGTGGAACTATTTGCTGTTGGGTTGGAATTGGCGTGGCTTTGGAGATGGTTGGTGGAGGGGAGTGGTTGGTTGAGAAGGTGGGGTTTGGGCTGCTGACTGTGGCCGCTAGCTTCACTGACTTAAAGAAGTTACAGCTGCGTCAAACCGACTTTAAGTAAGGTCGAAAACAAAATGATGATGATGATGAAACCCATTTGAATTTAAGAAAAACAATATATCTCGTATGATTCCTAGTACAATTTGTAGTTGCATGTATAGGTAATTTTTCTTTAATATTAAAATTTAGAGTTTCTGTAATTTATATACTTGAATTTTGTATTTAAGTTTCTTCTGTGAATGGAATTTTTTCTGTTCAACAATAAATGCAAATAATAATAATAATGATAAAGATACTCTTATAGAACTAGTCACGTTAGAGAGTAATATTCTATAGATTGAACGTGACAAATTACTTTTGTCGTTGAAGTTTCTCAACCGTAGGTCATTATAAATCATTAGGTGTTTTATGTGTCGTATGATCCTTTTGGTTTGGGATCATTTTTGCTTGCGTGACAGTCGCGCAGTATTAGATGATTTACATATTAGCAAATCACGTAGTAAGAATATTTTAGAGATACAAAGAATTATTGGTGAGGCAGTTCTGTTACTGCCTTAGAGCCAAAACTATTTTCATGTTATATGATTCTAAATTTTCTTACTTGAAAAATAATTTATGACAATGCTTTCAGAGGTGCATGCGTCAGGAATTACATTGTACTGCGCGAAAACAGGTAGTGATATCCTTAAAAGAAACTATACGTATGTACACAAGAATATTAGATTGAAATCTAATACTCTTGTGTACATACGTATAGTTGTAAGTTCTTTTGAGATAAACTTTATTTATTCAATACTCCCTGTATCTATGTTGTGGTTTGTTTTGTATTCTCCTTAATCCTTCTTGGGTATTAAACCACTCAGAGTTTTTAAAATTGTCTTAATTTACGTTACAATCCATGACCTAGAATCGTTGTCAAAATAATAAAAATTATTGAAGTTTGACATTTATGACACAAATTGATTTATTAATCAAAGTCACCTTCAATTAGTGTCATAAATGTCAAACTTGAAGTTATTATTATTTTGACAACGATCCTAGGTCATGGATCGAAACGTAAATAAAGGCAATTTTTAATTTTAATTTCGGGCTTGAATTCGGCCCGGGCAGTTGACTACTTTATTCGGGCCGGGCCCGGGCCGGGCCTATCTTTTTTTGGGCCGGGCTGAGTTAAACGATTCGGACCGGCTCGAACTTTTCGGGCTGAAAAACGCACGATATTCCACCGTCGTTTCACTTCTATCTCACATTGGGTAAGTAAACGTTCTTAATTATATTTTCACGAAGTGTCTTCATAAACCCATTAATAATCAGGTTTTCATCTTGTTTATCCCTAATATTTGTTTCTAGTCCTATTTAATGTTCCTCATGTTTTACTTTAGGGAAGTTAAAAATGCACAGGAACATCAAACTAGGTGATTTATTCATACTTCAAAAGTTTACACGATTTATATTATGTATATGTATATACTTCAAATTTCAATCATGCGGCGAACGTCGATATTTTCAATCGCGTGTATAGTTTACGTCTACCGCCTAAAACGCTAGAGAGTTATTGCAATGTTCATTTTACCAATTTTTTAATAAAGTTTTCCTTTATTTGACATTTGCACATGCGCAATTAACACACCTTTAATGTTTGTACTTTATTAAAATGAGGACACCTTTATTTAATTTAAATACAGGCAAGGAATGCTTTTATTTAGGGCGCCTTAATCTTGACATATACCAAATGCCTAACGTACAAACTTACATTTAATTGTCTGCTTTCTGTATAAATATTGTGAAACTAAATGGCTTTTTGTAGTGTTGTTTCCATAATTAAATTTAGAAGATATAATGTCCAAGTTTATAATACGCAAAAGATATAAAACGTCAACGCTCTACATACGAGGATGCTGTTTTGTAATGCTTTTCCTAGTAGTAAGGTGTAAAAATCCTTTTAAAAACAAATATGCTACATGCTTGAGAAAAAGTAAAAATCAGTGTCTTGAAAAGTATTCCGTGAAAATGTTATCGAATCAGTGGGAAATGAAAAACTTAAATAATAAAAAAAGGTTCATCTTTGTGTGAATACAATTTTTTGATCTTTTTCAGTATAGTTAAACATGTATTATAGGTCACTTTATCACAAAAGAGATTAATTTTTTATTCATTTTTAAAACATAACCTACAGATATAGAATACTAAACATATGTGTCAAAATAACAGTAACAACACTTGCAATAACACTCCTTTAAAATGGATGCAAACTTTTAATAAAGATTCTTTTACTAAAGTCTACTTAGAATGAGTTTGCAATAACTCTCTAATATCAAGTAGGTAATTTTAGCAAAAATTTTTGAAGTAGGAACGAGAAGATAAAGCGGACGCAATTTATGATAAGGTGATAAGGTACATTAAGCGTACACTCAATTTACATAAAAGTCCAATCGATGTCAATGCGTTTTTGCAGCAAATTTTTATTTTCAATTTATTGTAGGATTTACTGTCGATCCTTTTTTCAAAAATTGTCTGTTGATTTACTCACCCCATAAAATCATACGCCTGTTTTATATTTTTATATGCGCAAATATTGCAGCCACATATTGTCTTTAATAGCTATCGTAGTTTAAATTTATAGTTTTATAGCTACAAGTTAAAAATGTGGTAAGGTTGTTTAAAAGCATCGCGTAACTTCACTAAATTGGTAGTTTGCCGAAAAGCTGGACATACTCATTCCTTTTAATCACTCGTACATTTTGTACATAATATTTTCAGTGTTGATGCAAGCCCATGTTGAAAACAGTTGGTTTTTATGGTAATTGTACTTCCTAGGAATTGTTTATTGTAGTTCCTTAGATTTTTAAAAATTTTGCTCAGGTTCCCCAGTCTCAGTTCGTCGATGACAACTTTATACTCAAGGCCGCCTTTATTTGAATTTAATAATAACACTTATTTCTAGTGTAGTATATAGACTACCGAGTATAACAAATATATAATAAATAAAATAATATTTATCTACTTCATATATGATAGTGTTGTTTGATATAATAACTATCATGTCAGATTTTGATAGCGACGATAGCGTAAAAGACCCTAATTATAATCCCAATGAAAGTGGTAATAGTGCTGCTGATAGTCAAACAAACTTACGTTTTGATATGACATCCGGGTCAACATCCCGCAGCAAATTTAAACAATTTTTTGAGTTTGGTGTGGTTATTTCAAATGATACAAAAACTGCGTCTTGTTTATTGTGTAAAAATCAGGCTGGAATTCAGAATTAAATATTCACGCACCACCAATTTAAAACGTCCTTTAAAATCAGTTCATGAAAGTGAATATAAAGTTTTATTTGCAAATGCTGACTAGACCGGACCCAGTAAGGACCCATTTTTTAAGCAGAAAACTAAAGGAAATGTACCAGTCAAAAGTAAGCATAATATTTACTGATTCTTAAATTAAGAATTTAAAATTTCAAAATAAGGTGTTTGTGTATAGACGAAATATAGATATAAATTACCTACAAAGGTTAAGATGTCTTCAAATGGCATCTAAACTAAACTTTGCATCGACATCAATGAAGAGGAAAAAATTGCATTATCACAATCAGTTTATTGGAGTTAACTACATATTTTATTTTTTGCAAATTAACCGCAGGCATATACTTCTTATTGCTTGAAAAATTTAGGAAAGTAATTTTTGTTGGCATATATGCCAAACATAATATATGTGCTCACATCTATTCAATGACACAAATTTAGAATAAAAGTAACAGCTGTTATAGCTTCTCCAAGGTGTCCAACCCTTCAGGTCTTAAGTAGATAATAGTATTTCTTCTATATAACATCACAGGGATTTTAATGCAGGTGGTGGTACTATGTTTGTTCGGTAAAATTTCTTAATTGTATTTAAACGAAAGTAAAAGTTTACCTCACTAAAATGTCAAATAGGTACTTTACCTACACCAATTTGTACCCGCACATTTGTTCCTATGGCTCACGCTATTCAACTGTCAGAAAGTGATTAACTACTTACTTATTCTAATTTACTCGCTTGAGCAGTTTCCAGTTTGTTTTAGAAAACTCTTATTAAAAAAACTAAAAACTTTTATATTCATTTTGATTAAGTTTTTTTATGGTTTTCCTTGTCAATCTCAAATAAAATTTAAGACATCTCAAAATTGTATCTTGGAATTCTTCGAAACTTTTTGCAGAATTATACAAGATGATTAAGATGAATTTGAATACCATTAAATCTAAAACCTAAAAAACTCCCACTTAAAACCGATTCAAAATGCAAATTTGTAGAGATTCATCACCGATAGCAACAATGCTATAAATATATCTGCTATATAGCCCTTGGTTTATACTAGATTAAATAAACATCATTGGAGGTACAGTTTTTATGCTGGCTACCATTAAAATTCATTGCGAAATGGTTACTTGTTGAACACAACTGACAAAAATATCTTCTCATTCACTGAATTAAAGTTGGGCTGGCTCGAAATTTCGGGCCGGCCCGGCCCGGCGGGCCGGGCCGTTAGTTTTCATTTCGAGTCGGGCCTCGGGCCGGGCCGGTGACTTTTCTGCGTCGGGCCGGGCCGAGCTTATTAAAAGCGCGGCCCGGACCGGCCCGCGTCTATCCCTACTTATGGTAGACTTGCGGCAATATATTTTTGATTTTGCCGTGTCATCTAAGAGTGTAAAGTCTTGTCTATATTGACATACCGATACTGACTTATTTTTATTTAGCCTTTCCGATTTTGATTCCCTTTTGGACAAGTTGTACTCGCTGTTATTTAAGCACTCTATTACTACTCATTTCTTACACCACTTTAGTAAATTCAATTTCTGGACTTTTGGTGCCTTTTTTTAAATATTTCCTTGAAATAATATTTTTTCTTGGTTTGTATTACTTAAATCTTATCTACAGTTTAGTTTGTTTGGTTTAGTTAGTAGTTTAGAGACATAAAAAAGTCTTTTTGGTCTGATGTTAGTTTATAGTCCTCGAAATTTTTTTTTGGAAAGAGGTTATGTAGCATTTTCAACATTTAGACTCTTTATATTATAATAATAGTCATTACCTTATATATTGGTACTTAATTCAAAACATTTAGTGATTTACATTTAAGAATACGCATAGTGGGTCAAATATTTTATACGTTTTTTTTCGATATCTGATGAATATTCGAGGCATTTGATGTATAGTTATCTGAAAGTTTCTAGTTTGCGTTGAATATAAGAATTATGGCTCTTCACAACCTAAGAAGTTTGTAAAGAAATTCTAGTTAGCAGAAATTTTATTATATTTTGGTGAATGGGTTTTTAATTATGTTGTACCACACATCGCTTTTATTTCACAATTGGCAAACAGTCGTTCGACTCTAAAACTTGTTTTCGTTGTATCAACCTTGGAATACTAAAGTTACTCGACATAATTTATAGTTGTAAGTTTAACACCTGCAAAGTAGAAATATAAAGAGGAGTTTATTTCCACTTCATATATAGATTTACATACTTACGAAATTGTGCACCATAATTTGTCTATCTTAAGTTTTTTCAATTTCTATAGAAGAGATTTATAAAAATTTACGTGTAATGTCGAAGGTATAATTTTAATTGAAATTTATGAAAAGCATTTACATATTTAGAATGTTGTTCACCATCAATTTTCTAATACACGATTTTACAACTTAAGTACTTGAAGTGAGAACTATAGGCTGAATTCAAATATAGCTATTTGTAAAAGTTTGCATGTATACATAGTTTAGACAATTATTTTTCGTCTATAATCATAAATAAATTGTTAATATTTTGAACATATTCCAGAACTAATTTTATTAAACATTGCACTTATTCTCGTTATTGTAAGGGGCAGACTGCTTAAAAAATGGTTCGATGTAGTAGAGGAGATTTTGAAAGAACGATAGGTGAGCAGTCTGAAGAATAAAAGAGCATGCCAAAAGCAATGTATGAATGTTGCGTAGACAAAGGAAATGTGTAGGGGGCGAAGGATGTGGAGAAAAATTGTGAATGATGCTAAGAGTAAAAGTAGTGTAGTAGTGTAGAGCTATATTCTGCATATCCCACTAGAAAGAAATGCTAGGTTTTGTTACCCCGAGAGGGAATACCGTGATTGGTGTGTTGTTGTTGTTTTCATTTGCAATTTGATACTTATTTTGCTTAGTATTGGACTGAACAAGGCAGGCACGTCTGGTTTATGAATGTTTATGAGACTACAAAGAGGTTACGAATTAGACATGCGGGGTATCATTCGGTCCAAATACGGAGCATGTATCATGACTTATGTTGTGAAAACCCTCAATAATATGCTAGTTCGCATGACAGAAAATTTTCGTAGTAAAGGTTATCGTTTTTGGAGCGTGCATATGAAAAATTACGTTAGTAATAAAATCCAATCCTTCAACTTTTGAAAAATAATACCTTACAAATCCAGAATAATTCGGCACGTTTTCCTTTCTGGTGAAGGGGTTAAGATAATCCTAAGATAAAATTCCAGAATAAAATCCCCAGACATATTTCACAGAACATATCTTTAAACCATGGAAATTTGTTAAAAATCATAAGCGTTGCCCTTAAAAGCGTCTAGAGACGATTAGAACTAGAAGTAGAGTAAAAGCAACGGTTTTCAAATCAGCTTTTTTCAGTACATAGCTATTGTATGAATTATCGCAAACACGGAAAGATTGAAGCCATTAAAAAGTGTTTCAAAAAGACAAAATATTGGTATATTGTCTATTTGTAAACGGCATGGGTATTTTTATTTGGTTTGTTATGACATACTTTACAAATAAAAAAGAAATTTACATACAAAAAATAATTCTAAGTTTTATTGAATTTTTGTTCAAAAGTGTTATGAACCTATTTCAGTTGTGCTATGAAATAAGCAGATAATGATGGTGTGTATAATTGGAAAATAAGTCGTTAAAAATCTCTAGGAACTTATGTAAATAAAACAATATCGGTCTCTGTTGGTAGCTTAGCAGCTACTGTAGTAGTTATGCAAATTTCAAACTATAATTGACCGTATGTGCTCATATGTGCCTACTACTAAATATTCTCTATAAATTTTATAAGATGAGATACTTGAACGCTGGCTTTTATACAGCTGAAACTATCAAAAGTAACACTGCTTCCTCGGTATTTTTCAATGGTTCCTAAGATACCTTAAATAATTTCTAGTCCACACTAATGGCACTGTACCGTTAACGCCCATTTTTTGTGACCGCCAACAATTTTTTGTACCTAGTCAAACCAATGAATTAAATAACAGCAGACATTTTACCCTTGAGAACAGACCTTTTATACTTGATTTATTAGGGGTGTAAAAGAGAAAGGGCTTATGGGTGTTTGCGTTTTGAGTACAATTTTACACCTAGTAAGAATTTAACTTTTTTCTACGCTGATAGATTAAGGCAAATGGCTTCGGTCATGGGTACGTACAAAAGAGTTTCAATTTTCTGACTCGGAAATTCTAATGCGCCTTGTTAACTCCCACTTAAAACCGATTCAAAATGCAAATTTGTAGAGATTCATCACCGATAGCAACAATGCTATAAATATATCTGCTATATAGCCCTTGGTTTATACTAGATTAAATAAACATCATTGGAGGTACAGTTTTTATGCTGGCTACCATTAAAATTCATTGCGAAATGGTTACTTGTTGAACACAACTGACAAAAATATCTTCTCATTCACTGAATTAAAGTTGGGCTGGCTCGAAATTTCGGGCCGGCCCGGCCCGGCGGGCCGGGCCGTTAGTTTTCATTTCGAGTCGGGCCTCGGGCCGGGCCGGTGACTTTTCTGCGTCGGGCCGGGCCGAGCTTATTAAAAGCGCGGCCCGGACCGGCCCGCGTCTATCCCTACTTATGGTAGACTTGCGGCAATATATTTTTGATTTTGCCATGTCATCTAAGAGTGTAAAGTCTTGTCTATATTGACATACCGATACTGACTTATTTTTATTTAGCTTTTCCGATTTTGATTCCCTTTTGGACAAGTTGTACGCGCTGTTATTTAAGCACTCTATTACTACTCATTTCTTACACCACTTTAGTAAATTCAATTTCTGGACTTTTGGTGCATTTTTTTTTAAATATTTCCTTGAAATAATATTTTTTCTTGGTTTGTATTACTTAAATCTTATCTACAGTTTAGTTTGTTTGGTTTAGTTAGTAGTTTAGAGACATAAAAAAGTCTTTTTGGTCTGATGTTAGTTTATAGTCCTCGAAATTTTTTTTTGGAAAGAGGTTATGTAGCATTTTCAACATTTAGACTCTTTATATTATAATAATAGTCATTACCTTATATATTGGTACTTAATTCAAAACATTTAGTGATTTACATTTAAGAATACGCATAGTGGGTCAAATATTTTATACGTTTTTTTTTCGATATCTGATGAATATTCGAGGCATTTGATGTATAGTTATCTGAAAGTTTCTAGTTTGCGTTGAATATAAGAATTATGGCTCTTCACAACCTAAGAAGTTTGTAAAGAAATTCTAGTTAGCAGAAATTTTATTATATTTTGGTGAATGGGTTTTTAATTATGTTGTACCACACATCGCTTTTATTTCACAATTGGCAAACTGTCGTTCGACTCTAAAACTTGTTTTCGTTGTATCAACCTTGGAATACTAAAGTTACTCGACATAATTTATAGTTGTAAGTTTAACACCTGCAAAGTAGAAATATAAAGAGGAGTTTATTTCCACTTCATATATAGATTTACATACTTACGAAATTGTGCACCATAATTTGTCTATCTTAAGTTTTTTCAATTTCTATAGAAGAGATTTATAAAAATTTACGTGTAATGTCGAAGGTATGATTTTAATTGAAATTTATGAAAAGCATTTACATATTTAGAATGTTGTTCACCATCAATTTTCTAATACACGATTTTACAACTTAAGTACTTGAAGTGAGAACTATAGGCTGAATTCAAATATAGCTATTTGTAAAAGTTTGCATGTATACATAGTTTAGACAATTATTTTTCGTCTATAATCATAAATAAATTGTTAATATTTTGAACATATTCCAGAACTAATTTTATTAAACATTGCACTTATTCTCGTTATTGTAAGGGGCAGACTGCTTAAAAAATGGTTCGATGTAGTAGAGGAGATTTTGAAAGAACGATAGGTGAGCAGTCTGAAGAATAAAAGAGCATGCCAAAAGCAATGTATGAATGTTGCGTAGACAAAGGAAATGTGTAGGGGGCGAAGGATGTGGAGAAAAATTGTGAATGATGCTAAGAGTAAAAGTAGTGTAGTAGTGTAGAGCTATATTCTGCATATCCCACTAGAAAGAAATGCTAGGTTTTGTTACCCCGAGAGGGAATACCGTGATTGGTGTGTTGTTGTTGTTTTCATTTGCAATTTGATACTTATTTTGCTTAGTATTGGACTGAACAAGGCAGGCACGTCTGGTTTATGAATGTTTATGAGACTACAAAGAGGTTACGAATTAGACATGCGGGGTATCATTCGGTCCAAATACGGAGCATGTATCATGACTTATGTTGTGAAAACCCTCAATAATATGCTAGTTCGCATGACAGAAAATTTTCGTAGTAAAGGTTATCGTTTTTGGAGCGTGCATATGAAAAATTACGTTAGTAATAAAATCCAATCCTTCAACTTTTGAAAAATAATACCTTACAAATCCAGAATAATTCGGCACGTTTTCCTTTCTGGTGAAGGGGTTAAGATAATCCTAAGATAAAATTCCAGAATAAAATCCCCAGACATATTTCACAGAACATATCTTTAAACCATGGAAATTTGTTAAAAATCATAAGCGTTGCCCTTAAAAGCGTCTAGAGACGATTAGAACTAGAAGTAGAGTAAAAGCAACGGTTTTCAAATCAGCTTTTTTCAGTACATAGCTATTGTATGAATTATCGCAAACACGGAAAGATTGAAGCCATTAAAAAGTGTTTCAAAAAGACAAAATATTGGTATATTGTCTATTTGTAAACGGCATGGGTATTTTTATTTGGTTTGTTATGACATACTTTACAAATAAAAAAGAAATTTACATACAAAAAATAATTCTAAGTTTTATTGAATTTTTGTTCAAAAGTGTTATGAACCTATTTCAGTTGTGCTATGAAATAAGCAGATAATGATGGTGTGTATAATTGGAAAATAAGTCGTTAAAAATCTCTAGGAACTTATGTAAATAAAACAATATCAGTCTCTGTTGGTAGCTTAGCAGCTACTGTAGTAGTTATGCAAATTTCAAACTATAATTGACCGTATGTGCTCATATGTGCCTACTACTAAATATTCTCTATAAATTTTATAAGATGAGATACTTGAACGCTGGCTTTTATACAGCTGAAACTATCAAAAGTAACACTGCTTCCTCGGTATTTTTCAATGGTTCCTAAGATACCTTAAATAATTTCTAGTCCACACTAATGGCACTGTACCGTTAACGCCCATTTTTTGTGACCGCCAACAATTTTTTGTACCTAGTCAAACCAATGAATTAAATAACAGCAGACATTTTACCCTTGAGAACAGACCTTTTATACTTGATTTATTAGGGGTGTAAAAGAGAAAGGGCTTATGGGTGTTTGCGTTTTGAGTACAATTTTACACCTAGTAAGAATTTAACTTTTTTCTACGCTGATAGATTAAGGCAAATGGCTTCGGTCATGGGTACGTACAAAAGAGTTTCAATTTTCTGACTCGGAAATTCTAATGCGCCTTGTTTATGCTGCTTTCACGCTGTGTTTAGAAAGCGGCGTTACATACATTTTATACTGTGAGAGTTCCTAACTTGGAATAAAAGAATGTATGCAAAATGTTTTCAACTTACAAACGTCAAAAGAACAAAATAGAAACTCTTCCTATCACAAAACTCTTTCATGATTTGAATTATCGCTTAATTGTTTTATATAATTTCAGTATCAACTAACAGGTATGTACGTTCTTAGAGTGTTCGAATATAAAAAGACATCGACCATTGAAAAGTTGCATCTTAAAACTACCAGTTGTTTATATTATGAGTATGAATTTCTTGATTATGGTTCATCTGCTCATGTTGCTGAAATTCAAATTTTTACCTAAATTGAATATCCCAAGCAATTACAGTGGAAACAAGATTGCACTATTTAGCAAAGAATCGGTAGTCAGATAGCTTACTTCCCAAAGATAACAAAGAGCTGAGCATGTTTTTCATAGATTAATTTTTTGGATAATCTTTATTATTTTACGCCTTTTAGGTTGATACATTGATTGAACTACTAAGATACTTATGCTACGTACCTAGACATAGCCGGATGAAAAGTAAATACCAGGCTAACTATCAAACGCGGAGAGTGGGGGGATTCGCATACATACCAAAAACAAACAAAAAAAAACACATCGCCCACGATTATCTATTAACACATAAAAATAAATAAAAGATTCTGTACAAACAAGCAAAAAGAAAATAAATTAAGTGTTATTATTTCACAGCAAACAATTACATTGTACGGCCAATTTAGGAATTTAGATACTAAGTGCGCATTTCGTATTTACACAAAATAAAATTAATTAGTAGTAAATCGATATGTGAAAATAAATGTGTGTGCGGTCTTTTGACAAGCATGTTTAAAAATAGTACATCGCACCTATAGAGCGATAATATCGAATCGCAGCAATAAACAATAGCCCTACAGTGTAACGTAACTACACCAAACGTTAATACGAAATATGCCATTGACAAACACAAAAGAAAACGAGTGGCATACTTGTAGGTGTCTGGATACTTAGCTCGCACACCGTCGGGAATGAGTCAACACAAAAACGCCATGGTCGTCGGGATCTGTTTGCCCTGCTACCATAACTGTAGCAGCGGTCTACAGACAAAAGCAGTTGGTCTACAGACAAAAGCAGTTGGCCTACAGAAAGAAAGAACCCATTTGGCCTCCAGCTAAAAAAAGCTAAAAAGAGAATGTGATTAGAATGGGTACGCGCGGGGAGACTCACCAATACACGCAAGACACCTCCTAGTTGTCGAACAGAAAAAGCAAACATACATTGCTTTTGAAATACGGTGACGAATACTGTAGAAATATTTCAACGTTCAAGCTGTAGAATCAAATTCAACAATGGTTCACCTAACACAAATTTGAACTGCAAACCCTCGCTTATTGAAGCGCGATTGAAACTGGAAAACCTGGGTTATATCGGATAGTGCGCAACCTTATTTTAACCAGTCTTTAGATCGGAACAATAGAGAAAACTATTATATGCGGTCGTAATGTATACCAGAATAACGGGTACCTAAACAGGATATGAACTATTTAATTGTAGCATAAACTTGTCGTTTCGAAATAAATAAGTTCAAAGGGTAAACTTGTAGAAAGCGTATTTATTATTAATTATGTTGAAGGATTTAACAGATTACTGGATACCTAAATAATACCTATTTAATTTATCGAATAAATTGTTGTTTTAAAAGCAAAAGGGATTTGAGTTAACCGGGGAAATTTTAAAGCAAAATTGGAACGTAACATACTTAAAAGCATATAAACTTTCTTTTTGAGTTAGTAACCATTATTTATCTATTTAATTACAATTCATGCTTAGAAACTACATACATTATGATTTGATCAATATTGGACTTTGGCTACTTGTGTAATCATTGTTGAAGTAACCTGAACCATAACTAAGTTTATTTTGACATCACGCGAGTTATGCGATCCCCCATTTGTTATACCTATGAAACTAATAAAGTTATTAGGAAATATTAGGAAATATTAGGAAAATGCAACAATGTAATTAAAAAACAATTTGTTACAATATATTTCAGTTATAAACGGTCTCATGTGAACGGAAGCGCTACAAAGTAGCACAAGGATAAGTGACACCGCAGATGTCAGGTCACAGACGGTCGTAGGAAGTCACGTACCGAGATTACGCAGAATTAAGCCTGCAACATTGTAATTATGAATAGCTTTTAAGATAGCAACTATGTATTATGAATAGAGTCAAGTGTAAGCAGACATTAGGTCTGCAAGTTCCCACAGAATTGTAAAGAGGTAGGGAGATTATAAAAGGACCGGGAGCTCCACTCGTGGTCAGTTCATCAAACGTTCAGCTTTTGCATTGCAGTTCGTAGATAACTCACTGTACAATTAAGTAATAATTTTGGACTTAGAGTAATAAATCAATATTGTCTAAATTCAATATTTAACTTCTGTATAAAACTTAAATAAATGTGTTAAAGTTCAACGAGTCTTTTTAAAAAGAACCGCTCGAAGCCACGAACCTTAACTCGCGTTATAGAGAACTTCTCTTCATCTTTACGCGGGTCAGCAATGGAACGAACGAAGTGTGACTTTTAATCTCTGCTATTAATGCTCTTCATTAACTATCTACTTTATAGTACTAAACCCTTAACTGGGAACAAATCCCGGAATATTTGCAACATAAATCTACAATTATTGCAATTTGATAATACTTCTTTTCTTAAGGATTTCAATGTGATCTTTTTATATTTTTTTGCAGTAATGCAAGATCCTTTCGATTTTTTGTAACGCGTTATCAAGATAAGATGCCGTTGTAGCTCATTTTGAGTCACTTGCGTTAAATGGTCTGTCAAAGACTCGATTTGAAATGATATTTAGGTTTTGTATAAAGATCTAAACAATTGTTTCGTCTTATTTACTGATAGCATAGTCTATATATATATATATATATATATATATATATATATATATAGAATGCTGTGAAACCTCTCATATCTCTAGGTACTGGCCCTTAAAAAAAAACATTCGAGCCCCACGTTGGGCGCCAAGAATGCTGTGAATCTTCTCATATCTCTAGGTACTGGCCCTTTAAAAAAAAAACATTCGAGCCCCACAGTTTGGGCGTCAAGAATGCTGTGAAACCTTTTAAATCACCTGGTCCGTTGATTCCTTCTGTTAATCGCCTCGGCTGCTCTTCTAGATAACTTCCATTCTCAATCATAAAAATTAAACAACACATTCCTACCACAAACATCAACGTTAACTCTATTTACATCAATATTCAGAATACATTAAATTTTCAAATTAAATTTGAACATAAAATTCAGTTTTAAACAGAATTTCCGGATTAATTTTATTATCATTTTACTGTGCATCCAAAATTAAAGTCCTTGTTGGATGCCTACTAATTAATATAACAAGATAAGCAGACCGGAGTCTGAGTATAAAGGAGCATCTACCACCCTTTACGTTAATTAACCAGGTTTGTCTAATTGAGCTCAAAGACCTACCCAAAGTTTCATCCTATTCCCGAACATCAAAACAAAATACCCTTTTACTTAAACAAGCAAATTTCATCTTAAAATTAAAATTTTATGGTTAGAAAAATTCCACTAATGTCCATTTAAAGTAAATCAATTATAAAGTCATTCAATACACACAAAAATGTCAAACAAAATAGTACAATTTACCTGAAGGTTATTGTCCTCGTAGCTTCAGTGTAATCGTCCCTTTTGTAAATCACACCATTCCAACCGGATTCTATTTACAGCTTCAAGTTGTCAACGCTTTAAAATGTTCTCCATCACCATTAATTTAAAGTTGTTTCTAGGCTTTTCCGGAACTCATCTGTGTATATCTGCCTCTGGTTCAGTGGATGCAGACACATTTACGAACCATTTAGTCATTAACACCCCGCAAAATAGCAAAGAAATTCATACTTCCTTTTACCAATATTACCAATATACGCCAAAACCGCCTACTTTTGGGTATACATTTGTCGTTGTAAATTTTACTAATTGGTACCGTGATAATAAACTTTTATTACCTTGTATCTAAGTGCACTGAAGTACATTCATGTTAGCACGTAAAATAACCAACTATTTTGAGTCACTAAAATATACTAGCACACTTTAAATTATTTAATCAAACTAAAAGCACTGTTTAAAATCAAGTCGCGGATGCACGAGCTTTTAACGCATCGAATCGTCGAAAGTCTAAGAGTCTAAGAGAGAAACACATATTCCCGCCTGTATATATAGCGAATAGCCGACACGTCGCTTTGTTCCCTAAAACGGGTAATTCCAACGAATTCCTCATTCTACGTTCCCAGTCTGTAGCCTGCACGTCGATTTTTATGAATTTAGTCCTCACCCCATTGAGATCTCAGAAAATTTCAACACGGCCCGCAAAGTTGTCCGAGAAAACTAATTACTTTTATACAGAAATTGTTGTTCTACCTCTGATATATGCATCCTATTTTAACCAATCGCAACCCCTTGACGTTGCTTAAATCCCGCCCTTTACAATATGTGTCTTTGCTTGACGCATTTTCTCTTTCCTTTTCTAACCTGTTCGTATTGGTGCAACTTGACACTCTTCATTATCGATTATATTTTAGTCCACGCGGACTGTTATCTGGGTTTAATAAACCCGTATCGCACATTCTCGTAAATACTAAGTCCCGGTTTCTCCAAGATTCTTTGAAACATTAATTATTTGCCAAATTTACGCAGAATGAGCTTTTTAAAATACGCAGGTGTTCTGTATTTCCTGCTAAAGCATCTGATCGTTTCCAATATCCATAGAATCAACATGTTTATCCAAACAAATTAACTTGAAATTGCCTTTTAAAAACACGCAGGGGTGTTCAAACGTAACATTTTAAATAACCTTCCTACGATTTGACTATTATTGGGTTTTTACAAGTTTTATGCTTATTATTAATAATGGTTCAATTAACTCCAATTAAAATTGATTTCCATCCTTTCATTTTAGCGAATACAAATTATTATCCGTACGTTTTGTTTAATACCAGTTATTTAAAATAGGGTTAATTAATATAAACTTTGCACGTAATTTCCATTTGTTTAGGAATAATTAAATTATCCACTGCGCTTTTCAATACTGCTTCTTTTGATGTAAAGCGTCTTATAGATAATTTAAATTTCTTATTTTACTAAAACGACCGAGTTTATTTATGCTTCAAGGTTTTAATAAAGCGTATTATTTAATGAAATTCCTTATACACGGTAACTAAATTTATTTGATTTGATTATTTAATTTTCTACCCTGGTCTAAATATGAGTAATATATATATATATATATTGTTATGATAAAAGGGTTGTTTAGGGGTATATTGAGTCATAGTGGTTACACAATATATGTAAATAGTACTAGGAGTTAGAAAACTACATTTATTTAGCATGAAAAATACGTAATTTGCAATTTATGCAAAGAGCAAACATTTAACACCCTATAAAAGGATCGCAATTAACTTTAATTAATGCCGGGAAGCATATCATTCAACAATAAACACGCATTCAGCAAAAGAAATAACTCTACACGCAATCAAACTTGTCTTAAACCAAAAAGCATTCATAAAATTGTAAATAGATACGCCTTAAATGCAGTAAAAATTAGAAAATCATAATACAATTCACATTAAAATTAAACTTACGTTAGTGAAAGGAGATAGCAGAACGCCCTCATAAGAAACGCATCTTTCGAAATAAATACGTTTTGGAAACGCACGAACTAAACAGAAATATGTTAATCTACGTCATTTCGTCTACGTGATTTTGTACATGGAGTTAATGCAAATCCCAAAGTATTATCTAGACAAACAAAAGCCATAGGTCAAATTAAGTGTCGAGGCGAATCAGGTTTTCCTACAATAATATCAAAACAGATGATCTAAAATGAATACAGGATAGAAATCCACTGGTATCCTACGTGATGAAGAATTCGTCCGGCATGTTATTATTAGACATATACCTGTAAAAGCCCAAAATATCCAAAACATCCTATGGCTGGTTGTAAACTTTGCACAAACAGCGCTTATAACCAATGAATTTTTAGATGGGGCGTAGCTTATATAACACTCGAATTTAATAAGCAGACAGTCTTGATTCGAACCGAGCACAAACCGCATCACTTGTACTCGAGAATCTACCCAACGAGTAAATATTAAAATTAAATAATCAAATTTTTTGTGAAAAGTGGTGTTAGAAAATTTTAAAATAGATAATAGTGAAAAATATATTAGACAAGTTTCGCCGTTTGCTGGAAACGGTACTAAGAGAAACTACGAAAATCTAAGTAGACCAAATAAATCTAAGTAAGACGAAGCAAAACTAAGGAGATTAAGAAAATACTCGATTATTGATTAAAAGAGGTAAAATTTGGAAGCTAAATAAATTAATAATATTGGGAGGAAGTTCGAATGAAAATATTGGCAAAGGCACACAAAACAAAGGATTGTTTTAAGCATTGAATGGAGCAACTCAACTGAAAGTAATATTGGGGTACTGATCCACAGCACACAGTAGCAGATCCTGAAGGAAAACTACAGGACAGAACTATCTAGCATAAGGCATTATTTTCTCTTTATTTTTTGAACATAGACTATATTTATTATACTTGAATATTTTATGTAAAGAATCATCAAAGAATTTCTTTTATACGTGAAAATTACGTAAAAAGGGGAAAAGTCCTGAACGTTTAAAGAATTTTTGGTAGAGTACAGTGTCATTTTTGCTGGCTTTAAAATAAGGAAAGGGAGCTTTAATTTTTGAAGATAAACAATTTAAAACTTATTGTTATTTAATTCAGGGGTTTATTTTTGTCATACAGTAAAACAGATTAAGCTGTGAAGTGTATATGTATATTTCTTTCTCATTATACAAATATTAGTCGACTTCGTTTTATCATTCAAAGCAGGAAAAGTATTAGAGAAAAGGGGGTAAATTATTTGATTATCGTAACGTTGTGCACTCTGTGTGAATTAAACTGAGCTAGCCGAGGCATATTTAAATTTTAGTATATTAAAATACACAGAGCGGAGGTAATCAGCAGGAGACTGAAAGTATAAGTACATAGGCGTGCAACGTTATCATATCAAATGTTGGGATAAAGTTAATTCAGCAGATAAACCTAAGATTATCCAGGTAAACTGCATAAAACCCACAAGACATGGGCAGAATCCGAAATATAATTTAAGTAATGTACGTTTCGGACTTTACCCGGGTAAACCTCGTTCTACGCTCTGTCTCTTGAATAATTGTAGGTGTTATTGCATTATCTTTCATCGCGTGTATGTTAGTTCAAATATAGCATCCGAAGATACCATGCGTGCGAGTTTAAAACAGCGTTCTCCTGAAGTTTTCAATGATTTAGTATCTTCAAAAGGTTTAAACAGTTTTTACTTTAATAATGAACAGCAAAAAGAGATGCTACAATGAGTCAAATTGGCAAAAAATGCTAAATCAAGACCAGTTTACAGTATCGACGTTTGATAAGATTTGATACACGTTCTGTTAGTGGCGTTGAAAAACTGATTGCACGTGTATTATCAAATGAGTTTAGTATAAAATATTATGTTACAAACGACGAAATTTTTTATATTTTGCATGATGGGTATTTGGCTATTGGACATGGTGGACGTCGTGTGGAACATATATGTAAGAAAAAGTACAAAAATATAACCCAAGATTATTAAATTATATCTGCGATTGTGTGAAGGGTGCTAAAAAAACCACAAATCTGTCAAAAAAAAACTGGTGGTTGAACCAATAGTTTTTCAGAGATGAATAGTCGTTGTCAAGTGAACTTGATCGACATGCATGATCCCGTCCCGATGGAGTTTATAAATTTATCTTGGTTTATTAAGACCACCAACTAAGTTTGTTCAAATACAATCAAAAAGATCCGAGGAAGTTGCTAAGAGTCTGAAAGATATATTTTGTAATTTTTGCCGCCCCATCTATACTGAAATAAGACAATGGGCGGGAGTTTGCGAACCGTGTGATTGAAAAGTTATGCTCCACTTGGAGTGGTCTTAAAATAGTTCATAGCAACGCACTACATTAAACCACTACATTAAACGTTTTGAATTACACATGTAACAAACTTCGTTAGAAAATTTTGCACACTTGTAATTCTGTAACGAAAGCCAACTTCACATTTTTGTTATGAGTTCATTACGTCCAATAAAGTATGCCAAAGAATAAAACATCAAAAACTAATCCTTATTCGTAACAATATTCAACAAAATTACTGGAGTTCAAAAAGCAAATTAAATGCTTATTGCATCCACCAATCCGCGTTATTTCAATGGACTTATCATTTTTTCGTATATTGAGGTTACTTTTCTCAGTTGTTCTTGAGTAAAACACACAGACACATCAGTTACACTAGCAGGTAGTTTTTTTATTTCTTGCTTAGGGATGCCCCAAAGAAAAAAGTCGAGAGGCGTCAAGTATGGTGACATTGGCGGAAATTCAATAAGATGATTGTTTCGCTCTATTCGCCGATTTTCAAAATTTTCGTTCAGCTATTCCCCCACCTCTACTGCGTTATGCAGCACGGGCGTCCTATCGAAGTGAAAGTACTGCGGACCAGTGGCAAGTCATGTACTAATTCCCAAAATTCTTTTCTTAGAAGGTTTAAAAACATATGTTCTTTTAATTTCCCTCAAAGAAAAAAGGTAAAAATTCTATCACCAAGTATTCCGCATCATACATTTATTTTGTTGCGAACCCTGTCTTTTCACGTTAATGACCCACATAGAATCTTCAGCAGATCAATACCGTGAATTTTGGGACGACACGACCCCGTTTGTTGTAAATTTTGCCTTGGCACTGAACCAAATTTTCCTTAAGAGGATCCTATTTTGCAGATATTCTCTCTGTGCCCACAATTAGAATTCCACATTCTTTTCCCATTTCCAAGTTCAAAGGTATGCAAAAAATATCAAAGTAACTGTTCGAAATGTCCCCCATCTAATTCAATACATTTTACAGTGCGCTTTCTAAATGATCTTTGACTATTAAGCAAGACTTGTAGGGATGGACTCGGGCCGGGCCAGGCCGGGCTTTTAATAAGCCCGGCCCGGCCCGACGCAGAAAGGTAACCGGCCCGGCCCGAGGCCCGGCCCGAAATGAAAATTGAACGCCCGGCCCGAAATTTTGGGCTGGCCCGACTTTTATTCAGCGAATAAGAAGATATTTTTTTCTGTTGTGTTCAACAAGTAACTATCACTCTTTTGTTTAATTTAAGAGTATAATGATTTTGAATTTCAATCAAGATACTTGTGGAACATATCGTAGTATATCATTTGATTTTTGATTCTGTTACGTACCTAGACGTAGCCGGAAGAAAAGTAAGTACCAGGCTAACTATTAAACGCGGAGAGTGAGGGGATTCGCCTACATACCAAAAAGAAACAAAAAACACATCGCCCACGATGATCTATTAACAAATAAAAATAAATAACGGATTCTATACAAACAAGCAAGAGCAATAAATTAAGCGTTACTATTTAAAAGCAAACAGTTTAGTGATATGAACAATTTAGTACATTAAATACAAAGTGCGGATCTCGTATTTACACAAAATAAAATTAATTAGTAGTAAATAAACCTGTCAGAGCTTTTGTCAAGCATTTTTGAAGTTTCACCTAATACTTTTTGTAAAATAACTAATTAGTAGGAAAGAATTAACGTGTGGGAGCTTTTGTCAGATATCTTTTAAATCGTACATAGTACCGCTTGTAAAATAAACTAATCAGTACAAAGGAATAAGGGTGTGTCTGTCCAATACTTTTAACATAGGTACATCACACATGTAGAGCGATAATATCGATTAGCAGCAACGAACAATAGTTCCACAATGTGACGTTTGTTGTCACATAAGTACACCAAATGTTGATACGAAATATCCCATTGACACTCACAAACGAAAACGAGTTGCATACCTGTAGGTGTCCGGATACTTAGCTTGAAAACCGTCGAGGGTGAGTCAACACAGAAACGCCGCGGTATTCAGGATCCATTCACCCTGGCATCGTAACTACAGCAACGACCTACGCACAAAAGCAGAAAGGAAGAACCCATTTGGCCTCCAGTTAAAAAAAGCAATCCACGCAAGACACCTCCTAGTTGTGGAACAGAAAATAAACAGACGTGCATTGCTTTTGAAATACGGTGACGAATAATGTAGAAAATATGTCGACGCACAAGCTGTAGAAGCAAATTTAACAATGGTTCAAATAACAGGAATTCCAACTGCAAATCCTCGCTTATCGAAGCGCGATTAAAACTGGAAAACCCGGGATTTATCAGATAGTGTGTGACCTTATTTCAACAAGTTTTTACATTGAAACAATAAAGAAAATCATTATAGGCGGTCGTAATGTATACCAAGATAACGGGTACCTTAAACAGGATATAACTATTTAGTTGTTGCATAAACTTGTCGTTTCAAAGCAACTAGATTTAAGTTGAGCAATTTATTCGTGAGCGTGTTTATTATTAATTATGTTGAAAGATTTAACAGTAGAAACAGAATTTATTCGAGCGGGTATTGAATTAATAAGGGATAAAAATAGGGTAATTAATTTATGCTGAAAATAAACGTAACAATTCTTTAAAAAATCCTAGAAATAGGTAACAAAGGTACAAAATGTTTAGCAATTTTCAATGTTTATGAAATTGTACGCTTAACGCACTTTATAACCTTTATGATAAATTTGCGTCCGCTTTATTTTGTCGTTCCTACTGCAAAGAATTTTACTAAAATTACTTACTTGAAATTAGAGAGTTGTCACAAACTCATTCCAAGCAGACTTTATTAAAAGACTCTTCAAATAAAATATCCTTTTTTAAAAGTTTGCATCCAATTTAAAAGAGTGTTAGTGCAAGTGTTTTTCCCTTACTCTTTATTTTGACATATATGTTTAGTATTCTATATCTATAGGTTATGTTTTAAAAATGAATAAAGAATTAATCTCATTTGTGTTAAGGTGACCTATAATACATGTTTAACTATATTGGAACAAATCAAAGAAATTGTATTCACACAAAGATAAACCTTTTTTTATTATTTGAGTCTTTTATTTCCTACTGATTCGATAACATTTGTATGTGTTGTCAAAGTGTTTTCACGGAATACTTTTTGAGTTTACTTCTAGACACTGTTTTTACTCCTTTCCAAGCATATAGCATTTCTGTTTTCAAAAGGATTTTTACAGTTTACTTCTAGGAAAAGCATTACAAAACAGCATCCTCGTATTTAGAGCGTTGACGTTTTATATCTTTTTGGTGTTATAAACTTGGACATTATATTTTTAAATTTAATTACGGAAACAACACTACAAATAAACATTTATTTCCCTATATTTATACACAAAGCAAACAATTAAATGTAAGTTTGTACTTTAAGCATTTGGCATATGTCAAAATTAAGTCGCCTTAAATAAAAGCATTCCCTGCCTGTATTTAAATTAAATAAAGGTGTCCTGTATTTTAATAAAGTACAAACATTAAAGCTGTAATTGCACATGTGTAAATGTCAAATAAGGGAAAACTTTATTAAAAAATTGGTAAAATGAACTTTGCAATAACTCTCTAGTTTTTTTGGCGGTAGACATAAATTATACACGCGATTGATAATATCGACGTTCGCCGCATGATTGAGATTTGGAGTATTTACATATACATAATATAAATCGTGCAAACTTTTGAATTATGAATAAATCACCTAGTTTGATGTTTCTGGGCATCTTTAACTTGCCTAAAGTACAACATGAGGAACATTAAATTGGACTAGAAAAAATATTCGGTATAAGAAGTGAGTTATAATATCACGTCTCCTTTACACTAAACAAGACGAAAAACTGATTATTAATGGGTTCATGAAGACACTACGTGAAAATATAATTAAGAACGTTTGCTTACTCAATGTGAGATAGAAGTGAAGGGACGATGGAGTATCTACTCGTGAGTTTTTCGGCCCGAAAAGTTCGGGCCGGCCCGAGTCGTTTGGCCCGGCCCGTTCCGAAAAAAGATAGGCCCGGCCCGGGCCCGGCCCGAATAAAGTAGTCATCGGCCCGGCCCGGATTCGAGCCCGAAATCGGGCCGGGCTCGGGCCAAGCCGGCCCGAAAGCCCGAGCCCGAGTTCATCCCTAAAGACTTGTATATTATTTTTAATTACATTCGCGGCTTCTTGTATTTTCTATCGAGACTCCTGCATAGAAGTAGTTTCTTCGCCGTAAGCTATTCCTTTCATTTCAAGAGATTTAAATCTAGACTACTCGATGGCAAAACAAATTCACTTCCACATTCTATCCAGCGATGAAGAATATGATCATTTAGGTATTGGCTTACTAACAGAGAAAAATGTAATTGAGCACCGTCATGCATAAACTACAAGTTTTGTTTTACTGGAAGTGGTATACTATTAGAAGCGCGTTCAAATGATGTTCAATGAAGCTCAAATTACGAACTCTTATTAGATTTGATAGCAGTTCAAAAAGACCAATGAAAGCCAAATATCGCACTATAACTAATATTTAATTTTGTAAATATTTTTCTCTACAGCTTGTGGATTCTCGTACCCAACAAATGATTGATTTTTTAATTAAAAACTTCTCGTCTAGTAAACATTAACTCGTCGGTGAAATGAATCTTATCAAGAAATTTTAGGTTTTTACTTTGCTTATCTTGTAAAAATGGGGAAAATCGTAGGCAAGCTCGTAAATCTTAAGGTAATAAATTCTGAACAGAGTAGAGTTTTACTTTTTTTAAAATTCTACATATAGAGGATTGACTAATTGCTGTTGCCGCACTTAACCGACGTGTGCTCAGATCTGGATATTCTTAAACACGAATTAAATTCTCTTCCTCTTCATCGACAGTGATAAATTTTGTAGCGTAATTGTCGTTTTTATGTCGGAAAGATCCGGTTTGAAAGGTCTCTAAACAAAGTGTGAATAGGTTGCCTTCGATTTGTGTATAATTGTAAATGTTCCCGAACCGCTTCTTACACATTAAAATTTGATTGAGTACAACTACAATAGGGATGGGCTCGGGTTCGGGCTTTCGGGCCAGCCCGGCGCGGGCCCGGCCCGATTTCGGGCTCGAATTCGGGCCGGGCCGTTGACTACTTTATTCGGGCCGGGCCCGGGCCGATTCTATTTTTTTCGGGACGGGCCGGGCCAATCGACTGGGGCCGGCCCGAACTTTTCGGGCCGAAAAACGCACGAGTAGATACCCCATCGTCCCTTCACTTCTATCTCACATTGAGTAAGTAAACGTTCTTAATTATATTTTCACGTAGTGTCTTCATGGACCCATTAAAAATCAGTTTTTCGTCTTGTTTAGTGTAAAGAACACGTGAAATTATAACTCACTTCTTATCCCGAATATTTTCTTCTAGTCCTATTTAATGTTCCTCATGTTATGCTTTAGTCAAGTTAAAAATGCCCAGGAACATCAAACTAGGTGATTTATTCATAATTCAAAAGTTTGCACGATTTATATTATTTATATGCATATACTTCAAATTTCAATCATGCGACGAACGTCGATATTATCAATCGCGTGTATAATTTATGTTTACCGCCTAAAACACTAGAGCGTTATTTGAACGTTCATTTTACCAATTTTTTAATAAAATTTTCCCTTATTTGACATTTACACATGCGCAATTACACCTTTAATGTTTATATTTTATTAAAATACAGGACACCTTATTTAATTTAAATACAGGCAGGGAATGCTTTTATTTAAGGCGCCTTAATTTTGACATATGCCAAGTGCCTAACGTAGAAATTTACATTTAATAGTCTGCTTTTTGTATAAATATAGCGAAATAAATGGTTTTTTGTAGTGTTGTTTCTGTAATTAAATTTAGAAATATAATGTTTAAGTTTATAACACGAAAAAGATATAAAACTTCAACGCTCTAAATACGACGATGCTGTTTTGTAATGCTTTTCCTAGAAGTAAGCTGTAAAAATCCTTTTGAAAACAAATATGCTATATGCATGGGAAGAAGTAAAAACAGTGTCTTGAAGTAAACTCGAAGAATATTCCGTAAAAACACTTTGACAACACATACAAATGTTATCGAATCAGTGGTAAATGAAAGACCCAAATAATAAAAAAAAGGTGCATTTTTGTGTGAATACAATTTCTTTGATTTTTCCAATATAGTTAATCATGTATTATAGGTCACCTTATCACAAAAGAGATTAATTCTTTATTCATTTTTAAAACATAACCTATAGATATAAAATACTAAACATATATGTCAGAAGATAGAGTAAAGGAAAAAACACTTGCGCTAGCACTCCTTTAGATTGGATGCAAACTTTTAAAAAAGGATACTTTATTTGAAGATTCTTTTAATAAAGTCTGCTTGGAATGACTTTGCAATAGCTCTTAATTTCAAGTAGGTAATTTTAATAAAATTCTTTGAAGTAGGAACGGCAAAATAAAGCGGACGCAAATTTATTATAAAGGTTATAAGGTACGTTAAGCGTACAATTTCATAAATATTGAAAATTGCTAAACATTTTGCACCATTGTTACCTATTTCTAGAACTTTTAAAGAATTATTACGTTTATTTTCAGCATAAATTAATTACCCTATTTTTCTCCCTTATTATATCAATACCCGCTCGAATAAAATCTGTTCTACTGTTAAATCCTTCAACATAATTAATAATAAACACGCTCTCGAATAAATTCCTCAATGAAATCTAGTTGCTTTGAAACGACCAGTTTATGCAACAATTAAATAGTTATATCCCGTTTCAGGTACCCGTTATCTTGGTATTACATTACGACCGCCTATAATAATTTTTTTTATTGTTTCAATGTAAAGACTTGTTGAAATAAGGTCGCACACTATCCGATAAAACCCGGGTTATCTGGTTTTAATCGCGTCTTTGATAAGCGAGGATTTGCAGTTCGAATTCGTGTTATTTGAACCATTGTTGAATTTGCTTCTACAGCTTGTGCGTCGACATATTTTCTACATTATTCGTCACCGTATTTCAAAAGCAATGCACGTCTGCTTATTTTCCGTTTGACAACTAGGAGGTGTCTTGCGTGGATTGCTTTTGTAGCTAGAGGCCAAATGGGTTCTTTCTTTCTGTAGACCAACTGCTTTTGTCTGTAGACCAACTGCTTTTGTCCGTAGATCGTTGCTGTAGTTACAATGGCAAGGTGAATCGATCTGAATACAGCGGCGTTTCTGTGTTGACTCACCCCCTACGGTTTCCAAGCTAAGTATCCGGACACCTACAGGTATGCAACTCGTTTTCTTTTGTGTGTGTCAATGGGATATTCCGTATCAACGTTTGGTGTAATTGTGTGACAAGAAACGTTACATTGTATAACTATTGTTCGTTGCTATTAATCGATATTATAGCTCTACATGTGTGATGTACCTGTGTTAAAAATATTGGACAGACACGCGCTTATTCCTTTATACTGATTGGTTTATTTTACAAATGGTACTATGTACGATTTAAAAGATGTCTGACAAAAGCTCCCACACGTTAATTCTTTCTACTAATTAGTTATTTTACAAAAAGTATTAGGTGAAACTTTAAAAACGCTTGATAAAAGCTCTCACAGGTTTATTTACTACTGACTAATTTATTTTGTGTAAATACGAGATGCACACTTCGTATCTAATGTACTAAATTGTTCATATCATCTAACTGTTTGCTTTGAAATAGAAACGCTTAATTTATTGCTCTTGGTTGTTTGTACAGAATCCCTTATTTATTTCTATTTGTTAATAGATAATCATGGGCGATGTGTTTTTTGTTTATTTTTGGTATGTAAACGAATCCCTCCACTCTACGCGTTTAATAGTTAGCTTGGTATTTACTTTTCTTCCGGCTACGTCTAGGTACGTAGCAGAATCAAAAATCAAATGATATACTACGGTATGTTCCACAAGTATCTTGATTGTAATTCAAAATCATTATACTCTTAAATTAAATAAAAGAGTGATAGTTACTTGTTGAACACAACAGAAAAAAATATCTTCACATTCGCTAAATGAAAGTCGGGCCAGCCCGAAATTTCGGGCCGGGCCGTCAATTTTCATTTCGGGTCGGGCCTCGGGCCGGGCCGGTTACCTTTATGCGTCGGGCCAGGCCGGGTTTATTAAAAGCCCGGCTTGGCCCGGCCCGAGTCCATCCCTAAACTACAAATAATATCGCGCATCTGGCTGTTAGAGAAATGGCTAGCTAAGCCGTGAATTTTTTTTACTAGTATCTAGCGTTTTACTACTAATGACTACTAAATCAGAAAAACTGAGGTTCCTTATTCAACACTACTGTTAGAACACGCACGACAACCTACTATTTATTCACACTTAATGTTGTCACATGCCTACTTGATAATTCGAGGAATAAAAATTTCCATAGTAAAATACATTAAACCATTTAAAATATAATAAATTAAAAACCGACAGAGTTATTAAAATTAAAAAAAAATAATTTTTTGTGTAAAATAGAAAGACCTTTAATATATGTCATTTATTTCAAGCATAGTTCAACAGAAAAAAAATTATGTTTTGATTTAGTGCAGAAATAAACTGTAACTAGCGCCCTCTATGAGCAATGCCAAAGTAAATTTCAAATTTGTAATTCTCATGCCAAAAAACAAAAGTTAGTTTTAGGATTGATCCTATCAAAACTTCCAAAATTATTTGTAAATTTCATACTAAATTTTCGACCTTGAATAGCTTGTATCCATTAAACACGCGACTTTGGCATAATGCACGTTGGTCTGAATAGTAATATTTTTGTTTCTAGTTTCTTCAGTTTGGAGATTAACAATTCTTCGCCCTTTATAAACAGGGTGTTTTTTAATAACGTACTAATATTTCAAGGTGTTTCCTCAGGTCATTACATGAAGAAACATTGATAATAATAGATTTTGTTTCATAAAAACTGTTGAAAATGGTCATCCTTAACTTAATACACTGTAGGATACTAAATTCCTCAAAAGGTAAATAGTATGTTCGCTCTACCATATAGGCGGCAGAGCCTCGACAGATTACAAGGGGTTCCTGTTTAACGGTTAAGCCCAGTGTAAAAAGGATGTTAAATGGCTTTGAGAGAAAAAGGGTCCCTCTAAAGAGATCTTCCAGCCAGCTAAGCTTCTTCAACTTAGGGCAGAGCTATGAGCTAGGGTCGTAGGATGGTATACGATAAAACAAAAGAAACTTTATTGGACGCCACCGTATCTTAATGAGTGTTTAATAAGAAACTATCCGAAGATCAGATACGGAAATCTTCGAAAGAAAAAAATTTAAGACGAGCAACATAAAAAAATACTTTGGTCTATGCAATCTGGAATGGGAACGACGATCTCGTGCTATCTGAAAATTTAACCACACCTTAACATGTTCAAACTAGAGCTTTGTTAGAGCCTAGTCACTTTATCACCAAAAAAATTATAAATAAAACCACTAGTCAAAATTATACTTTCAAAAAAAACTTTTAATTTTAACACCAATAATATCGTTCTTCAATACCACAATTTCATATTTGTAAACTGTTTACTTCTGTAGGACAATTACTGCTGACTTCAATGAAAGAAAATTCTATGACAACTTATTATTTTTTCTATAGATTTCTAAAAAATATATATATATATACATTGTTTATATAAAGCTATCTATACGGAGACTTTCGAGACAGTTCCTTTATTACGATTTAAAATTAATCTCCGAGCATTCGTGGGATATCTTTTTATTTGGATGGTTTACTTTAATTCTCTATAAGAAATATATGGTTTTCATTTTTTATGTTACAGTTACTTCATGATACTTGAATAGGATCCTGTTCAGTTTACAAAAAACAAATTAAATGTTCAAAAGAAATTTGCAGGTTATAACACTATATTTTTAATAGATATCTTTAATAGAATCAAAGGTTAAAGAAAAATACTTATTATCAACATTAAGCTATACTTCAAGTGTACTATCAAAATGTGTTATACACAATAATTCGGCAAACAATTCTTATCGTATCACATGTTTAGTTATGCAAACATTTTAACACAACTTTGTAACTTCAAAAATAATCTTACAAAAATAGCTTGAATATTAAGGCCATTTATGCATTATCCAAGTACTAAATTTCAAACTAAATTTTACGTAGATCAAATTAACTGATCTTCGAACCTTCACAAAATTTCGAGAATTAATTTTAAATAAACATATATATAGCTTCTTCGGAAATTATTTGTGCATTTTAAATGAATGTTCCTTGACAAGAATATAGGTATAAAAATGGAAGATGACTCACCGCTGGATATCTGCTTGGCGGTTGAATTTTCTTTAACATATATGTACTTACAATTGTGGTTGTGCGCAACTGAAACAGGTGTCCTCTATACTAACCAAACATTCGTGGGGATTTCCACACTTTTGCCTAGCAACAATTGAAGCTGCATTTCAGTCTCGTACTTGCCATATGGTTAACGATTGTTTTATATAATACGTAATTTCCATTGATTTATCACGCGAAGCTTGAAATTAATATTTTAAAACTCGGAATTAATATTGTCTTCATATTTAATACTTGATATTTTAAACTTTAAAATTTTAAACTTAAAAAACTGCGAGTTATGTGTTCCCCCATTTGTTATACCTATAAAACTAATACTTAAGAAAGCTATTAGGAAATATTAGGAAATGTGCAACAATGTCATAAAAGACAAATTATTACAATTTATTTCAGTTTATAAACGTTAATGGGAACGGAAGCGCTACAAAGTAGCACAAGGATAAGTGACACTGCAGATGTCAGGTCACAGACGGTCGTAGGAAGTCACGTACCGAGATTACGCAGAAGTAAGCCTGCAACAAAGTAATTATGAATAGCTTTTAAGATAGCAACTATGTATCATGAATAGAATCAAGTGTAAGCAGACATTATGTCTGTAAGTTCCCACAGAACTGTGAGGGGGTAGGGAGAATATATAAGGCCCGGGAGCTCCACTCGCAGTCAGTTCATCAAACGTTCAGCTTTTGCATTGCAGTTCGTAGATAGCTCATATTGTACAATTAATTAATGTATTTCGACTTAGACTAATTATTCAAGTTTGTCAAAATTCCAATTAATTTCTGTATAATCAAAAATAAATTTGTTAAAGTTCAAAGAAGTCTTTTTAAAAAGGGCCGCTCGAAGCCACGAACCTTAACTCGCGTAGAAATATAATTACAACCAACTTAGGTCGATGTTACAACTCAAACTAAACCCATGGTATACGTTGCACTCCACTTGACTATCTGTTGGGGCGGCATGTTTAATTAAAACCTGCAGGCTCTCGATAACACTGGTATTCGGATTACATCTCTTATCAAAAAGGCTTCGACCACGAGGCAATGTTAACTATTCAAGCATGCGCCGGGAAGCGGGATATTGAATCAAGATACAAGAAAATAGAAGAGTACTTAAAATTTACTTTGACTATTCTAATGTAGATGGTGTACTATGTATGAATTCATAATATAAAGTTTCAATAGAAATTTAATATTTATTGACTAGTTGTATTGAACAAAAGCGTATATTTAAATAGCCGAAAATCGTAATTGTTACAACGCATCGAATTGCGCAGTCGCTCAAATATTCTCAAGGTATTCTATATTGTTTTAAAGGAGACAATAATTCGTTTTGTTAAATTTTCTAATTTATGGGAGTTCTATACGCCAAAGTTTTAAGATGATCCCATAAAATGGAATACAAACTACTAAATTCGGAGGACCTTGCTGGCTATTGTAAAGGTCCTCCGCGACCTATCCAACAATTAGGGTAAACTGTAAATGGTCACGATTAATTACATGCAGCATGTACCACATTTCGTTCCTTAACGCAATTGGTACGTCCTCAAGCTATACGGGCGGTTCTTCTTGGAGGAAATGCTGGTAGGACTGTCTATCAAGGCATTTTTGCAAAAGAAAATGAGGATACGAGATTATTACTAATAGTTCCAATCTATACATTAACTGAAAATTGATCTCAGAAATGGACTTTTGATTATGCCATACGGGGTTTCTTCAGTCCGCACATGATTATTATGGAAATTTTGAACAGCGTTCCTAGAAAATTTTGTCTGTGAACATAATTTTTGACACAAGCTGCGTATTTAGTGTAACATTCTGATGATACCAATGACAAAGTTCACAAGCTATGGAAAATACTTGGAAGACAATGCATACATATTTAAAATATAGTATGGATATAGCCAAAAAATCCAGAATTCATCAAACAATTTGATGACAAACATTCATAATTCCAGCAAGCTTTCTTGCACTCGTCTCAGTATGTGCCTCGATTTCCGGCACCGCAGCTTCTTCAATTTAGAGTGCTTTCACAGTTCCAGGTCTATTGTCAGAAATACCACTATGGAAACTACCAGTTTCACTAAGACGACGACGAATATGCCAAGGCATGATTAAGATATTTTGTTTGATAAATATGCCGGGCCTCTGTTGAATTGCCTTCTGCTAGACCGAGTATAATTTATCATATTTACTGATATATTTGAATAAAAAAGCGAAAAACAAAATAAAATACCATAGGTCATTGGAATAATACGATGAGATGCTTTTCAACATCGTCAACTTACTTTTGAAATGATGTTTGTAAGACCGTAATTTATTTAAAGGTAACTAGATTTATGTATTCAAAAATTATTCGTCAATATCTTACAAAACCGTAAACGAGGTATAAGAGACACCAAAGGCAGTTGGTAACGTTAATCCATGATGTGGAAATTAGCGCGCCCATCTGTCAATGACGTCACACAATATGCAAATTATTACACGTAAATGACGAAATATGCAAATTTATAAAAGGTATTATAAAAATCTCACACACGGGGAACTTACGTGAATATATAAGCGTCTCACAGAATTGCTTCCTTCAGGGTTGCTCGTGGCCCCTTTCAGATTATTTAAAGATGGTTCGCATGGCGTCCTTCGGGATTGCTCCAGCTAGCGACTGCGGGGCGTGGGCTGCTATCAGGCCAGGTTGCTTGCAAATTTGTCTTCTTTTCTATATGTAGCTGAACGATTAGGAACGGGTTTATAGGGACGACAATCAAAAGGCAGAGGAAATCTACATAAATAAGATAAAGATACGATACCAGACCCAAGCACTCTTCTTGATGTTCAAAGGCAAAGTCCCATTTCCAGCATCTTTCGGAAACCCCCCACTTTCCTGCCGCCACACGCGTTGGCGCGAAGTTCGTCCAACGCACTTCTGACGTGACAGAAATACACGCGCCAAGTCTTTCAAATTTATGGCGCGAAACTCCCGCATATCAAAACTAAACTAAAAAGATGTCTAGTGCTAAATTTTTGGCACGTAACAAATACTGCTTATTGGAACAATTTTAATTTTATCGATTTATTCAAGAACGGGTGCGTCTGAAGAGAAACACGTGGCGTACCATGTTTTTGTAAAAAATATCAGATAATATATTTGCAAGGACGGTCTTGGTGGGGTAATAGAATAATTTTTCTAACTAAAACGTATGGTTTTAGATTTTATTAACACATATCGAAATTGAAGATGATATCTAAAGCACTTTGGGAGCTATTAAAAATAAGGATTTAAAATAAAAAATTTCTACACCCGGTAGCAAAAAAGTTAAGCTGTTGTGGACATATGTTTATATGAACTTTTCTTCATAAACTGACCTGAGGAAACACCCTGAAATAAATGTTAGCACGTTATTAAGGAACACCGTGTATTTACTTAAGATATCTCGACTGCTTGAATAATTATTGAAGTTTTAATATTGGGGAAAGTAGTCAAACTTAATGGATTAATAAACTAATTTTTTATCATTTAATCTTTCAATAAATATTCTTTAGGAATCCAATACATATGAAGCTAATTTTATGTAATAATTGTTTAGTATTACTTACGGTTATATGTTGTATATATATACATTTAACTAAAGATACAGGAAATGTTCTTAAATGTATGAATAAATTATGGAATCATGAGAGTTGTCTAGACATTGACATATTATAATAGCTACAGACTTGAAAATAATTAATTGATATTGTTGTTGTTGTTGGATAAATAACATATCTTGAACTCGATATGTACATTATTGAAAACCTAAAGTGGATGTTTATTATTTTTAATAAGGGATATTAGATAAGAATAAATATTGTTTAAATTTTGTGTATCAGTTTTCTTGTTTAGTGTGTTACTTTATATTGATATTGCAATCACTTCTAAAAATAAAATAAGCGTATATAATAATATGAATCCTTAAACACAATTTTTCTATCTGGGTAGTTCATGGAATGTTTCGTCTCAGTACCATGTGTGGTAAGGGCACAAGATATAATTTCTCTCTTACAATCACTTTTGTGTGAAATAATTCTATAATTCTGGATGAAGGCCATTTTGATGTTAGTCCAACATAATGAAAATGCTACAGAAAATACTTCGTTAGAAGAGCAGCATTACCCAGCATGCTGCTTATTCAGAGCATGCAAGTGCAGATATACATTATGTAACCACACAATGAGCAGAACAGGAAAATATAAACATAAAATTCCCGTTACAGTCAGAGCCGTACCTAGACCACATTATTTGGGGGCGTGTTGTGATGAAACTTTGCAGACGAAACTAATAGCGCATATGTAGACATTATATTTTTATGTAAATACCCAAGTATTAGTATGCGATCATGAAAGTAAACGTCCAAGAAATGCTGACTACATCAGAAAATTTGCTGACAAAATGCCGACAAAAGTAGAAAATTTAACGAGGACCACAATCGTGTGGGGGGATGTGACCCACACCCCCATATTTACGGTTCTGGTTAAAGTACAACAAGCTTTTGACAACCCAAGGAGTGAGTACGTCCAACAGATTTGAAGTATTAGGGAAAGAAGATGAAGCAATGGAGAGCCAATCTGAATGAAACACGACGATCTATCCACTACAGACAGGAATACTTCTCCTAGACTAAACGGACAGCCTGGGTATCCTACGTCGAAGAGAAAAATTATTATCCCTTCTTTGACATAACTTCCATCCGTAGCACTAGCAGTAACGGACGCCCACGTATCTACCACTTGCCTCAAAGTACGTAAGCCGCCTCTGATAATTGCGCGGGAAGCTCTTTATCAGCAACTGAACCGAACGGATGTGTTTTGCAGAGCACCAACCACTGTTTCAAGTAAATTTCTGTATAGAGATTTTTATATATTTAACTTTAGAGTTTGAGTTTTTATTATATTATAATAATACTGTGTGGCATTAATTTTTCAAACCCAAGGCAGTAAAATAAACCGAAAAACAAAATTTTAATAAATTAAATAATTAATAAAGTGCGTTTTGCTTTGAATTTTAACTAAAATCCGCATTCAAATCCAAACAAAATTTAATTTCGGCCTAATGAGTCAAAAACCCCATAAATTAACACCCAAAAAAGCAATTTGCAAAAACAACTTAAAACGCGTTTATAATAAATTAGGAGTTTTTATAAAAAAAATTGCGTAAATAAAATTAAAAATCCCGTAAACCAACAAACAAATTTGTAAAATTTTAGTAGCATAGAATTTGAATTGAAGGTTTGGAATTAGAATAAATAGATAAATAAATGCAGGGCTTTTTACAGTTCCTTTTAAAAGTAATCCAGGTATTTTTATTGGACTAAGGACTTTATTTTAGCCATCGCTGTTATTTGTGATGTTTAGTGGTTCATTTTATTTTTGCGTCTTTTAATCGTGGCGACCGTTCACGTCGTTTTTTTGAGCAGGGTTTTTGTTAATTTTTTGTCCTTTTTTTTGCGTTTTGGTGGTCCACCGAGAAGACGAGCCGTTCCCAAGAAGGAAGAGGGGCTACAGGACGGAGTCAGTTGGAGGCTGAGGGCGCGATCGCGAAGAGACTGAAGGTGATGCTAAAGAACGTGATATTAGAGACTCGGGAGGAAGTCAAGCTATCGGAGAAGGAGCCTACGGCGGTCGGATTGCGTAAGTCGAAGCCCCTTGTTGATGTTCCAGCCGAAATTGCTTTCAACATCGAGAGGGAGCGCAAGACATCGACCAGCAGTAACGGAAACGTTGCTGCCAGCGACCTTGACGAGTTGGACATTCTGATATTTAGGGCGAAAAAAACGCATACCCTAATCCATAAGAGGGTGCCAAGAACTACTGCCACGACTGTTGACAACGAAATGATGGTGATTCGGAACGCCGCGGACAAGTTCCGAGACGATGAGAATCAGCTAATTAATATGGTTAGGGCATTGCGGCTTTGCGTAGGGGATGTTGGGAAAGCAAGTGTTGTTGCAGGAGGTCCAAAGGAGATCGGTGCTGTTTCAGGTTAGCAGGGTTCCAGGAGTCATGGGAAGTCGATGCCGGGCTGGACATGGTACGCTGCAGCAACTGCTTACGTCTATGTTACCCATTAGGGTCAACGACAAGCCAGGAGACGAAGACGTTTTTTGGACCCTGAAGAAGAAGATCGGTCCCGCTCGCGATGAGTTTGTTGTTGTCGAAGTTAGAAGGGCGCGTAGAAGGAGTGTTGTTGTCGAGTTGCTGGTCGTGAAGATGCTACGAAGCTGCAGTCCAAGGTCGGAGGAAACTGCTAGGATTTTGTAGGGAAGACCATCGAGAAAGAGCGTCCACGGATCGTTCTCCCGGAGGTCTAAACGGGGTTGACCGTAAGCCAGAATCCCCGTTTCGGCGATTTGAAGTTGGAAGACTTCCTGAAGGAGAAGTTTAGCTCTTGGGAAAGGGCCCTAGTGACCACTACACTTCGAAGGCGCGTACTAGCTGGTGTTATAAACGGCGAAGAGTATTGGCTAGGGACCACTTCTTGATGACAAAGTGCTATCGGTGCTATCAGTTCGGTCAGCAATCCATGGAATGGAGGTAGAAGGAACGGTGGTGCTGGAATGGTGCCGAAGTCGAGCATGAATTAAAGCATTGCCGGAAGGAAGTCGCCTGTTGTATGGTTTGCGCCAGGGTAAACAACAGAACAAACCGTAGCGCGAAAGTCGGTACGCGCAAGGCGCTAAATCGAGCAAATGCCCCATGTTGGTACCTCGGAAGAGCGCAATCACACGTAACATCGATTATGGATTGTGAAGACCAAATACAATCTGAAAGAAGTAAGAAAATTAAATTTGCGCAACTTAATATCGGAAAAGGCAAAGGGGTCACAAATAAGTTCCTAAAGCTATTTAACGATAAAAAGATCGACACCGAATTTATACTGAAACTGCACCTGTATAGCAGGCTTTAGGAGGTCGGTTAACGTATTAAACACAGATGTCGAACTACCGCGCTGCGAAGTAATTATAAATAATGGGACGTGCGCGGGAATAACACTCAATAATTTATCGAACGAGTATTTAACGACCACCGAAATATAACTAGGTTAAATACATTTTACGTAATAAGCGCGTATCTTCCACCGGTCGACTCCCGGCAGGAAAATCCCCAAATCTAGGAATTGATAAATCAATTTAAGAACATTATTCGCAAAATTAGATGAACTAAAAAACTAATCACTGTGGGAGATTTCAATGCTCACTCGCCATTATGAGGTAGTCCAATCGAATACGATAGGGGCTCGCAGGTCGCTGATCTATTGACGGAATGGAATATTAGGGTGATCAATAATAATCATTCACCTATGCTTGAAAGGCCTAGAGGCAGAAATTATATAGATATTACTGTAACCTCGAACGAGATGTTGGTGATCATTTGTAATTGGGAACTGAAATAGGACGAGGCACCGCTCTCATAAATTAGTAACGTGGGATGTTCATACCAAGAAAAGCGTAAACGAACAAATAACTATCTTTCCACGGTTCTGCGATAAAAAAGCAAATTGGGAGCGGTTTTAACAAAAATTTAGAGAAAGTATCTCCGGGTTCGAGAACGAACTACTAAACTGCCGAGAGGCACCCAAATAGAAACCCTTACGCAAACATTTAAAGTCGCGGTGTCAGATGCGTTGTCGTATTCCATGCCGCAGAAGAAAACATTTAAGGACATCGTACCTTGGTGGACCTTTATGCTAATGACCAAGCGGACAGAAACGCGCTCTCGGCACGATTGACACAAGTCGAAATTCCGGACAAAGTTGTGTTGCGAACGATGGAAAGAAGATGCCTGCATTAGTCATGTTCTCGTCCCACGTTCTGAAAACTGTCGTATGAGAACATCTTTATGTTTAAATTGCCCAAAAGGTGCACTATTGCTGGGTTTGCGGATGATACGCTGCTGATTGTTAGGTTAAAATTATTAATGGAGATGCAAATAAAACCGAATAAGGCATTGAGAAGGTTGGAGCATAATTTTTCAGTGCGAGTTGGTAGCAATAAAAAGCTCTACAGTACGTCATCAACCACTCAGGTACAAGTGGGTACTCTATCATTAGCAATAACAAATCAGCCCTGACTGCCCCGGCAAATATGATCACCTCGGCAGATCTTCAAAGACACGTGTGGAGAATAGGGCACACGGCAATTGGGCTTCAGGCTGTGAAGTTTTATTGGGTTAGGTCTCATGACGGCAATCGAGGAAACGACAGAGCAGATGAACTGACCAAGGAATCCGTAACGGCGTAGTTTCTTACATCGTATTGATCGGTACCGTTAATTAAGAAAAAGCTACGAGGGAGGTTAATCCAACAATGGAAGGAGATGCTTCCAACGCTGCTACTGACAGGTTGACACACAAACTTGCACCGAGCATATAAGCTAGAGATAAAAATGGAGGTGAAGTTCGATAATAAGATGGTACGGCTAGTAACAGGGCACAATGCACTGAAAACCTACCTGCGAAGATTTAGATAGACCGAGAACGACCGCTTTAAATGCGGTGAAGCGCCGAGCACGTGCTATTTGACTGATCACTCGAGATGGCTAGCAAGAGGTTGGCAGACTGGAAACTAGCTATCGAGAGGCTGGAATTGCCCAAAAGCTTGGAAGAGGTCCAGGAAGTGGCGTTCTGGGTAGCCTAGAAGGAGTTTGCGGGTAGGGTCGCGAGACTGAATGCTGAGATCTGGACGGAAGCCAAGGGAGCTAAATTTGTATAGTTTTAAGTCGACCCTTTAGATTGCACCGATTAGCAGAGCCGGTGGCCACTATCCGGTATTACGAACTCCCCCACCCCCTCCCCCACCGCACTTTCTGTACGAGTCTTGTTGATCAAACACCCTCCAAAGTCAACGTTATGGGTATCATTACTTAACCCTAACTTTAGTTTTCGTTTATGAATTTTATTTAAGGAATAATTAATTTTTGAATCAGATTTATATGAAACACCTAGTTATTCTCGTTTAATCCCAATGTAGTAACTTCGGGTTTAGCATTGAGGACGTGGTCGCAAGTGTAGCGGCCCTTATTCAAATTATACGGTAATCGCGTGGAATTTTGAAGCTTACCGTAGGATAGTGAATGCGGCTACAGCAAATAACATACAAATCAACGCCGTAAGGGGTAGAGACCAAATGCTCCTTTTTACAGAGAATTACAGGGACCTCATACCGATGTTAAATCAGATGAATGAACTTTTCTTCACGTACCAGCGTCTAGAAGAGCTGAAAGTTGTTCTATGTTGAATTCTAAAGAAGGTATCTATGCAGGACATCGAAGATAATCTAATGTCACAAGGCCACGCACTCAATTCGGTAAAACGAATTACTAAAGGGGATAGAAATCACAGAAAGAGTCTGCCTTTAGTACTAGTGATCGCCGAAAAGAATGAAAATGGGAAGGAAATCCTCCAATACACAGACGTGATTCGTTCTCGTATATTAGTCGAGTCTAAGAGAAAGTTGACGAGAAGCGTACAATGCGTCAAGCGTCAGTTGTACGGGCACCCTCATTCTGGTGCACGGCTAAACACCTCTGTGTGAAATGTGAAGAAGACCACTCTGCCTACGAATGCAAATAAAGTCCCAGTGCTAAAGTAGAATGCACTGTCAGAGTGAACACCCGGTAAGCTATCGGAAGTGCCCCATCAATCCCGATGAATTAAAAAAAAACAAAAGAAGAGGAAAAGCGGAGAAAAGTCATTTTCTCTCTCAGAATGAGAATGTAACCTATAGGCAAGCCGCGAACCCAAACGTTTAACTCAGCAGCGATAACCGACTCCAACAAAAGATCAAACAATTTCTTTCGGAAGTCCTGCCGGGTCATTTAAGGGCAACTATTAAAAATGGATAAAATCATCAAACCAACAACATGGAACGCGACAGAAACTAAGCGACAGCATCCATATTCTGGGATACAATGCCTTCTGGCAAACAGAATTGGATCCTCCAAAGGAGTATTGCTATAGTGTGTAAGGATATGTTCTCTGCAAAGAATGTCTGCTAAGATATAAACGACTGCGAAGCAGTACTAAACGAAACTCTTATAAATGGGAAAATTATAACTTCGTAGTAGTATGTGTGAAGCCGACAAAGTCTCCTACTGAAGCAGACTTGTGTGAGATCGTAAAAACCAGAAATACCATCGCTGGCGGAGGTCTAAGCAGTAAACATCCATCTTAGAAATAGCGGTCGACGAATAATTCTGACTAAGAGATGATCAGAATCATCAATAAATGTAGAAATATGCAAGCTGGTGGTCTTATTGTGGCAACTTTCATGCCGTCGAACGCCGTAGGAGATGTCATCCACATATTTCTTGGACACAAAATAAACAGGTTAAAAAAATCTAGATACTTAACTCATTGAACTCCGACAACTTCCCCGTAGTGGCGAACATCGGTAAGGGGAAAAGTTTGAAGAATCTAAAGTACATCAAAACTAATTGGCGAATGTTTGCATACAAAATGGCTAGTTTCAACTAATCATCACACCAGATACTAACACTAAGCCAAATAGACAGTCAATAGATCGCTTCACCAAAAAAGTTCAAGATGATTTACATCAGGATAGCCAGGTTATGGCTAATATAATTAACCCTCTTCACCTGAATTTGCAGAAAATAGATCTCATTGCACAAAGGTACAAGTAAGAATCCAGATACCAGAATAAGTCATGACGGTACAAAACAAAGTGGACAGGAAAGAAGAATCATGGACCAGAAACATGGAGATAATCATAGTAACGGACAAGTTTTTCTCGGAAGTTCTTCAAAATGGTAACAAATGTGTTCTTCTAGATAAACATAAAGTGGAAAATTCGGCCAACCATTTTCAAATCCAGTTTTCTGAATACAGGTTTTTCCAACCTCAATACAATTCTAAAGTAGAAGGAACAACCCAACTTGCCATAGAAGCAAAAGTAGACAATGGAAAATGGTTCAAGATCTCAACCGATATGGCGAGGATAATTATATGTAAATTTACCTCTAAGAAAGTTCCAGATGAAGATGGCATACGAATCGAAACAATCAAGTTCCGCCAAGAATCTGCCGTCCAAGAACTGTCCAACATATATGACACCACCTTCAAGCATCATATTTCCCTAAAAAATGGAAAGAGGCTATCATCTTTACCATAACAATAAAGAACCAAACCCCATCTGTGCCCAGAAACAAGCGACCAATACGTTTACTTGATGGATTTTCCAAAATCTTAGAAATCTTAATCATGATAGGAATGCAGAAACGTGTCTAAAAGTATAAAGGTTTTCCACCATGCTAGTTCGGCTTTCACCACAAACTTTTGATTACTCAACAGGCAGTAAATCTGGAGGCACTGGTCAGAGAACCAATATTTGCGACGAACCCTAAATCCATTTATTTGGTACTGCTAGACGCAGAAAAGGTAAGATGACATAATATCCAAATTAGTTCCCAAAGGGCTCATCAAAATATTTTGATTTTCTTAAAAGGATAGATTTTCCGTATCAAAGTACACCGAGCTATCTCGCAAGTCCTGAACATAAAAGTAAGGTTACCTCAGGCCTCTACAATTTCGCCGGATCTTTTCAATTACTGCGTGTGCGACACTCCAACCTTCAAAGAGGACAAGAATACCCACATTCTGCAAGTTCACAGACGTTTTGGGGGTTTTAGTATTTCAACCATTATCTGCAGAACATGCTAGAAAGAGTTGGGGAAAAACTCTGGCGAAAATTGTCGATTACCATGAAGAATTGGACAAAAATTTAAGTAAATCAGCAGGTTACCTAGGAGCGAAGCTTGACTCCTAATTGAGGTTCCAAACATATGTCAGAAGCCGTGGAGTAGTTGCTATGAAGACTATCAGAAAAATGTATCCCGTCTTGAAGTATGACAGCATACTTGGCACGGGTGCCAGGATGATAATTCTAAACACGCTGATAACACCCCAGTTTATGTACGGGCTTGTAATTTGAACACATGACGCCCCCAGGACCGAAGTTAGTGCAGAACAAAATACTGAGGAAAATTGTGGACGTTTCATAATGTTCATCCAATTAACAGCTACAAATCTATACTTACAAGCATTGACTCCACGAGAAATAAATGATACGTGGAAGACAAATTTGACGCCAGGGTAAGAAATACCTCCCATCAATTAGAGGGAGAAATACGAGGTATACATAGTGCTGATTGTTCGGTTTCCTTGTCGCACGTTGTCGTGTTTAATTTTAAGTCGTAAATTCATAGTAGTAAATCAAATAGTGAAGCTGTCATCCCTTGTCCCGTTATATCCTGTCATAAATCTTCTTTGTGTTTGTCGATTAAGTTGGACTAAGGGTAGTGACAAAAACACTCTCTCATCGCTATCGGGGCGAATCGGTTGTTCGTTCGGTACGTGAGTTAGTCATTAGTGCCGCTCAATGTAAATCTGTCGATAAACCCCTAAAAAACACAGTGAAAGTGCAAAAGTAACGCGTACGATAAATTCGCATGCAGTCCACTTAGTTGAATAATAGGAGCGACGCTTAAAACAATAAAACAACGCGTAGGTATTATTTAATTAATTAATTAGTTCCGATTCCATTCGCTCGTTATTTATACTTTGGTTTGATAATTGTCGTAGTTTTTGATTATGCTTGAGCGTGTTACAAAGAGACCAACATCGTGCTTACACATTTAATGGTAGAAACATTTGGTCGTAACGGTAGATTATACAATATATCCCTTGTCCTTTGTCGCAAAGATTAGTGGTCGGTCGGTTTTCTTTATGTAAACTAAATTTATGAGGGTTATTTTATTTTTAAATCCTTATCTTATTTTTCATCGTCAAGTTCGAGGAACCACTCGGGTTCATTCAACTTGCATAACAAAGGGGTTGGAATTTATGGGAAACGTTAAACGTTTTGTCGGGCGAGCACCGTAATTAGTTGCATCTATTTATTAATAAATTAATTTCGTAGATTAATTAGTTGCAGCGTATTTGAGTTCGCATTGTTTTTACATTAATTTTTATTGTCGTTCATTAATCATTAATCAGATATGGTTATATCTATCTATAAAGCTATTGTTGAAGCTATATTTGTAGTTAAAAGATTGGATCATATATACAGTAAAATTAATCAACCGGAAAATGTATCGATTGCTTTAATTAGAGCATCGATTAAATGTGTCGAGCAAATTAAAACTCATTTCAAGTCTTTTTGCGAGGATATTTTCTTTGATAAAGAGAGTGAACAATTGGATGAATTTTCGGTTCTTAGAGTGAAAATCGATGATTATCTATTAGATATTCGTATTATCACGGAACAATGTGAATTCGATTGCGTAGAAAATAAGCCGCAGGTGGAAAATTTGAATAATGCTTACCGGTAAAATATGCTATTCGCTTGACGCATCTTTCTGTCCCGCGGTTCTCGGGACGTATTTCGGATTTTGAGAGTTATCATGCAGTTTATAAGCGATTGACTCATGATAATGTCAGTTTGTCACCAGTTGAAAAATTTTGCTATCTCGTTGATACACTAGATGAGTCGTCGCGTGCGTTAATAAAACATTTGCCATTAAACGATTGTGCATACGATGAACCTATAAAATCATTACTAATCGTTTTCAGTCAATTAATTAGTTGTTTTGATGAAAATATATTCGCGTTAAAGCAAATGAAAATAGATTTATTAGATTTCATGTTTTTAATCTGTTATCGAAAAAATTAGATACAAACATTTTAAAGCGTTTTGAATTGGGAAATAGTGACGAGATTCCTTCGTTTAAAAATTTAAGGTCATACAATGAAAAACAATGTAAAGTGTTGGAAATAAATGACATTGCTTCAGGAACATGCTTAAAATCTCGAGATTCCGTTAAAGAAAAAGAAAGAGGAAGGTTTGTTAGCACTTCGGCTAAAACTTCTCTAGTTGGTACTACCAATGATGGTAAAAATTGTAGTTTATGTTAAGCTGTGCATCCTATTTATAGATGTAAGCAGTTTCTCGATAAAACCCCTCAAGAAAAATTTGAGGTGGTTAGGGTAAAAACCTTTGTATCAAATGTTTAAACACTTCACATTTGATGAAAAATTGTAAGTTAAATTGGTCTGTAGAAAATGTCAACAGTCGCACAATTCGTTACTTCACTGCGGTAAACGAGAGAAATCGGTGTCTCTACGCAGACAAACCCATCGTCAAAGGTCCGCGCCTCCTCGGAGATCGGCGCCTAGACTTACTTCTACTATTAGACCTAGTGAAGAAAATCTGTCGTCGGCGGTTGTGCACAATCAACCTGTCACCAACTCGTTAATTTCGACGTCATTATAACATACAACCACGCTTTTAACTACGGCAATGGCATCGGTGCCTGATTATACAAGAAAATTGCAACCTGTTTGTGTAATTTTAGATAACGGATCCATGGAAAGTTTTATGACTGAAAGGTGCCGTCAGAAATTAGGTTTGAGGAAACGGAGAGCCAATGTCACTGTTAAAGGACTTGGCTTGAATTCGTCTTTAGTGTCTGGTGCACTATCGTGTGTAATTAGCCCCTCGGGAGCACGGTTTCCAGCATATGAAATTATTTAGTATCTTTTACCTAACATTTGTAATCAATTACCTTCGTCTTCTATAGGGGTCAAGGAATGGTCGCATACTCGAGGTTTGGCCTTAGCTTATCCTAATTTTAATATTCCTGGTAAGATTGACATGCTGCTCGGAGCGGAAATCTTTGCTCAGGTTTTGTCGAACGAGTCTTGTTGGGGTATCGCTAACGAGCCAGTTGCTATTAAAACAACCTTTAGTTGGGTTTTAACGGGAAAGGTCGTTTCCCCGAATAATTCTATTACGTCGTTGTGTGCTATTGTTGAGCCCTTAAACGGCCACTTTTGTCGATTTTGGGAATTAGAAAATATTCCCTTCAAGAAACACATTTCTCCTGAAGAAGAAAAGTGTGAAAAAAAAATTTGTGGAAAATTATAGACGTAACAAGGACGGTCGTTTTGTAGTGTCCTTGCCCTATAAAATTTCTGAACCCTCATTCGTGGGGTACGAGATCGATTTGTATTAAAAGATTTTTGTCTTTAGAACGTTGTTTGCTAAAAAATCCTGAATTGTATTCGGATTATACAAAATTTATGGAGGATTATTTCAAAGCGGTCACATGGTTCAAGTGGAATCGCCTGAAAATTTGTCGGTTCATGAGAAAATGTATTACATTCCCCATCATGCTGTACATAAGCGTGATAGCACTACCACCAAATTGCGTGTGGTTTTCGATGCTTCGTGTCCGGATCAATCTGGAAATTTGTTAAATAATAGCTTGAGTATTGGCCCTGCTTTGCAAAAAGATATTGCAGTTGTGTTATTGCACCTTCGTGTACATCCTACCGTAATTACAGCTGAAATTAAACAAATGTATCGGCAGATTTTGATTAAAGATACTCATCGTGATTATCAACGTATCGTCTGGAGATTTTCTGCGTCAGATCGTATTATGGACTTTAAATTAAATAATGTGACTTATGGAGTTTCGTCGTCGTCTTTTTGGCCTTGCGTACTGTTCAAGAATTGGCAAGGTTAGAATCGATTAATCTTCCTTTCACGTCATCGGTATTGGCGAGCGATACCTATGTTGATGATTTAGTCACTGGATGCAATTCGATTGAAGCTGCAAATCAATTAATTGGTGAGTTGAATAGTATTTGTACTAGTGGTGGTTTTCAGTTAAGAAAATGGATTAGTAATTGCCCCTAAGTGATCTCAAATCTGAAGGAGTCCCTGTTCAGTTCGGAAGCAATTACATTTCAAGATAAAGATAGTGGTTCAATAAAAATTTTGGGCCTTTCGTGGCACGCTCTTACAGATGTATTTTTATACAACTTAGACGTTGAAAAGCGCACTTGCAACAAGCGTAATATTTTGTCGGCTATCGCAAAAATTTTTGATCCTCTCGGTTTGATAACGCCTTTAGTACTTTGTAATAAACGTTTAGTTCAAGATCTTTGGTTTTTAGGTCTCGGTTGAGACCAAGAGCCTCTATTGGAAGTTGTACAAAAATGGAAACATTTTTTGGGTGAATTGCCAGCGGTTTCGAATATTGAGATTTTGCGTCGCATCGTATATAATAATTTTAAAAAGGTGAAGTTGCATGGATTCTGTGATGCTTCTGAAGCCGGATATGTAGCTGTCATCTATTTTCGTTCGATTTAGAAGGTAAAGTTGCCGTGTCATTAGTATGCGCAAAATCGAAGGTTGCTCCTACTAATCACGTTTCATTGCCCCGTCTCGAATTGTGTGCTGTCGTACACTTGGTACATTTAGTAGATTTCGTCAAAAATACTTATACAGATAGTTTATCATTTAGTAATATTTTCACGTGGTCAGGACCTTCCTGGCTAGTGCGTCGTAGCGAAGAATGGCCAGTAACGTCGCTGACAAAGCTTATCGACTCATCTCAGATGAACGTCGAACATCGTACTCTGTCGTTAACAGTCGTTGCCTGAGAATTTTTTAGATTTGTTATTCGATAAATTTTCAAAACTGCAGAAAATTTGTAGGATTATTACATGTATTCGTCATTTCATTCGTAATGTTCAATGTCCGGCAGATTTGCGTTCAAAATATTCTGATGGTTTGTCTCTAGCTCAGCAGCAAGAGGCTATACATTTATTGATTTAAAAAGTTCAAACAGATGTTTTTGCCCAAGAGATTACAAATATTAAAACTGGAAAACTTGTTAGTAAACAACTTCGTAGCCTTAGTCTGTTTCTAGATAGTCGTGATTTGTTGAGGGTGGGCGATCACCTGCGTAAGTCTGAGTTGTCGCATGGTGCAAAATTTCCAATTTTGTTCCCTCAATCGCATCGGTTGACTGAAATTATTATATTAGATTGTCATGAAAGACATTTACATCCTGGAAGTCGAACAACTCAATTTTTATTAACTCAAAATTATTGGATCTTGTCCGCAAAGGGGGGCTATTCGAAAATGTTTGAAATCCTGCATTGGTTGTTTTCGTGTAAACCCCATGGCTTTATGCCCTCTTATGGGGGATTTACCAGCTTCTAGGTTAATTCCAGGTAAGGCGTTTTTACATACGGGAATCGACTTTGGTGGACCTTTCTCTGTCACGATGAATCGGTGTCGTGGCGCAAAATCATTGAAAGCGTACATTTGTCTATTTATTTGTTTCAGCACTAAAGTTATCCATTTGGAATTAGTGTCTAACTTGTTGACAGACGATTTCTTGGGTGGTTTACGTCGATTTATTGCTCAAAGAGGCAAATGTATTCAAATTCATTGTGGACAATGGCACTAATTTCGTTGGAGCCTCTCGTAAAATCTCTCAATTGATGAGCCATTCGGCAGGCTGTAACAACCCGATTTTCAATCGCTTTGTTGAGCATAAAATTGTATCATTATTTCTTATATAATGTTACGCTACTGCGTACCAAAACTTAGATTATTATCAGTTGACACAATTTAATTATTACTTGTATATTTCACGAACCGTGGTTGAATTATTACATGTACGGGTTACAAAGCCTGCATAGACCGCGGTGGAATAATCTCATACAAGCGAATGCTTCTATATTTTAAAAAACTTTCGTTTTACATCTACGGTACCTGGGATCGCATAATATTTACAATACAATGTATTGAGAGGGTGAGTTTCTGGTATTTAAACATATGGTGCGGCCGCAGGGCCGGACGGATTCCGGGTTTTTTTTTATGTGTGTCTTTGGGTGAAGACGTGTTTGAGTGTTGCTTAGAACACGTAAGTACTTATTTTGTTTGAAAAGACATTTATTTTTAATAATGCAAGTAACCCTTTGCTATAAATTTCATTTTGATACTACATCGATTTATGTAGATCATTATTGAATTGTAAGGAAAGACTGAGTTTATTTTGTGGTGGCTGTTTCACCATTCGATTACAGCACATGTTAACAGCCCATGTTACATTTATAGGAATTGAACAAAGCAACCCCGTTAATTAATTTTACATAAACGCTAACGACGGGGTGCGGGAGCTGTTGTTGCGATCAATAGGCCGGTTTGCTTTTGTAGTGAGTTATATTGACAGTAAATTACGTCGCGTGTTCCGGAAATAATCAGTGAAGAGAGCATGCGGTATTAACCCCTGGAATATTTGATTTAATTTGTACATACGGATACCGTGTTGAAAGGACGGTATTGCATAGTTGTGTTTCAAAGTGCTTTTGTTAAATTAATTAAAAGATATTAAGTTAATCATAGTTAGGCTAAGGTTAGGTATATGTGACGACGTGCACGTCCCAAGATAACAATTAGGTTAGATAGAGTTACGTTATTTTATGTCGGAATAGTGGGCCCTGTAGGCCTTATTGCATTTCGAGTTCCAGACTGTTTATTTATTTGTTTGTACATGCTATTCCTGACAGTCGATGGTATAATAAAATGTTATTGCTTTTTCTAAATTACGAGTTTATTTCATGATACTTTTATTAGGTATCAGTGCCTTTCCGCTGATTGGCGCCCATGTTTATTATAAATTGTTAATATATGTATTGATGATTTTTATCCATATCGCATATTTGGTAAGTACAAGCAAGGGTTTAGTTAAGAGTTTGAACCACGACCTACGCCGCTGAGTTTAGTCTGCCTGGCCTTAATTAACCGTCTTGACTGGTCTTTACAGCCCCTCGACGGACGGTTGATTAGGTAAATATTACAAGGCGTTGAGGGAATCGAATTCGTGTTTAACCCTCCTGCGGCTCCTCATTTCGGTGGGTTGTGGGAGGCCGAGATTAAATCGGTGAAATACCATTTGAAAAAAATTGTTGGTGAACTAATTTTGTCGTTTGAAGGATTCTCGACGGTATTGATTCAAATCGAAGCGATTCTCAACTCACGACCACTATGCGCACTGAGTTGCGAACCGCATAACTTTTCATATTTGACCCCGGGTCATTTTCTTAATGTTGAACCAGTCTCAGTGTTACCAGATCCAGATTTGTTGTCCATAAACCTCTCTCGTTTGATTTGCTGGCAACTGTTGCAGCAAATGCAACAAGGGTTTTGGAAAAATTGGAGTGCTGAATAACTGCATACGTTGCAACAAAAAGGTAAGTGGTCGAGGAATTCCGCTACCCAGCCTATTGATTCGCTTGTCCTTTTAAAGGAAGAAGATAACCCCCCTCTACAGTGGCGTTTAGGAAGAGTAGTGGATGTCCATCCTGGTAGAGATGGTACCGCTCGGGTAGCTACAGTCAAGACATCCTAAGGATTAGTTAAACGTCCTCTAGTAAAACTATGTTTACTGCCAGTTACTTAATAATGGCATATGTACATATATTCACTTATATAAGTTGTCGATTTAGGTTTTTTAGTTAATACCTCTAATTATTTTTAAATATAAAATAAGTTAGTTTATACTTATTTTAGTGGGTGGGATGTTCGGTTTCTTTGTCGCACGTTGTCGTGTTTAATTTTAAGTCGTAAATTCATAGTTGTAAATCAGATAGTGAAGCTGTCATCCCTTGTCACATTATATCCTGTCATAAACCTCCTTTGTATTTGTGGAAATTAAGTTGGATTAAGGGTAGTGACAAAAACACTCTCTCATCGATATCGGAGCGAAACGGTCGTTCGTTCGGTACGTCAGTTAGTCATTAGTGCCGTTGAATGTAAATTTGTCGATAAACCCTTAATAAACACAGTGAAAGTGCAAAAGTAACGCGTACTATAAATTCGCATACAGTCCACTTAGTTGAAGAATGGGAACGACACTTAGAACAATAAAACAACGCGGAGGTAAGTCGATATATAAAGTTATAAGACCCCCCGCGCATTAAACACTGATCTTAGGCACTATCCAGAAGACGAACAATACCTATAACCTGGAAATGATGGAGGTATCAGAAGGTTAACAAAAATAAAATTTGCAATCGTCGCAATGTTAACATTATCAATGTTCACGTTTCAAAGATATTTCATATACAATTTATTGCTATTTAAAGACGATGAAGTACAAAACACTCATACCGATAAACTATCAAAATTTTAAATTGAAACTCTAATGGCCCAGATGATTAGTTATGCAAGTATGTTCCACGATATTATTCAATTAAGAAGTAATAAATTATTGTTGCTTTATTAATAATAATCATAACATAAATAGTTAATAATTAATTAAAAGGTTGGATGTTAATTTCTTGATGAATATTAATCATTTTGATAAGGCTGTTTAAACTTAAACAACTTCCACAGATTGATAGTTATCTCATATTTTCAATTAAATTCTTTTTTTTTTTAGTTAAAGTCCAGTGGGTTGTTTATTTTAGTTTCTACATTTTAGTAACTTTTCAGTTTCTGAAGCATCAAAGAGTAATTTTTCTTACGTTATTAATTATTATTCAACTTGTATAAAATATCCCAGTCTTATAATTAAAGTAATTTAAATTCTTATCAACGAACTGAATAAATTATACATAAAATAATTCAGGTCTTGTACATCAAGGAGTACCAGTCTATTTCCCAACCTTTGTATCGATCAAAAATAAACACACTCGACGGCACACGTTGCGCCATCTCCTAGCCGTAGTACTGAAAACTCCTTAACTACATTACAAATTACGACAACTTTATTATTCAAATTCTCATGCGTGACAGAAAAATCTAAAATTAAAATATGCAGTATATAAAAACGTCATATTTATATATAATTAAGTGACTTTGCATGCTTTACTGAAAGTGTGCGTTCGTGTTTACATAATTAACTAAGCTTTGATGTACCTTAAAATAATTCGGAGAGATTATGCTAGTCAAATAGATGAATGCCGTGTTTTAAAATACGAATTAAGGTGAGATTACATTCCTAGAAATGTTTTTTTATATAAAGCTGAACTAACGTGCAACAGGTGTTTATTAAAGCTCAACGTTCCTGCATTCCTGCAACTGAAGTTCAGGATTCTACACTGCGATGGCGCCATGTATCAAATGTAGGGTTAGTATCTAATTTCTAACACTGCTGAAAGAAGTATTCGTGTACATGTTATTTCACAAGATAAACTGATGTATAGTATAGCCCAGATTTAAGTACAGTATTATTAATGCACAGCTGTGCAGGTCAAAAACAAAGCTTAATTACACAGACAACACGCTAGTTAAGAATCTTTAATACGTTGCAAGCGGGTGGGTGGGGTTAATCTTTCGCTTTACGTCGCAAACAAGACGGCGGCGGTGCTTTCTTTGATGAAATGAGTGCAGGGATGTTTTGAAGACACGATGCGATTTGTTATATTGTCTGAAGTGCTCTAGCTTGAAATTTGAAATTTACATAGGGTGGTCTAAGTTTTTCTTTTCTATTTTGGAGTGAGTTATTAGTTTGAAAACCTGATTTGTGTGGTTTTTTTATTTAACAAGACAAGTCCCTTAATTGAATTTGCATAATTGACTTCAGGAAATATCTTGCTTTGTTAGAAAACCTTGCTCTGAACTTGTTTTATGAATGCCTGAATGCTTGCCGTCGGCAAGTGGATGCTATATTCTTTATTAAAAATGTATTTGAATTGAAAAAAATTCCAGACACGTTTATCTTAATTCATATTATTTACTGGTCTTACTTGTTCAGGTGATGGTATAGGTAAATCCGAAATATTAACGCATAATGTTTTATTTGATTACCGACCTATAATTGGAACCTATATGTAGCGCAGTAGTCGTAATCATAAAGAATGTAAAATGGAGACTAGGTCTGTGAGGTGTCCTGATACAAAATATAATTAGCGCCTCAAAAAATTTTTTTTATTCTTAAGCTTTAATGATTCATACACACATTAAAAACAGTAATATAAATACTTATATTTTATTTTTTCTTGCATTTACGGCCGGTTTAGGCCTGGATTATGGAGGAGGCTAACGGGGCTGCAGCTCCGGACCCCATGACATTACGGGGCCCCGTGTCAATGAAGGTAATTTGTATTTTACTGATTTTTTATACCACGGCAGCATTATCATCTAGTTTTAATTAGTAGTAAGCAGGACAAAACCCCGTTGTTTCAATTCACTTAGATTTTTATTTAAAATAAAAAGAATAATCTTCCTTGTTTTAAATGCACATCTTTGTTTTATTATTTTGCTGATAATCGTTTTAAGGTGTAACTCAAAACTAATCTATTCGTGTGGGTGGCAGAAATAATAGCGCACTGTCCACATTTTTCGGTTCTGTGTTTTTGTTGTCTGGCGGTACAGCATACTTGGATTTGAACCTGCTAAGATAATTTTACAGTTAGAAGTTTCCTTTTCTTTTTTATATTCTTATTCTTATTCAGTTGCCCAAAAGCTCTAATTGAAAACATATTTACTACTACTACTGTTACTATAATGTAGTTAATTGAACAGTACACTACGGTATTTATTTAGTTTATTGCGTGTTTGCTTTTATAAGTAGTTTGAAATTTACTAACATGAATAAAAAACAGAATCGCTACAAGAGCGGCTTTCACAAAAGAAAAGAAAATTTAACTTTTTTTATGTCACTGCTACAATATTTTGCTAAATGATTATAGGCGCTGATGAGAAATTAGAAGCTGTAAATTAACTGTCCAAAATTACTGTTTTTTTACGCTCGTACTATCGTGATTGATTCAGTAGCGCCTCCTACTTCTACGTCAAGTAATCTGAATGCGGAAATAGCCGAGTTTGCAAATTTTAGTTATGATGACATCGTAACAATTGAAGGTATTCTATCTAATATTCTTTTCGTATATTTAGAAAAGAGGTATTAATTTTTCTAGAAAATACAAGTGACGACATAAATAGCAATGATAATCTACATAGTTTAGCGGTACGCGAAATTCGTAACAACGTGATGGTAATGTTTCTAGTTGCGGGTATAATTCATGTTTAGTTCTTGTATTTTACTCAATAAAACGCTGGGTTCTCACTTAAATAGAGTGTAATTACAGACTTTAGAAATACACAATTCTACACAAAATTAATTTTCATCCGCAATCCTATCACTACACATGTCACTGTCATCGCCCGCGTCTCTCCGCCGTTCATACACAACACTCCCCCTTTACATAATCATTGAACCAGTTATAAATCCAGACGCTCAGGCACCTTACGTATACGACTACTAGGCCTTAATCCTGCAGGATCAGACTCTACATCCTTATGCGGTAAGGTAATAATTTCTTCAGCTTGAACATTATCTGGGTTATTGATATGATCAGACACTTCATTTTCAGTGCTTAAATCCTGACTATTATTTGAATCTCTCAAGGGACTATTATTTGTAACTACAGGATTAGCATTTGAATTCGAAGTATTTGGTCTACTTATAATATCTTTATTGACTAACAGCTCTGGAAGATCTAGCATCACATCATTCGAAGGCGTATATTTTCTTAAACTATTTACATGTTTATACACAATTTTGTCCTCTATTTTTACCAGATATGTCACAGCGCTTACATGCTTAAATATCACACCTTTTTGCCATTTATCTTGTACGCAGGGACCAGTCTTCCTACTAACACCTGTTCTCCCACCACAAAATTATTTGGCCTAACACCATCATAAAATATATTATTAAGAATTAATTTACCACCCTTTTTTGGTTTAAGCAAGTCAATCACTGTTTTCGGTTTTATTTTGAATACTATCTCATTTGGACATAAACCAGTACTGGCACAGGGTGTATTCCTGTAACTAAATAAAAAATTCACTATTAGCTGTTCTATAGTAAGACTTGACCTTTGTAACAAGAACTTGTTTATAGCTAGTTTTACAGTTTGTACGTGTTTTTCGGCACTTCCATTAGATTGTGGGTGATAAGGGGGCGATTTTAACATAGTAATTCCGTTTGCCTGACAAAACATACTAAATTCCTTGGAATTGAATGGAGGGCCATTATCAATTACTATTATATCGGGTAACCCCATAACTGAAAAAGTTAATTTTAACTTATCTATAGTTTGGATAACATTAGTCCCTTTTGACATTAAATGAATATCAATCCATTTTGAATTAGTATCAACTATTAATAAACAAGTTATACCATTAATGACAAAGAAATCTATATGAATTCTCTGAAAAACCTTATCAGTTTTTGGCCAAGACATCAAGTTTTGTTCATGATTACTTTGATTAAACTGACACGTCTGGCATTTTGTAATTACAGCTTCAAAGTCCTGTTGCAGACCTGGCCACCATAAGATAGATCTAACTAATATTTTTGATCTCACCATACCTATGTGATCCTCATGGATCAAGTCTAAAAATTTTTTCCTTAAAATAGGTGGTATAACCACTTTTATCCCTACCACTGACATGTCATGTCGTTTTAGGAAGAAACATTTTAAATCAGGATCTGTAACTTTTACCGGCCAACCCGTTTTTACAAAGTCTAAAACCTTCATAAGTATTTATCGTTCTTTGTCGCTTCGCCTATGTCTTTGTACGTTAATGGCAAATCATTTGTTAGGTTAAACGATTTTATAGAACTATCAATTTCTGTATTTTCGTTTAACGGTAATCTAGACAACATATCTGCTTCGTACATTTGTGTACCTTTACGGTACTCAATTTTATAATCATATGTTGATAAGAATACATTCCAACGAATAATTCTCGAAGCTGACATAACAGGTATGTTGCGACCAGGATTCAATATAACTTTTAGCGGTTGATGATCAGATATCAATATAAATCATCTACCATACAAATATTTGTTAAAGCGTTTAACACAAAAAATTATTGCTAAAGCCTCTCTTTCTAGCTGAGAGTAACTTTGTTCAGTCTTTGACAACGTCCTTGATGTAAAACAAGTAGGTTTCTCCACTCTATCATTTTCCCGATGACTCAACCCCCCCCAATCCCATAAAAGCTTGCATTACAAGAAACTACAATAGTTTTTTTTTTGGATCATAGTGTGTGAGAACATGATTTTCGGTAATTAACTCTTTGCTTAACTGAAATGCCTCTTTACATTTTTTATTAAATTGAAATTCTGCACCCTTTTCTAGAAGCTTATACAATGGTTTTAAATGTGTAGCTAGCATAGGAACAAATTTACTATAATAATTAATTAAGCCTAAATAGGACCGTAATTGAGCTAAGTCATTAGGCTCTGGAGCCTCAGTTATTGCACGGATTTTATCATTACTAGGGTGAATACCATCTTGATCTATGCGATGCCCTAAATATTCAGCCTGCCTTTTAAAAAATGAACACTTCTCAATATTAACTTTCACATTATACCGGTCTAATCTTTCCAAAACCTTTTCAAGCAGCTCTCTAGCATGTTCTAGAGATATACCTGCTATTAGGATATCATCCAAATAACAATGTACGTTTGGTATCCCTACCAAAATCTGTTCCATAATTGATTGGAAGATAGCTGGTTCACACGCAATTCCATAGGTCAGCCTAGTGAATCGAAACAAACCCAAATGTGTATTTATAGTCGAGTATTTTTGAAATTCTTCATTAACCTTGAGTTGCTGATACGCCACTGTTAAATCAATGCTATGGTGTAGGTAACGGATACTGGTTAACGTCGAGTACTTTATTTACAGAAACTTGGAAATCAGAACAGATTCGAACATCCTCAGAGTTTTTTTTTGGTACCACAACAATGGATGAAGCCCATTCACTATGAGTTACTGGTTTTAAGATGCCTACCTGCACCATCTGATCTAATTTCCGCTCAACCAATGGTCTTATTGCATAGGGCATAGAATATGCTTTTTTAAATATGGGTACAGCCCCTTCTTTTATGTTAAATTTAACTTCAAAATTCTTTATAGGACTACACAGATTTCCATCGAACACAGACGTATACCTACCTCGAATTTCCGCTATTACATCAACGTATTCCTGAACTTGATTTATTACCTTACTGGAATAACTGATACTATTTGCATTAAATCATTTCTGCCAGTCTGGAAACAGAATATTAAGCCAATTTCTACCAAGCAAAGGGGCAAATTCTTTTTTTTTGATTCAATAATTGTTAATATTAAATCATATTTGTTATTGCCCAACTGAATGTTTACCAAACATTCTCCTACAGTTTTGATGATTTGTCCAGAAATAGCATTTAATGTGTATGTAACCGGTTTTAGTTTTATATTTAAGGTTTCTTTAAACCTACTGATTGACATAACTGATCTATATGCGCCTGTATCAACCTCAAAACACATACTTTTATTATTTAAATTTAATATTAAGCATAAAGGGAAACTTGCAAGTTCACTTACCTTATTGAGACTAAATAAATCACTATTTACCTCATCGCATGCTACGCTTAACTCTTGTGAATCATCTACAGCACCTATGAAGACACTCTTGTATTCGGGACATAACGACTTAACATGCCCAAACTTCGAGCAATTGTAGCATTTCCATCGCTCTGCAGGACACTTGCTATTTTTTTCATGATTTCGACCACAATTACCACACTTAATAGCTTGGTGATTATTACCTCTCAACTGGCATTTAGCACCACTTTGCTTATAACCTAGCATGGATTGTTTATAACCGCTGTTTCGTACTGCATTAATATTTGCTACATCTGATAATGACCTCACTTGTTTTTGAGCTACCTCAGATGTTAGGGCCATTTGACAGGCACTTTGAAATGTTAATTTTGGTTCGGCTAATAACTTTTTTTGTATGCCTTCCTCCCGAATACCACAAACAAAACGATCTCTTAGTGCTTCCTCTAAAAATTGTCCAAATTTGCAAGTCATTGCTTATTTCCTTAATTCCACACTGTATTCAGATATGGACTGATCTGGTTTTTGTTCACATCGATTAAATACATAACGTTCATAAATTTCCGATAGTGGTGGTGAATAATAGTTCAACAACTTATCTTTTACTTGCATAAATGTAAATTCACTTGGTTTCTGAGGTGCTACAAGGTTCTTTAGCGTTTGATATACATTTGTTCCTGCCAACATAATTAACATCGAAATTTTCATTTCTTCAGGTACAATGTTTACCGCAAACAAATGTTCTAATCCTTCCATATACGTTTCAAATTCTTCCGGAACTCCGTTACAAGGCTCAATACTACCGATCAAAGCCATAGTATGCTTATAATTGAGCAAACCAGTAGAAGAGTGCCGATACTAATACTCTTGTTGTAAATGCTAAGTTTTAATCAAGTCCTGGTTAATCTCACTTTTCACCATGTGGCTTCCAACTTCACTCTCTAATATAAGCAACAGCCTCGTCGCCAATTGTTGTATTTTACTCAATAAAACACTGGGTTCTCACTTAAATAGAGTGTAATTACAGACTTTAGAAATGCACAATTCTATACAAAATTAATTTTCATTCGCAATCCTATCACTACACATGTCACTGTTATCGCCCGTGTCTCTCCGCCGTTCATACACTACAGTTCTGAATTTATTTTTAGTAGGATTTACAAAGAGCTCTCCAGTATCGACTCCTAATCGGGACAATTATTGCCTACCAAACAGCGATCCTACTTTATGGCCTGAGATAGCCAACGATAATTTAATTGATAGTCACCTAGAAAAAGGAGCCGATGATTTTCAATATTGTGAATCTGTTAAACAATATAAGGCTTCATTAAGGTCATCATCATTATGTCTTCAGTCCTGAGACTGGTTAGACGCGTACCATCATTGTTTCCTCTTCTGAACTAACCTACAGATTTCCCTGAAATTTGCACAGTCTGCATCTATCACTATCTACATATGCCTCTTTTTTCCTATCTCTGCTTATAATATATCCCGTACTATTCCCCAAAAATGCCTTAGAACGTATTCTGCCCTTCTATTTCTACAATTTCTTTCCCCAGATATCCTTGTTCCCCTACTATTTTTATAACCTATTTGTTATTAACTTTGTCTGTCCATGCTATCATACTCATACATCATAAGCACGACATTTCAAAAGGCTGCTACCGTTTTTGTGTCTGCTTTTCAGACTGCCCGTATTTCATAGGTATACTGTGCCGTACTCCACACATATGCTTTCAACAATTTTTTTCTTGTTTCTATGTTTGTTGTCCTTCATCATAGGCGCCGTTCTTTCTTGTAAGATGCAGTTGGGTCCCCTTCTATTGTTTTACAATTATATACCCTATTTCTCCGAAATACAGTGGTAGTGAAGGGAGGGGGTAAGCAGCCTGTGGTTGCCAAGTCCCCAGCACTTGAACATTTACCGATTTAATCTTTTTTCCAATATATCTTTTCACACAGTCAACACCTGTAGTTGTTTATAATAATCATCGGATTTATCTGCGTTTATTTTTTCGTCATTAAGTTTTCCGTCTCATAACTGGTTGCACATGTACCTGCACTTATTTATAGTCTGAGCTAGCCTATACAGTTCCCCGAAATTCTCACACAGTATGATCACAAAATAGAAAGTTTTGCAATACAGTGTTGTACAAAACTCTAGTGAATGGAGAAACTGTTAAACGCCAGTGGTTGTTATATTCTCTTAGCAATGACAACATTTTCTGTTTTGCTTGTAAGCTTTTCAATCGAATCAAAAGCGTTCTATTTAACCGTGGATTTTCCGATTGGAAAAAAGGCATTGAAAAAATCGCATCACACGAAGACAGCACTGTTCATAAAAAGACTATGAATATGGTTCCTTCAAGGAGCAATTCCAAAAGTAAAGTAGATACAAATATTTGTGAAGCATTTGCAAAAACAAAACTTATTAAAAGAATTGTTGTGATTAAATTTTTAGCGGAAAGAGGTGTGCCATTTTGCAGCGATAATGAGATTTTTGGGTCCCAATCTTTATATGGGAATATTGGCAGTAGTCGCTACATTCGATCCTTTTCTAAAGAACTATATTAATAAGTTAGGTAATAAAGGAAAGGGCAATGTTTCTTATCTATCCAAAACCATATGTGAGGAGTTTATTGAATTAATGTCCGCAAAAATTTGTACAGAAATTATAGAAGATATTAAACTGGCGAAGTATTATTTGCTAATAGTAGACTCAAACTCAATTCCACATCTGTCGCACGTGGATCAATTATCAATTGTTATTCGCTATTCAACTGAATGAGGCGTACAAGTATATGAAAGATTTTTAAGTTTTGTACATATCTTTTCTCATACAGGAAAATTTTTAGCCGAGGTGGTGATGAATTTTCTACAAAAAATGAACTTAGTTTAAAATATTGTCGCTGGCAGTCATACGACAACGCAAGTAACATGGCCGGACAGTATAAGATTCTACAGGCCTGCATTCGCGAAATAGCAGATGTTGCTTTTTTATCCCATGTTTTACGCATGTACTTAATTTAGTTGGAGAATGTGCTGTTGGCGGATGCCTTGAGACCACAAAATTTTTTCATTTTTGCTAAAATTCTATGCATTTTTTGGAGCCTCCACACACCTGTGGCATTTACTGCAACAGCAGACACAAAAAAACTATACCGTCAAGTCGCTGAGTAGCACTCGTTAGAGCTGAAGGGAAGATGCGGTAAAAGCTTTAAGTACAAGTTTTTCCCAAATATATGATTGTGTAGAAAAGATCGCAAAAATTCTTAAGAAAAAAATGAAACAAAATTAGTAGCGCTAGGTCTATCTTAAATTCAAAATACTTCGGAATCCAAGCCTTGATTTATTATTTGGTAAGAATGTATTGAAAAGTCTTATAGCAATTACTTCTTCATACCATAACCTATAATTTAATAAACGTCACCATGACATAACTCACAATTAGGTAGCGGTCTGGCATGTTGGCAGCGATTCGTTGCTTAAGCCTTACCATAACATATAATTTAACACTTTTCCTTTTTGAAGCGGATAACCAGGTTATATTTCATTTCCCTATAAATGGTAATCATGTAAACTTGTTAGAGTTCTTTAACAACCATCAGGTTGCTAATATCTATGTAGAGCCAGCTGGATAGGAAAAAGATAGAAGGATATAGGGAGACCTAGACCAAATTATATTAGTCAAATTATTAGAAATTTAGGTTGTGAAGGGTATGTAGAGCTTTTTAGATTAGCACAGATTAGAAAAGAAGTTAGAGCTGCGTCAAACCGACCTTAAGTAAGGTCGAAAACAAAATGATGATGACCAAGAACAATTTGATGTTTTTGAAGAAGAAACAAAATATTCACTTTCACAGTAAGAATATATATTTATATTGTCGTGGAAATTATCGGTTAAGAAGGGTATATAGGTCTAGGTAATGAAATTTTAACAACTGTGTATATAGGAAATAGAGACAATTTATTTACGCGCCAAGTTAATCAGTTTAGACAGTGAAAACGGACGGTTATTAAGAGATTTTTGTATTTCTAAATCAGAATGTTAAAATTGCATAACGGGTAGAAGCATTAGGATACATGAGACTCAAGGATACGCATAATTAGTTGTAATATTTTACATAAAGCGCATCGGATATGAAATGGAGCTTTTGAGTATAGAAAATCGATCATTTAAACGCATATTTCCATTTAAAATAACGAAACGTTTATGATACAAATGCTAAGAAGTGCTAAAACTTGGAATAATTATTTTAAACGGACAATTTGCTTCAAAGAAACACCAGATAGTTAAATGTCAAGTTCAAACAACTGAAATATACGTTGGGACAAAATTCTAGAGAATTGTTTGTAACGGTCGGTACGACAAGCTATTAAAATAACAAATGCTTTAAAGACGAAGTGAAATGAAATATCCATAATGTAAAACAGACAGAGAACACGTATAATAAAACGTTGGTTAATATATTCGTCTAAAATACGCAATAGATTTGGAGGCCAACCACAATTTTGACTTTCTGTAGCTTGAGAGAGGTTTTAAAAGAGACAATAAATATGGGTGAAACGAAGAAAAGTAGCTAGGGGGTTGAACGTTAAACCGGGGGAAAGCAATATAATTGGTCGAAGGCTAGAAGTTTTGAGAAGCTCGCGTCGGCTAGATGTTGTTTAGTAAATTTCATAGTAACAGCGGGGTAAACTTGAAATTTTTCAGACGTTGAAGGTCGTCACAAACAAAATTTTGAGAATCGGTTTTATAAAATAAGCTTTCGATGAAAAGAGGGTCCGTGAGGGGTATTGAAAAGCGTATACATACACTGGGAGAGTTATTAAAGCTCCCTTAGATCTTATATCAATTACGTGCTCCTAAGTTGTACTGATAGTCGCTTATTCGTTGAAGTGGCATACAACATCCTATTTAAGAAGTGCAAAAACTGTTAGTAACGTATCGGTAATGTATTAAAAGTGTGATTTGCACAAGTTGGTGCTGGCTTACAAAAGGTGCTGTTACTACACGATACAATCTAATGATAGGATGGTACTTGGGTAAGCAAATCAAGAAGTTTTAAACTAGTATGCGTGAAGTGTAGTGGTTATGGAAAGTTAAGCTTGGTCAAGACCATTATCCAGGTAGAAATACTAAAGGTGGCAGAGATTTGGATAGCTAGTGGACATGAATTGAATCCCGGTACAATCACGAAGTGTTTGAACCCAACGACGAGGGTTTTGGTACACATCTTCAGAGGTAACGAAGGACGAAGCTTACTCTAGGTAAAGAAGATTAATTTCTTACTTTTATTGGAACATTTGTGCTGGCAATTTGTGCTTGAGTGTTTTGACTTATTGGGGGTGTTTTATTAGCATAAAACTCATTTAAGGAGAGTATATATACAAGACATTTGATATTGATTATTTAAAATGTTTATTAATGACATAAAAATGTTGTTGTAAGGAGTAAACGGGTCTTTAGATTTATTTTAAACAAAAATGGGATGTGTAAAAGCATTTAGAGTAACTGGATTATACTGAGCTCAAAATAAACCAGAATATAATCAATTTAGGGTTTCCCGACGGGCCCATCTACTCGTCTAAAATAAAATTGTTGGAATATATTAAAATCATGAAATTTTAAAAAATTTAAAGATTGAGATGGTAACATTTTTATTAAACTGTATATACAAATGTGTAAATATTTTCTTACTAATGGAAACTTGTTAATATGCGTAAATAAAAAGATTGTATGTCTTGTTGCATTATTTGATTGGTAATTTTATTTGACTGTATATGTGAGAAAGAGTGAATTTAGGATGGTTGATACCCAAGAAGAAGCAGATTTTAGAGCTAGCCGAGATGTGCAGAAATAAGGAGGCGTTGCAAAGGCATTGTAAGAATTTTTTTTCTAATTTTATTTCAGAAAATTTTTATGACGGCCCTATCACTGGGACTCGAAGGCGATCCCGAAAGGTTTAGAGAAATCCACGAAAATTTAGGCCATAAAAAAAGTATTTATTTAAATCCAGCAGACTTCAAAAACCTACAAAGAAAAGTATTATTCCTGCAAGGTCACCAAGCATTATATTATATATATATATATATATATATATATATATATATATATATATATATATATATATATATATCCAACGAACAGATCGAAACGACAAAAGAAGTTTCCCGACGGCATAGATAAAGGACCATTAACCGGAAGAGAAATGTTTAGGACACAAACTTTTTATACTTTTTGTTCTATAATTTGTTGCCATTTTAAAGGTAGCTTCATAACGCCTCTCTCATAGAAGTCTTGGTCCTTATTGATGAAAAACGTAGCAATCGATTTTCACAATCTTCTCTTGATGCCAATTTCTTATCACTTAGGAAGTTTTGCAATGCGAAAAAAGGTAGTTAATCGCTTGGCGTCAGGTCGTATATGGTGGATGCATTATAGCTTTTTATTCAAGCTCTCGGAGTTTCTGGCGAGTCACTACTGACGTGTGTGGCCTGGCGTTATCCTTATGGAACACAACACACCTTTTGTTGGTCAATTCTGGCCGTTTATGGCCAATCGCTAGCTTCCAACGGTCCAGTTATTGACGGTACACATTCAAATTTAGTGTTTGGTCATATGGAAGCAACTGATAATAAATGATTCCTTTCCAGTACCACCAAATGCACAGCAGAACTTTTCTGGCCGTTAGTTCTGTTTTGGCCACTGTTTGAGCTACTTCACCGCCCTTTAACCACGATAGTTTTTGCACAATATTGTCACATGTGACCCATTTCTTATCCCCAGTCACCATCCGTTTAAGAAATTAGTCGATTTCATTCCGTTTGGCCAAGACTTCGCAGATGGAAATTCGATCCATCATGTTTTTTGGTGTTAATTTGTGTGGCGCCCAAACATCGACTTTCTTTTTGAATCCAGCTTTGTGCAAATGGTTTAAAACTGTTTTATGGTCGATCTTCAGCTGCTGGGCGATGCTACGACTACTAACATGCCGGTCAACTTCGATTATTTCTATGATTTTATTGACATTTGTGACAACGGACCTGCCTTTGCGAGGTGCATCTTTAACATCAAAAATACCTGAACGGAATCGACGAAACGAAAATTGCATGTAATTAGCTATTACAGTATTGGGACCATAAACACCATTCACAATTTCAGCCGCCTGGCTTGCATTTTCGCCTTTATCAAAGAAAACCTGTATAATGTACCGAGTTTTCTCTTTGTTGACTTCCATTTTTAACACCCTCTAACTCACAACTGAATAAACTAAAAAAAAAACAGCAAAATAGTTTTTTTAGTATGAAATGTCACCTTGACAACGAGCATAAATCTGAAATTGTTTGATCGAGATATCGATCACTACAGCTATCTACCAAAAAAAATGGATTTCGTTTTCCCCAACCTTATATTAAGTTAGTGGACGAGTTAGTATTTTTTTGTAAAGTACTTGCAAATTCCAAGCTTGAGTCTGATAAACTAAATGACCCCCTTCAGTGTTTAAAGTATATCTTAAAACATCAACTGATAGACACTTTTCCTAACGTATACACTCCTTTGCGAATTTATTTAGATATAACGATTTCTAATTGCAAATCAGAGCGGTCATTTTCGAAATTAGCATACATAAAGAACAAGTATAGGACAACCATGCACGAGGGTCGTCTGTCTGTCTCATTGCCTTTAATGTGTATTGAAAAGGACGCTATGAATCAGTTGACAATCGATGATATAACACTGGATTTCGTAAGCAGCAAAGCGAGAAGAAAATTTTGTTAGCATTCTTAGAATTATTACTGAAAAAATATAATTAAATAATACGATAGTATCCATATTGTAGAATATAATGAATGTTATGACTATATCTTTGTTTAATTAAAGGGCCCTTTCAATTTCTATTAAGCTGTCTGAGCCAAATTAACAGAACACATCAATATATATATATATATATATATATATATATATATATATATATATATATATATATATATTTATATATATTATATATTTATATATATTATTATATATATATATATATTACTCATATTTAGACCAGGGTAGAAAATTAAATAATCACATCAAATAATTTTAATCATGTAGAAGCTTTGGGAAAAGATACATAACTCGCGTTATTAAATAAAAGCGTGAAGCATAAAAAGTCATTCGTTTCATTAAAATAAGAGATTTAAACCATGTACAAGACGCTTTATATCAAAAGAAGCAGTAGTAAAAGCTCTGGTAATTTAATTATTCCTAATAAAGAAACAAATGGAAATTACGTGCAAAATTTATATTAATTAACCCTATTTTAAGTAACAAGTAGTAGACAAAGCGTACAGATAATAATTAATATTTAGTTAGGATTCACTAAAATGAAAGGATAGAAGGCAATTTTAATTGGAGTTAATTAAACCATTATTAATAATAAGCATAAAAGTCTGTGAAAATCCCAGATTATAATACCAGAAAATAAAGCTCTGAGAATTAATATTATTTTGAACACCTGCGTAGTTTAAATATCACGTACGGCGAAAATTGTGTAGATAACAAATGGTTTCAAAGAATCTTGGAGAAACCGGGGCTTAATATTCACGAGAATGTGCGATTCGGGGTTATTTAACCCAGATAGTCCACATGGACTAAAATATAATCGATAATAAAGAATATCAATTTGCACCAATACGAACAGGTTAGAAAAGGAAAGAAAATGCGTCAAGCAAAGACACATATAGTAAAAGGCGTGACTTAAGCAACGTCACGAGGGTCACAATTGGTTAAAAATAGTATGCAAATATCAGAGGTAGAAACAACAATTTCTGTACAAAATTAATTAGTTTTTCTCGGACATGCTTGCGTGCCGTGTGGAAATTTTCCGAGATTTAAATGGGGCGAGTGAAAATTGTAAAACCGACGCGCGAGCGACGGACTGGGAACATAGAATGAGAAATTCTTTAGAATTACCTGTTTTGGGGAACAGACCGACAGACAGGCTTTTTGCTATATATACCGGTGGTAATATGAATTTCGGTCTCTTAGACTTTTGACTATTCGATGCGTTAAAAGCTCTTACATCCGCGACTTGATTCAAGATGTTAAACAGTGCATTTTAGTTTGATAAAATAATTTAAAATTTTGCTCGTATATTTTAGTGATTCAAAATAGTTTGTTATTTACATGCTAACATGAATGTACTTCAGTGCACTTAGATACAAGGTAATAAAATTTAGTATCACTGTACCAATTAGCAAAATTTACAACGACAAATGTATACACAAAAGTAGGCAGTTTTGGCGTATATTGGTGAAAGACGCATGAATTTCTTTGCTATTTTTCGGGGTGTTAATAATTAAATGGTTCAAATACGTGTCTGGATCCACGAAACAAGGGTCAGATATACACAGATGAGTTCCGGAAAAGCCCAGAAACAACTTTAAATAAATGGTGATGGAGAAAATTTTAAAAGCGTTGAGAATTAGAAGCCGTAAATATAATCCTGTTGGAATGGTGTGATTAACTAAAGGGACGATGTACATTGAAGCTACGAGGAAAGTAACCTTCAGGTAAATTATACTATTTTGTTTGACATTTTGTGTGTGTTGAATAACTTTATAATTGATTTACTTTAAATGGACATTAGTGAAATTGTACTAACCATAAAATTTTAATTTTAAGATGAAATTTGCTTGTTTAAGTAGAAAGGGTATTTAGTATTGATGTTCGGGAATATGATGAAACTTTGGGTATGTCTTTGAGCTCAATTAGACGAACCTGGTTAATTAACGTAAAGGTGGTAGATGCTCCTTTATACTCAGACTCCGGTCTGCTTATATTGTTATATTAATTAGTAGGCATCCAACAAGGACTTTAATTCTGGATGCACGGTAAAGTGATAATAAAATTAATCTTGAAATTCTTTTTAAAAATGAATTTTATGCTGAAATTTAATTTGAAAATTTAATGTATTCTGAATATTGATGTAAATAGAGTTAACGTTAATGTTTGTGGTAGGAATGTGTTGTTTAATTTTATGAATGACGAGGTTTATAAAATTAGGTGAGCAGCCGAGGCGAAAACAGGATCACAGCAGTTTATGACGCCCAATCGGTGGGACTAGAATTTTTTTTGTTGAAAGGACCCAGTTCCCGCATTCAAAGGAGCATATCACAGCAATATATATAGGAATTATTTGCTAATTATTTGCTTTTTTTGCTGATAAAACCAATTTTTTTGCTATATCTGTAAAAAAGTTACAAATGGCTAAATAGCTTAATATTAAGCTATCTAGCCAACTAAAAAAATACATACACAAAATAAAATAAAAAAATTAACAACATATAAATTATTTGCTATTTTTTGCTACCATTTGCAAAAGAAATAAATCAAATTTTCAAATAATAAAATAAATATCAATATCAACAAGAGTAAAGTACATTAAAGAAATTAATTGCAGGCATGACTAAAGAATACCTACGTTTTATGAAGTATTTACTCTTAAAATATGCAACTCCCAAATTATCAGAACACATCAAAATATATATAGGAATTATATGATAATTATTTGCTTTTTTTGCTGATAAAACCAATTTTTTGCTATATCTGTGAAAAAGTTATAAGTAGCTAAATAGCTTAATACAAACTATCTCTAGCCAACTAAAAGAAGTACCGACACAAAATAAAATAAAAAAATTAATAATATATAAATTATTTGCTATTTTTTTGCTACCATTTGCTAAAGAAAAAAAATCAAATTTTCAACGAACTTCGTTCGTTTATGAAATCGGTCGTCCGTCTGTCTGTCCGTCCGAGGCCTTTCTAATGGTCGGACATCAATGTGTGATACATCAATCGATTCAGCTCGGTGTCCAGAGCTTAAGTTTTGATGTCAGTTAAAATCGGGCCACGGGGACGGAGCCCGCGGGAAAATCTACAGGATAATTAAAATTTTTAAGTTTAAAATCAATTGCGACACATATTTGAACAATTTATGGCATTTCATGCCAATTATTCCAATATTATAGACATTGTTTAAACTTAAATTTTGATTGCCGAAAATAATTAGATTCATATAAAAAAATCTTATCTTATTGATGGAAAATATAGCTTTTAAAATATTTATTCAATAAAAAAAAATATTAAAATGTCTCTTTTGTTGTTTATAAATTTTAGTATTTTATCTGAATACTTATAATTATTACAACATAATAATTTTAATTTCTTTAAATTGTTTTAAAGTAAGTCTACATTTGGAAGTTCGTTGGACAATACCTTGCATTTTCAACTTGTTAAATAATAAAATAAATATCAAGTTATATTAATAATAATAATAATAATAATAATAAACGTTTATTTCCAACAGGAATACACCCAATTACAGGAAATAATTTAAAAAATTATTTAACACACATTCACAAGGTATAATAATTTAACAAAAATAAACCTAATAGAAAAACAAAAGATTGACATATCAAAATTTATTAATACGTTTTATAAGGTCTTCAAATCTATCGTTTATCCGAACCATTGAAGTATTTGTTGTAATTTAGACACACTGCTGTGGCTGGAGAGTGCAACAATAAATTTTTCTACTGTTTGAAGATAAAAGTATTGCTAAAACGCCATGTTGACGAGGCACTACCAAAGAAATCTTTCCTAGTAGATAAGGGCAATCTATTTCATTGTTTAATAATTTATTTAAAAATCTTATATTTATACTTTTCCGTCTGATTGGGGACCGACAATTAAATCTTTGGTAAAGCCTCATGGTCAGACCCAATAGGTGGATAGAATCCGTCACAGGTGAAAGATACAAAAAAATTTTTGAACTGCTTCTAAGCTATCGCTATGAACTTTATAAATTGGTTATATCAGAGATCCGTATTCAAGTTTAGATCTAACAAGAGTGTTAAATAGTAGTAGTAATGTATTGACAGAGAAGTTGCTGCAGTTTCTGTATATTAGACCATAAATAAGATTTATATGCATTGAAATACATTTATTACTATGATCAACGAAGTGGAATTTTTCATCAAATAGGATACCTAAATCTTGGAAGCTAGATAATCTTTGAACAAGGGTTTCTTTATGAAGTACGAGAAGTTTATCATGTCATGCTTTCGAATACAAAATTACACAGCATTTTTTATATTTAGATGCAAACCGATTACTTAAGCACCAAGTAGTCAAACTTTCAATATCGTTTGTAAAAGTATGCAGTCGTCAATAGAAGTAATAGTTTTGAAAATTTTAAATCGTCTGCGAACAGTAATTTTCTACTTTGATAGAATCCACAATATCATTAATAAATATTAGAAAAACAAAGGGCCGATTTGATTGCGGGACACCGATGTTGGAGTAAATGTTTGAGAGTGATAGTTCGAATAAGCTTGCATTTTCTATTTAAGAGGTAAGACTGAGTAAGGTCCAAAAGTGCTTGTGAGAAAAATTTAGTTTACTCAAAAGAATGTAATGATCGATTTGATCAAAGGCTTTTAAATCAGTGTAGATAAATCAACTTGTTTGTTGCTCTCGAGTGATTCAAAACAAATTGGCTGAATGTAGCTAAGTTGGTAATTTGATTTCCCCATAAAGCCGTGTTGCGCAGGTGTAATGTAAAGTTTTATT